>CM076579.1:1335616357-1336224158 GCA_034641835.2 Pinus albicaulis | reverse complement strand
GTTGTTACACCATTTTTTGGTCATCTAACCTATCATCATTAGATGGACCCAAGTACACCATGTAGGACCAATTTTACCCTAAGTAAAATTGCTTTCACTATGTAAAATAACTTAATAAACCACATTTATTAGGTTGTTTATGGTCTAAACAGGAAACCCCAAAAGGAAATATTAAACAAACCTATTTTTGTTTGATTTTCTTCATGGAATAATTAATTAAACCATAATTTAATTATTATTCCTAATCATGTTTAACCCAAAACAAAGAAATTAATTAGATAAACCTTTATTTATCTTATTATTTTCTAGGAATAATTATTTAAATCTTATTTAGATAATATTCCTCGTTAAATATGACCAAATCACCCACAAATAATTAAATAAATCATTATTTATTTGATTATCCTTCAACCACTTCCTTAAAAAGATAAATAAATCATTTATTTATTTATTATTAACAAATAAAGGGATTTTACCCAAGTCAAATACTTTTTCCCTCCAACAAATATAATAAAATATTCCATAAAAGGTGGATCTAGATTTGGTTAACATTATTTTAATCATGCACCAAGATCTAGAATGACCCAATATTTTGTTATAAATAGGAGGGTTATTCCTACCATTCTTCACCTTTTGTTGCCTATTAGATCACTCTGGATCTAAACTCTTGGTCTGACTTTGAGCCATTTTCATTGTCATATTTTCCATTATTTGTTGTGTGAGCTCCCTTTGAGTTCTATCTTCGCCTGGGTTTTCTACACCAACAGGAGAGAGAAATGCTATATCTGAAGTGCTGAGGACTTCCAAGAACCCATCCCATTGAGGAGAATTGGAAAAATCTTCTTGTTTTCCTCCCAGGTGCCCTTAATACAAAAATTCTTTCAAAAATTGTTCTTGTCTTGTCTATTGGATATATGGAGCAAACCCTTCTTTTTACTGCTTAATGTATTTCTATGCATAGATCTGGTTTTTTGCAGCTCTTGTCTTGATCAACTAACTGCAAATCTGAAGATATTGGCAGCCACTTTTGATGTTAGGGCTATTAGTTATGCGTAGCTAAAGTGGTATTTTTTCGTAAACATCGACAAAGGATTCATACTAACAATTGGCGACTCCACACGGGTTTTCAATTACGACCACTGTCGTTTTTCATATTCTTGCATATCCAGCTACTTTAGACCCTAGGGTTTATTTTTAGCTTTTTTTTTTCCTATTTTCATGGTGTTTTTCCCCTATAAAACCCTCAAACATTCAAATTTCTAACTTCCGCATGTTTCTGGCCCTATTGCGCAGGTGACAGACATCAGCCGCAACTGAGACGGCAACTTTTCTAAAAATCTGCCGCCGGGACACTCGGAGCTTTAGGTCGCACTTTTCAGCCCATAAACTATGACCTGGACCTCCAGGTCGCACTTTTCAGCCCATTTTCTGTGACCTGCACTGAAAACAGGTCAGAACCTGTGACCTGCCAATTTTTCTGCTGTTTTTCTGCAATTTTTCTGGGTTTTTCTGAAGCTTCTGTCAGGGTTTTCCAGTCCCCGTCTCAGCCCGTTTTGACCTGTTTCTGATCTGTTTTGCTCATCTAAGTGGGAACATAGCCCCCTAGGGTTCAGTACCCTACACTTTTGGTGGAAGAGTTTTTATCTGTTTCGGGTCTGTTTTTTCAGAGTTTCAGCCACCCTTTTTCCAGATCTGATACCTCCTTTTCAGACCTCTTCTAATAAGCTCTTCTCCCTTTCAAATAACCTCCTGAAGATTTTTTTGGATCTACTTTTAGGGCCTCCTCCTTGCCCCTTCTGATTTTTGCTGATTTCCTCCTTCTTTCTAGCCACCTTGCCTCTGCCTCTTGGCTGTGATCTGCACCTCTTTTCAGCAGCTTTTCCCTTTAGATCCCTGTCTCTTTTTGACCCTAGATCTATTGGCCTCTTTTTAGTGTGTTTTGACTAGATTTTTTCCCTCTCTTAGATTAGTTTTGAGAGACCCGCCTTTTTGGGTTGAATCGATGTAGTAGTAGCTGTTAATTTTCTGTTATTTCAGCCTTATATACTGTTTTTGCAGCATTATTTTCAGCTACGCAGCACACTTTTTCTCTTGCTCTCAAAACGAAAAGGGTTTAAAAATTAAAATTAACACACGCCACACACTCACCCTAAGCGAAGAAGAGCCTGGTTTACACCGCCAGGCAAAGACTTTAAAATCAATTGACACTGCACCTTTTTGCCCTTGTTTCGACATTGTAATCACTTGATTCTGCACCTCCCTGCCTCTGTCGGTAATTATTCTTCCCCTCGTGCCGTGTTTGTGTTGCCATCATTGCGCCCCCAAGTTACACTTCCCAGAGACTTCTTGGCCTTCACCCTCAGTTTCCGGTCAATCGACCTGCTCCGTCCCGCCGTCGTCGAGCCAGTCCTCCTCCGAGTCCGCATTCCGACTCCTCTTCTAATTCATTGGGTTCTCCTTTTATTTCTGGTTCTCCCCCTGTCACCTTCACTATGTCTGGTCCAGGGCCTAACGCTAGCGGAGCTCCTGGCCCTAATGCCGAAACTATTACTAGCAGAACTGCCACAGGAACTACTTCGGCCGCACCCTTGCTACCGTACATCGCAGGCCTCAGCCTCCCCGATTTCAATCAGTTGATCAACGACCCTATCCGCCACGATGTTGGTTGGCCTGCTATGCCAACCAAGCTCCCCTCCTACATCCCTAAGTTTGAAGGCCTTGCTGGAGAAGATCCAACCAATCACGTCCGATCTTTCCACATGTGGTGTTCCTCTAATTCTATTACCGATGATTCCATCCGTCTTCGGTTGTTCCAACGCACGCTTACCGGCTAAGCTTCCAAATGGTATGTTGACCAAGCCACCTCTTCCCATACCACCTTTGTGACCATTGCCCAAGCCTTTTTATCTTATTTCCAGCTCCCTCTCCGATACGATACTGGTACGGAGCTTTTGACCTCTTTCCAGCAAACCTCTTCGACCCGCCTTTCCACTCATGTCTAGGAATGGCGACGAAGACGAAGCTTATGTCGAGCTCCCCCCTTCGAAGATCGGGTTTATATGGACTGGTTCCTTTGCACTCTCTTAGCTCCCATTGGCAAAGATGTCACCTCCCATTTCCCTCAAACCGAAGAAGCCGCCCTCCAAATAGCCTTGAAATATGACCTGATCTATGCTCAGTCTGGTTATGTTTATACCGTCCTTCCTGGCCTCCCCAGGCTCGGAGGTGCTAACGCCCCGGGGGCATCTCATTCCGCCGACGGTATCGTTGGAGCCCTTTCCCATCTGTATGCTTAACCTCCTATGGGCTATGGTCTTCCTCAGGGAGGGGCCAACACCTCTAGCACTTTTCCCCCTCCAGGTAGCATGTACCCAGGATACGGCACGCCTCATTCTTTTGCCCAACCTCCTGTTTACCTCAATGTTGCCCAACCTAACCATTACCCTTATCCGCAGCCTAGTGCGCCAGCTCCTTGAGCATATGTGTTTCCACCTCCCTTGCCTCCTCAACCCCAGCAACAGCATCTACAGCCCCCTCCAGGGCAAGTATTTGCACAGCAGGCCGCGACTAATTCCCCTTCTCAAAGAAGGTGGAGAGGCAATCCAAACCAATCTACCCCTGGTACTCATGGACCCAACCCTCAAGGTATTGACCCTAACACTACTAACCAGCAACAAGGCACTCAGCCCAAGCCGGACAAGCCTCTTCGCACAAATAAGCCTTGTTCGTGTTGCGGTGTTTATGGTCATTACACCCACGATTGTCCCCTCTTACCACAGATGCAGCAGATGTGGGAGTCTCAAGCCACATTGTGTGGACAACATGCCTCCCCTCATGCTCCCCCTAATGTGGCCACTACTCAACCAGCTGTGTTTACTGATCCTTTCCCTCAGCAAGGATTCGTGGCTACCCAACCACCTGACGGACAGGTCGCCACTCCACCTTCCATTTCTGGTTCCTCCGATTACCAGATCCTCATGATGAACTCTGATCCATCCCCAACCGTCGATCTTCACCTTCAAACTCGGTCTCACCAGTACCCCAAGCCTCCCGCTCAGTCTGCCCCCGAGTCCCCTTCTTCAGGTTCTACAGAGCCTCTTTCGACATCCAATGGCCCCTTACATATCCCTCAACCCAAAGTTGAGGTTCATACCAAGATTCCTAAGGGACCATTACGTCGAAATGCTGCTTCTGGTCGAGCTACTCATTCGTATAGCATAGTAGATGATTTGGTGCAATCTCCTACTGCCATTTCCACATTGGAACTCCTCCAATCGTGCCCTTCCCAAAAGAAGGCTCTGCTATCTGCCGTGGGCGTTGTAAATCCTGCTGATGACCAAATGATTGTTTTCGACGCCCATCAATCAGAACATCCTCCTCTTCCTGCTTACATCGCCTTCCAAATCCCACTCAAAATCCGGAATGCCAACGTTTCTCGATGTATAATTGATGAGGGGGCATCCACCTGTGTGATGTCCGCTTCGGTTTGGAAGCAACTCGGATCTCCTGACTTGGCCCCTTCCACGATCACCCTTCGAGCGTGAGATGGCCACGCCTCTCAGCCCATTGGTCTTTTTCGTAATTGTCCTATCACCCTCGCCGGTAAGACTGTTTACGTTGATGTCGAAGTCATCGACACCCCTCTAGAATACAACATTCTATTGGGGCGAAGCTACACCTATGCCATGTCTGTTGTCCCATCCGCGGTTTTTTGCAAGATGTCTTTTCCTCATAATGGGAAGATAGTCACCATCGACCAGTTGACCTATCATGAGCCAAAGTCTCAGACCTCCCCTGAGACGACCATCTCTTCTATAGCCAATAAGAAAACCGTCGATTCCTTGACCAGTGTCTCCCTCGGCGTCTACAAAGATTCCTCCCTGCTTGGAACTTTTCCTGGTCTCCCCCCTCCTCCTATCTCTGATCCCAGCTTGTCGAATGTTTGCATGATGCAATTGTTTCGGGCTGCCCTTAAGCGACCCGCTTCGGCTAGTCCGCAACCTCAGACTCAACCTCGCCCACCGCAACCCGCTCCTAGCCCTCCATCTCCGCCAGCTGGACCTCATCCTTCTGGCCGTTCTCCTATAGCTGGTATCCCTGAACCCCTTTATCCCCCTGGATCGGTTCCCCCAGGCCTTAACCATCTCGGAGCCATTCCCCCTGGTCATTATCCCACTGGTCAGATACCGTTCCTGGCTCCCCCTCCCGGAGTCTATTCGGTCCCCGTCATGGCCACTCTCTCTCTCCCTAACCTGACCCTAGGTATACCCGTCTGGTACCTTGACCCTCCAGCCACTACCCCTCCTGGTCACCCCAAACCCTATCTTGCTTTGACACCAGTTCAACCGGTCCCCCTCGCTTCCTCCGTCGCTACCATGCCCCCTGCACCTCCCCAGGACCCTACCCCTGTGGTGATAGCTCCAGGAAAGAAAGGAAAAGCTCGCAAGGGGGCATCTAAAGACAAGGCCACTCCGACTGACCCTGCTCCTCCTCCGCCCACCAAGCCTTGTGCCTTGTGTGATGTCGTCGGTCACGCCACCCATACTTGTCCTAAGTTGCCCCGCATTCAACCCATGGTTAAAGTCGCGTTCCCTGAGTCTACGGTCTCTGACCCTTCTCTTCTGTCCTCGTCCGTAACCAAGAACCCAAAAACTATTCGCACTAGCAAACCCTATGCTTTGTGCGGTGTCCATGGCCATTACTCCCACCATTGTCCTCACCTAACGCATTACCGCGCCTATTTAGAACTAGTCCGAGAGTATGAGGTTGAACAAAATCAATCCGCCTCTCCCATACTCGCGCAATATGCTTTGGGCCAGCTTGAGGATCCCCCCGCTCCCATCGATATTCCCCCCCCTGATGTTCAGATGACGGAGTCTACTACGACCATTCTTTACCTATCATCCTCTGTGAGACCCTTGGAACACAGTTCCTTTGCATCCTCCCCTGTTGTTTCACCTGACCCCCTTTCAATGACCACCCTTGATCCCCTCTTTTCTGTCCATACACGAGATCACTCCACCCGTATCTCTATTGACCTCCGCAGCCCGAGTTCCTGCCATGCCTCCTACAGCCCTCATATATCACCATCTAGTTTGTATATGAGTCATAGCCATCCTGCTCATCGCACTCCCTCCCGCAGTTGCCGCTCGATGTCTTCTATACACTCACGCTGCCGTCATTGCATCTCCTCCCCCCATTTGTTGTCTTGTAACACCATTCCGCAGGACCTCCCGTCCCCACCCTATATCGATTACGCCGATGGTGCAAGTCGTTACTCCCGGAATCTAGCCTCAGCAGGTTGGGCCATTTTCACCCCCTTTCATGCCCTTGTTCTCTCAAACGGGGTCTGCATTGGTACTGCCACCAACAAGCAGGCCGAATATGATGCAGTGCGTGGTCTCTTAACCGATGCCCTCTTTCATCACATCCTCCATCTGCATGTTCTTTTGGATTCCCTACTTCTTTTCATGCAACTAAATGGTGTTTATCGTGTGCATAACCCTGTGCTGTTTAGACGATATTTACGAGTGAAACTCTTGATACTTGAATTTGAAACCATAACTTTCAACCATGTACCTCAGAATATAATCTCATTATGTAGATATTATTGCAAACCATATTACAGAATTGGCATTTATCACATGCATTTCATACAAGACAATAACATTCATAATCATTAACAAAGATGCATATCCATAATATGTGTCACAAAACATGTTTTTAGAGTCCATCTACTCTGATACATATGACATGCCCATCGCATGTTATTGTAGAAATTTGCTGAATAATGATTAATTATCCACCGAGACTATCCTGATCACATACAATTCGAATTTATATGAAACACATAATCTCTTCCACTCAGATCATCAAACATGCGGAAATAAAATCAAGCGATAAAAAATCAAATCATCATACACATTAACACGGTATGTATGGGGAAAGCTTATAGCTGAAAACCCCGCAACTATTGTGTAAATTATAATGGATAAATCAAGTAACAAACTTAGTACAATACTCCTCACAAGTACTCGGTACTATCTCATAAAGTTACACACAAACTAGCTTGGTTTTGAACAGGTTATTGGTTCAAAACTCACCACTAATTGCCTTGCCTCTATTGCGCAATCATGGCCTGTCTAAATAGAGATCCAAGGTTCGAATCTCCTTGGCTTGAAAGCGCAATCATCATGGGTAATTCCTCCAAGTGTGGTGCAAATCTCATGCACAAATGATGTAAACCCTTGATAGCTAACTCCACCCTTTCATCTGCCTCTTTCAACGGTCTCCGGGCGATCATGCCTTGTAGTGAAGGCGATGTGTTCTTGAGTTGAATAATGAGTTACTAATTAATGAATTAAATAATATTTAATTCACTCCACTCATAACTAATTGATTAGCTAGTTAAACTAATCTCAACCGGTTCAACTAAAATAAACGAACACAACTCCACCCAAATTTGTCTCATTAACTCCACCAAACTTCGCACTGAAGTCCTAAGCAAAGTCAACCATGTGATGCCATCAAACCCTTGGGAATAGCGTAATTCCTGCGAAATGAGATCGCAGGCCACTGTGGTAGGCCTCAGTGAAGTTCTCCTTAAAGAGGAAATGCTTCTTGTGAGAGTCCAAATATTATTAAGGGTAAATAATATTTGACTTCCCTATTTTAAGGAGAGGCAGTCAAAAAATAGACTTCGACCTATAGGTCCAAAAAATAGAGTCCCAACTATTTTTACCAACATGAACAATGCTCCAAGAATCTCATACTGCAGTCCCCGGACCATGCTCCGTATGTCTAAAAATAGACATAGTCTAAAAATAGATTTTGCGCCAGAATTTGCCTGCGGGCCCACTTAGTGAAGGCGACTTCATTTCACTAAGATCCATCATCTTGCTGCATTTTCAACACTCCCTCTCAGCAAGATATGGATTATCTGCAATCCCTATCCTGCCTCTGTGGAATTCGAACTTGCTCTCGGTGAGCGCCTTTGTCAGGATGTCGACATCCTGATCCTCCGTGGGAACATATGAAAGCATCATGATTTTCCACTGAACACAATATCTGATATGATGGTACCTGATGTCGATGTGTTTGGACCTATCATGAAATACTGGATTAGTTGAGAGTTTAATGCAACTCTGGTTATCACAGTAGATCACTGTAGGCTCCAAATGCAACCTGAACAATCCTGCGAGGATCTTCCTCATCCAAATAGCCTCGCATGCAGCCAAGCTAGCTGGCATGTACTTGGCCTCTGCTGAAATGAGTGCCACGGATCTCGTTTTCATGTTGTTTAGAAATCATTGCCAACCCAATGTCAAAACTCCGCATGTGCTCTTCCTGGCCCGTTGGCTCTCGCCTAATTCGTATCAAGAAGCGAAAGCTTCGCTCCATCCTCCCGTCAAGTACCATAGACCATATCACCATATATCTCGATGTGCCATCTCGATATAGCGCAATACATGCTTGCCTACCTTCCCTCCAAAATAGCTTGGTAGGCTTAACCATAGCTTGCGAAAGCTTCGGTTAATCGTATTAGCATATATCGTCGTGATTGATCAGATACATAAGCTTGGCCCCAATTCAACTTTCGATAGACAAGTGGGCATCCACTACCTTCTAAAGTAGCATCCTCCATCCTCCAACCACCAAGAAGAGATGTCAACATGCTTATGTACTTCTGCATGTTGAACCTCTCCAGAATCTCCCGGGCATACTTTGCCTGAGAAACAAACAGTCCTCCGCTGCGCTGCCAAATCTCCAATCCCAGGAAATAATGAAGGATGCCCAAGTCCTTCATCTCAAACTCTCGTGCAAGATCCTCCTTGCATGAAAGTATCAACTCCTCATCGCCAGTCAAAATCAGATGATCTACATACAGTACGATGATCAACAGCTTCCCCTCCACCACAATCTGGTACAGGTTTGGATCCGCCTCACTCTTGGAGAATCCAAGCCCTGTGAAGTAGCTGTCTATCCGAGTGTACTAAGCACGAGGTGCTTGCTTCAGCCCGTACAGTGCTCTCTTGAGTCGGCACACATGCGACTCACTGCTGAAGATCTCAAAACCTTCAGGCTGCTCTATGTACAACTCCTCCTCAATAACTCCATTGAGGAACGCAGTCTTCACATCCATCTGATGAATGTGCCACCCCATCTGCGCTGAGAGAGCAAGGATCGTTCGTATGGAAGAGTACCTTGTGACAGGTGCAAAAGTCTCCTCATAGTCAATCCCCTCGATCTGTGAAAAGCCACGGGCGACAAATCTCGCCTTGTACTTCTCCACACTCCCGTCAGCTGCCTGCTTCACTTTGTAGATCCATCACGAACCCACCACTGATTTCCCCACTGGTCTTGGGACAATCTCCCATGCACTGTTCCTGACGATCGAATCATATTCTTCGATCATGGCATCAACCCATGTGGGTTCCTCCACAGCTTCCTCAAAAGAGGATGGCTCCGTCACAACACATTGACTCACAAGAGCCATGTATCCAGTGTACCGATCCGGTGACTGCCTCTGTCTGCGCTGTGCTGTAGGTGGTCCTACAACCTTCTCTCCATCCCGAGCCAGTCGCTCAGCTTCTGTAGTGCGCATGCGCCCTCTGATGGTTGGCGCTGCATGGGTGGTTTCTTCCACCTCCTGAACCTCCTCTTGTGGCTGATCCACATCCGTAAGCTCCTCCTTAGGAACTAACAACTCCTCATCTGCATGCAAGTGTAGCTCCCTCTCAAGCGAACACTGCATGGCTTTCTCCTCCTGAAATTTTATATCCCGTCGCACAACAGTCTTGCGACTGTCTGATAAATACACCCGATAGTTGTGAGGTGTATCAGTGTACCCCACAAATATTCCAACCTCAGCAGTTGGATCCAGCTTCCTTCTTGCATCCTTCGTCACATGCATGTAGGTAGGAGAACCAAAAATCCGCAAATGGGAAATATCAGGCCTCTTGCCAGAATAAGCCTCCTCTGGTGTACTCATGCCAAGAACCTTGTGAGGACAACGGTTCTGCACATACACTGCTGTATTGCATGCCTCAGCCCACAAGTGAAGGGGTAGGCCCTGATCATGCAACATCACCCATGCAGCACCCACGATCGTTCTGTTCTTCCGCTCAGCCACCCCGTTCTGCTGTGGGTTATGGGGTGCGATGAGCTCTCTCTGAATCCCTTCTGCGCTGTAGAACTCCTTGAATTCAGCCGAGATGAATTCACCACCATTATCACTCCTTAGAGCAATCACCTTCTTCCCCGACTCCTTCTCGACCAATGCTTTAAACTCACATAACTTCGCGAATGTATCGCTCTTCTTCTGCATGAAGAAGATCCAGCACTTTCGAGAGAAATCATCAACAAATATCACATAATACTTGTGCTTTGTTGTCGAAGCAACTGAGAAAGGACCACACACGTTTGTGTGAACTCTCTCAAGGATCGTCGTGGCGCGACTATCCTTCTCGTGAAAGGTGGCTTTCACATACTTCCCTAAAGTACACCCCTTGCACTGATCTGACTGCGCAAGAGTGCCCTTAGGAAGCCCAGTAGAAATCTGCTGCAGGATCTTCAAAGCTCCATGGTGAAGGTGGCCCAATCTTCTGTGCCACAGTTCGCCCTCATCATCCCGGCTCACCACTTCTCCCGCCTTGCATGCCATAGCTGCGCAGCCATCTACCTGCAACCGATAAAGGTTCTTGGTTCGAACCCCTATCTTCCGGGTCTCTCCAGTAGTCTTACTGCGCAGGAAGGCTTTTCCTTCGCTGAAGACCACATCATACCCCTTATCCTCCAACATCGCCACAAAGATCAAGTTCTTCTTCAATCTAGGTACATGCATGACATCCCTCAATACAAAGGGTTTACCAGACTCCCTCTGAAAGGATATGGTACCGATACCAGTCGCACTGTATCTACCATCATCGCCCATCTCGATGTGCACACCCAAATCTTTGTCCTCCAGATCTGAGAACAAATCCCAATCTCCCGTCATATGAAATGACACACCGCTATCCAAGAACCATATCGATCCCAACACACTTGAAACCAAGCATGCGATCAGTGAAAAGTCAAGCTCGAACTGTGAAGCCAAAGCTTCTCCATCTGTAGATCTTCCCGCTTGCTTGTTCTTCTTCTTCTTTGGATAATTGGTAGCATAATGTCCGTGATCATGGCAGTGAAAACACTTCACTTTCACCATATCCTGCTTCTTGCCCTTAGCACCAGAATGAGAGGTTTTATTACCCTTCCCCTTCTTTGCTTTTGCCACCAAAGTGAAGTTTTCTTCATCAGCTCCCTTTGATGAAGATCCATCTCGAGTAGTCCTCCTTATCTCCTCCTGCATGAGATCCGCCCAAAGGCGCTCCCATCCCGGCAGCTTCTCCCGACCATTGACACTATCTTGATATGAGTGCCAAGCCTTTGGAAGACCAAGGAGAGCCAGGTCGACCATGTCCTCGTCTTCGACAGTCACCCCCACACTTCCCAGCTCATCTTTGCATTGAGTGAACTTCGTGAGGTATTTGGCGATACTGTCGCCTTTCTCCATCTTGATGTTCCTGAGCTTATCTTTGAGCGCCAGCTTCCTTTGGTCGCTCTTACTCTGGAATAGATCCGTCAAAGCTTTCCACATTAAATATGGAGAAGCCTTTCCATGCAGGCTGGATACAATATGATCCTTGACGCCCTCCAATAGGATCCTTCGACATTTCGCCATCTTGTTTTGCCATGCATCGACTTCAGCAAGATCAATGGGCTTTTGGACATCCGTATCTATGAACTCCTTCAGACCATTATCTTCTAATACTGCCTCCATGCGATCCTTCCATGCAACATAATTCGAACTGCCTTCAAGAGCATATTCGAGTCGCAAACCGTTGAAAGGCATTTTCAACACCGGCACCAAGAAAACAAAACTGCTGCAAAATTTTCAATTCCACCTCAAAGCTCAATCGCTCTAGATCTGTGAGAACAAATTATTTCTAGCACAGAGATCAACTGCAAGGGGCATTTACCAGACCTTTCACTTTCCGAAGAAAGATGAATCCGGAGGCTACCTAGCCCGCATGCAGACTCTGTCTACCGAAATAAGTTTGTAATCACTGTGATGATCAATCTCTGGTTCAATAGCTCCGATAACATGTAGAAATTTGCTGAATAATGATTAATTATCCACCGAGACTATCCTGATCACATACAATTCGAATTTATATGCAACACATAATCTCTTCCACTTAGATCATCAAACATGCGGAAATAAAATCAAGCGATAACACATCAATTCATCATACACATTAACACAGTATGTATGGGGAAAGCTTATAGCTGAAAACCCCGCAGATATTGTGTATATTATAATGGAGAAATCAAGTAACAAACTCAGTACAATACTCCTCACAAGTACTCAGTACTTTCTCATAAAGTTACCCACAATCTAGCTCAGTTTTGAATAGGTTACTGGTTCAAAACTCACCGCCAATTGCCTTGCCTCTATTGCGCAATCCAGGCCTGTCTATATAGAGATCCAAGGTTCGAATCTCCTTGGCTTGACTGCGCAATTGTCATGGACAAATCCTCCAAGTGTGGTGCAAATCTCATGCACAACCGATGTCGCCACTGATAGCTAACTCCACCCTTTCATCTACCTCTTTCACTGGTCTCCACTGAACTGATCATGCACTGTAGTGAACTGATGTATTCTTGAGTTGAATAATGAGTTACTAATTAATTAATTAAATAATATTTAATTCACTCCACTCATAACTAATTGATTAGCTAGTTAAACTAATCTCAACCAGCTCAACTAAAATAAACAGAACACAACTCCACTAGCTGTCTCATTAACTCCACCAAACTTCTGCCACTGAAGTCCTAACTGAAGTCAACCATGCATGATGCCATAAAACCCTTGGGAATAGCGTAATTCCTCTATCAGATGCATGAGCCACTTCCAAGGCTCGAACTGAAGTGCTCCAAGAGAGTAAACTGCTGTTTAGAGTCCAAATATTATTAAGGGTAAATAATATTTCACTTCCCTATTTTTAGGAGAGGCAGTCTAAAAATAGACTTTGACCTCTTCGACCTATAGGTCACAAAAATAGAGTCCCATCTATTTTTACCAACATGACCAATGCTCCAAGAATCCCATACTGGAATCCCCGGACCATGCTCCATATGTCTAAAAATATACATAGTCTAAAAATAGACTTTGCGCCAGAATTTGCCTGTGGGCCCACTTAATGAAGGCGACTTCATTTCACTAAGCTCCATCATCTTGCTGCATTTTCAACAGTTACAAAAACTCAAAACTGGGGGCACCACCTGCCCCTACATACAAACTAGGGGGCACCACATGCCCCCCCACCTACTCACTATCTGGCGGATCCCGAGCCAATGGCTCTGCTCCTGCAGCTCGTAGATCACGTATGCCTTGACCGGCCATCGCCATGCACTGCATGACACCTTGCCATTCAGAGGGTAGACCAATACATGGCTCCACGTACTGGTCGACTAAGTCTTGCCACCTGCGCTCTGAAAATCCGGTCAGAAACCTCTCGCATCTACGGCGGATGTCCTCCAAAAGGGCGGCCACATCCTCATTGCGCGCTGCTCTTGACCCACTCGGCCCTACAGCTCTCGATGCTACCGTTCGTCCCATATATCTGGCCGGTTTTACCAGAGCTATATCTACATACCAAAAGTACATGAATCAGTACCATATCTACTATTCACTAACTTTAACATGCCCAAAAAAGAGTAGTTACTTGCCACTTACCATCAGGTCCCCATACTTGCCCAGGCAGAAGTGGTAGGTCCGGATCCCCACAATAACTCATCCTACTATAGGGATAGTCATCTATGTATAATGGCATCTAATCCCAATGGGCAAAGAACTCGGTTCAAAACACTCGCCCGACCGCCCCTCCTCCGCCTCTGCAAAGTAGCCGCCCCCATCGGCGCATCCCGGGCTCTCTCGGGCCCCCATCTGGAAGCTGTATACGAGGTCATAAGGTCGGGATCTTCTCAAAGAATAAGGTGCACAATAAATTCCCGTACGAGCAATCATGGTTCACTTGCCGCTTGCAAAGAAATGGATGTCGTTTTAACAACACCAACATCATTTGGGCCCACCCATAGTAGGTCCCACTCAACACACTCTCTACAATCATCATCTGCCCCCCAGTGATGTGATGGAATGCCTGCTGCCCAGGATCCGCAGCACCGCTGCGGCCAATCCCTGGGTCTCCAGTATCTCTAGGTCCCCGATCGGTATCTGCGTCCTTTTGACTTGGAGACCCGGTCGGCAATGCCTCTCCACATACTCCATGATGTTCTACCCCCGCGGTAACACTAGCTGCATATTTCCCACCATCCCCAATGGCGGGAGACCTGTCAGGAAATACACATCCTAGACTGTCAGTTCGATCTTGTGCCCCTGCACTACAAAGACCTCATGCTCTGGATCCCAATAACTGATAATCCGGGCCAACAAGGGCTCTCCATCTCTCATCAATGGGTTCTCCAAAAACTTCAGAACCCCAAACCTGGCCAACACACGACGGACACCCTGATCTGCCTGGATCTCTGCCCGCAATGTACCCAAGTCTCTCTCTCTCCAGTTCACCCGTATATCTACCATATCTACACAAAAACATCATCTTTGTTAGCCTACAGATAGGGAATACTGTAACCAACCACAAAAAACCCAACTCTCAGCCATCAAACAGCACTAAAACCCCCTCATCTTCCAGGTCGCACTTTTTTGCCAAATCCTGGGACAGGTCGCACCTTTTGGCTCAAAACTTGCGTCCCAGGTCACAGATTTTGGCCCAAAAAGTGTGACCCAGCTGAAAATATGCAAGGGGAGTTGTTCCTGAGATTCTGGGCCCTAATCTGAACTTTCAATCCATCAAAATGAAAGAGTAAGGTTAGGCCTCTTACTTGACACTGACGGATCTCGATTCCAACGGTCAGTTTGTCCGCTACGCTCACCGCAAGATTTAGGGCCTTCTCTCCTCTCTACATTCACCACATCAACACTAGCAAATGAGTGGATTTGGAGGGAAAACTGCCTTATTAAAAGAGAACCCTTGTTTCTTCTTTCGCCTGCTGCGACCATACCGTAGCTCCGTTGGACAAACCGTTTGCACCATCGGAAAGCTCTCACCGAGCCCTCAAATGGGTATATGTTAGTTTTTTGTGATTTGAGACTTCACCAGGACACATTTTGTCCAAGATGGGTCACTTCACCTCTCCTTAAAATCGCATTTCTTCACTTATAACACTTGTACTTGGGGCACCACTTTGCCTCCTTACTTGTCTTTGTTCGTGTTGATTTTCATCATGAGTTACCATCTTGTACTCATGTTTTCATGGTCCCCCATTGGACCTTTACTGTGTAGCAGCACCATCGAGTCGCCCTTGTTTAGAGCATCCAAGTGGAGTCATCATCGCATTCATGGAGTCTATCCCGAGTCCCTTTGTACCCCGCTATAGTCCTCCATCCCTCATTGCTTTGTTTCTCTCTTGTGTCACACATTATGGCCTTCAGTCCCACTGTCCCTTATCCCTAATGATATTGTGTCAGTCGCTACCATGTCATTCATGCCCTTTATGCTCTAGCAAGGGAAGTCGTCCATTTGCTACTCAGTCCCCTCCATTCCACCATTATCATTGGTATTAGTCTGTCCGTTGCTCTACTATTTTCTCTCATGCCTTAGTTGAGGATCTCTCATTGCCTCACCTATGGTGGACCTCCTTCTTTCGACATCAGCTTCTTCATTCCAGAAGACAGGTCTAGAGGGCGGTGTACCTTGGTTCCAGCTTGCACTCTTGTTCGGTGCCTCGGATCAGGCAAAAGGATCTCTCATTTCCCTTTGACTTGATTTTTTCTCCACTCCAGCTCCTTTCACCATGATCGAGATCCATAGACTTGATGGTTCAGTGATGCAGCAGTAGCTCTTGGTGATTCCTGGGTGTGTGTGAGATGTCTCAGCCCTCATGAGGGGGTGGCCCTGCAGGCAGCCCCCCACATGCCCGGATGACCTCTTCATTGCAGCCCTTGATGTAGCTCCATATATTTGATGATGTCGGCCTTAGCTGCTTAAAACGCCTCTTTGATTTGCATGTATCAGTCAGATTTTTCGAGCCCTTCCCCATTTACAAGGGGCATTTGGGTTGTATTTGTATCTCATGTACTCGGATATTATTGTATAAGTCCTGGCTGTTATCCCAGGCACAACATGTATGTGGGATTATTCATTGTATTTTTATCTGGCTCATGATTATGCCGGCTGTACTTTATGGTTTGGTCCCTTGTTTACTGGACACACTATTCTTTTGTACTTTGTCTCGGCGGGCATAGGTATGCCTCCCCCGCCGCCTTCAGCACAGGTACCCTCTCATAAAAAGAGACTTGTTGCACCTGCGAGTCTCGTCTCCTCAGGGTCTAGTCCTTCAGCACACTATCTACCTCACATTTCTCTCTCCGACATCCCTTTTGTTGTCTAGTGATTGTGTTCTTACAACGTACTTCGGTCATACGATTTGCTCCTGACACTCGCACGCTGGGGGGCAATCTGTTACACCATTTTTTGGTCATCTAACCTATCATCATTAGATGGACCCAAGTACACCATGTAAGACCAATTTTACCCTACGTAAAATTGCCTTCACTATGTTAAATAACTTAATAAACCACACTTATTAGGTTGTTTATGGTCCAAACAGGAAACCCCAAAAGGAAATATTAAACAAACCTATATTTGTTTGATTTTCCTCATGGAATAATTAATTAAACCATAATTTAATTATTATTCCTACTCATGTTTAACCCAAAACAAAGAAATTAATTAGATAAACCTTTATTTACCTTATTATTTTCTAGGAATAATTATTTAAATCTTATTTAGATAATATTCCTTGTTAAATATGACCAAATCACCCACAAATAATTAAATAAATCATTATTCATTTGATTATCCTTCAACCACTTCCTTAAAAAGATAAATAAATCATTTATTTATTTATTATTAACAAATAAAGGGATTTGACCCAAGTCGAATACTTTTTCCCTCCAACAAATATAATAAAATATTCCATAAAATGTGGATCTAGATTTGATTAACATTATTTTAATCATGCACCAAGATCTAGAATGACCCAATATTTTGTTATAAATAGGAGGGTTTTTCCAACCATTCTTCACCTTTTGTTGCCTATTATATCACTCTGGATCTAAACTCTTGGTCTAACTTTGAGCCATTGTCATTGTCATATTTTCCATTATTTGCTGTGTGAGCTCCCTTTGAGTTCTATCTTTGTCTGGGTTTTCTACACCAACAGGAGAGATAAATGCTAGATCTGAAGTGCTGAGGACTTCCAAGAACCCATCCCATTGAGGAGAATTGGAAACATCTTCTTGTTTTCCTCCCAGGTGCCCTTAATACAAAAATTATTTCAAAAATTGTTCTTGTCTTGTCTATTGGATATATGGATCAAACCCTTCTTTTTACTGCTTAATGTATTTCTATGCATAGATCTAGTTTTTTGCAGCTCTTGTCTTGATCAACTAACTGCAGATTTGAAGATATTGGCAGCCAATTTTGATGTTAGGGCTATTAGTTATGCGTAGCTAAAGTGGTATTTTTTCGTACATATCGACAAAGGATTCATACTAACAAAGAGTTGTCCTTCACTTCCTGGTCTTAAAGCTGTCTTTCAAGAAGAAACCCTAAAAATTCCACAGAATCTCTCAATTTTGTCTCTAGGAGGCCTTGGCAAGGACCTCAACCACAATGATTCCATGATCATTTGTATAATCAACCCCCACCAAATTGGAATTCTTGGCAACAACCTTGGCCCCAATTCCAAAATCAATCTCAAACTTGGGCACAAGGAGCACAAAATCCCTATGGAAGATACTCTCAGTACTATCAATATCCACCATCCTATCCACCATATCCACATTTCCCTCCTCAACAAAATATTCAACAAAACCCTCAACAGAATCCTCAAAATCCACAACATCAAAATTCACCACTTCCATTACCATTTCCTCAGAAAACAAATTAATTGCCTGCCCAACCCATACCAAACCCCAACAATAAGAATCATCAGAACACATACATGATAGAAGGCCAACAGTTTCCAACCTATTTGATCACTCCTTTAGACCTTAATGATGTTCAACTTAGGTCTAGAAGAATACTTGAAAAGAAGAAACCTTCTGTAATCATACAAGAACAAAACAACTCTGAGGAAGATTCTCTACGGGTAAATAAAAGTCTTGAAGAAGACACATCTTTTCAAGACCCGAATATTGAAAAATCAAAACAAAAAGAGCCAATAATTTCAACTCCTATATTAGATAAGCCATCAACATCTACCTCTATACCTCCCTTTCCAGAAAGATTACAAATTGATAGGGGTGTAGAAAAAAAAATTATGGTGCCTAATTATGATTTCCTAGATGAGCTGAGAAATGTTTGTATTAAGATCCTATTATTACAAGATATCAAGGAAATTCCAATTTTAGCAAAAACAATAAAGGAGTTGAGCATGAAAAAAACAGGAAAAAGAATCAAAGAGACAAAGAAAATTCAACTGGCAGGAAAAATAGCAGATATCATGATGGGTAAGATTGCCATTCCAAAGTATCTAGACCCAGTAAATCCAGTTGTTAGAATACACATCAATGGAATTGAGATCCAAAACACACTTATTGATTTAGGAGCAACAATCAATATCATGAGTAGACAAATCATGGATAAACTGAAACTTCCTAATCTTCTTTTTACACTTACATTATTACAATTAGCAGACAGATCTGTGATCAAACCTGATGGGGTAATAGAAGACATTCCTGTGTCCCTAGATTCTTGGGAGTATCCTATGGATTTTATGATCCTAACTCCTAAGAATAATCTAGGAGGACATCCTATTATATTAGGAAGACTGTGGTTAGCTACAGCTGATGCTTTCATTAGTTGTAGATCCGGTGATATGTACATCTCTGATGGTAGTTCAACTAAAAATTTACCTTGTATCCTCCAGCAAAGACAATTACAGAATTAGATGATACTCAATGGATTGAGGATGAAGAAGACATACAACCTCTCTTCACAATTTCATAAATTAGTGAAGACAACCAGATTTTGAATACCTTAGAAAATTTTGAATCCTCTTCGGAATAAAAACATGAAAAATTTCAAGAAGAATCCAACATTGAGTTTTTATCATCAAGACAGATGTCTCTTTACTCCATGGATAAATTTGGCAGCTCTACAATTGAGATATTTCCAGGCAAAACTTTAAACATAAATAAGAACCTAGAGAAATCTCAACAAGAAAAGCTATTCAAGATATTACAGAGATATTCTTCTGCATATGCATGGGAGTACAGTGATATGAAAGGGATAAGCCCTAAGACTTGCACTCATCACATTTACATAGAGGAAAATTGTAAACCAATCAGACAGCCTCAGAGACGGATGAATCCAAATCTTAGGGAGATTGTCAAAGAAGAATTGCAGAAATTGTTAAATGTCAACTTTATCTATCCCATTTCAGATAGTCAGTTGAGGGTTTCTCCTTTGGTAATGTGCCAAAGAAAAATGGTAAATGGAGGGTATGTATTGACTACCGGGAATTAAACAAAGCTACTCTTAAAGATCATTTTCCCTACCTTTCATGCATCGTGTTAGATACATTGAATGGAAAAAAGTACTTCTCATTTTTAGATGGGTTTAGTGGTTATAACCAAAAAATCTCAAGTAGCACTGAAGATCAAGACAAAACCACATTTACCTATCCTTGGGGTACCTATGCTTACCGAGTATTGCCATTTGGACTATGCAATGCACCTGCAACATTTCAAAGGGCAATACTAGGAATCTTTTCAGATCTAATACATGATTGTGTAGAGGTATATATGGATGATTTCACAGTCTATGGAAACACAGTTGAAGAAGCCTTAGCAAACTTGGAAAAAGTTTTAAAGAGATGTAAAGAAGCAAAACTTTCACTTAGTCATCAGAAGTGTTTTATGATGTTTACTAAAGGAATTGTTTTGGGGCATCACATTTCAGGGGATGGGATTAGAGTTGATGAGTCAAAAGTTGAAGTCATCTCTAACTTATCTATTCAAAGTTGTCAAAAAGATGTTAGGAGTTTTCTAGGATTTACAGGATATTATCGAAGGTTTATAGAAAACCTCACCAAGATAGCATCTCCACTTTTCAAATTACTTACCAAGGATTGTGAATTCAAGTAGAATCCTGATTGCCAGTTAGCCTTTGAGACCCTGAAAACAAAAATCTCTGAAGCACCTATTTTAAGGGGACCTAACTGGAATTTACCTTTTCATATTTCAATAGATGCCTCAGATACAACTTTAGGAGCAGTATTGGGACAAAAAGACCTGATTCCTTATGCCATCTACTATACCAGTAAAAATTTGACTCCTTCAGAGTTAAACTATACTGTAACTGAAAAAGAGTTCTTAGCTGTTGTTCATGCCATAAATAAATTCAAACACTATATAACAGGCTATGAAACTTTTGTTCACACAGATCACTCTGCAATTAAATATCTAATGAACAAATCAATTACTAATGGCAGAGTCATAAGATGGTTATTGCTTTTACAGGAATTGAACATTACCATTCTAGATAGGCCTGGGAAACAAAACACAGTAGCTGATTTCCTATCTAGACTCTAAAACATCAAAGACAATACTCCAGTTGAAGATCAATTCCCTGATGAATATCTTTTTGCAATTTCTACTCAAACTCCTTGGTTTGCTGACATTGCTAATTATTTAGTTTCAAGGAAATTTCCTTCAATAATGAATGCAAGAGACAAAAGAAAGATCATTTATGACAGTGAAAAATATTCATGGGTTGCTAATGAGTTATACAAAACAGGTCCAGATTTTATCATTAGGAGATGTGTTCAGGAAGATGAGATGCTTGAGATCCTCAAGGCATGTCATGATGAACCTTGTGGCGGACACTTTGCTGATAAAAGGACAGCTTATAAGGTCCTTCATTTAGGATACTATTGGCCATCCCTTTTTAAAGATGCTAAAGAGTATGTCAAAAGGTGTGATAGTTGCCAAATGGTAGGGAAACCTTCTCCTTCAGGTGAGATGCCATTGCAGCCTCAGGTACATATTGAACCTTTTGAGAAATGGGCTTTAGATTTTGTAGGACCTATTAGTCCTCCATCAAGACAAAAGAAATATATATTAGTTTGCATTGATTATGTTACCAAATGGGTAGAGGCCAAGCCATTACTTTCTGCTACTGAAGCATCTGTAGTTAATTTTCTTTTTGAGGATATTTTTACTCGTTTTGGTGTCCCAAGGGAAATTTTTACAGATCAAGGAGCTCAATTTACATCAAAGATAGTGGAACAAATGATGGAGAGGTACAAAATCAGACACAGAAAATCTACTCCCTATCATCCACAAGCAAATGGTCAAGTGGAATCTACTAATAAGGTCATTGAAGGGATCCTAACAAAGATTATTCATTTACATAGAAGAGATTGGGCAGACAGGCTTCCTGAAGCTTTTTGGGCCTATAGAACTACATGGAGAATCACAATAGGTCATACTCCTTATGAACTTGTTTATGGAAAACAATTTTTGTTTCTCATAGAGTTTCAGATTCAAACTTTTAAAATGGCAGTTCAACTAGGAATTGATCTAACAGCGGCACAAAAGCACAGATTGGAGCAGATTAATGAATTGGATGAGATCAGACAAGATGTAGTCCAGAAAACAAGTATAGTCTAGAAACAAAGGACTAGATGGCATGATAAGTACATCAAGGAAAAGAAATTCAAAGAAGGTGACTGGGCCCTCTTGTTTGATTCAAAGTTCAAAGATTTTCAAGGTAAATTCCAAACACACTGGCTTGGGCCATATGAAATTATGAACTTTTTTGGTAATGGAGCAATAAAAATCAGGACAATAGATGAAGATAAGGTCACTTTTCTTGTAAATGGTAATAGATTGAAGCTGTATCATAAGCCACTTTCAAGAGAAGAATTTGTCAAGAGATTCCAGGAAAACAGTGATGTGAAGTTAATGAAGATGAATTCTTCTTCTTCATCAACTTAATTGAATTGTCTGAATTCAAAAGCATGAAAAAAAGAAAAGGAAAAAACAAGAAGAAGAAGTATAAACATGAAAACTAATCACTGATTAGCATGTTTATACAGAAAGATAAAGTGAAAATCAGAATCCTTCTGACACTTTAGCTTTTCAAATTTGTTCTTTTCCTGCAAGCAGATATCACAAAATCATAAGTGCAGACCAATTTTATATATCATATTCCACTTATGATCCATTTCACTCCATCATGTCTCACTTCATTCATATTTCATTCACTCCATTCATTCATATTTCATTCACTCCATTCATCCATACTTCATTCACTCCATTCCATGGTCCACTTCATTTTCATTTCAGACTTTTAAATTTGATCTCTTCCTGCAATTGAGAATTACAAATCATAAGTTGCAGGCCACTTTTCATATTTCATTCCACCTTACACCTATGATCCATTTCATTCCATTTTAATTCACTTCACTCATGCTCCATTCCACCATATTTCACGATCCAGTTTATTTCATTTCATACTACACTCCATCCCTGTTTCAAATCATTTCATTTCATGTTTCAAAGCTCCTACAGGTATATTCTGCAACCAGACATTCTGCATCCAGCAGACATTCTGCAGCCAGCCATACATTCTGCAGCCAGATACTCTGCAGGCAACTATCCAGAAACTATTTGTTCAACAGCAAATTGACCCTGCACACCTATGTCAACAAGCAAAATCAAAGGGATTATGAAGACTGAAGGATCAATGATTTTCAAAGGAATATAAAGCATATTAAAACCATAAAAATCAAAGGAAGGGCTAAAGTAAAGTTGTGAAATTATTATGATAACAGATTATGAAAGTAATAGTATGGTTAAGTTATATGTGTGTTTCATAAAGTCATTTTAATTATTCATATTGATCGAGCTTATCATAAAAACCTTGGACAAAATCCCTTCCATTCTGCCATACCAAACCATCATTTATTAAAAATTAACGGTTAGTACTGAAGTGACCTATTAGGTCACGTCACTAATTCGAAGTATTCAGTGATGATTTTGAAATTCACACGAAATTTTTCCGCGGTCTTTTCCTCCATGACAGCTCTCAAACTCATTAGTTCGTGTGAATCACCCTCACCGTATTTCACTCATCCCATAACCACTTCATGTCATCTTTCCATAGCCAATTCCCGCTGCATAAATAGAGAAGTCATCTTTGGGGTGAAAACAACTCTCTACAGCCATTTTTACCGTGAATAGAAGAGCAGTAACGGAGCAGTAAATTGAAGGTTGAGAAAAGAAGCCATGGGTCTCATTGTAAGGTCCGAACCAGTCGGAACCAAATACTTAGAGGGTTACCCACAGATTAGAGAGATGCTACAGCAGGTTGGGTGGTTACAGTTTTTGGAAAAGTTCAATGGTTTTCATAAGGAGGTAACTAAGACATTTGCACGGTCCTTCAACGGATCAGAAGTTGAAATAGGAGATTTCAAGTTCACTATTACAAAATCCTTCATTGCAGAAGCAACATAATTACCAAGGCAAGGTGAACGATGGTTAAAAAACAAGGAATTTCACAATGAGGCATGGAGGCAGATGCTCAAAACACCAGGTATGGATATTTCGGTTTTCAAGAAGGGCATTCCTAGCTCAGCACTGAAGAATAAATGGCGAAATATGTTGCTCATTTTGCAAAAGTTTATAACTTGTGAGGGAAGGTTTGGTACCCTATATGTTTATCACATTCGGCTTATGATGCATTTCCTCGATGAAGAAATCAATTTACCCTTTTTCTTACTTCATAGCCTAAAGAGAATGGCTTCTAATGTCCAAAAGAGGGTTCAATTCTTGGAAACCACCTTGTATCACCATGGCCTAGTTAAAATCCTAATTGAGCATCATTTGAGAAAGGTGGGAGACAATTGGGATGAGTTCCTCTTGAGGAATCACTTTGAAGAACCCAAGGAATCTCCATCTGAAGGAAAACTTGCAAGAAGAAGCAGGAGAGGGAAAATTTCCAAATCTGTTGAACTTAAAACTAGTAAGTCCATACAAGAGGACAATGAGGAGATTATCTTTGAGAAATTGGCTGAAATCAAGAAACAACTTAAAAAGGAGAAGATAATAAGAAAGTATGCTAAGGAGAGAGGTGAGGGACCATCTAAACTAAGATGAAGCCATAGGCTTAGAGGCATATTGAAGAACACAACAGTTAAGCAAACGAGCATCATAGACATTGAAGATGAAGAGAAACCAACTGATAGATCTCCTGAGTACCAGTACGAAGAGGATCTTGATGAAGAAGCTCCGGAGATAGACCCAACACAACAACAAATCTATAATTATGTTTAGTCATTAGAAAAGAGAGCCTCGGAAAGCAGAGGAAGAACTCCTATTCCACCAGGATCTACAATTTAAGTACTAAGAAGAGACATATATGAATTATAAGTACTCAATAGGCATATAAAGAATGAAAATGAAATTTTAAAGGAACAAGTCAAACTGAAGAGTAACATGAACACAACTCTCTCTCTGCAAATGGAAAAATTGTACAAGGCTAGTGAAAAGCTGAAGAAGAAAAACAAAAAGTTGAGCAGCACACTTATAAATTTGAGATTCAAGTTGGTCATAAGGAAACCTAGGATGCCATTGAACACCAATCAAAGCAGAAAAAGGAGGCTAGATGTCCTAGCAGAAGTTTCAGAATACATGGATTGATTGCATGAGGACATGCAAAAGTTTTGCAGTGGGGGTATGTTGAACCCCAAAGATGTCCTTTTCTTTCACCAAATTTCACTTCATTTCCTTTGTCCTTTATCAATTATAGGCTTAAAAGATCAATAGGATTGATTAAAGTTACTTTAAGAATGCATACAAAGACTGACTTGCTATACTTTTATGGTTATGTTGTTATAGTGATTTTTGATCAGACTTAGCTACAGAATGCAGCCATTCTGTAGCTAGTCGCCTATTCCGCAACTATCTTCATGTTCACACAGGTTACAGGTGTCACTTAAAGGAAAAACACATATGGTTGAATTCCACAACACTCCTACATCATTTTTTGCCCTCTACGAAGTCTGAGCAAAAATCTATAGGTGGTTATGCACGTGGAGGAAACCAAAACAAAGAAGTGGATTCCTACCAGGAAAAGGACTCTACAGATGTCTTCAGCAAAGTACGAGGCCTCCACAAGAGTTCTAATTTGATTTTAATTGAAAAAGACACTTATCCCTACTTCTTCTCCAGGACAGTTATGTATTTCTCTTATAAGAATAACTCGGGAAACCAAGAGACATTTAGCTAGATTGATGTTTTATTGTTAATATTGTCCAAGACCGTAATACTCTGTTTTTGAAGCATTTTCATTTAATGAAAGAAGATAAACTTTAATACATGATCTAAAGCAATCTTGAGGATATTCGTGTGCTAATCTGGTGGTATAGGGCCCCTACTGCCCGAGAGGCTCTGTGCATATTGTTTAGATAAGTAACTTTAGCTCTATTTCATTCCTAATTTAGGCAGTTTTCTGAACTTTATGTTTTATGCTCACTTACCTCGAATGGTACAGCTAGTCTTGTTCTTATGAATTGTTCCAAAATATCACTAACACTGAATGAGATAGAGCTGTAGTATTTCAGAGATTAATTGCATTTTAGTTCAGCTGTAGTATTTCGGAGGTTAATTACATAATTAGTTCGGTTATGTTTAATGTATTTTAAGTTTTATTAGCTAGTTGCATTCTAGTTCTGTTACATTAGACTAAAGGCCTTCATTATTTACAAACTGCTCTTGTTCTTAATCTCTGCTAATACATCATTGTCATAGGAACAAGAATTGGTAATGTTATTTTGAAGTCTTGACTGTTATGCAATTTCTCATAATTTTACAAACTTGCCTTTTTCCAAAACTATTCCAAAAGATTTCTAACCCTTGAATGAGGCTTAATAGTGACATTTTGAGTTGCAGAATGGATTAATTTTAGTGTCATAAGTTAATTTAGAGTAGGGTTCCTTACTAGGTTACATATAATCTTTTCCAAATGTGTTCCAACAAATTTCTAACCATGGATGAGATTCTCTCTGTGATAATTGTAAGTTGTTTTTTACTTAGAAGAACCTCATTGCATTAAACTTATCCTTTTCTCAAGTTGTTCCAACATAATTCTAGTGAAATGAATTGGACTGAGTTCATGTTATGAGTTATTTTTCTTGTCAAGTTTTGAAATCTGTGAATTAGCATTTTCTGTTTCTTAGGTGCCATACCTAGTTTAGAATAGATTTTTGCTTTGTTTTAGTGTGACCAATAACTTCTCTTTGTCAAACACTTAGTTATTTTCCTTTTAGCATAAAAACACAAAACCAAAAACATTAGAAAAACACTAAACACAACGAAGTAGGAAGCAGTTACCTAGGCACATATAGTGAAATTCACTTCAACAGCTTACTAGCCCTAGTTGACAATTTATGACATCAATTTAGGAAAACTAAGTTGAGCAGACACTTAGACGGATGCCACATCCACATATCCCTCAGTCAAATCCTAGTCCTGAAAATAGAACCATTCGTTGGCTTGATGGGGCCTAGACCCGATTTCATATATGGCTGCGCGAACCATATAAAGGATTTATATGGTTCATGCAAGGATTTATTGTGTAGACCGAAGTATCACCCGAGGCTATAAAGGGGGATGTAGGAACTAGGTTTTTGCATCCAGAGGGACAATGGAGTGTGGCTTTGGGGATTCTGTTCCTTTTAAAACTTGACAGGGCTTCACAGAACATATCTAATAATTAGACAATCGCAGTTCAACACTTCCGTTGAACTAACTTGCAGACTGAGCGATCTTAATTTATCAAGCATAAAACGTTATAAATAACCATTTGCAGGGCTTCGCGATGCAATCATAAGTAAAAAATCACAGGTAAAATAATATGCAAGTAAAGCAAATACATAAACTCAAAACATGGATATGTCTTCAAAAGGCTTTCATTAATGCTCAGATCTTCCCACTACAACCAATTCCACCTTGCAAACTAAGCTGCGGGGGTCTGCGCACTTAGCTGCAAACTTCCTAAGGTCTCTGTTCACTCAGCTGTATGAGCCTTTTCTCTAACCCAGCCCACAGAATACAAACTCAAAACAATATTACATCCAAGTGCATCTTATATATGGTATATCATGTATATCTATCAAGACTATCCTAGAATCCTTATATAGTCTTTACATTTATAATACCATGGTCCAAAAACCATGGGCGAAGATCAACGTATACAAAATATTCCCATACTTTTACAAAATAAGGGGCTTTTACCCACCCCAAAGCCCCTAAGACTCAAACTTAACTCCATGTTGCGCGCTTCACTCCTTGATCTGCGAAGTCTTTCTCAAAATCTTCCCTCGAGGGGTCATCTGTCCAACACGAGTGGTGTTGTTTCTTGGAGAAATTGTTTTTCTATTTGTGAGTCAGGGTCTCGATGGAAATTCAGAGCCATTATGAGGTTGGTAGCTCAGCCTCTATGTCTTGGGGACGCCGTCCACTGAGGTTGGACTGAATGTCGGGGAGAGGGGTAAAGGATCAGGGAAAGGTGCATGCAAACTATGTAATTTTCTCTAAGGACCATGAAGAGATTAGAAATGGTCTGGTAATTATACAAAGGAGCATCCACCGGTAGCAACAAGAGGCTTTGGAGATGCAGGAGTAACAAATTGTCAAAAATGAAAAAAAATTGCAATTAGAAGACGAAATAGATGCTCCAAGGTGATAGTTAGAGGATCTTCAATTCAAGGAGGAGGATCAAAGCATGAAGATGGATGAGGAAAGCACCATAATCGACCTCAACATTCCAACTGCAGTGGAGGAGTAACCAACTACTTAGAAGATCCCATTTGTTTTGTTTTTGATGTTTTTATATGTTAAAATGAAAAGGTAAGTTTTTGTTGAAGCAATTCTGTAGGATGTACATCGATGGGCTTGTAATAAGGGAAATTTTTTTAATTTTGAGGAAAAAGAGTTGGATTAGAATGTTCAAAATATCTATCTGGTGCCCTTTGTTGGCTTTAAACTCCTACTGTAAAGCTCCCGATTTTTGGCCGCAAACATGTATGAATATATATATATATATATATAATATGTTGAATACCTAAAGCATATATCCTTTCAGAAAATGATATATTGAAAGTAAAAAAGTAGATGGATTATTTTTGTTAGAATATCATGGAAAGGTTTATATATCATAAGTGCAATCTTATAAAAATTGATGTAGAAGGATACATATGTGATGGGTATTGTAGATTAGCATGGAAACGCATAAGTGATGGATTTGGGCTATCTTAATTTCCAAATTTTTTAATATTTTTCTATGAGAATCATATGAGAAAGACCTTGTGATATCTAGAAAATGTGTGTAGCATAGTGGAACCGAGTCACGACACACACTCCAACCTAAAAATAATAATATGGAAGTGGAGAAATTGAAAATAAAACTTATAACTAGACATATAAATATATTTAAACATAGTTTAAATCAAAATAATAAATAGATACATACTAAAAGATGGAAATTACAACATAAAACATAAAGACATTCCAATATATATAGTTTGAAAAAAACTAAAAACTACGAGAGATATGATTAAATATTGATGGAATAGAGACAATTATATATATATATATATATATGTGTGTGTGTGTGTGTGTGAATTTTACCTTTTCGCAAAGTTAAATGGTAAAGGAGCACAATATATGAATTTAGATATAAAGCTCAAGCTTCACAAAAATTATTTATGAACAATGAACCACCCATGTATATCTACACAAATAATAAATACTTAATACATTATATTAATTTTTATATTGTATTGGTGGTAATTGCAAATCTTAGTCTTGACTATTAAATATTTGTGTACTCTTTTACTTATTCGTCATATAATGATGATAATAATTACAAATGCAAAGTTATAGTGATATATCATATTGTTAATTGTTTGGGTAATTTAATTGATCTTAAATTACTTCATTAATTGTCAATCAAGGTTTGTATATTTATAAGTGTATGTGCACCATATATGTTAGGAATTTTATCTTCGAATGAAGTTGATCTAAGTATGGAAAAATATTAGATAATATTAAAGAGTTGTCACATATCAAAGCCAAATGCGAAATTGTATTGAAAATTAATCTATAACTTGAAATCAAAATTTATTCTAATTGCAGAATTGAAAGTCTAATTCTACTTTGCATAAAAGAAATCCTAATGCTAATTGCAGGAAATAAATCCTAATACTAATTGCAGAAAGGAAATCTTAACACTATTTTGCAGAAAATAGATCTTAACTTCTATTTGCAGAAAATAGATCTTAATTGTATTTGCAGGAAAGAAATTCTAACACTGATTTGCAGAAAGAAATGCTAATGTTATTTGCAAAAAGGAAGTGACTTACAAAAGGAAGGGAAATTAATCAAATTAAATTGTAGCTTCCAGTGATTACTAATGTGCGCTAATAAGCTCCGAAAACCATCTATTCATTATCCATAAAATTTAATTGACTTATAAGACTGAATTACTCAACGAAATGCATTCTGGAAACAAATATTTTTGGTATTTTATTTTTATGAGCATTCTAATGTCAAAACAAAAGGGAGTTAGACAAGAAAAGAAATGAAATGGAATGTGTTGATAAAGAGAAAACTATGTGAAATTGAGATTCGAATGAAAATTATCTATATTGACCGAAAGAAAACTATGAAAATTTCAATTTAAATGAAAACTATCTACCCTTACAACTCTCCACAAGGCCCTCCTGCCAGTGTAAGTGCATCATTGATAAATCGATTTGATTAACCACAGATTAATACAAAGGAACAAAGTATTATGTTAATCACAACTTGGTCTCTTGAACAAAGCTTGCAGATAATTAACAATCAACAAATAACTGTCTTTTTGGTTTTGCGTCACGACTTTTATACATTTTTTTAATCAAACTGATCTAAGAGTCCTATGCCGAAAGGAAATTCAACTAATATTCCATCTAAGAAGTAATGTCAAATTGAAATTCTATTTCCTCATGATTTGCGACTGGAAGAGAAAATCATGAGGGATTCTTATCAAACATATCTTCTCCTTGTTGGAGATACTGAGAAGGGGGTGAATCAATAATTGTTTTAAATTGTTATGTTTACCAGTTAGACCACTTATAATTAGAACACAAAACAAACAATAAGAATAAATACCTTTATTAGTTATATATAATGAGGACTTCAATCCTCTTCTTTACAATAAATCCAATACAATACTGTGTAGGGCTCCAACCCTTGATGAAGACACTAATCTTCAATCCTTCCAGGCACTAACTTGTACTTTTCCAAGCACCGAATTAGACTTCACGAGGCTCCAACCCTTAGTGATCCAACCCTATCTTCCAAGGCTCCAACCTTGTCACTATGAGGCACCAACCTCTAGGGCTCCAACCCTATCTCTGGTACAGGCTCCAACCTGGTCTTCTTGAGGACTCCTATCCTCTAGGGATCCAACCCACAACTTCAATTCATTAAGATAGATTTAATGATTGTTCTCGGCTCCCAATATCTTCTGCAACGAGCCCTGACAATATCTTCACCCTAAAAATTGCCCTCAAATTATCTCCAAGGCACTTAGCGCATCACCTCAAATGATCTCCAAGGCACTTAGCTTATCAATGAAAACTTGGCCTTCTCATGATGGTGGCATCACAAATCTTCATGGCACCTAAACAAAAACCTTCAAGGTCTCTTCATGATGACATCATGGTCTCCAATAGGATTCTAGATGACTCTCCAAGGTCAGCTAAAGCTTCTCAACAATATGTATGCATACAATTTCCTTCAAAGGTGTCTTCAATTATGTCTTGTCATCTGCTCAAGGGTCTTCTTCAAGGGCTCACTCGGTTACTATTCAAGGTCAACAAGATTTCTCTTTGGGGATATTCAAATTACGCTTCTCTTGGAGAAAGATCCAAAGATGACTTCTACAGTGATTAAAAAACCATACTCCAGTTATTCAATAAGTTCTCTAAGAATATACTTTTGTTGCTACTAGGGCCTTCAAAGACTGCGTAATTAGGACCATAAAGTAGAGGTTCAAAGATCTTAAAGGGTACTATAGTCCTTATGCTACAAAATCCTTCATATGATGCTCCAAATTTCCATCAAATAGGCCCGTTCTAAGGCTTATTCACATATTTACAAGGTAAGAACCAAGCATCAAAAATATTTTCTTAAAGTTCAAGAAGTCTTCCCAAAGGATACACAAATGTTGCTAAAAAATTGTGATAATGTTTGCACACTTCAAGGTTAAACTTCCTCACGGGTCACTGTAACAAGATGAAACTTATATGTCTCAAGACCGAACTAACACAGGTACCAAAGAATGAAATTCAAGCCAAAAGTGAGGTTTTTCTCCTACATACCACTATCCATAAAGCTTAACCTGAGTCAAACTGTTTGAACCACTACTGTCTATAGTCCGAATTTGTCATAGGTCTGGATTTACAGGGTTTTAGACACTGCACCGACCCTTAAATCTCCACAAAATCGAGCCTTAGTTGTATTACCACTCCTCCACAGTAGTTGTAAAGTGAGAGAGGTCTAAGATCAAGCCACAGAATCCTGTTCTGATAGATCCGAACTCTGAGATGTGGTTGTTTGAGGTACTGTCACCAGTCTGAACTGCAACATGTCAATGAAAATGAGTCACGAGAGGTTTGCATTGTCCGAAGGTTGTTTTAACTCATCTGAGGCTCAATCCAAGGATGCAACACAAGTCCGAGATTGAGTTATTTGTCGTAAGGCTCGAGATTCACATGATAACACAAATATGAGGAGGTTGTAAACAACAGGTTCGAGGTTTTGTTCACAAATATGAGCCAAAGTATTTAGTTCTTGTCACAAGTCTAAAGAGTTTTACAGTCCCTTGTGACATATCCGAATCCTATGTTGTGTGGTGTTGTCTGATACACTGATCCAATGACATGTGCATAAATCTGAGGGATGTAGGTGTTCTTAAGCAATCCCAATCACAAAATAAACCCAACCACTGTCTTCTTGGCCTCCTTTAGCTCACAAGATGTGAAATTATCTTATTGTCTTATGCTCTGAGTTGATCTTCACTATTTTTATCATTTGAAATGAAGTATTAGACTTTTAGTTATATTTATTTTTTCCTCCAACAAAGAGACATGTCTCTTGGTCATGGAATATGAGCCTACACAAGTCGCCTCACCAAAAGAATGTTTTTTCTTAACTTAAAAAATTAAATTTCTCCCAATATAGAAGGAGTTAGAAGGAAAATAATAGCTCATTGGAAAGAGGAAAATGTCCTCTACAAGATTATTGCAAGTTCATCCTTGAATAAGATAATTTTAACATGAATACATTTTTTTTGTGAACTGTCATCATTATTTTTCAATGGCAACCTTTAGGATTTTATCTTTATGTTTTAGGCATTCAATTTTTAGGGCTCCTTCATCATAGAATTAGGCAATCCAAGGTAAAGGCTCCTTCAAGGCTTGAGAATAATGGAACTCTCAGGATTAGGGCTTTTGTCATCATGAGTCAATATATAAAGGTGGTTTTTGAGCTTCTTCATTAAGAGCAAGGACATCACCATGGTTTTAGGGCTTCTCCATTAAGAGCAAGGATATCTTTATTCATGTCAACATTATTATAGAGTTAAGGGTTCAGAATATACATGAGGCAATTAGGGTATGCACATAGGATTAGGGTTTCATTATGAAATTAACATCTATAGTTTAATTAATGTACTCATGCACCTAGGGTCTAGTCAAGTAGATAGAATTTAGTTCTCCTAGGGTTACATGAGGTTAGTGTTACACCAATTTTTGGTCATCTAACTTGTTACTATTAGATGGACCAAAGTACACCATGTAAGAGCAATTTTACTTTAAGTAAAATTTCTTTCACTATGAAAAATAACTTAGTAATCCATAATTTATTAAGTTGTTTATGGTCTAAACAGGAAACCCCATGAGGAAATATTGAATAAATCCATATTTGTTTGATTTTCCTCAAGGAATAATTAGTTAAACATCAATTTATTTAATATTCCTGGTGATATTTAACCCAAAATAGGAAAATTAATTAGATGAAACATTATTTATCTTATTATTTTCTAGAAATAATTCTTTAAACCTTATTTAAATAATATTCATTGTTAAATTTGACTAAATCATAAATAATCGAATAAATCATTATTTATTTAATTATTACTCAACCACATCCTTAAAATAATAAATAAATCATTTATTTATTTATTATTTACAAATAAATGGATTTGACCAAATTCAAATTCTTTTTCCCTCCAACAAATATATTAAAATATTCCATAAAAGTTGGATCTAGATTTGGTTAATAATATTTTAATTATGCACCAACATCTAGACTAACTCAATATTTTGTTATAAATAGAAGGGTTTTTCCATTCACACACTACCTTTTATTGCCTAAATATCACTCTGGTTCTATACTTTTGGTATGAATTTGATCCTCTATCAATGTCATATTTTTCTACCTTTTTGCTTGTGAGCTCCCTTTGAGTTCCATTTTTGTCCAGGTTTTCTACACCATCAAGAGAGAGAGATCTTAGATCTGAAGCACTGAGGACATACAAGAACCCATCCCATTTAGGAGGATTGGTAACATCTTTCTATGTTCCCTTCCCAAGTGTCATCAATACAAAATTCTTTAAAAAATTTCTTGTCTTGTCTATTGGATGCATGGAGAAAGTCTTGCTTTTATTTATTGCTTAATGTCTTTAACTGCGTAGATCTGGATTTTGTAGCATTTGTCTTGGTAAACTAACTCCAAATCTAAATAAATTGGCAGCCATCTTTTATTTTAGGGTTGTTTGTTATGCACAGCTAAAGTGAGCTTTTTTTGTACACTTGCGATTAGAATCATCCTAACAACTGAAGACTCCACAAGGGTTTACAATTACGACCTCCATCGTTTTTCAGATCCCTGCATGACCAGCTGCTTCAAACCCTGATATTTTTCTTTAGCTTATTGTTTTGCTTTTCTTGATGCTGTTTTTAACCTATAAAACCCTAAAACAATAAAAATTCTAACTTCCGTGTGTTTTCAGACCTATTGCGTAGGTGACAGGCATCAGTCGTAGCTGAGACAACAATTTTTTCTGAAACCTGCTCCCGAGAGTGTCAGAAGTGCTGGTCATACTTTTTGGGCCAAAACCTACGACTTGAACCTCTAGGATGCAGAAAACAGCCTCAAACCTGCGACCTCTGCAGAAATCAGGTCAGAAACTGTGACTTGTACTTTTTGTGGGATTTTTTCTGAGATTTTTTTGGGTTTGTCTGGGCTACTGTTCAGGGTTGCCTGACCTCCATCTTCGCTTGTTTTGGACCTATACTTTCTCTGTTTTACTTGTCGAAGTAGGAACCTAGCCCCTTAGGGCTTCAATACGCTTCCACCTTTTTAGGAGGAGTTCATTTGAAGTAGGTCATCTGAAATTTCAGTGTGTTCAACTATTTTTTAGATGTGATCCTGTACCTTCATATCCTTTTCAGATTGGTTATTCATCCATCCAAAACACCTATTTTCAGTTTTGTTTGGTCCTCCTCTTGGGTCCCCTCCGTTTCCCTTCAGTTTGTAGCCTTTTTCCACCTCATTTGCAACACTTTTCCCTCTGGTTTTTTGCTGTTTTTTTCTCTTATTTCCAACAAATCTGACCTTTAGATCATTGTCCCTCCCGAATTTAGATCCATTGGCTATTTTTGTGTGTTTTGACTAGATTTTTGCCCACCCACAGACTATTTGTTGAGAAGCCCGCCTCCTTGGGTTTAGATTGATGCATCTTTAGCTGTTTATTTTATGTTATATTCAGTTTACTTTACTGTTATTTGCATATTTATTTACAGTTATACAAAACATTTTTTCCTTTTTCTCTACACACGTCTGGGTTTAAAAATTAAAATTAACACACTTAACACACACACCCTAAGTGAAGAGTGCCTGGTTAACACCGTCGGGCAAAGACTATAACATTGTAATCAATTGATCCTGCACTTCCCTGCCCTTGTTTCGACATTGTAATCATTTGATCCTGCACCTCTTTTCTCTCTTCCTTTTGTGATCCGTGTTTGTTCTTCCATCATTGCGACCCCAAGGTGTTTATCCCGGATACTTCTTGGCCTTCATCCTCAGTTTCTGTTAGGAAGACTTCTCCACATAGGATTCGAGTTAATCCTCCACCGAGTCCCCATTCTGACTCCACTTCTTGTTCATTGGGTTCCCCTTCTAGTTCCATCCCTAGTTCTCCCCCTGTCACCTTCACCATGTCCGGTTTAGGACCTAATGCTAGTGGTACCCCCGGCCCTAATGCTGGGAATACTACTAGTGGGACCGCAACAGGAACTATCTCGGCTGCTCCCTTGCTCCCTTAAATGGAAGGCCTCAGTCTCCCAGATTTTAACCAATTGATCAATGACCCCATACACCATGACCTTGGTTGGCCTGATATGCCAACCAAGCTCCCTTCCGACATCCCCAAGTTTGAAGGTCTTGCTGGAGAAGATCCTACAAACCATGTTCGATCTTTCCACATGTGGTGTTCGTCTAACTCCATCACCGATGACTCTGTCCATCTTCGGTTGTTGCAACATACGCTTACTGGAGAAGCTTCTAAGTGGTATGTTGATTAGGCCTCCTCCTCTCATACTACTTTTGCGACCCTTGCCTTGGCTTTTCTGTCTTACTTCCAGCTTCCCCTTTGTTATGACACTGGTACCGAGCTATTGACCTCTTTCCGTCAATCGTCTGCGAATCACCTATTCGATCATGTCCAGGAATGGCGGAGAAGAAAGAGCCTATGTTGAGCTCCTACTTTCGAAGACCGTGTCTACATGGACTGGTTTCTCAGATCCCTTTTTCCTGCTATCGGCAAAGATGTCGCATCTCATTTCCCTCAAACCGAAGAAGCTGCTCTCCATATTGCGTTAAAATATGACCTGATCTATGCACAGTCTGGTTATATTTATATCGTTTTACATGATATCCCTAGACCTGGTGGTGTCAACGCACCGGGGCATCCCATGCCGCCGATGGTATTGTTGGAGGCCTTTCTCATATATACCCTCATCCTCCCATAGGTTATGGTTTCCCTCAAGGAGGGGCCAACTCCTCCAGCACTTTTCCCCCTCTCGGTAGCATGTATCCAGGATACAACATGCCTCCTCCTTTTGCCCAACCTCCTTAGTATCCATATCCATATCTTGGTGCTCCAGCTTCTCCAGCATTAGCACCCCTGCCTTCCTCACCTTCTCAACCCCTGCAATAGTAGCCACCACCCCCCAGGGGCAGGTGTATGCACAGCAGGATGCGACTAATCCTCCTACTTCCAAAAAGAAGAGGAAAGGCACCCAAAATCAATCTCCCTCCAGTAATACAAGACCTAATCCCTAAGGGAATGCACCTAACACTGCTAACCAGCAATAGGGCACTCAACCCAAGCAGGATAGGCCTGTTCGCATGAACAAGCCTTGTTCTTGTTGCGGTGTCTATGGTCACTACACCCACGATTGTCCTCTTTTACCTTAGATGCATCAGATGTGGGAGACTCAATCAGCATCGCGTGGACAACAAGCCTCCCCTTGAGTTCCTCCCAATGCTACACCTATCTAGCCGACTGTGTTTACCAATCCTTTCCCTCAACAAGGATTTGTGGCTACCCAACCACCTGAAGGCCATGCGGCCACTCAACCTCCTCCATATGGTACCTCTGATTACCAGATTCTCATGATTAACTCTAACCAAACCATTACCGTTGACCTCAACCTTTAGAATCGGTCCCGTCAGTACAACAAGCCTCCCACTACATCTGCCCCCGAGACCCCTTCTTCAGGTTCCACAAAGCCTCTTTCGACAACCAATGGTCCTTTACAGATCCCTCATCCTAAGGCAGAGGTTCATACCAAGATCTCCAAGGGACCATTACGCTGAAACGATGCTTATGGAAAAGCTACCCATTCGTATAGTATAGTAGATGATTTGGCGCAATCTCCTACTACCATCTCAACGCTGGAACTCCTCTAGTTGTGCCCTTCACAACGAAAATCTCTACTAACTGCCATGGGAACTGTGGATCCTTCAGATGATCGTTTCATTGTCTTTGATGTTGACCGGTCAAAACATCCTCCCCTTTCTTCTTTCGTCGCCTTCCAAATCCCCGTCAAGATCCGGAATGCCAACATCTCCCATTGTATCATTGATGAGGGGGCATCCACCTGTGTGATGTCTGCTTCATTTTGGAAGAAACTAGGATCCCCTGAGTTTGCCCCTTCCACTATCACCCTGCGAGCATGGGATGGACACTCTTCCCAGCCCATTGGCCTGTTCTGCAATTTTCCTATTACTCTTGCGGGCAAGACTGTTTGCGTTGACGTAGAAGTCATTGATGCCCCCTTAGATTACAACATTCTATTGGGTCGTAGCTACACCTATGCGATTTTTGCTGTCCCATCTGTGGTTCACCACAAGATTTCCTTTCCTCATCATGGAAATATAGTCACCATTGACCAGTTGATGTATTACGAACCAAAGTCTCAGACCTCCCCTGAGTCCATCATCTCTTCGGTGGCCAATAAGAAAGCCATCGAACCTTTGACCAATGTCTCACTCAGAGTCTACAAAGACTCCTCTTTGATTGGTTCTTTCCCTGGTCTTCCTCCTCTTGTCTCTGATCCTAGCTCGTCGAACGTTTGCATGATGCAATCGTCCCAGTCCGGCCTCAAGTGGCCCGCTTCGAATAGTCAAAAGCCCCGCCCTTCGTAACCTGCTCCTAGCACCTCGAATCAGCCTTTAAGACCCCCTCCTCAAGGCCCCTCATCTGCAGCTAGTATCCATGAGCCTCTCTACCCTATTGGCATGGTTCCTCCTGGTGTTAACCATCTCAGAGCTGTCCCTCCGGTCAGATACCGTTCCTAGCTCCCACTCTTGGAGTATTTTCGGTACTTGTTATGGCCACCTTATCCCTTCCTAAACTAACCTTGGAGATCCCAGTCTAGTACATTAATCCCCTAGCCACTATCTCGCCTGTTCAGCCCAATCCTTATCTTGCTTTGACCCCGGTTCAACCGGTCCCCATGACCCCTCCCTTTGCTACCATGCCTTAGCCACCTCGACAGGAACCATCTCCTGTTGCAATAGCTTAGGGTGAAGGGGGCAAAGCTCGCAAGAAGGAACCTAAAGACAAGGCCGCCCTGACAAACCCTGCTCCTCTTGAGCCTCCAAAGCATATACCTTCATGTGCTTTGTGTGATGTTGTCAGTCATGCCACCCATAATTGTACTGAATTGCCTCGTCTCAAGCCCATGGTCAACGAAGCGTTTCCTGAGTCTGATATCCTAGAATTCCATGTTACTTTACTTGATTCAGCCAAGAAACTCAAGACTTTGCACACAAGTCACCCCTGTGCTTTGTGTGATTTCCATGGCCACTATACTTACCTCTGTCCTCGCCTCGAAGAGTACCGCTCCTCTTTGGAAGTGGTTCACCAATTTAAGGCTAAGCGCAACGAGTCCATTGCTCCCTTATTTGCGCATTCTGCTTCAGTAGAACCAGAGGACACATCCACTCCCATAAACATTCCCCCTCCGGATGTCAAAATGACAGAGTCTTTGGCCACTATCCATTACCTTTCATCATCTATGAGATCCACGGTGGAAGACCCCCCTGAGACTTCTCCTTCTGTTTTGCCTGACCTCCCTTCAATGATCACCTTGGGCTCTGTTAGCCCCCCCTATAAATTTTTTGGCAAGCAAACGGGGGCTAAATTGTTTTTGAGCCTTCAAGGAATGCATTTCCTCTGAAAACACAGTCTCCTTGAAGCCTCCATGTGTCTTTTATCCTTTGATAAATTCCCCTCTGCTGATTCCTGTTATAAAGCCTCTCTGTTTGTGAAGAAATGCCTAAAGGCCCCTTTCTCCTCTTATTTCACCCCCTCTTAGCTCCTATTTTTATTCCCCTTGTCCCCCCTTCTACTTCCCTTCATTACCCTTTGAATTCCACCCATATCCCTCCTTTGGGCTAATTTACCCTTATCCCTCTATCGTTCCCCTTTCTAACCTTTAAATCACATTGGAATGGGCCAAACCCACTTCCGACCTTATACTAGGGCTCAGCCCCTTTCCGCCAGCCCTTTGGCTTTGTCCCCATGTAACCGAGAGCTATGACTGAGCGCTGCTCCTTAAGGTGCCCATCGCAAATCGCAGATTGCATTTTTGCGTGTTGTGTTTGTTAGATCCATCACAAATATTTGCGATGCGATCTGATCGCGTCACAAATATTTGCGATGCGATCGACTGATCGTGCCGTCGCACTTCCCGCCCATTGCAAATCCTCTATCGCACTTATCGCATATCGCATTCTCCCTCTGATCGCATCTTCCTTCCCATCGCAAGTCTGCCCCATCGCAATATCGCAAGCGCAGATTTCTGTGTGGTGCCACTCTCCGCCATTGCATTTTCCGCTCTTGCGATTTGCGATCTCCGTACCGGGTCCCACCTCCATGGCTCCACTTCATTATTTTTCTCCGTTTCCCTATGTTATTCGCCCAAACGTTTAATCTTTGGGTTTTTACACTATTAACCATTTCTCCCGCCGATCTCCGTTATTTTCATTGCTCTAAACTATTCCGCCACCATTCCTCTGGTCTCCGAAGCATTTCTTCGCTACCACCGCCCAGGTTTGCAACAGGTTCATTTTATTATGCGGATAGCGCAGAGAGGCCAGTTCAGCGGCCAAACGAAACAACAGAGACGGATTTGAGGGATTAAAGCCGGTTAATTGAAGATTAACAATTATAATCCTTCATTCAAAGGAAAAGGCTCAGTTTGAAGACTAATGAGCGCACCAGCAAATCATAACCGCGCTACCAAACGGCAGAGTACTCTTCTCTCAGAAGGACACCTTCCTACAAGAAATCTCCATGCCTCCTCGAGCCCTGAAAAGATTAATTACACTGACTGAAGCCCATTTAAGACAGTCATGCAACAGTTATGGAGGTATGGAGTAGCCTTGCAGACTTTCATCCAGTTCATTTATTCCAGAAGGCAGCACAGAGTTCCAGACACCTGTAAAGACTTAAAGAACATATCAGAGGTCAATATTGACCTGAAAAAGATCTCCAAAGCAGCCTGCAGAGTACACACAGCGATGCAGATTTCCATTAAGCGGAATGAGCATGAACTCTTTCTCCACTCCGTCTTAATGAGATTCATTGAATATCCATCTACCTCTGTTTCTCTCTTCTCCTATAAGAATTCCAAGAACATATTGTAAAAGGTTGTTGTTCAGTTGTTGGGCATCTGCTGTTAGAGGGATTCATTTCGACTGTTAGAACAGTCTTGGGAGGGAGTAGCAGAGTAGTTGTATGTAATAGGCTGGGAGGAGAAAGTCTGGACTGTAACAGCCATTGAGCTTATTGTACATGACTGGTTTTGCATCGATTAATGAAAGCACATTTCACAGGATCCTGGTCTATTGCTATTGGTGATGTTTTTCCTAACTCTGTTTATTTCATTTTCATACTGTTTCATGTTCTTCAGGTAGGCAACAAAAGTATAATATAGGATTCACCCTTGTTAGGTGCCCTATGTTTCCTGCTCTCCCTACCTTTAATGTTTTCTGTCTTATGTGCTATCTAAGAGTTGATTTCAGTTGATTTAACCAGTGTAGTGGATGTTATTGCCTACTCTCTAATGTATGAATTGGTTGAATCAGTTCTTAGATGTTCTTGCTGGGTTTAAGTTGGAAGGTTTGGGAACACTAGGGATGAGTGTTAGCCCTGTCCACTAGGATCCTTGCGCGACCAGCTGGCCTTTCTAAGATCCCTTCTGTTTAACTTATCTCTATTTTTCCTCTGGAGTTGCTAAAGAAGACCTGGAGTTAAATGACCTCTGGTCTGATCTATAAGCTGCCCCTTTGTCCACCTTTGAGAGCTGCCTTTGAGTATGTCCAAGCAGGTCTGGAGTTAAATGACCTCTGACTTGATCTATAGACAGAAATTGGGTGCCTCTCCTTCCTCCACTTTCTCTCCTTAATGTTCCATTCCACCATCTGCCTAAAAGATCCTTTAGTGTAGATGACTTTCCCTTTGAAAGCCTTGGCTAGTGGATGCAAGTAATTTCCTTTCATGACTCCATAGCCCAATGGATGGCACTATCTTGGCCTATCCTCTTTGCTGAAACATCCTGCTGCTCTACTCCTTTCCTTCCATTTCTTTCTCAGTCTATGATCTCATGAACAATCCAGCAACCCTTCAACCAAATCATTTTAAAACCCCCTTTGTGCTTCATACCTAGCCTAATATCTCATTTCGAGCTTCAAAGACATATCATTCTTTGATCTATTTGGAGAGATCCCTCTCTGGGTCCAGGAGGGCTAGATCCTAGGGCCCCAAGTGGTTTGATGTTGTCTCATATTTTGGTATTGCCAAATCTGCCAAAACATGGGAACCCCAATAGGCTCAACATTGGTAGATCCTTCATCTACTTGTTTTTCTATCACCCCTTGCGATGATGCGCATGTGAACCTCTCTTCTCATGATGATGAGTCAGGTAGCTTTGCCGCGTCAGATGTCTTTCTTCCACTAGTCACCCCATCTTCTATTACGATGATGACATTATGGAAGTAGTCACACCCTTGACTTTATCTATCCCTCCTTACATCGAACCCATGCATTCAAACCACATACACCTTGTGGCCATTACATTGACATCCAATGTTTGGGTAAGGGGCACCCATATTTGAGAGACCAGGAGAAGCAATTCACCACAACTCTCCAAGTGTATCTGGTCATGTCAACTCTAGTACCCTTATTCTTCCCCATTTATAAGAACCTATAGAGTCCCATATCACTTCAGATCACTCTAGGGATAATACCCCTCATCATTCCTTCATCTTACATCAGCAACATAGTCCCCTAGACATTGTTGTTGACCAACCTATGGGTTTTCTAGGAGAGCACCAGTTCATTATCTTAAAATCCACTCTTGGGGATAGTGACACCATGTATGCAAACCCAGAAACTTAGTCCATTTTCTTCATATATGCAGTACCAAAATATACTAGCAATCCTCCATTCCCTTTCTCGAACTGCATAACCATAACGAAAACAAATGGCGCACCACATCATTAAAATGTGTTTAGATTCCCCTTTTTCTAAATACATTTTGGCATGACCACAACATGCTTGGGGGAACCTATGCCCCTCAACCACAAAAATCCCAGTTCTCAGCCAAAAACAATACTGAAACCCCCTTTCTCTGACAGGTCACACTTTTCAGGTCATTTCCTAAGACAGGTCATAGTTTTCAACCCAGTACCTGCTACCCAAGTTGCAGAACAGACCCAAAAAAGTGCGACCTGGCCTGTTCATGAGCTTTGGGTACCTAAAATGAAATTTTGATCCCCTTAATTGAAAGATTATGGTTAGGCCTCTTACCTGTAATTGACGAATCTCGATTCCAACAGTCGGTTCGTCCGCTATGGTCGCCGCAAGATTTAGGGCCTTCTCTCCTGTGTACATTCACAATAGCTACACTTGAAAATGAATTAAATTGGAGGGAAAATGCCTTATTAAAACATAAACCCCAGATTTTTCTTTCGCTATTTGCGACCAAAGCGTAGCACTGTTGGAAAGATCTCATCGAGCTCTCAAAGGATATCCTTTAGTTTTTTGTGATTTGATACTCCACTTGGACACCTTTTTCCAAGAAGGGTCACTTCACCACTCCTCAAAACTGAATTTCTTCACTTGCAACACTTGTACTTGGGGCACCACTTTGCCTACATACTTTTCCATGCTCGTGTCAATTTTTGTCGTGAGTAACCATCTTGTACTCATGTATTTATGGTCCCCACCGGACCTTTTCTGTGTGGTAGCATCATCGAGTCGCCCTTGTTTAGAGCATCCGAGTTGAGTCATCATCGCATCCACGGAGTCTATCCCGAGTCCCTTTGTATCCTGCTATAGTCCTCCATCCTTCATTGCTTGGTTCCTCTCTCGTGTTGCACATTGTGGCCTTCAGTATGACTGTCCCCTATCCCCTTTGATATTGTGTCAGTTGCTGCCAGGTCATCCATGCCCTTCATGCTCTAACAAGGGAAGTCGTCAGCCCGCTACTCAGTACCCCCCATTCCATCATCATCCCTGGTGTTAGTTTGTCAGTCGCTCTACTATTATCTCTCATGCCTTAGTTGAGGATCCCTTTTTGTCTCACCTATGGTAGGCCTCCTTCGGTCGACATCAGCTCATTCATTTTATAAGACAAATCTAGAGGGCGGTGTACCTTGGTTCCAGCTTCCACTCTTATTCAGTGCCTCGGATCAAGCAAAGGGACCCCTTATTTCCCTTTGACTTGATTGTTTCTCAGCTCCAGCTCCTTACGACATGATCGAGATCCATATACTTGATGGTTCAGTGATGATGTAGATTGTACCAGTGATTCTCGGGTGTGTGTGAGACATTTCAGACCTCATGAGGGGGTGGCCCTTCAAGTAGTCCCCCACATGCCCGAATGACCTCTTCATTATAGCCTTCGATGTAGATCCACAGATTTCATGGTTTCAGCCTTAGCTGTGTGCAACACCGTTTAGTTTGCATGTATCATTTAGATTTTCAGAGCCCTTTCATGTTTACAGGGCCTCTTTGGTTGTACTTAAATCTCATGTACTCAGATGTTATTGTATAAGTCCTGGCTATTATCCTAAGCACAATATGTATGTGGGATCCATTACCATGTTTTTATCTGACTCATGTTTATGCCAACATGTACTATATAGTTCAGTCCCTTGTTTGCTGGACTAATTATTCTTTGTACTTTGTCTCGGCGGGCATAGGTATGCCTTCCCCGCCTCTTGTAGCACTGGTAATCACTCATAAAAGAGACTTGTTTCACTTGTGAGTCTCACCTCCTCAGGGCCTTGTCCTCTAGCGCTTTGGTCTACCTTATATTTCTCTCTCTCTGACTTCCCCTTCGGTGTCTAGTGATTGAGTTCTTACAACGTACTTCACCCATACGATTAGCTCCTAATGCTCGCACGTTGGGGGGCAATCTATTGCACCAATTTTTGGTCATCTAACCTGTTACTATTAGATTGACCAAAGTACACCATGTAAGACCAATTTTACCCTAAGTAAAATTTCTTTCAATATGAAAAATAACTTAGTAATCCATAATTTATTAATTTGTTTATGGTCTAAATAGGAAACCCCATGAGGAAATATTGAATAAATCCATATTTGTTTGATTTTCCTCAAGGAATAATTAGTTAAACAACAATTTAATTAATATTCCTGGTCATATTTAACCCAAAATAGGAAAATTAATTAGATAAATCATTATTTATCTTATTATTTTCTAGGAATAATTATTTAAACCTTATTTAAATAATATTTCTTGTTAAATTTGACTAAATTATTTATAAATAATTGAATAAATCACTATTTATTTAATTATTACTCAACCACATCCTTAAAATAATAAATAAATCATTTATTTATTTATTATTTACAAATAAAGGGATTTGACCAAATTCAAATTCTTTTTCTCTCCAAAAAATATAATAAAATATTCCATAAAAGTTCGATCTAGATTTGGTTAATAATATTTTGATTATGCACCAATATCTAGACTAACTCAATATTTTGTTATAAATAGAAGAGATTTTCCATTCACTCACTACTGTTTGTTGCCTAAAGATCACTCTGGATCTATACTTTTGGTCTGGATTTGATCCTCCATCATTGTCATATTTTTCTACCTTTTTGCTTGTGAGCTCCCTTTGAGTTCCATTTTTGTCCGGGTTTTCTACACCATCAAGAGAGAAAGATCTTAGATCTGAAGCGCTGAGGACATACAAGAACCCACCCCATTGAGGGGGACTGGTAACATCTTTCTATGTTCCCTTCCCAGGTGTCATAAATACAAAAATTATTTAAAAATATTCTTGTCTTGTCTATTGGATGCATGGAGCAACTCTTGCTTTTATTTACTGCTTAGTGTCTTTAACTGCGTAGATCTGGATTTTGTAGCATTTGTCTTGGTCAACTAACTGCAAATCTAAAGAAATTGGCAGCCATATTTGATTTTAGGGCTGTTTGTTATGCACAACTAAAGTGATATTTTTTTGTACACTTGCGATTATAATTCATCCTAATAGTTAGGCCAACATAACAAAAGGGTTTTTCATGCATCACAAGAATATTTTCCGTCTCCAACAATGCCATATTGACATCAATAAAAACTTTGAACAATAATCTCCCCCTTTTTCATTGATGGCAATATTATTTCCCTTTCAATAATTCCCCCCTTTGACATCAATTGAAAATGGGGTGCCCAAGTACTCCCCCTATCAAGCTGCTTCTTTACATGTTTCTCCATTGAATTTTATTCATCAACGATAGTTCTCCATCATAGATATGTTTCTCCCCCTTCCATAGTGTTATTATTTAATGAAATTTCTCCCCCTAAGCCTTTGCATGCCTTCATGGAAATGGATGAGGTAGATGAACAACCAACTCCTCTTGCCTGCATAAAAATCCTCTAGCTCTTCCTTTTTGCTCAAGATAAGAAATATTGCTGCCTTGTGATCAAGTGGCAGACATATTCAACAATCATGCATCGACAGATATGTGTCATAGTATGATTGTTCATGTGTGACTCATCAAGGATTTCATAGAGTTCTTCATGGATAACTTTTACAAGATTGGTTAAGAATCACGAGTTCCCCCTGAATGTATGCATGATATCCTTTTTGGCAGAGTCTCATTGTCAAATACTTGGAATATCACATATGCCAAGGATGTCTTCATCAGATCAACAACATGTGTTGTTTGCTTGAGTGTTCAATATAATTTAGGATCCATTTTTCTTCCTTCTCCATGTTTGCGTAACTTTCTTTTCTGGCTTGGTATTCATGGTTTTAGCTTGTTTAGGGACCCAAGTCAAGTTACAATTACGAGCCATATGTCCAATGTTATGACATTTGAAGCATTCCATCTTGTTCATGAATGAGGAGTCATGAATTCTCCTTGCAAAGTTTCTTCTAAGGAGATGGTGGGGACCATTATATTTGTCCTTGTGGTATGCCCTACAATCCTTTGCCATGTGCCCAAAATTTGTACAAGAATAGAAATAACCAAAAAATATACTTTGGTGCATGGGAGATGGAAATTTCCTTGATGTACGTATGAAGTAATTTTGTCTTGGATTATTTGATGATATCCAATGCCTCTTGCATCCTTGATACCTTCTCTAGGGTATTGCCTTGATGTACTTATAAGGTCATTTTTCCTTAAATTCATTTGGTCAAATTTATTGCTTCTTGCATTCTCAACACCATTTGCAGATATTCTTGGAGCAGGGTTTCTTGCAAGGTCATCTTGAATCTTCTCCTTGATTTTTTTGGAACTGGGGGCATCAATATTTCTATCAGGCTTCTTCACATCCTTATTGTTTGAAGAATTAGGGTTTTCATAATTCTTGTTTGAGGGTTCACCTACATATCCAAGACCTGATTTATCAAGAGGAGATCATTGATGACTTAGGATTCCATCTAGGGTTTGAGAGCTCTTGAGACTCTTGTTCAGATGACCAAATTATTTCCTTATGATATCAATTTCTTCTTTCATCATCTTCCATTCTTCATCCTTATTTGCTAGATGATTCTCCATTTCATCCTTTATCCTTGAAGCTTCACATGTTTCAGCCTTGAGAGAGGTGATATCCGATTTTAATTCGAAGATCTCTTCATCTTTTTCGTCTAGTTGACATATCATGGAATTTGTTTCCTTTTCTACTTCATCGACCTGTCATTCCAGGAGGGTAAAAAATTCCATCACATTTTCAGCTCCTTGTGCTTATTTCTTTTCTTCTTATAGTTGATATTTAAGGGAGGATATCTCTTCCTTGTATTGACCAATTTTTGCTTCAATTTTGTTCAAGTCCTCGTTTCTTTGTTCAAGATGGCTTGACAAAGTGTCTTCCCTTTTCATTGCTATATCCAATTGATTTGTCACGTATATGACTTCTTCATGGTTAATTTAATTGTTTTGATGACATTCCTCCTTTAGTTTGGTGAGATATTCATCTCTTTATTGTACTTGAAGCTTGAATAAGTCAACTTCCTTTTTCAAACTGTTTATCTCTTCTAGGGAAACTACAAGTTTTTCCATGAGATATTCTGTGAAGGCTTCTTCATTTTCTAGGTCCTCCTTGGTATTGATGTCTTCATTATTGTTTTAAGCTTATTTTATGGGTTCTACATTTCCTTTTTTCTTTTCATCATATTCATGAATAGAGGTCATGGTGAATTCTCCTTTTGAGCGAATATCTTGAAGTTTGTCCCACATATCTTTTGCCGATGAACATTTCTCCACTTTGGCCTTTATAGGATTTGGTAGCCCACTCAAGATTTCCTTCATCGCTCTTGCATTATATTCCTTGGATTATTCTTCCATTGTGCTTTTATTAATCACTGATTCCCATATTTCAAAGCCTTAAGCCATTAAATAATTCTTCATTCTTGCCTTCCATATATCAAAGTTTCCATTAAACAATGGAGCTTTCCCAATTTGATTATCTTCAGTTTTCACGGTTGAATAAGAGACATCTTTAGAAGGATTGGAGGCTTTCTTCCTTGGCTTTTCCATTTGCGTTCTAAGGATCTACCTTCAAGATATTATACTTATGAGCAAAGGTATTGGCTTTGATTCCAATTGTTGGAAATACTGAGAGGGGGTTGAATCAATATTAATTTTCAATTGTTAATTTTACCAGTTAGATCACTTGTAATTAGAACAAAAAATGAGCAATAAGAAAATAATTTTTTATTAGTTAGATATAACAAGGAATTCAATCCTATTATTTACAATAAATCCAATAAAATAATGTGTAGGGCTCCAACCCTAGATGAAGACACCGATCTTCAATCCTTCCAGGCACCAACCTGTAATTTGCGAAGCACCAACTTGGAATTCACGAGGCTCCGACCTCTAGGGCTCCAACCCTATCTTTGGTACAAGCTCCAACCTATTCTTCTTGAGGACTCCTATCCTCTAGGGATCCAACCCACAACTTCAATTCGTTAAGGTATATTTAATAATTCAATATCTTCTGCAACGAGCCCTGACAATATCTTCACCTTCAACATTGCCCTCAAATGATCTCCAAGGCACTTAACTCATCAACGAAAACTTGGTCTTCTCATGAAGGTGTCATCACAACTCTTCATGGTACCTAAACAAAAACCTTCAAGGTCACTTCATGATGGCATCATGGTCTCCAATAGGCTTCTAGATGACTCTCCAAGATCAGCTAAATCCTTTCAACAAGATGTCTACTACAATTCCCTTCAAATGTGTCTTTAATAATGTCTTGTCATTTGCTCAAGGGTATTCTTCAAGGGCTCACTTGGTTACTCTTCAATGTCAACAAGCCGACTCTTCGGGGATCTTCAAATTAGGTTGCTCTTGGAAAAAGCTCCAAAGATGAATTCTACAGTGATTAAAAAAGCATACTCCAATGATTCAATCAATTCTCTAATAATATCCTTTTGTTGCTACCAGGGTCTTCAAAGACTGCTCAATTAGGACCAAAAAGTAGAGGTTTCAAAGATATTCAAGGGTACTGTAGTCCTTATGCTACAAAATCCTTCATATGATGCTTCGAGTTTTTATGAAATAGGAATGTTCCAAGGCTTCTTCACATATTTAAAAGGTAATAACCAAGCCTCAACAATATTTTCTCAAATTTCTAGAAGTATTCCCAGAAGATACACAATTTTTTCTAAAAAACAGTGATAAGGTTTGCACACTTTAAGGTTAAACTTCCTCACGGGTCACTATAACAAGATGAAACTTATATGTCTCAAGACTAAACTAACATAGGTACCAAATGCTACAATTCGAGCCACATGTGAGGTTTGTCTCCTACAAACACTTGTCCACAAAGCTTAACCTTAGGCAAATTGTTTGAACCACTACTATATACAGTCTGAATTTTTCATAAGTTCAAATTTATAGGGTTGTAGACACTGGACCAAGCCTTAAATATCCACATAAATGAGCCTCAATTGTATTACCACTCCTCCATAGTAGATGTCAAGTGAGCGAGGTCTAAGCTCAAGTCAAAAAATGTTGTTCTAATAGATCCGAACCCTGAGATGTGGTTGTCAGAGGTGCTGTCAGCAGTCTGAACTGCAATGTGTCAATGAAAATGAGTCACAAGAGGTTTACACTATTCAAAGGTTGTTTTAACTGATCTGAGGCTCAATCCAAGGCTGCAACACACGTCCAAGCTTGAGGTATCTGTGGTAAGGTTCAAGCTTCACACGATAACATAGATCCAAGGAGGGTGTAAACAACAGGTTTTGTTCACAAATCCGAGCCAAATTATTCAGTTCTTTTCATAGGTCTGAATTCTATGTTGTGTGGTGCTTTTCGATACACTGATCCAAAGGTATGTGCACAGATATGAGGGTTGTAGGTGTTCTTAAGCAATCCCAATCACAGAATAAACCCAACCACTGTCTTCTTTGCCTCCTTTAGTTCACAAGATGTGAAATTATCTTATTGTCTTATGCTCTGAGTTGATATTCACTAATTTTATCATTTGAAATGAAGTATTAGACTTGTATTTATATTGATTTCGTTCTCTAATGAAGGGACATGTCTCTTGGTCATGGAATATGATCCTACACAAGTCGACTCACCAAAATAATGATTTTTCTTAACTTTAAAAATTCAATTTCTCCCAACCTAGAAGGAGTTAGAAGACAAATAATAACTCGTTGGAAAGAGGAAAAATTATTCTATAAGCTTATGCCAAGTTCATCCTTGATTGAGGTCATTTTATCATCAATAAAATTATTTTTTTGAACTGTCATCATTATTTTTCAATGGCATCCTTTAGGATTTTAAAGAATGGATATTTCCACAGTCATTAACATAATGTTGAGAGCTTTTGGATAATTGTGTATATTTTTTGTTGAGCCATATACACAATTATCCAGAAGCTCTCAAATTTAGGATTTTATATTTATGTTTTAGGCGTTCAATTTTTAGGGCTCTTTCATCATAGAATTAGGTCATTCAAGGTAAATTCTCCTTCAAGGCTTGACAATAATGGACCTCTTAGTATTAGGGCTTCCATCATCATGAGTCAATATATAGAGGTGGTTTTAGGGCTTCTTCATCAAGGGGAATGACATGATCATGGTTTTAGGGCTTCTTCATCAAGGGCAACGACATGATCATGGTTTTAGGGCTTCTTCATCAAGAGAAAGGATATATTTATTCATGTCAACATTATATAGAGTTAATGATTCATAATATACATGAGGAATCTAGGGTGTGCACATAGGATTAGGGTTTCATTATGACAAGAGCATCTAGAATTTAGGTAATATATTCATGCACCTAGGGTCTAGTAAAGTAGATAGGGTTTAGGTCTCTTAGGGTTTGCATGAGGTTAGGGAAACATCACAAAAGGGTTCTTCATGCATCACAATAATATTTTCCATATCCAACATTTGAATATTGACATCTCGAACAATGCCATATTGACATCAATGAACCAACACTCCCGATCGAAAAAATCATCTCCACACTCACTTGATCTCGCCATGATCTTTTGCCAAAACTTGCTTGACTGTTGAAATGTCAAAGCCATAGTTGACTTCTGGTTTTACTTCTAGATCTTTCGACCTTTGTGTCTTTCAATATCATGACGATAGGTGGAAATCCATGTGTGGAACAATTTTCATCTACGGGTACCTTCCATTCATTCTCTTGTGCATTGGAACCTATCTAACCATGAAGATGGCTACATAATTCTATATTAGCTGCAGAATGAGTAAGATTATGTAGTTTTAGAGATGTTTTAATCATATTTCATAAAGAAACAATATATTCTAAAACATGGATGATTAATACCTTTTATATGCTTGAGTAAGTTTGTGATGACCTTGATTAGGCTGAAACTACAATAACATGGTCACAAAAAGATAAAGGAGAGGAAAAAGTGTAGTAAAAAAGAAAACAATTTTGAACTTCAAAATTCCCCCATACCAAAGGTTTTTCATGTTCTCATGCATCAAAAATTCAAAATTGGTTCCTTCTTTTCTTTAGCGTATAATCTCAGAAGCTTGTGAAAGCATATTCAAACTAGTTTTCTTCTTTCTCTTTTTGATGCTGAAGACTGCCCTTGGTTTCTTCATTAGGATTTTACTCTGTAATCCCCTGATTTTGTTTTTGAGGAATCTATTATTTGCTTTGAGTTTATTGTGATTATTATACCAATGGCATATATGTAAAATTATATTATCATTCCGAGTCCTTAATATTTCATTTTCTATCATTACTTCTTCTTGTTCTTGTGTAAGATGTTTATTGAGAACTTATAATTAATATATATCTTGCTTCAAATCATATTCAATTCTATAATATTTTTCAGGAGTATGATTTGATAGAGGGGTTTAATAAAATGTATTCTCTTGATTATGAGAAAATAAGTTTACCTTTTGTTGCACTCTTTGTTATAGAGACTCCACATAATCATAAATTTCTTGTTGCACTGGATCAACATCTGGTGTCTTCCTTGTTGGGCTCAATGTTTGAGGTGGTGTCCTATACCATTCCTCTTCATGATCAACCATTTCTGGAGATTGTACATTTGAGAGTTTGGAAATTCTCTTACTCTTCTTAGTTTTATTCCCGATTCTTCAATTTTTTGGCTATTCTTTCTTTTGTTGGTTTGTTATTGTTTCTTCTTTTATGGTTCTTAACTTTCTTCAGGAAGTTTATTACTTGAATTAACTTTCTTTCTTATAAAATTTTATTTTCTATTTTTATGTTTATATTTTTCCAAATACTAAGAAAGAGTGTCATCTTCAAGTCGTTCTTCTAGTGTCTTTGTTTCATTTTGCCTTGAGTTTTCCTTTTCGTTTTCTTCTTTAGGTTTAGGGCTTGGGAGTAACCTGCATCAAAATCTTTTAACCCTTTTACTACTTTCTTCCTCCTCAGCTTCTACAAAATGTTTTCAGACTAGAAAATCTTGCCAATGATCTCCTTGAGCTTCTAAGTGTGCTTCTATAAGGATTTTAATAAGTCCATGATAATAAAGGGTATTATCAAGGGATTTTGATTCTTGTTGTGCACTAGAGACCATCTATCTAATACTACCGAGAAAGAAATATGGAAAATTGATTTCATTCCCATTAATAAAATTTATTAGAAGTCAAGCATGATAGAAGAACATGGTTTCGAACCTTCCTTCATAGGTTAAAAATTTATGAATAACTAACAATAAATTCCTTCATTTTCCTTTCAATGTTGTGACTGGGATTTCCTTTTTATAGATAGAAATATCCATACCTATATCTTTGAGAAAGTTTACCCAATATTTCTCTTTGTTTTTTCTATTCTTAAACCAACTCTCTTTGTTTTTGGGTAATTATGTAGCTTCTTCCATGATGGAATCTATGAGTATAAGTTTAATGTTACCAGTTTCTGCCTCGACCCCATCAAAATCCCAAGCAAAATATTTGGTCACCTTTGTATCATGCGCATAAAAATTTTCAAATAACCTGAGCCAACCTACTTGTTGCAACTGTTCTCTGACTCATGAGCATGCTTGAAGGAACTTGACTCCATTAGGTTATGATCAGACGATACCTATGGTGGAGAGAAGTCTCGATCTTGAATTTTTTATTTCTTGACAGAGGAGATGGAGGGTTGATAAGAAGAAGTTAATAAAAATGAGCATTGAGGGGTATGGAATGGAGTGAAATTATAATTGAATGGAGTGCTCGTGGGGTGTTCAACTTATAATAGGACTAAAATCATTTCACATGATTTCCCATGATTTTTAGATCTGATTTCATATGATCGTTAAGATTTAAGCGATTTCAAATGGATTTTACGTGACAAGTTAAGTTATGATGATTGAATGAGGATGTAACGGTTATGGTAGTGGGTTATAAATTTTAGGTAGTTTGTAAGGTCTTTTAATGACTCAAGTTTTTTTAATGAAATCATCCCATGAATTAAAATATAATGCTCTTGTATGCAAATAATTTAACATTCTACATACCTCATTATGATATTCCTTTGATGTATATTTTTTGAATGTAAAGTGTTTATCTTGTTTTGAATGTAGAAATTAGAATCAGTTGCAGGATTGAAGATTAGCCATAGAATGACACTAATTTTGTTGTTCATTATTCCTTGAGATTTGTTGCTCGATCAGATGAAAATTCCTTATTGTTGTTGCTTCTTTGATGATAATTGAAGAAGGTTGGTCTTTAGAAGTGTTGCTCACCACCTGTAAACTTATTAGAAGTAGAGTGATAAAAATAAATAGAGAAAATATAAGGAAATTGTGAAAATATAAACTACCAAGAGGTATTGGTTTTCAGTTAAGATTTTATGTATAAGCATGCCAACATTGTTGGTTTTCATGCTTATACTTTTTTTTTGTTTTTTTTTTTAGATGATAAAAATAAATTACAATAGAGTTAGAGAATGGGGAGACAAATCTCCCTTCTTAACCAACTTGAATTCATAATTTTCTTGAAAATATTTGACAAACTCTTCCTTTGTTAGTGGTTTATGATAGAATCTTAATCTATGACAATTAACAAGGAAGGTAACTTGTTCATCATCAATAGTTTTGATCTTGACTGCTCCATTTTCAAAACAAATATCTATCTCATAAGGACCAATTCAATGAGTTTGAAACTTCCCTTAAAAATATTTGAATTTGAAATAAAAAATAAGAGCCCAGTCACCTAGCTTGAACTTTTTAGCTTTGATAAATCTGTCATGCTATCTTGATCTTTGCTACTGAACTATGTTGGTTATTTTGATAACATCTTTTCGGATTTCATCTAGCTCATTCAATTGTGCTAGTCTTTTTTTCTAAGCTTCTAATAGATCAAAGCCCAATTTAGCAGTTGTTCTAAAGGTATCCACTTGGTACTCAATTGGAAGCAAAACTTGCTTCCCATAGACAAGCTCATAAGGAGTATGTCTAGTTGTATTTCTCCATGTGGTTCGATATACCCATAATGCTTCTGAAAGTTTTTCTGCTTAAATCTTTCTTATGCAAATGCACAATTTTGGTTAGAATATCTTCAAGTACCTTATTGGTGCACTCCACTTATTCATTGGCTTGTGGATGATATGGAGTAGACTTTCGATGCTTTATTTTATATTGCTCCATGATATTTTGCACCAACTTGGATGTGAATTGAGTACCTTGATCTGTTACAATTTCTCTTGGAACACCAAATTGAGTAAATATATCTTAAAAAATAAATGTAACTACAACATTTTCAGTTGAAAATAAAAGAGGTTTATCTTCTAGCCATTTGTAACATAATCAGTACAAACAAGTATATACCTTTTATGTTTAGATGGAGGATTTATTGGCCCAAAAAAATCTAGAGCCCATTTTTCAAAAGGCTTTACAAGTTCCTGTGGTTGTAGAATAATTTCATCTGATGGATTAGGCTTCCCCATTCTTTGAAAACTATCACATATTTTGACATACTCTTTGGCATCCTTAAAAATAGATGGCCAATAATATCCTAAAAGGAGGATCTTGTACACAACTATTTTTTTAGCAAAGTGTTCTCCACATGGTTCATCATGGCAAGATTTCAAGATTTCTGGTACCTCGTCTTCTCGACACACCTTTAGATGATCAAATTAGGTCCAGTTTTGTATAATTCTCCATGTATACAAGAATAAGGTGCACTAGTTTTGATAAATTTTTGGTTTTCCCTCGCAGATAGTTGTGGAGGTAATTTTCCTTTAGCCAAGTAATTAGAAATATCTGCAAACTAAGGTGTTTTAGTAGATACTGCAAAAATATATTCATAAGGAAAATTATCTTTTGCAGGAACATCATCATTATTATTCTACATTCTAGAAAGAAATTCAACAACTGTATTTCCTTTTCCTAGTATATCAAGAATAATAATGTTGAATTCTTGTAAAAATAACAACCATCTTGTAATTCTACCATTAATAATTGGTTTTCTCATTAGATATCTAATAGAAAAATGATCCGTATGAATGAAAGTTTCATAACTAGGATATAATGACGAAACTTATTAATGGCATGCACAACAAATAAAAACTCATTTTCCATTACAATATAATTTAACTCTACTGTAGTCAAATTTTTGCTTGTATAATAAATAACATAAGGGGATAAATATTTTTGTCCCAACATAGTTCTTAAATTTGTGTCTAAAGCATCTGTAAAAATGTGGAAAGGAAGAGACCAATTAGGTCCTCTTAAAATTGGTGCTTTAGTAATATTTTGTTTCAATGTCTCGAATGCTTTTTGACATTTAGAATTCCAAACAAATTCATAATCCATTGTAAGAAGTTTGAAAAGTGGAGAGGCTATTTTTGTGAAAATTTCTATTAATATTCTATAATAACCAATAAATCCAGGAAAATTTATAACATCTCTTTGACAAAGACGAATTGAAATTTTAGAAATTACTTCTACTTTAGATGTGCCCACTTTAATTTAATCCCTTGAAATATGGTGGCCTAGAACAATCCCTTCATTGAACATCATAAAACACTTTTCATGTCTTAATGAAAGGTTTACTTCTTTGCATCTAATAAGAAAAATTTCCAAAATTCCAAGAGCTTCTTCAAAATTTTTCCATATACAGTAAAGTCATCCATGTAAACTTCCACACAATCATGAATTAGATCAGAAAATATACCCAAGACTGCTCTCTAAAATGTTGTAGGTGCATTAAATAATCCAATAGATAGTGCCCTATATGCATATGCTCCCCATGGACATGTGAAAGTAGTTTTTATCTTGATCTTCTGGTGCTATTTGGATTTGGTTATATCCACTAAACCATAAAGAAATGAAAAATAATTCTTCCTACCAAGGTATCTAATACTTGATCTATAAAAGGTAGTGGAAAATTATCTTTCAAAGTAGCTTTATGCAATTCCCCATATTCAATACACACTCTCCATTCCCATTATTCTTTGTAACAATAAAAAAATGCAACACCCATTGACTATTTGATATCGGATAAATGAAATTCACAATAAATTTTGTAATTCCTCCTTAACAATTTCTGTCAGATTAGGATTCATCTTTCTATGAGGTTGTCTAACTGGTTTGAAATTTTCGTGGATATAAATATGACGCATACAAGTTTTAGGATCAATCCCTTTCATATCAGTATACTCCCATGTATAAGCAGAGGAATGTTTTTGCAACATATTTATCAATTTCTTCTTTTGAAATTCTCCAAGTTTTTATTAATATTCAATGTTTTGACTGGAAAATTTTCTACTTGAGAATTGTGGAACTTTTCCATAGAATGTAAAGCCATTTGGTGAGATGATAAATATTTCATATTGTATTGCTCCTGAAAACTTTGATCTTGCTCACAGTATGAAGAACAATCATTATTATTCATTAAATTTATCAATTGATATTCTTCATCTAATTGTGAAAGAGTAAATACTGGTTGCATATCATCAAAGTCTTCATTATCATCATCTATCAAAATTTCTCTTTCTACTTTAGTTGTTGTTTTTGCGGGTGGATACAATGTGAATTTCTTAGTGGAGTTTCCATCAGAAATATACATGTCACCAAATCTACAACTTATAAATGCATCAACTGTAGCTATCCAAGGTCTACCAAGGATCAATGAAATGCCTCCTAAATTATTCTTGGGAGTTAACATCATGAAATCTACAAGATATTCCCAAGAATCTAGAGAAACAAACACATCTTCCAATATACGATCTGGTTTGATAACAAATCTATTTGCTAATTGTAACAATGTAGGAGTATATTGAAGGTTAGGAAGCTTTAATTGCTCCATTGTTTATTTACTCATAGTATTGATGGCTGCTCCTAGATCAATCAAAGTGTTTGGAATCTCAATACCATTGATATGAATTTTTATGGTAGGGCTACGGGATCTAGATATTTTTGAACAATTAGTTTCCCCATCATAATATCAATAATTTTTCCTACCAATTGGACCTTTTTGACATATTTTCTCTTTCTTCCTGGCTTCTTAATGCATAAATCCTTAATAGTTTTTGAAAATATTGTATTTCCTTTATAGCTTGAAGCAAAGGAATTTTGATGAAAATATTCTTAAGTTCATCTAACATATTATAATCTGGTAAAACAATTTTCCTTTCTATTCCTTTATTGATTTTGAGCCTTTCAGGAAAAGGCAGACCTTGTAAGGAAATAGAAGGTTGTTCTACTAGAGGATCTGTAGGAGCTTGTTTTATTTACTCAACTTTTAATTGTATAGGAACATATTCCTTTAGAGGAGTCTTTTCTTGAACAAGAATTGTATATTTTTCATGAACTTCATCCTCTTTAGATTTTTGGATGGCAACTGTTGGTGAATTATTTTGAAAAACCCTACCAAATCTAAGTTGAACGTCATTTATACCTAATGGGGTTATCATACAAGCTTGAAAAATTTGGCCTTCAGTATTATCGACAACTTGTTGGTTTTTATTATTTGGATTTGGGAGTAGTTGGGCAGGTGGTTGAATCGAATTTTGAGGGAACGAAAATGAGAATTATTGATTTGGATTTTGGAATTGAGGGGGCTGTTTTGGTTGGGGAGGATAACACTGTGGTGAAAAAGAAGAATAAGGTTGTTGGAATTGAGGATATTGAGGATTTCTACCATAAGGAATTTTCCAACCTTGTGCCTAGGATGGATTTTGAGGTTGTGGGGGCCAAGGTTGCCAAGGCATAAGTGAAGTCCATTTATTTTGTGGTTCTGCATATGATTGAGTATTGAAACCCTGAGTCATATTTGGCTGTTTATTTTATAATGGCATTTTAGAATAAAATAGAGTGATTCAACGTAGATCGTTCCAGCCTCATCTTGAAAACAACTTTAAGGCCAAGAATTGAGGGGAATTCCCTTGTATCATGATTTTCAACACGTATGACACAAATTTCTATACTATCAAGAGGACGTTATCTCAAGGCATGTTTTTTTCTACATCTGAGACATACAATAGATAATGCAACATTCTCAGATTTTTACTTGTTTTGTATCTTAAGAGTATGTAGTTGCTCACTAAGAATCCCAAGGATATATTTTTGAAATTATCAAGAAAATTCCATGTTTCAGCTCTACTTACTGTTCCAGTTGTGGATTTAATAATTATGGACATAACCCGATCTATTGGATTTTTACCAGTTCTAGCCTTACCCCTTGAAATATGTTTTCATAAATCACATATTTCACTTAATGAAAGTTGATAACAATCTCCTTTGCCCATTAATTTGAGAAGGTCAATCCACTCATCTCTTATAGATTTCAATAAAGAGCCTTTAATGGCTCATCATATAATTCATGCATCCTAGCCCTTTTAACATTATAGGCAAACCTTTCAACTAGGTCTTCAAGGCTTTCATCCTCTTTTTGCATCATATTAAAGACTTCATCCTTAAGGTTATGGGGCATGCATTAATCCTTATATTTTTCTAAGAACACTATTTTCATTTCTTCCCATGCTCTAATAGTATGTGTTCCTAGTCCCATGAACCATTTAAGTGCTCCATCCTTAAGAGCGGCTGGAAATAATTTCAAATTTTGAGTATCAAGTAAGTAGTCATAAGATCTACATAAAACTTCAAACTCAAAAAGAAATGTTTCTCGATCCTCATTTCTTAAACCATAGAAATTATGGAGAATAGAAGGTGAAATATTCTTAATTGTGGATGTGGTATATTCATCAAAGATGGGGAATCCATAAGAATATGGTTCTCCTCTAACAAATCTAACATGTATAAATCAATAATACTGTGATGTATTGCCAGATTCTCCTGATCTAACAATTATATCCACTGTTAAATACATAATCCTTCTACTCAAATATTTGTGGAAATTTAATCGCCAATTTCAAATACACGAAGAAAAATCAATCACACATAACACAAAATTTTTTACTGGGAAAGCATAAATATAAAAACCCAAACTATCATATATTATGTATATCATGGATCATGAAACAATCTCATACAAAACTCCACTCCAAGAGCTCTCAATACAATATACAATCGTCTCACACTATCATACAAAAATTGGCTCACACATGCACCAATTTACTGCCTCCTGGCAGCCTGCCTCCACTGCACAATCCCTGCTGATGAACATCCCTGAATGAATTCTATCTTGCCTTGCCTTGACTACACAATCCTCATTGGCATATCCAATGTGTGTGTAGTTGCATTGAATGCACCACTATAGTCACCACTGATAGTCAAACAAACCCTTTCACCTATCTCTCAACTGGGTCTCCACTGGATCTGACATGCATGTAGTTAACAATAGTATTTCTTTAGTTGCATGTGAGACCACTGCTTGTGAATTAATTAAATAATTAATTCACTGATCTCTCACTAGTGTATCTAACTAGTTACAACTAGCACAACTGATTTTAACTCACTTAATTGAGTTAAACTAAATAACAATTCACATAAATACACATCCAACTCTGTTACAACTTTGTATCACTCAGTTACAACGAAGTCCACTATGCATGTCCCACCAACCAACCTTAGAACTCGTAATTCATTTAGTCAACTGGTTTGCCACATCAGTTAACTGAAATCAAGTGCTTCAAGAGAATAGATTATTATTTATTGTCTAATTATTATTAAGGGATAATAATAATTGACATCCGATCTATTTTTAGACATGCGATCTATAAATAGACTTTGCCCATGCATCTAAAAATAGAATATCATCTATAAATACAATTTTCTCAACCATTTATAAATAGACTCTTGCAGTAAATAGAATATGCTCACCATTCTAAAAATAGACATACACTTAAAAATAGCCCGCGGGCCCCACCTAGTGTAGGTGCTTAATTTTCCCTAGGATCATCATCTTTTTGAATCTCAACACTCCCTCTCAGCAAGAAATGGATTATCCTTCACCCCAATCCTATCTCTATGGTATTCGAATTTTACCCTGGTGAGCGCCTTCGTCAGAATATTTGCATCCTGATCTTTCATTGGAATGTACTGAAGCAACATGATCTTCTGCTGCACACAATATTTGATATGATGATACCAGATATATATATGCTTAGATATATCATGAAACACAAGATTAATCGAGAGTTTAATGAAACTCTGATTATCACAAGGAATCAATGTAGGATCTAAATGAGAACTGAACAAACCGACCAGGATCTTCCTCAACCAGATAGCCTCACATGCAGCTTGACTTGCTGCCATGTACTCTACTTCCGCTGAACTGAGTGCCACGGATCTATGTTTCCTACTGTACCAAGAAACAACTGTAGATCCGATACTAAAAACCCCTCCTGATGTGCTCTTTCTGTCCGTTGGGCTGACTGCCCAATCTATGTCCGTGAAGCCATGCAACTTCACCTCATCCATATGTTTGTACCATAAGCTATACTAAGATGTGCCCCTGAGATATCTCACGACATGCTTTCCTGCCTTCCAAAAGAGCTTGGTAGGCTTAACCATCACTTGAATAAGTTGGTTCACCGCATAGCATATGTCTGATCTTGTATTAACTAAATACATGAGCGAACCCACCAATTGTCGATAGATAGTAACATCCACTACCTCTCCAGAGTAGCATCCTCTTTCCTCCAGTTTCCTGGAAGAGGAGTATCCATGGGTTTGTAGCCCTCCATGTGAAACTTACCTAGTATCTCCCTCGCATACTTTCCTTGAGACACAAACAGTTCACCTTCTCGCTGCCATACTTCCAATCCAAGGAAATAGTGAAGGAGGCCCATATCCTTCATCTCGAACTCCTTTGCATGATCCTCCTTGCATGAGTGTATCAGATGCTCATCACCAGTCAGTATTAAATAATCAACATAAAGAACAATGATTAAAATCTTACCCTCCACCACAATCTGGTATAGGTTTTCATCCGCCTCACTCTTGGTGAAGCCAAGTCCAGTGAAATAACTGTCGATCCGAGTGTACCAAGCATGGGGTGCTTGCTTAAGCCCATACAACTCTCTTTTGAGTTTGCACACATGCGACTCGCTGCTGAATATCAAATCATTTAGGCTGCACAATGTACACTTCTTCCTTAATGATCCCATTAAGGAATGTAGTCTTCACATCCATCTGATGAATGTGCCAACCCATCTGTGCTGAGAAAGCAAGGATGGTCCTTATGGAAGAATACCGTGCGACAGGTGCAAATGTTTTTTCATAATCGATCCCCTCAATCTGTGAGAAGCCCCGGGCCACAAATCTTGCCTTATAATTCTCAACACTCCCATCAGCAGCTTTCTTAACCTTGTAGATCCATCTTGAACCTACCACTGATTTATCAACTGGCCTTGGGAACAATTTCCCAAGCACTGTTTCTGACAATGGAGTCATAATCCTCCACCATTGCATCTACCCATGTGGGATCCTACACTGCTTCATGAAAGGAAGATGGCTCAGTCACAATACATTTTGTCATGAGAGCCATGTATCTAGTGAATCGGTCAGGAGACTGTCTCTGTCTACATTGTGAAGTAGGGACTCCTACATTCTGTGCCATGTCAAGCATTAGCCTCTCAGCTTCTGTGGTATGCCTTCTGCTAGTTCTGATGTCTGGCTCTGCGTGAGTGGGCTCCTCCACTCCATGAACCTCCTCCTGTGGCTGATCCACATCTAGAGACTCATCTTTGGGAACAAGCAGTTCCTCCTCTACATGCAAGTCTAACTCCCTCTCAAGCGACAACTTCATGGTTTTCTCCTCATTGAATTTTATATCCCATCGCACCACAGTCATTCGACTGTTTGGAAAATACATATGATAATTATGGCTTGTTTCTGTGTACCCCACAAATATCCCAACTTTAGCAGTCGACTCCAGCTTTGTCCTGGTTTTCTTGGTCACATGCACATAAACAGATGAGCCAAAACTCCTAAAGTGAGAAACATCTAGATTCTTACCAGTAAAAGCTTCTTCAGGTGTACTCATGCCAAGTACTCTATGAGGACACCGGTTTTGCACATAAACCGCAATGTTGCATGATTCCGCCCACAAGTGCATTGGTAGGCCCTGATTATGCAACATAGCTTGTGTAACACCCACGATTGTTCTGTTCTTCCTCTCCGTGACCCCATTTTGCTATGGGTTATGAGGCGCTATGAGTTCTCTTCGAATTCCTTCTTTTCTACAGAAGTATTTGAATTCATTCGAGATATATTCACCACCATTATCACTCTGCAGATCCTTCACTTGCTTCCTCGACTCTTTCTCCACCAATGCTTTAAACTCGCAGAACTTTGAGAATGTTTGATCTTTCTTCTGCATGAAGAAGATCCAGCATCTATGAGAATAGTCATCAACAAAAATAACATAATACATGTGTTCTGCTATTGAAGCAACCAAGAATGGTCCACACATGTTTGTGTGAACTCTCTCCAAGATCACCGAAGAATAGTTCTCATTTTCATGAAAGGTGGTCTTCACAAACTTACCCATAGTACATCCCTTGCACTGATCTATCCACACAAGTGTACCCTTGGGAAGTCCAGTAGAAAACTGCTGCAAATTTTTTAGGGTGCCATGGTTAAGATGGCCCAATTTCCTATGCCATAATTCACCCTCATCCCGGCTCACCACTTCTTCTTCTTTGCCCACCATTGCAACACAGCCATCTACCTCTAGCTTGTAGAGGTTCTTGACTCGAATCCCTATCCTCTTGGTTTGAACCATTGTTTTATGTCACAGGTAAGCTTTTCCATCGCTGAAAACAATGTCATAACCTCTGTCCTCCAACATCACGACTGAGACCAAGTTCTTCTTTAGACCCGAAACATGCATACCATATTTCAATAGAAATGGTTTACCCGACTCCCTCTCAAAGGTAATGGTACCAATGCCGGTCGCACTGTATCGTCCATCGTCGCCCATCTCTATATGCATTTGGAGATCTTTCTCCTCCAAGTCTCTAAAAATCTCCTTATCTCCCGCCATGTGGAAGGAAGCACCACTATCAATATACCACACCGATCCCATTACGCTTGAAACCAAGCATGCGATCAAGGAGAAATCAAGTTCAAAGTGTGAGGCAAGGACCTCACCAGATGCAGCTCCAACAACCTTCTTGTTCTGCTTTTTTTGTGGGCAGTTAGTGGCGAGATGCCCATGTTCCTGACAGTGAAAACACTTCACCTTGGACAAATCCAACTTCTTGCCTTTAGCCTTGGATTTTGAGTGGAATTTATTCCCCTACCCTTTCGTTGCTTTGGAAGCCAAAGCACGATCCTATTCATCATCATTCTTTGATGAAGATCCATCCTTGGTGTTTCGCCTGAAATCCTCCTGCACTAGATTCGACCACAGTCGTTCCCAATCCGGCAGTTTTTCCCATCCATTTACAGAGTCTTGATAACTGTGCCAACTCTTAGGAAGTCCCAAGAGATCCAAGCTTACCAAATCATCATCAAAAACCGTGATTCCCACACTCCCCAGTTCATCCCGACATTGGACAAACTTTGTGAGATACTTAGGAATATTGTCGCCCTTTTCCATTTTGATTTTTCTGACTTTATCCTTCAGCGCCAATTTCCTATGGTTGCTGCTGCTTTAGAAAATATCTGTCAAAGCCTTCCACATTGAAAATGGAGTGGATTTCCTGTGAAGGCTTGATACAATATGGTCTCTCACACGTTTGAGAAAAATCCTTCTCGTCTTCGCTACTTTCTTTTGCCAAGCGTCAAGTAATGCAACATCCATCGAAGTGGGCTTAGGAACATCACTGTCAATGAATTCCTTCAAGCCCTTATCTTTAGGCACCATCTCCATCCTATCCTTCCATGAAATGTAGTTCAAGCTTCCCTCGAGTGCATACTCTAACCGCAAACAATTGAAATACATTTCGATGTTTACTCAACTGTCGCACCAAGAAATTCTTGCAGCAAATTCGAATAGTTTCCACCAACAAACTCAGCTACTGCTTCAATATGCAATCTTCTCTGCTCCGATACCATGTAGAAATTATTAATACTGTGATTTATTGTTGGATTCTCCTAATCTAACAATTATATCCACTATTAGATACAAAATTCTTCTACTTAAATCTTTGCGGAAATTTAATCGCCAATTGCAAACACATGAAGAAAAATCAATCACACATAACACATAAGTTTTTACTGGGAAAGCATAAAGATAAAAAACCCAACTATCATACATTATGTATATCATGGATCATGAAACAATCTCATACAAAAATCTACTCCAAGATCTCTCAGTACAAAATGCAATCGTCTCACACTGTCATACAAAAATTGGCTCACACATGCACCAATTTACTGCCTCCTGATAGCTTGCCTCCACTGTGCAATCCCTACTGATGAAGATCCCTGAATGAATTCGATCTTGCCTTGCCTTGACTGCAAAATCCTCATTGGAATCTCCAATGTGTGTGTAGTTGCATTGAATGCTCCACAATAGTCACAACTGATAGTCAAACAGGGCCTTTCACCTATCTCTCAACTAGGTCTCCACTAGATCTGACATGCATGTAGTTAATAGTGGTATTTATTCAGTGGCATGTGAGACCACTACTTGTGAATTAATTAAATAATTAATTCAATGATCTCTCACTAGTGTATCTTTACTTACAACTAGTTACAACTAGCACAACTAAGTTTAACTCATTTAATTGAGTTAAACTAAATAACAACTGACATAACTACACATCCAACTCTGTTCCAACTTTGTATCGCTTAGTTACAATGAATTCCACTCTGTATGTCCCACCAACCAACCTTAGAACTCGTAATTTCTTCAGTCAACTGGTTTGCCACATCATTTAACTGAAATCAAGTGCTTCAAGAGAATATATTATTATTTATTGTCTAATTATTATTAAGGGATAGTAATAATTGAAATCCGATCTATCTTTAGACATGCGATCTATATATAGACTTTTCCCATGCATCTAAAAATAGAATCTCATCTATAAATAGAATTTTCTCAACCATCAATAAATAGACTCCCGCTGTAAATAGAATATGCTCACCATTCTAAAAATAGACACACACCTAAAAATAGCCTGTGGGCCCCACCTAGTGTAGGTGCTTAATTTTCACTAGGATCATCATCTTGTTGAATCTCAACACTCCCTCTCAACAAGAAAGGGATTATCCTTCACCCTGATCCTATCTCTATGGTATTCGAATTTTCTCCTAGTGACCACCTTGTCATAATATCTGCATCGTGATCTTCCGTTGGAAGGTATTGAAGCAACGTGATCTTCCGTTGCACACAATCTATGATATGATGATATCGGATATCTATATGCTTAGATACATCATGAAACACATGATTAATCGAAAGTTTAATGCAACTCTGAATATCACAATGAATCACTGTAGGATCTAGATGAGAACTGAACAAACCGACTAGGATCTTCCTCATCTAGATAACCTCGCATGTAGCTTGACTTGCTGCCATGTATTCTACTTCTGTTGAAATGAGTGCCATAGATATCTGTTTCCTGCTGTACCAAGAAACATCTGTAGATTTGATCCTAAAAACCTCTCCTGTTGTGCTCTTTCTTTCCATTGGGCTGCCTGCCCAATCTGCATTCGTGAAGCCATGCAACTTCACCTCATCCGTATGTCTGTAACATAAGCCATACTCAGATGTGCCCCTAAGATATCTCAGGACATGCTTGACCCCCTTCCAAAAGAGCTTGGTAGCCTTAACCATCGCTTGAATAAGCTGGTTCACCGCATAGCATATGTCTGGTATTGTATTAACTAAATACATGAGTGAACCCACCAACCGTTGATAGAAAGTAGCATCCACTACCTCTCCAGATGTAGCATCCTCTTTCCTCCATTTTCCTGGAAGAGGAGTATCCATGGGTTTGCAGTACTCCATGTAAAACTTACTGAGTATCTCCGATGCATACTTGCCTTGAGACACAAAAATTTCACCTTCTCGCTGCCATATTTCCAATCCAAGGAAATAGTGAAGGAGGCCCATATCCTTCATCTCAAATTCCTTTGCAAGATCCTCCTTGCATGAGTGTATCAGTTTCTCATCACCAGTCAGTATTAAATCATGAACATAAAGAAAAATGATTAAAAGCTTACCCTCCACCACAATCTGGTATAGGTTTGCATCTGCCTCACTCTTGGTGAAGCCAAGTCCAGTGAAATAGTTGTCGATTCGAGTGTACCAAGTATAGGGTGCTTGCTTCAGCCCATACAACGCTCTTTTGAGTTTGCACACATGCGACTCGTTGCTAAAGATCTAAAATCCTTCAAGCTGCTCAATGTACACTTCTTCCTCAATGATCCCATTAAGGAACATAGTCTTCACATCCATCTGATGAATGTGCCAACCCATCTACACTGAGAGAGAAAGGATGGTCCCAATGGAAGATAGGTACAAAGGTTTTTTCATAATCAATCCCCTCAATATGTAAGAAGACTCAGGCCACAAATCTTGCATTAAACTTCTCAACACTCCCATCAACAGCTTGCTTAACCTTGTAGATCCATCTTGAACCTACCATTGATTTATCAACTGGACTTGGAACAATTTCCCAAGCACTGTTTCTGACAATGGAGTCATACTTCTCCACCATTGCATCTACCCATTTGGACTCTTGCAGTGCTTCCTGAAAGGAAGATGGATCAGTCACAATACATTTTCTCATGAGAGCCATGTATCCAGTGAATCGGTCAGGAGACTGTCTCTGTCTGCGCTGTGAAGTAGGGACTCCTACATTTTGTGCCGCATCAACCTTCAACCTCTTAGCTTCTGTGGTACGCCTTTTGGCAGTTCTGATGTTTGGATATGCGTGAGTGGACTCCTCCACTCCCTGAACCTCCTCCTGTGGCTGATCCACATCTAGAGACTCATCTTTGGGAACAAGCAGTTCCTCCTCTACATGCAAAGGCTAGCTCCCTCTCAAGCGACAACTTCATGGCTTTCTCCTCATTGAATTTTATATCCCGTCGCACCATAGTCATTCGACTATTTGGAAAATACACACAATAATTATGGGGTGTTTATGTGTACCCGAAAAATATCCTAACTTCAGTAGTCGGCTCCAGCTTCTTCCTGGCGTTCTTGGTCACATGCACATAAACAAATGAGCCAAAAATATTAAAGTGAGAAACATCCAGTTTCTTACCAGTAAAAGCTTCTTCAGGTGCACTCATGCCAAGTACTCTATGAGGACAATGTTTTTGCACATAAACCGTAGTGTTGCATGATTTTGTCCAAAAATGCATTGGTAGGCCCTGATCATGCAACATAGCTAGTGCAACACCCACGATCGTTCTATTCTTCCTCTATGCGATCCCATTCTGCTGTGGGTTATGAGGCACTATGAGTTCTCTTCAAATTCCTTCTTTGCTACAGAATTCTTTGAATTCGTTTTAGATATATTCACCACCATTATCGCTCCGCAGAGCCTTCACTTGCTTCCCCGAATCTTTATCCACCAATGCTTTAAACTCACAGAACTTTGAGAATGTTTGATATTTCTTTTGCATGAAGAAGATCCATCATCTACGAGAATAGTCATCAACAAAAATAACATAATACCTGTGTTTTGCTGTTGAAGCAACCAAGAATGGTCTACACACGCTTGTGTGAACTCTCTCCAGGATCACCGAAGCACGGTTCTCCTTTTCATGAAAGGTGGTCTTCACAAACTTACCCATAGTACATCCATTGCAATGATCTATCTGTGCAAGTGTACCCTTGGGAAGTCTAGTATAAATTTGGTGCAAAATTTTCAGGGCGCTGTTATCACATCTTAAATTTTCAAAATCATAACTTGAGATGTGTCAAGTTTGTATTTAGATTGGTTAGATTGCATAGTATCATCAATTGATAAATTTAATGATTAGCATAAGCTTCAAATATTGTTTTAAGTTATTAGGGATGATCTCAATTCATATCAAAGGAATAAATCTTGAATAGATACTTTAAAATGACCTAAAGTCTCAAATCTGGCCACATGTCAGAATTTTTCTGAGTTTGCAGTGATTTTAGTACTAAATAAACAGATTTTGCTGCAGAAACACCTAGTAGTTCCATAGTGAAACTGACACTTGTAAAGCTAAATGTGCTACGAAAGCGTGTCATCCTATAATGGTTTTCTGCATAATGATGAGTTGTTAAACTTTGAGGGTTTCGAGGTCATGCTGTCAGAGTAGGGTCATCATTGAAAGTCTTAGGCATGTTTTGGCATCAACTACCATTTTCTTAATAAGTCTCATCTCATTTTTTCAAATCCATCCCTCATTCCTCATGCTTTATTTTCCACCCTTGTAAGCTACTACCAAAGCAGCTTGCTGTCATTTGCATCTCCCGTAGAAATCCTCTTTCATGTCAGCCCTATTTTACCATAACAGATCGTTGTCATCAAAGGATTTTACTGAACAGGTGTAAATATCCAAATAATTCCACTGCTACAAAACAAGAAGAAATGACTACACCAAAGAAAGTAAATAAAGGAGGCCTGCCATTCAGGTATGAGCCTACAATTCCAAGATTAAGCATGGAATTTTTACAAGAGAAGGATGCATTCAGTTCTGTCAAAGGTTTCAAGGTCATCACAAATAGGTATCACAAGACTTTGTGCTCAATTTCAAAGGAAAATATACAAAGGTTGGTTTTCTTCATGTGCCAATTTCCCCTGATAGTATTTCTCAAGCAACTAAGATTCCTAGGATCGGAGAAGAATGGTTTAAAGCTACAAAGTTTGATTTAAAGAGTTGTGATGATTATCTAAAGCCTAAAAATGTAGGGATAAATATGACTATAGGGATTCCCAGAACTTGCCTTAGAGATAACTACTCTAAATTATTGACAGTCATATAAAAATACTTTACATGTGAAGGCAGATTCCATACAATCTACATGTATCACTTCAAGCTGTTGCTTCATTTTATAGGGAAAAAGCTTATAGATATTCCTTTTTACCTTTTTATAAGCCTTGGAAAAATGGCAGACAAAGTGCAAGGTAGACCTGAAAGAAGTGAAACTTCCATATTTCACCATGGATTGATGAAATTACTAGTACTGGAATAATTAAATAAACTACACAAAGACTGGGCATCTTTCTTGTTTATGAATGGGTACGAAATGGATGTTTTATCTCCAAGGAAAGCCTATAAACTCAAAACTCCTTCGTCTAGGCAAGAGCTGAATACTACTGCAGAAGTAGAAGGGAATCAACAAGAAGGTTTAAAATCTACAACCAAAGACATAGAAGTAGAAGCTAATTTCATCCAAGAGGCAACACCACATCCAAAAACTAGTAAGCATGCTAAAAAGTATGACATAATTAGCAAGACTAAACCTGCAACAAAAAGGTCTAAAAGAAGCACAAAGGAAACTATTGGAGGTAAAGGTAGGCTTGAAGTCATCTTACAGGCTATAGAAATTGCAGAAACCCCTGTAGTGAAAGAAACTGAGGTAGAAGGATCTAAGATTAAAAGGAAGGGGCTTATGGCCAAGAAATTAGATTTTTCATCATAGGATTCAGGTTTTCGTTTTAAACCTAGAAAGCCTTTCACTAGGTCACAGATTTCTGAGACTATCACCATTGGAAATAAGCAACAGAAGGGAGATAAAGAAAAAAGGGCAACAATACAAGAAGTCATAGTCATATCTCCTATTGAGACAGAGGTTAATAAAGAAAATAAAGGTCAATATAAAAGAAATATTCAGAAGAAATCTGAGGTAGATTTTCCAAAGGGACAACTTAAAGATAAGGAAGAAACAATCAAACAGAGAAAGGGAAAGGAAAAAGTCATAGAGTAAACTGAAAAAGAGTTTCTTCAAGAACAGTTAAAAGAAACTAGGGAAGAGTTGTATGAAAAAAAGAGAGAGCTAGAAAGATACAAGCAAGATAAACAAATGATAGATGAGGTGGAAAAGAAATTGAATGATCAAGTTACTCATTTTGAAAAATCTATTGGGAAGGCCAAAAAATTGTTGAATAAATCACAGCCTTTACGCATCATGATGACACACACAAGGTAGAGGAATTTATGGCTACAGGCAGAGAGGAAAAGTATTCAGATACAAGTCAAAGAGTTGAAAGAAAATATGGAGATGACGAAGACAAAATTAGAGAAGAAAGATTTGGAAACAGGAGTTATGGAAAAAACTATTGAAGTTGCTCATGAAGAAACTATTGGGAAATAAGAAGGTAACAATGGATTATAGACCTTTTTTGTCTTATATTATCATACTTTACATGCAGGTATATTCATGGATCTTTTCAGAGCCCAGATCATAAGTTTTGTCAAGTCTCTGAAAAATTAGGCAATTCTGCAGCGTATGCCAGGCTTGAAGCCCAGTTTTTGTTGCAGAATTTCTGAAGAAATATTTTGGTTTTAAACCACTTAAAATGACATGTTTAAAGATATTTGAGGGTTGTGTTTAATTTTTTTTGATCACTTAACACCCTACAATGGTCAAGAATAGCAGAATATTATCACAGATGACCTTTTTTGAGTTTTGCTACGAAATTCGCTACGAAAGTCGCTCAAAACTCTGTTTTGAAAACAAGGCCAATTTTTGGAAGAAGGTGAAGGGTAAACAACTATTTCAAATCTATTCTCCATGAGGAATGACAAAGAGTACCAGGGAAATGATAAAGAGTATCAGATCAAAATATTTCTAAGTGGATATATTTTTTTATGGATACAGTTCAAAGATACTAGCTCACTATGTTTCCATATCATCAAACTGACAGCTCCTTAATAGTAGGCAGAGCAACTTCATGAAGACAATTAGAGTATTAATGTTTTTTTTGTGGCCAATATGGTTGAAATACATGATTCCTTTCGAGGAAGATTTGGATCATCTTTAGATTAAATGTAATAAGTAGGTGTTTGAGTCATAGTATGACTCTAACTCCTAATTCAAAAGGTGTCAGTTCTAGTTTTAAATATATATTTAGTGATTAGATTTGGTGTCAGTAATAGAGTTTAATGATCTAGCCACTTGGAAGATTGGATGTAAAGGCTAGATGCCTATAAGTAGTGAGTACTTTGATGTATGAAATGGTTGGAAAATGTTATCTCAGCAGAGTATTTTATCGTAAAGATTTTTGGAGTTTCTGATATATACAATAACAATATTGTTGAAGATTGCAACAAGAAACAATGAAGGAGGCATCTTGAATCATCATTCTTGATCCTAGTTGGAAAGTGATCACCTAAACTAGGTGGGGTCCACATAGGTGATTTTTGTCTCAAAGTCTATTTTTAGACATGTCGATCATATTCTATGAGTTGCAGGATGCTATTTGTGGATGGTTGGTCAAGTTGGAAAAATAGATGGATTTCTATTTTTAGACATATTGGGCGGAATCTATTTTTAGATTGCCAGTCTAAAAATGGATATGTTGAATATTATTAGCTCTTAATAATATTTGGACTCTAAACATTATCTTATTCTCTTGGAGCACTTCAGTTAAGTGCACAGATGTGGCACAGGAGCTGACATAAGGAATTACGCTATTCCTGAGGGTTAAGTGGAGCTATTGCATGGAGACTTCAGTTAGAACTCATGTGACAGAGTTTGGTGGAGTTAGTAGAAGTAGTTGGTGGAGTTGTGTTCAGTTTAACTCAGTTAGACATAGTTGAGCTAGTTGTATCTAGTCTAACTGATTGATACACTAGTGAGAGTGGTGTGAATTAATTAATAATTAATTCATTAAATATTAACTCATTAATCAACTGAAGAATACATCAGTTAACTACAGTGCATGGACAGTTTCAGTGGAGACCAGTGGAGAGGTAGGTGAAAGAGCAGGTTGACTATCAGTTGTGACTATAGTGTTGCATGATTTTGCACCACACATTGATGGAGATGCCAATGAAGATTGCGTGAGCAAGGCTGGACCAATTCAAGTTCATTCAGAGCCAATATTTAGCAGGGATTGTGCAGTAGAGGCAGACTAGCAGGTGGCAAAGATCGGTGCATGGATTTGCTAGATCGGGCCTGATTAGTGTGTAGCGATTGTATTGTACTGAGAGCTTGATATGATCAGCTTTGTATGAGGATTGTTACATGATCTCTATGACATATATTATATACAGATAGTTTGGGTTTTTAGCTTCAGGCTTTCCCGTTAAACAGTTGTGTTAATGTGTGTGAATTTTTATGGTTTCATGTTTGCATTGCAATTGATTCAATTTCCGCATGTGATGATCAATAGTGGAATAGATTCTGTATTGTGCATGAAGTTAAAATAGTGTGTGATCAGGAGAATCTCGGTGAATAATATATCAGTTATTAAAATTTCTACATGGTATTAGAGCGATATTGATCATTGGAGCAATTGCAAAACATTGAAGCAGTTGAGTTTTCAGCTGGTGGAATTCGAATTTGCAGCAGTGTTTTCTTGGTGTCGAATTTGAGATGTCCTTCAACGGATTACGATTGGAGTATGCCCTTGAGGGCAGCTTGAATTATATTTCATGGAAGGACGGGGGATGGTTCTAATGTGGAGATGGCGGTTGGAACAAGTTCCTTTGTCTTGGTCCTAAGCGAGGTTCCGGCGATGGGCATTTAAGCGCATGGAAAAAGAAGGTAGCAAGGTGTCGAAGGATTCTATTGGAAGGTGTGAAGGATCACATTATGTCCAACCTTCTTGGTAAAGCTTCTCCATTATTTATGTGGAAATATTTGATAGATTTTTTCCAAAGCAGAAGTGACCAGAGGAAGTTGGCGCTTAAAGACAAGCTCATGAAAATAAAAATGGAGAAGAATGACACTATTCTGGTATACTTGAAAAAGTTTGTCCATTGCAGGGATGAGCTTGGGAGTGTAGGAGTTAGTGTGGATGAAGAAGAATTGGTGAGCTTGGATGTCCTTGGGCTTCCGAAGAGTTGGCATAGCTACGAGGACTCTGTCAATGGTCGGGAGAAACTGCCAGGATGGGAACCACTTTGGTCAGATCTTGTGCAGGAGGAGATAAGGTCGAGTACCAGGGATGGCTCTTCATCAAAGAATGATGATGAAGAGGATTGTGCTTTGGTTTCCAAAGAAATGAAATGGAAGGGGAAGAAAAATCCTTCTCAATCCGGTGCAGATGGCAAAGAGCGTGACATGTCCAAAGTGAAGTGTTTTCACTGTCACAAGCACATGCATTTCACCACAAATTGTCCACAGAAGAAGAAGAACAAGCAGGCTACTGGAGCTACAATTGGTGAGGCTCTTGCCTCATAATTTGAGCTGGAATTCTCATTGATTGCATGCATGGTGTCTAGTGCATTGGGATCAGGGTGGTACTTTGATAGTGGTGCGTCCTTTCACATGACGGGAGATGTGAACCTTTTCAGTGACTTGGTGGAGAAATATCTCCAGTTGCATGTTGAGTTGGGCGGAAATGGATGATACAATGTGACCGACATTGGTACCATTACCTTTCAGAGGGAGTCAGGTAAACTCATTCTTTTACAAGATGTAGTGCATGTTCCAGGTTTAAAGAAGAATTTAATCTCAGTCACAATGTTAGAGGATAAAGGGTATGATGTTGTATTTAGTGAAGGAAAAGTTTTCCTTCAGTACAAAGCAACAGGACAAGTCAAGAAGGTTGGGATTCGAGCCAAGAATCTCTACAGACTTGAAGTAGATGGGATTTCTATGGAGCTTCCTACTATTGGGAAGTGCAAGAAAGACATGCAATTGAAACTTGAGAGGGAACAGAATTTGCATGCAGTTAAGAGTGAATCTCGGGATGTGGAGTAGCCAAAAGATGAGGATCATGGAGTGGGAGAAACCACTCATGCAGAGAAATTTCGTGCCAGATGGGCAGAGGGAGTGCATGCAGCTATACCACTAGGTGAGAGGTGGGGCGACATGCATGAGTAATCCCAAGAGGATATTTCTGGGCAGGATTCATGGAGATGGTGTGGATCTCATGAATTGAACCTAGCTACGAGGTGCCCACAAAGCAGCAGTAGCATGATCAATTGGATTTATGCAGGCAGATCAAAGTGACAGTGTCAGATACTGGAGCGCGGTTCAGAGTTGACAGCAAGTGAAGAGTGCATGGGTGTAGAGTTCAACAACGTAGTGGTTCCCGAAGACATGTGTAGTTGGTACCAGCAGAGGTTGAAGACTTTGATAGATGCATTATACTAATTGAGTTGTTTGGAGCCTATTCAGTTTCGGAAGAGTTGCAGAGCAGATGCATGGAGTTGCATGGCGCTTGAAAAGGTTGCAGGGTGAATGCATGTAGTTGCATGTCGCATGCAAAGACATTCCTTTCTTTTTGAGAGGGAGTGTTGAAGATTGCAACAAGAAACAGTGAAGGAGGCATCCTGAAACATCATTCCTGATCCTAGTTGGAAAATAATCACCTAAACTAGGTGGGGCCCACACAGGTGATTTTTGTCGCAAAGTCTATTTTTAGACATGTCGATCATATTCTATGAGTTGCAGGATGCTATTTGTGGATGGTTGGTCAAGTTGGAAAATAGATGGACTTCTATTTTTAGACATATTGGGCGGAATCTATTTTTAGATTGCCAGTCTAAAAATAGATATGTCGAATATTATTAGCTCTTAATAATATTTGGACTATAAACATTATCTTATTCTCTCGGAGCACTTCAGTTAAGTGCACAGATGTGGCACAGGAGCTGACAGAAGGAATTACGCTATTCCTGAGGGTTAAGTGGAGCTATTGCATGGAGACTTCAGTTAGAACTCATGTGACATAGTTTGGTGGAGTTATTGAGGTAGTTGGTGGAGTTGTGTTCAGTTTAACTCAGTTAGACACAGTTGAGCTAGTTGTATCTAGTCTAACTGATTGATACACTAGTGAGAGTGGTGTGAATTAATTATTAATTAATTAACTAAATATTAACTCATTAATCAACTGAAGAATACATCAGTTAACTACAGTGCATGGACAGTTTCAGTGGAGACCAGTGGAGAGATAGGTGAAAGGGCAAGTTGATTATTAGTTGTGACTATAGTGTTGCATGATTTTTCACCACACATTGATGGAGATGCCAATGATGATTGCGTGAGAAAGGCTGGAACAATCCAAGTTCATTCAGAGCCAATATTCAGCAGGGATTGCGCAGTAGAGGCAGGCTAGCAGGTGGCAGAGATCGGTGCATGGATTTGCAAGATCTAGCCTGATTAGTGTGTAGCGATTGGATTGTACTAAGAGCTTGTGAGAAGATTTGTATGAGGATTGTTACATGATATCTATGACATATATTATATACAGATAGTTGGGGTTTTTAGCTTCGGGCTTTCCCATTAAATCACTGTGTTAATGTGTGTGAATTTTTATGGTTTCATGTATGCATGCAATTGATTTAATTTCTGCATGTGATGATCAATTGTGGAATAGATTCTGTATTGTGCATGAAGTTAAAATAGTGTGTGATCAGGAGAATATTGGACATATGCATGCGTAATGCATATAATTTCTACAAAGACCACTTTTCATCACCTGAGATTCTTATTATATTTCAATGAGTTTCTATCCTATCTTTTGAAATGGTTTTCTTCCAATTCCTTAATGCTTATTACTCAGAATTCATGATTGTTCATGCTCTAACTTCCTTTAAGTATTAAGATATGGTAAAATGAGTTTCTGTCCTATATTTTGAAAGGTTTTCTTCAAAGTCTTAATGCTTGTTACTCGGAATTCATGACTGTTCATGCTCTGACTTCCTTTAAGTATTAAGCTATGGTGAATCTCTTTGAGTATTTTGCTTCCAATACATTGATGTATCATTACTCAGAATTCGTGTGTCACATGCTCTGACTTCATTTGAACCTCAAGTTATTGGGATTTTCCTGAATGTGTTATTATTTCATTGAAGTATATACAAGCCCCAGCTTCCACAAGGAAAGCCTTTGTTATTGAGATCCCTATCGCTGACTCCATAGCCCAATGGTATCAAGTATTCATATTTTCAACCTGAACCAAAACACAAATAATAGAGTTATCCATCTATCTTCTATCATTAAACAATATCATAAATACCTTTGAGAGAGCCCTCTTAGACTGAAGAGGCTAAGCTTCAGTCAAAATATTGGTTTGAAATAGTTACACTGAATTTGTCTGATCAGAAGCCAATCAAGTACGATTTTGGTGATAACAGGTGCCATGGTGAAGATGGCCCAATCGCCTGTGCCATAATTCGCCCTCATCCCGGCTCAGCACTTCTTCTTCTTTGCCCACCATTGCAGCACAACCATCTACCTCCAGCTTGTAGAGATTATTGACTCGAATCCATATCCTCTTGTTTTGACCCATTGTTGTATGTCACAGGAAAGCTTTTCCATCGCTGAAAACAACGTCATAACCTCTGTCCTCCAACATCATGACTGAGACCAAGTTCTTCTTTAGACCTGGAACATGCATAACATCTTTCAACATAAATGGTTTAGCTGACTCCCTCTCAAAGGTAATGGTACCAATGCCGGTCGCACTGTATCGTCCATCATCACCCATCTCTATATGCATTTGGAGATCTTTCTCCTCCAAGTCACTGAAAAGCTCCTTATCTCCTGTTATGTGGAAGGAAGCACCACTATCAAGATACCACACCGATCCCATTGTGCTTGAAACCAAGCATGCGATCAAGGAGAAATAAAGTTCAAATTGCGAGGCAAGGGCCTCACCAGCTACAACTCCAACGATCTTCTTGTTATTATTTTTCTGTGGGTAGTTAGTGGCAAGCTGCCCATGTTCGTGACAGTGAAAACACATCACCTTGGAAAAATCCAGCTTCTTGCCTTTAGCCTCGGATTTTGAGTGGAATTTATTCCCCTTCCCTTTCCTTGCTTCGATATCCAAGGCACAATCCTCTTCATCATCATGCTTTGATGAAGCGCCATCCCTGGTGTTCTGCCTGAACTCATCCTACACTAGATCCGACCACAGTCGTTCCCAATTCGACAGTTTTTCCCATCTATTGGAAGAGTCTTGATAACTATGCCAACTCTTAGAAATTTCCATCAGATCCAAGCTGACCAAATCATCATCAGCAACTGTGATTCCCACACTCCCCAGTTCATCCCGACACTGGACAAACTTTGTGAGATACATAGGAATATTGTCACCCTTTTCCATTTTGACTTTTCTGAGTTTATCCTTCAGCGCCAATTTCCTATGGTCGCTGCTGCTTTAGAAAATATATGACAAAGCCTTCCACATTGCAAATGGAGTGGCTTTCCCATGAAGGCTTGAGACAATATGGTCTCTCACACCTTCCAACAAAATCCTTCTCGTCTTCGCTACTTTCTTTTGCTAGGCGTCAAGTAATGCAACCTCTGTTGAAGTGGGCTTAGGAACATCACTATCAATGAATTCCTTCAAGCCATTATCTTCAAGCACCGCCTCCATCCTATCCTTCCATGCAATGGTTCGAGCTGCCCTCAAGTGCATACTCTAACCGCAAACCATTGAAAGTCATTTTGATGTTTACTCAACTATTGCACCAAGAAATTCTTGAAGCAAATTCGAATTGTTCCACCAACAAACTCAAATACTGCTTCAATATTGCAATCTTGTCTTCTCCGATACCATGTAGAAATTATTAATACTGTGATGTATTTCTAGATTCTCCTGATAAAACAATTATATCCACTGTTAAATACAAAATCCTTCTACTTAAATCTTTGCGGAAATTTAATCGCCAATTGGAAACACATGAAGAAAATCAATCACACATAACACATAAGTTTTTACCGAGAAAGCATAAAGCTAAAAACCACAACTATCATATATTATGTATATCATGGATCATGAAACAATCTCATAAAAAACTCTACTCCAAGGGCTCTCAGTACAATATACAATTGTCTCACGCTATCATACAAAAATTGGCTCACACATGCACCAATTTACTGCCTCCTGATAGCTTGCCTCCACCACGCAATCCCTGCTGATGAAGATCCCTGAATGAATTTGATCTTGCCTTTCCTTATCTGTGCAATCCTCATTGGCATCTCCAATGTGTGTGTATTTGCATTGAATGCACCACTATATTCACAACTGATAGTCAAATAGGCCCTTCCACCTATCTCTCAAATGGGTCTCAACTGGATCTGACATGCATGCAGTTAACAATAGTATTTCTTCAGTTGCATGTGAGACCACTACTTGTGAATTAATTAAATAATTAATTCATTGATCTCTCACTAGTGTATCTTTAGTTACAACTAGTTACAACTAACACAACTGAGTTTAACTCACTTAACTGAGTTAAACTAAATAACAACTCACATAAATACACATCCAAATCTATTACAACTTTGTATCACTTAGTTACAATGAATTCCACTCTGCATGTCCCACCAACCAACCTTAGAACTCGTAATTCTTTCGGTCAACTGGTTTGCCACATCAGTTAACTGAAATCAAGCGGCTTCAAGAGAATAGATTATTATTTATTGTCTAATTATTATTAAGGGCTAATAATAATTGACATCCGATCTATTTTTAGACATGTGATCTATAAATAGACTTCGCCCATGCATCTAAATATAGAATCTCATCTATAAATAGAATTTGCTGAACCATCTATAAATAGACTCCCGCTGTAAATAGAATATGCTCACCATTCTAAAAATAGACATACACCTAAAAATAGCATGCGGGCCCCACCTAGTGTAGGTGCTTAATTTTCACTAGGATCATCATCTTGTTGAATCTCAAAATACCACCTCATCCTCCACCTTGTCCTCTATTTCCTACTCTGCCTCTTCCACCTCCAATCCTAAGTTCACTATCTACATTGTGTACTTCTCGTTCTTCTTCCCCTGTCATTATAGATTCTTCAAAGCTAATATAATATTCTATGATAGGATTATCTAGCTCTTCTTTTGGTTCCTCTACCAATGGTAGATTATAATAAATTTCCTCTTCTTCGCTAGGTACGTCTAGTTCTTGTCCAAAGAGTTTCTCTCCTGTCAAAGAGAGAAATATTACTCCTTCTGTTGGGGATTTAGGTTCTTCAACTACAACTTCAGTAGAAAAATTTGGTGAATCTCTTGGTTGGATTTCATACCTATGCACCTCATGGAGTCTATTTCTACCTACGAATGATGGAATGCGAGTGTTAGTGGATACTGTGGCACTACAAGGTCTAGTGGGAGTGAGTGGTGATGTTGGAATTGAACTTCTTTCTCTACTTACAATATACCCCTGGAATCCCTTTATCTATTCATAAATGATTTTTATCATGCTTTAATTAAGCATCTACAAATTTGAATGCACCTAAATTGATATGCAAACCAATAATGGAATCCTATATACACTTCCCCGACAACGACGCAAAAATGTTAGGTAATTTAATTGATCTTAAATTACCTCATTAATTCCAAACAAGGTTAGTGTACTTATGAAGTGTATGTGCACCATATATGCTAATAATTTTATCTTTGGATGAAATTGATATAAGTATGAATAAATGTTAGACAAGATTAAAGGGTTGTCACACACATGTTATTTTCATCAACACTACTTCAAAGCCAAATTGTATTGAAAATTAATCTATAACTTGAAATCACAATTTATTCTAATTGCAGAATTGAAAGTATTTTTCTACTTTGCATAAAAGAACTCCTAATGCTAATTGCATGAAAGAAATCCCAATACTAATTGCATAAAGTAAATATTAACACTAGTTTGCAGAAATAAGATCTTAACTTCTATTTGCAAAAAATAAATCTTAACTGTATTTGCAGGAAAGAAATTCTAACACTAATTTGTAAAAAGAAATGCTAATTCTATTTGAAAAAAGGAAGTGACTTGCAAAAGTAAGGGAAATGAATCAAATTAAAGTGTAGCTTCAAGTGATTACTAATGTGCACTAATAAGCTCTAAAAACCATCTATTCATTATCCACGAAATTTAACTAAGTTATAAGACCGAATGACTAAACGAAATGCATTCTAGAAATAAATCGTTTTGGTATTTTATTTTTATGAGTGCTCTATTATCAAAACAAGAGGGAGTTAGTGCTTTCACCAAAAAATGATCACCTAGCCATTTCTAACTAGGTGGATCAAAATACACGACGTCAATTTAATTTTTACCATAGTAAAATCACTTTCACTATAAAAAATAATTTAATAAACCACTTTTATTAAGTTATTTTCGATTAAAACCCATGAGAATAATTAAATAAGCCATCATTTATTTAAGATTCTCTAGGAATAATTATTAAATCATTGTTTGATAATTATTCTTAAGAATAATTAAATAAATAATAATTTATTTACTTTTCCTTAACTCCATCATTCACACCTTTCTTATTATTCACAAAATAATTAGTAAATCATTTTATTTGTTAATTATTTCTAATTAAAGATATTTAACCATTTTAAATATCTTTTCCCTCTCCAAAAATATAATAAAGTATTCCAAGCGGTTAGATCTAGATTTTGGTCAAAACTATTTTATTATTCTCCATTTTCGAGATCAACCCAATACTTTGCTATAAATAAGATGGTTTTTCATTGTTTTCTCATCATGATTAATATCATGGTCACCATTATTGTCACATACATTTCGAGCTCCCATTTTTGAGTTCTACATTGTTTGGGTTTTCGGACATTTGAGAGAATAAGATCTGAATACTGAAGCGACAAGGACATCAAATGACCCATCCCACTGAGGGGGACTTATGACCCTTTGTAAATCTCCTTCGCCAGGTGTCATTAATAAAATATTTTTCTTTCAATATTTTCTATGATTGGGTTATTACATTCGATTTATTTCTCTTGTTTGTTCTTTTAGATTTGCATACATCTATTTTTCTACAAGTTTTTCTCACATATTTATTGCAGATCTGAATTATAAGCAACCAAAATTGTTGTTAGGGTTACTAGTCACCTATGACATAAGTGGGATATTTTTGGTATACCTTCCAAGAAATTTCATACTAACAAATGATGACTCCACTGGTGTAACAATTCAGTTTCTTGGGTGACTTTTTCTTTAGAAGTTTCAGGGTTTTCTGTAGCTATTTTTAGCTTGTTTTTCCTATTTTTAGATTTCTCTCCATTATTCTGTCAAATTTTCCGATACTGGTGGTTTTTTGGTGTTTTCCGCAAGTCACAGGTACCAACCGAGCAGGAGACGACAACATCTGTGCGAGATTTGGCAACCAAAAATCTCGGGAAGAAAAACTGTAATATTCCTAAAATTTAGCTTTTAGCTAAATGGAATATTATAGGTTAATTTGTCACTAGGTAGGTGAATAAGTGGGTAGGGAGGCCCATAAATCTCCTTAGAAACAATAAAAACACTTCACATGTGAAAGGAGACCCTCTAAGCAGTTAAATGAAGTACCTTTGGGTGTGAACAGGGGTTGGAACATGTTGAATAGGTCAACTTTAACCAAATCAACATCGCTGTTATGGAGGAGTGGACAATTAATGAGGAATAACGCAGTTTTGGAGGGATATTGATTGCATGGAGGTAGTGACCTAATTGAGTGGGGCCAAGGGCAAGGAAGCGCATAATCTATTTAGATTTTTGGCATTCTTCAGCTGTTTAGTTGAGTTTGAAATGATGTTTAGCATAGGGTGTTCTCGAGCGGGAATCCCATCTCCTTCCTTGAGAGGCCTCTTGGAGGAGTATTGCACTACATTTCCACACTCAGGCTCAAGGCCAAGCTACAAATTTGTTCATCATCGCAGTTTCTACAGAATATTGTGCTGTGTTGTAGGGTGCTGCAGTGGAGAATTAGATTGGGTGTCTTTAGAGCTAGTTTTGCAGTGGAGGAAGGATTCCATCCATTGGAAGGCCTGTAAAGAAGCCCCTTGAACTTTATTGACACATTTAGCAGAAGGCTAAGGAGTATTTATCCCCTACAGTGTAGTTTCAACCCAGATCTGCGTTATTTTAGGGAGGAGTTGCAGGGGTAATTGTAGTGGTTGTTTTGGGAGGTGATCCCTTTAGTGGAGGAGCCATTCTTTCATCCAGAGGGTCTACTGGAGGAGATCTGTAGTTTTATACATCAGCTTCAGCCATATATTCTCATTTCTATTGTTGCAGCATATATTCAGCCCTAGGGCTGCAACTTACATTGGCACATTGTGTGCATTTTCCGGAAACCCTCTTGGGTTGTCTTGGAAAGCTAATCTAGTGCCCAGATCTGTATGTCTAGACTCTATTAGGGCCTATATCAGTATTTTTATATCATTGTATCATCTCCAGTTGTAGTTATGCTTAATATGACTGCGCTGTAGTTTCTCTCTCATTTTGTATTGTAACAACAGTTCGTATTTGGAAGTGATTACTTATGGGAGGCTTGTTTCCTCATTGTATATTATTTATGCCTTACTATTTTGTATTGATTTATTGCTCTAATACATAATGTTATGACTCCATATTGGGTTTCATGTGTTAAATATTTGCTGCTACTTTCATTTTATGAGCTATATTGTTTCTTTCCCCGTTTGGGAATATTACAAAAACACACTTTTCAACCCTAGAACTGCGCTCTGAGCTCTAGAACACACTATTTGGCCCAAAAAACTCTATTTTGAACCCTTTTCAGGTCAGTAGCTACATTTTTAATTTTTTCCAGAAAATTTTCGAGTTTTTTCCAGTATTGCCGAGAGTGTTGTCTGTGTATTGGATCAGGGTTGTTTCACTTCTATTTCAGTCTCCATTAGGCCTGGATACTAAAGCTCCCTAGGGTTTGTAGTAATCCTCCACCTTTTTAGGAAGAGATTGGTTGAGTGAGGAGTCTAGTATTTTCAACACTTTTAGCTACTGGTTTGCAAGGTTGATCCACTTTATTTAAGCCCATTTATGATAGGTTCTCTTGCCATTATAAGTCCATTTTGAGTTTTCTCTTGCCTTCCCCCTTAGTATCCCCTTATATTTTGTTGTTTTTCTGCACCATTTTAAGCAGCATAAAGCCTTATATCCTAGTTCCATTGACATTAGATCTTGTAGGGCCTTTTTATGTGTTTTGAGTAGCTTGTTTGCCTCTCCTTGTCTAGATGTTTGAGAGCCTTATTTGGGTGGGATTTTTGCTTGATTGGATGTTTGCTTTTCTGTCATATTTCAAAATTTTTTACAGTATTTCAGCAAAATATGGCATCGCAAAACATGCTCAATTTACTCATCCACTAAAACACATTTTTTCACACACGTACACACACCTTAAGCGAATGTGAGCTTGGTTAACATTGCCAAGCCAAGATTTTAAACACCACACTTAATAATCTAACACACATAGATTAAGCCCACTTGGGCATCGAGGCCAAACAATCTGTGTAGTTAGGTGTAGGATGGATGGGATAGGTTTCCAATAACACCCATCTATCATTTAAATTGAGACATAGAAGTTGAGTTTGTATGAAGCTTAAAATCCTTCACCATCCCACGGTCAAAGCTAGAGTGCGTCAGAAACCCAATTCAAAGGGGGTTAGGCTAGGTCATCCTGTGAGCGGTTCTACTTGGGGCTACCCAACCTGTGGTAGGGAATTCCGTGTGTTAACTCATCAGCAAGAAGCTTAAGAATCGACCACCCCCGTGGGACGAAGGTGACCATAGTGAAGAATCTTAGGAAAACACCTTATAGGACTAGCTGTGGGAAGCATTTGGTTCTCTACCCCACCTTTCTCTAAACAACTCTGATTGCGGGGATGAGTATCTTTCAAGTAAGAAGTTATTTGGAAGGCCATCTAAAATAATAGATTTAGGATTGTTTGAGGAATTATATCACCTTTAGGCTAGAGGTCATTTTATTTGATCAGACGGGTTTGCTTGTATTAGAGTAGCGTCACTATATAGTTTTTTTACACTTGGCACCATTACACCAGGTGTTTTATTTCTTTTTATTACTCTGTTTTCTCCTATCATCCTCTAGTCCTTTAATGTTGTCTTTGTCTTTACATCATTGCTCCACCTAGGCATTGGTTGCAGCGAATTCGAGGTCTTCATCCTCAATTCCCGTTAAGACATATTTCTCCTCCCTGCCGGGTTGGAGTTCATCCTCCCAGTCCTCCATCGAGACCTTCTGACTCTGATTCTACTGATTCCTTTGATTCCATGACTTCTCAACCTTAGGTCATCACCATGTCAGGCAGTAATGCAGGTGCGGGAAACCAAGGTGGTCACTCGGATCCTACCCTGGTTATGCCACTAGTGGAACCTCAACTGGTACGGTCACTCCTACTCCATTGCTACCCTTCATGGTTGGTTTGAATCTCCCAGATTTTAATTAGCTTATCAACAATCCTCTTCTCCATAATCTAAATTACCCAGTTATGCCTACTAAACTTCCTTCAGACATTCTAAATTTTGAGGGAAATCTTGGTGAATATCCAACTAGTCATGTTTGCTCATTTCACATGTGGTGTTCCTCTCATTACATTACCAATGGCTCCATTCGTCTTTGTTTATTCCAACACACACTTACTAGAGCTGTGGCTAAGTGGTATGTCGACCAAGCTCATGCCACCCATTTCACTTTTGCGACTCTTTCCAAAGATTTCTTATCATTTTTCTAGTTACCTCTTCGTTACGACACCGAGACCAAACTCTTGACTTCTTTCCAACTTCTGCCACCCGAATTTCTGACCATGTCAAAGAATCGCACAACAGGAGGAGCACGTGTATGGCTCATGATTTTGAAGACCGTGTCTATATGGATTGGTTTCTTATATCACTTTTGGCCCCCATAGTTAAAGATTTCATGTCACACTTCCCTCAGATAGAGGAAGATGCACTCCAAATAACTTTAAAATATGACTTGATATATGCTCAATCAGGTTATCTTTATATTATTCTCCCTAATCTGCCTCAACCCGGTGATGCTAATGCATTGGTGGCATCTCATGCTACCAATGGTATCGTTGGATATCTTTCACACCCTTATCAACAACCATATTCTACCCCAGGTGGGGAACAATACATCCTATAGTTACCCCCCTCCACCGAGCAACCCTTATCCAGGTCAAAGCACACCATATGAATTTATCTAACCACATCAACAGATGCCAGGGCCAACTATTGTTCAACATGTTTATCAAAATGTTGCCCCTCCTCCATATGTTTCTTATTCACCACCTGGCGCTCCTGCCCCTCGACACCAGTGCCGCAGCCTCCCATGCCTCCTCAACCTCTGCCATAATAGCCACTTCCTCCTTAAGGTCAAGTGTATGCTCAAAATAGAGCGAACAATCTCCCCAACACCAAGAAGAAGAATAAGGGGAAAGGTAGTAGGAATAAAAAATCCCAAGGTAACGAGGGTAACCAGGGTCCTCCACCTAATCCGCCCCAGGGAAATCATCCTATTCCCGCAACCCAACAATAAGGCAGACAAACCAAGCAAAACAAGGCCCTTTATACGAATAAGAATTCTACATTTTTCGATAGATATGATCATTATACTCATGATTTTACCCCTTTACCATAGATGTGTCAAGTGTGGGAAGCCCAAGAAACTGACTCTAGAGGACAAGAACCCATGGCTTTGCTTCCTCCAATTTCTGTTTCATTTTAGTTGGCTGTGCTTACCAACCAATTTCCTTACCAAGGATACATAGCTGCCCAACCAACACAAGGTCAGACAACGCCTCAACCTCCACAATCTAGTCCCAAAGATTATCAAATTCTCATGATGAATTCTGATGAGGTCAACACAGACCAATTCAACCTTTAGACTTGATCACGCCAATATGACAAGCCACCCGCTAAGTCTATGACTGAGTCCCAATCGAAAGTTTCCACTGAGTCCATCTCGTCATCAAATGGCACCATACAGATCCCTCGACCTAAGGAAAATGCTATTACCAAGATACCCAATGGACCATTACATCATAATGATTCTTTAGCCAAATCCACCCATACCTACAACATAGTAGATGACTTGGTGTAGTCTTCTGCTGCCATGTTAATTATGGAAGTCCTCCAATCGTGCCCATCTAAACAGAAAGATATACTTAATGCCTTAGGAATTTTAGATCCTCCAGATGATCGTATGATCATCTTTGACGTTGACCAATCAGGACATCCCCCACTTCCTTCATCTGTTGCTTTCCAAATACCAGTCTCAATAATAAACACCACTCTTCAACAGTGTATCATTAACGAAGGAGCCTCCACCTGTGTGATGGAATCTAGTGTTTGGAAATAGCTTAAATCACCAGACTGTTCCCCATCTACCATCACTCTCCATGCATGGGATGGTCATCCATCTCAACCCCTTGGCTTACTTCACAACTGTCATGTCACTATTGACGGCAAGATTATATATATTGATATAGAAGTCATTGATGCCCTATTGTAATACAACATCCTTCTAGGTTGTAGTTACACCTATGCCATGTTAGCTATATCATCTATGTGTTTCTGTAAGATGTGCTTTCCCCACAAATGAAAGATTGTCACCATCGATCAACTAAATTATTATGATCCTAAGGTGCAAGAATTCTCCTTAGTCCAACATTTCATCTGTGACTGACAATATGAATATCTCATCCCTCACCAATGTCTGACTAAGAGTATACAAAGATTTCACTTTTCTCGGTGCCTATTATGGTCCACCACATACCCCTTCTGAACCCAAATCATCTAGTGTTTGCATGCTGCAAGCATCATGGGCTGCTCACAAGCAGTCCGATATGCTCATTAAACATCCATCACCTTCGCAACCTGCTACCCCCAACTCAACCCAACATACATGTATAATACTCAAGGACCACCTCCTTCTACTAGTGTCTCTCCTAATCCATTCCAACTAGGAAAATTCCTCCAGTCATTAACCATCTAGGGGAAATTGCACCAGGCCGTTATCCTTTGGGTCAGATACCTTTCTTATTCCCCCCGCCAAGAATTTTTTCTATCCCTATCCTGGCTATGTTGAGTTTACCAACATTACTTTGGGGATCCCAATTTGGTACATCGATACCCTCATAAATACTCCACCTGATATAATTAAAATTTACATAGCTTTGACCCCAATGCAACCTGTTGTACCTTCCCCTTCTTTTTCTTCAGCTCCACAACAACCTCAACAGGCACCTACACCTATTGTGAAAGCATCTAGTGAAGGGGGAAAAGCCCAAAAAAAGGAAACTAAATACAAAGCACCTGAAACAGCGCCAACTCCTCTTAAGCCTCCAAATCGGACACCTCCATGCACTTTGTGTGATCAGGTGCTCGAAATTGTGCTAAAAAATGAAAGTTTTCAAAATGGTGTGGAACATAAATGACCGCGTAGATCTCGTCGTTCTAAATCTGATGCAACTCATTTCGCGGAAAGATGACACCGTATGCTCCCATAAATGTGTTTTGTCCACTTTGTCAAATAGGAAAATTAAAAAAATTGTAGGACAACCCAGTCAACAGTCTATATAGTTGATTGGGCATGCCCATGTGGCAGGTTGACTGGTCAACGAATTTCCTTGGTGAATGAGGTTGTGCCAAGTGGAACGTTGTCATTTGTTTGAATTGGCATGTTTTGATTGGGGGTTATGGAGGCCAATCACAGGATGCCACATGGCCTAGCCAAGGACTACCACATGGTAGCCCGAGGGCCACCAAAATTGGGTCAAGGTCTCAGCAGAGCGGGAGCGGGTTGAACCCGCGACCTCCAAGCAAAGAGAAGAAAGCTTTACCATCGTGCCATCACATTTATTTCTTAACATTTTATGGTTTTAACATGGTTTTTTTATGAAATAATTTTTTCCATGGGGAAGGGGGCTGGGGTCTAGCCCTAGCCTTGGTCACCGCCTGGGGGTGGGACCATGGGTGAGAGGCTAGCCCCTGCGCCACCCCCCAACTGTCCATAAATCGTAACATTAAACTGGTGACATGTGTCCATCCCAAGCTGTGGAGTAGGCGGTCTTCAAACCACATGGTATTTAAAAATGCGCGGGGATTTTGGGGTGGGAGTTAAGGTCCCGACCCCTGGACTTATGGCCATAATTTGGCTGACCATATAGCCACAATTTTCAGAAATAATGCGTTATTTGGAAAATTAGCACGCTGACAAATTCACTCGGAATTTGGGAAATTCGGTGCTCCGTTAGCAGATTTGGGGGCGAAATTGTAGGATGGTGCTATATTTGGTGGAGTTTGTGGAGCGGTTAGTGCCAAAAACTTGGGGAAGCTATAAATTACTTTTTTTTTGACCAAATTTGAAGAAGAAAGAGGCTACACAAGAATTTTGGGCATTCTGGAGCCATTAGAACATGTTTCAGAGTTTTTTGAACATTGTAAACATATGTAATCACACTTTTGAGAATAATAGAAGAGGGCCAAGCCATTGGAAGCTGGACCAAGGAGATGTAGCCCAAGCGGGGTGAACTCCTTCATCATGTGCTGTTGTGTTACTGTTTATGGTGATGTTCATGTCTATTAGATACTGTTGTTCAATGTTTTGTTTATGTTAATTTGCTCAATAAATTCACATAAAAACACATAAAAACTCATGGTTAACTTGAAATTTACCTTATAATCCTCAAGCACTTTGTTTATATTATGAATTGAAATTTAGCACAACAAACACTAATTTTCCCATTCAGATCGAGTTGGTATCAGAGCACTCAATTTACTTGTGCAAGGAGGATTTAATTTTTTTGCAAGTGTTTAAATGCTTACAAGGTTGAAGCTCAAGAGAGGAGGAGGCAAGCTTGTGGGTGTAGGTTCTCTAGTTGGAGCAAGGAGAAGGAGGGCACAATTGTCGTAATCTCCACCACAAGATTCACCTCCAGTTGCAGTAGAAGCTTTAGTAAGCATGTATCATGAAGGAGGAAATGATAACATGATAGAGGATGAGAAGGATTTTAGGAAGACTTTATTTGACATGACAAATATGGTAAAATTCCTATATGAAGAGAGGAATACAAGGTTGCAGGGTGAAAGATCCAGGCCTCCAAGAGGAGAGGGTTATCCAGGAGGAGGAGGTAATGGAAATGATGATAAGTCACCGTCTACTCCACCATCATCCTAACCACCATCTTCACCTTCAATTTCATCCTCTTCCACTGCTACAACCCTTACTCATACTCATCAACATCCCTCAAGGGGAATTGGTAAAACACCCTTCTTAAAACTTGATATTAAATTTGAGCTGCTTATGTTGTAACATATCTTACTTACACCAACTTTTTTTTTTCTCTATAAATAACATTTAACTATCATATTTCAAAGTGATGTTTAAATTTCGTTTTCTAACATAAAGGGTTTATAATTTGCGAAGCAGAATACGTTAATAATATTTGCATTATTATTTCCCTTAGCCTACCTCATTATATATATATATATATAGATCTTATTATAAGAGGTCACGCCCATCTTTATATAAGTGGTTGATTTCCTTTACTATGTATAAAACATTAACATCACCACTTCTATATAATTATACCCTTCACTTATATATAATTATACCCTTCACTTATATTAATCATACATTTCACTTATATACATATAAGTTTTAAATATCAAATTTGTGATTTGACTTTCATTTAAAAACTATTCAAATCCCACATTTGAATATTATATCATGCATAGGTATGAAGAGAGACTACCCATTCACATTGGGTTTCATAAAATGTTAATACTTACCCTTATCAACTTTGATTTCTAAAGATGAATATCGGGCTTTGATATGGTAGCTTATGCGTTTAATGTTGATTTGACTGATTCATATCATTTCATTTATGGTTGAACCTTGGTTACATAACCTATTTCTAATTTCCCCTTTTCATGAATTTTTTATGCGAATTAAAATATATACGTTTGTACTTTGGATTGGATTCACAACACGAATCAATAGGAAGTACATGTGGTTTAATGGTTATCAACCATACTCCACGCAATATGTACCAATTCATTAACTCTTCAGATTTTTTTTCTTCAGATTCGTATGAGTTGTTAATTGTTTCATTCCCCAAGACAGACTTGCGATCCTTACTTATCTCTCCAATCGTGTGCCAAGTGGACGGTTATGATCTTCGGAGAATGGTTAAAGTTTTTTTTGGTCAGTCATATTTAATGTCTTGATTCAGAACTATCTCATTCTTTCAGATTCATCTTTGCGATTTTCTATTCATTTGAAGAACAGAGTTATGCCATGGCTTACCTAAGCCGAGGTTGAACGAATTAGAGTTCAAGGTTTTCACTATATGTTACGTTGGAATGATACCAGGTAAATTGAAAGTTTCCTTACACTTCTTATTGTGTTAGTTCAACTCCTATTTTTATTTTTATTTATTTATTTTATTTATTATTTATTATTTATTTTAATTTATTTTTATATTTATATTTATTTTATTTTATTTTTTTATTTAATTTTTATTTAATTTTATTTAATTTAATTTATTTATTTTTAATTTAATTTAATTTATTTATTTATTTTATTTTTTCTATAACTCCCATGTTTGGCTCAGTATTGTTAATTAACTTCGATTTAAACTTGTCTCTCTTTCTATTTCCTATCTGCTCATTTGTTTATACAATGGCGAGCTCTGGTGTTGGTTACTCATCTTCTATACCTTAATTCGATGAGGTTTATTATCATTTCAGAGCAACGATTTTAATTAAATCCCGGATATTGCTTCTTCATATGTGTTATCTCTCATTGCAGAGATTAATGCCTTTTTCTATTAGACTTTTATTTTACAACGAATTTTTAGGATGCGACTTAAATTGTTTGACTGGTATATCAACAGGATTTATTTCAGATTGCTCCACCTCTCAAGACGTTTAGGTATATACATATACTCGCTCATGAGGCTTTAAATGGACCCTATCGTTTTATATTTCCATTTTTCCCATATTTAAATTTCAAATGGATTCATAGCAATAGATATATATAACTCTGTTATGTCTTCAACAGACTTTACACAGTATCAGCGTTGAATCTTTCTCTGTGTTGAGGTAATAGTCTTCGTCTTTTCCCGTTTTCCTTTTTCAATTTATTTTGAAACTATATATGATGTTTTTTCCCTCCAGTTTCTCACAAAATTCATTTCGTCTTCTTCTTGATGATGTACAGGTACCCAGGCTTCGCCCTGGTTTCATCATTTGCTTACCAAATGATATTTTCCATCTCGTTTTAAGCTTAACTACCAGTTCCTCTTGTTTATAGGTCGGTACTGGCATTTTGTTTTCTTCTGGTTAACAAAATATTTTCCACTGAAACCTATCTTTCTTACCATTTTATCTCAGAAATTCATATTCCTAGATAAAATATTTTGTTTTTATATGTAATGAGTTATAACTCCAAAATGGGATTCAGACATTTTAATGGTGACTCATATAGAGTCCTTGTTTCAATATATATATATATATATATATATATATATTCAACAGAAAAGTTTATTGTTATCATATGTTAATTTCAAATGTTCTTCATAATTTTCTTTTCTGAGATGAGTAAAATGATTGTGTTTTTCATTCACAGAAAATCGTATATGCAATCTGCGTAATATTAATACACTCATTAATAATATCGATTTTCGTGTTCTTCCATAGATACTGCATTTTATATTTTTGCTTATATTTACAATTGTCAACTGTGTTAAATTTTCCCTCTATAATGTAGCAAATCTGCTTACCATATGAATGCAATTAATTCTATGTTTCTATAGATCTTTTTCAGATTAAATGTAGAAGGCTTAAACTCTTAATTTTCTTCATATGCTGAAACCAAATTGGTTTTATTTTAAATAGTAATACATATTTAATGTTATCATTTTATTTAAAAATGTGAAGTATAAAACTTCGATATACTTTATCCTTTCTAGTTTTCTGCATAAAATTTAAAGTGACTGTTCTAGAATGTATCATATGTACATAGTTTATTTTCTATACCCTCTGCTGTACATTTAATTACATAAAATGTAAACATAAATTATAATGCATTAATTACAGGCAGTCACCTCTCTGTTATGCACTAGACTTTAAGTTTTATACATCTCTGTGTTTTTCTTTTCTAATAATTCTTTCCCTTTAGGTAGATGTATATTACATTAGAGGGTTTTATTTCTATTTAGAGTTTTTCAGTTCTGTCCTGAAATTTATATGATAACATTTTATTTCTATGTCACTGTGTATTTCAATATTTAAATGTAAAGAGGGATTCATATTTTTCAGCAGTATACATTTATTTACCTGTCTAGTAAATACATGTAAAAGATTTCAGATGTCTTAAATCTGAATGTAAATGTAAAATTATGTACCCCTTTTTAACTTATCACAAAATTTTGTATTTCTTTTATTTCTGCTGAGATTATCCCATCTCCAGATTTAAGTCTCCTACAGACTTGGAACTTCCGGTGGATGGACCTTAGTCAACCATTTCATACAACTATACAGTTTTGGAAGTATTTCTTCCATTAATATCTGTTAAATGTATGAATAAACTATATAACTCATTTTACTTATTAATTTACAGCAGAATATAAATCTAAAATTTATAAAATATACTTTTTATTACATCAGAATTATCTCAGTTTTGTGTACATACCACTTCCTTAGACTAGTTCCTCCCAACCATAGAGTTATTATCTTCTTAACTCACCCCCGAGATGAGATCCTCTTCTCCCTGGAACAGACAACCTCTTTTCTGTCTTGGAGAAACTTATTTTAGTTGTGTTTTCCCCAAGCCTGTTTCTAAATTCTGCGTTCAGAATTTTTAGGATGCTTTATTCCTGTTTTGCCTAGGCTTCCCTCAATCAGGTACTTTTAACGCTGTTTTATCCGCTTTTCCATCTTTTCTACCTCTTCCCAATTACTTTCCTCTTCATTGGGGAATTATATTTTTCTCTCCCAATCTAATTTAGAATTATTCCTTTCAAGGTTTTCTGAAAGGTTTTGGGAAAGTCTTAACCTTATCCATAACCTCATGGATCAGGTTTAGGATCTCTTATCTCAATTTAGTCATAGTGTACACATAATTATCTCATTTATTTTTATTAATAAATAATTAAATAAAATCCACACAATAATTCTCCATTGGGGTCCACTTTCCCCTTTGGATTTTTGTTCAAATGTCTAACTTCAAAAGCATAAAAACTTTGGGTGTTACACATTCCCCCTTTGAAAACAAACACCGTCCTCGGTGTTAACAAGCTAAACTAATATAGTTCACCTGGAAAATAAATATGTATACTTTTCCATCATTTCAGTTTCTCTTTCCCAAGCATCTTCTTCAGCAGTAAAGTGCTTCCACTGCGCTTTTACTCTCGCTACTGTTCGATTCCGCAACCCAATTTCTTCCCGCTCCAAGATTTGAAGCGGCTCTAGAAGGAATTCCCCTTATGGTTTCACTTGAGTCACATTCCAATCCACAATGTGAGTAGCATCATGTACATATTTCTTTAATAAATACACATGAAACACATCATGAACCTTAACATGTAGTGGTAAGGCCAGTTTATAAGCTATTGGTCCCACCCTTTCAAGAATTTTAAAAGGTCCACAATATCTTGGAGCCAACTTTGCACAACTAGCAGTATGCAAAGTGTTCTTTTTGGGCTTAATCCGTAGATATACATGATCATCCATGTTGAATTCTTGATGAATTATCTTCTTGTCAGCATAAATTTTTTGTCGATCTTGAGCTGTTTTAATGTTTTTCTGAATCTGTTTTACAATTCTTTCCATTTCCTGCAAAGCATTTGGTCCGAGTATCAAGTTGTCTTCAGGTTGGCTCCGGCTTAAGGAGTATGACACTTTCTTCCATAGAGAGCCTCAAACAGACTCATATTTATGGAAGCTTGATAGCTGTTATTATAGGCAAATTCAGCTAAATGTAAATAGTCTTCCCACTTAGTTGGCCTATCCATCACATACATTCTTAGCATATCTTCCAAAATTTTATTTTTCCTCTCTATTTCTCCATCGGTCTGAGGGTGATAGGCAGTGCTAAAATTTAATTTAGTGCCCATGCCTCCAAACAGACTCTTCCAAAAAGCTGCAGTGAATTTGGCATCTCTATCCAATGCCTTACAATTTCTTTCATGAATACATTTGATACTTGGGCTGTTCCAAAGGTAGATTTGGCGGGTATGAAATGTGCAGCCTTTGTCAATGTATCCACCACTACCATCACAGAATCATGCTGGTACTTTGTTTTTGGTAATCTGGTTATAAAATCCCTTGATATAGTGTCCCATTTCCATTCACATATTGGTAAAGGGTTTAGAAGACCAGCTGGATGCTGATGTTCAACTTTGACTAGTTGACATGCCATGCATCTTGCTAAGTAGTTTGCTACATATTTTTTCATTCCTGGCCAAAATAATTTCTTTTTCAAAGCTATAAGTAGTTTCTGATATCTAGGATGTCCTGAATAAGGCTGCTTATGATATTCATCAAGGATTTTTTTTTTTTTTAAGAATCTACATTAGGGATATACAATCTGTTTCTATAATAGATCAGTCCTTTTTGATTCTGGTTGTATCCCACCATTTCCTTTTTCAACATTTGAGCTTGAAGTTGTTCATAATGTAAATCTTGGTCTATTACCCTTTTAACCCGTCCTTCTAAGTCAAAATTTACACTACTCCCAATATTGCTTATGTGTTGTAAAGCATTTTTGCTTAAGGCATCAACAATTTTATTCTCTTTTCCTTTGATATGTTTTATTTCCATGTCAAACTCACTCAGAAAGGATAGCCATCTAGCTTGTCTAGCATTCAAATCTGTTTGGGTGAAGAAGTATTTTAAGCTGATATGATCTGTCATCAGTATAAATTTCTTTCCTAGGAGGTAGTGTCGCCACATCTTGAGTGCGTGAATTACAACAGCTAATTCAAGATCATACACACTGTAATTATGTTCATGTTTCTTAAGTTTCCTAGATTCATATGCAATAACGGAATTTTCTTGCAATAAAACTCCCCCCAATCCTTCTCCACATGCATCTGTACACTCTTTATTTGGATCTGCAATTTTTAGAATAGGTGCTATAGTTAGTTTCAATTTCAATTGTTCAAAGCTAATTTGGCACTTTTCTGTCCACTCAAATTTTGTACCCTTCCTTTGAAGTGAAGTTATGGGGTATGCAATTGCAAAAAATATTTCTACAAACCTTCGGTAATATCCTGCAATCCCCATAAATGATCTTACTGCTGACACATCAGTAGGTACATGCCACTCTCTAATGGACTTTATCTTTTCAGGATCAACAACCAATCCTTGTTCTGATATTATATGCCCCAAATACTGAATTTTATCCTTATAAAACTCACATTTACTAAATTTGGCAGACAACTGATTTTCCTTAAGAGTTTGCAACACTATTCTTAGATTTTCTTTATGCTCTGCCTCACTTTTTAAATAAACTAGAATGTCATCTATAAATACTAGTACAAATTTGTCTAAGTATTTATTCAAGACACTATTCATTAAACACATAAAAGTGGCAGGAGCATTTTTCAAACCGAAGGGTAGTACTACAAATTCGTAGTGACCATAATAGGTTCAAAATGATGTTTTGCTGACATCTTCTTCCTTAATTCTTAGCTGGTGGTAACCAGTTCTTAAGTCAATCTTAGAAAGCATTGAAGCTCCTCTAACCTGAGCAAAAAGGTCATCTATTCTGGGTAATGGATACCTATTTTTAATAGTCAACTTATTCAGTTGGAGGTAATCAATACACATTCTGAAGGTACCATCCTTCTTTTTCACAAACAACACCAGTGCTCCCCAAGGGGATACACTCGGTCTGATGTAACCTTTGTCCAGTAATTCTTGCAGTTGCATTTTTAACTCCTTAGTTCAGGGGGACTCTTTCGGTATGGGGCTCTAGAGACAGGGGTTGCCCTAGGTACTATATCAATCGTGAAAACGATTTCTCTCTTGGGAGGAAGATGAGGAATCTCATCCAGAATTACTTCTTTAAACTCTCTGATCACTGGTAAAGTGTCTAACAAGTTTTCTTCCGATTGCTGTTCAATTTCTACAACATGTACAACATATACTTGATATCCCTTCCTAGCTATTCTTTTTAATTGGAGGGCTGAGATTTGTCTTACCGAGATGGGTTTCGGTTTTCCCTTGAGTATAAAGGGTTTTCCCTCGTTATCTATGCAGTGCAGAGTTTTATCCCAACAATTCATCATAACTTTTATTTTCTCTAACCAGTCCATCCCTATCAGTAAATCATAGGAACCTAATGGTAGAATGTTTAGATTTACTTCTGTCTGATAATCATTCAATTTAATGGCTGTTTGAGGTAACTTATGTGTCACCTTTTGTTTGGTACCAGTGGCTAACTGGACTAACCAGGACTGTGGAAACTTTTCTGTTTTGAGTTTGCACTTTTCTACAACTTGTGGACTAATATAACTCAAAGATGCACCTAGATCAATTAAAATTGTAACAGATTGGTCAGAAATCTTACCTTCCATCTCGACCATAGTAGACTGGTGTTCTGCTTGTCGATTCTCCAATGCCACACTGATAGTGGGGATATTCCTTGCTACTTCATTTACAGTGGTAGCTTCTCTATCTCTCAGAACCATCTGAATATTTTGGTGTGGACAATCCCTCAAGAGATGAGGTTTGCCACAACCCCAACACTTCAATGGCTCTCGCATTTTTACAGTTCCTTCTTTCTTATTATTTCCATTCATAGGTTTAGAACCGGTTTGATATTGAGCAGTTTGGTTGTCATTTGGTTTACTGAATTTTTTTTTTTTTCTCTGATGATTCCTACCAAAGTTTTTCAGATAGGCTGGTTTCTGCTTCTTTTCACTATAATCACCTTTATTTAACCAGCTCTTTCCTTGATCTATCTTACCACAAAATTACTGGTAGCAAAGTCTAGCTTTTCTAACCACTTCGTCCATTATTTTTGGATTATCAAACTCAATTTTCTCTTTGTAAACAACAGGCAACCAGTTCAGAAATATCTGCACTTTTGCCTTCTCCTCTCGAATATATGACACATATCTTAGCAGATTTGTGAACTTGGTGACCAACTCATCTATGGTGAGTTGTCCCAATTTTAGTTCACGAAACTCTTTTGCCTTGTCATCATAGTATCGTTCGTTCAAGTACCGGTTTTTTGAACTTGACTTGAAAGTCTTCCTAGGTCACTGTTTTCTCATCAATAGCATGAACCATCTTTGTTTCCTCCCACCACAAGGTAGTCTTACCTTGCAGTTGGTAGATGGCTAATTTGGCCCTCAGATTTCTTTCATATTCTGTTACACAGTAATTTGTCACCGTCCCTGCAATCCCCATCTCACCCATTGGAGGGTCATTTCTGTGACCAATAAGCCGTGTCATGCCTTGCAAATACCATCATTGCATCCCTTTCCATGAGGACAACATTTCTTCTGTTGATCATTTCCTGAGTAGACCCCTAAAAACACCTGTTTTTTCCTTGGCGCTGGTAGTTCGTTATGTACTCACGCCAATGAGGAAAATTAACACTGAGCCCGTGCCAATTGGCGCTCTGTCCTAGTTAAGCACCCGCGCCAATCTGCTTTTGGAAAGTTTTTTAAAAAAAGAGGTGAAGTTTCGATTACAACAACTTCGTGGATGAGTCATCAGGAGTGGTTTCGATTGAATAACCACGACCTTCCTCCTTTGGCCTCTTGTTTCCACCTTATGGGGAACCTTCCAAGGGATAAGGCCTCCCTTCCACTATTGTAGGGATCCTAACCTCTTCCTCTCCTCTATAAATATAGCCTTCATCCATTGATGAAGGGGCTGAATGGTTGAATGGTTGAATCTCCGGGTCTCCAAGTTCCCAAGAGCCATCAGAGCCTTATGCTACAAGAGCCTTGATTCATTCCCTTAAGGCCAAATCCAAGCAAGGAGATCATTTTCAAGACATCTAGAGAGAGAGGTTTGTCCCATCCCCGGCAGGCTTCTTCGAGACATGTTCCGCTGGCGACCCTCCGAAGGAGAATTCCGCGTCAGAGCTATGGTTGTATTCTTCTTTGATTGATTAATGATAAACGACTATTGGTTATGGTTCCACTCTTGTTGTTGATTATGATGTTGAGTTATGTCTTCTCTGACTAACATATAGTTGCATATACTGGATTTTACGCTTGCGTTTGTTTTGTTTCTCGCGTGTGCAGGTGTCCGATCATGGAGATCGTGAGGATTGTGATCTACCAGAGCTAAGGAACGTGAGCACTATTTTCTCTACAAGCGACTGCGTTGGATTCCAGGTAAGCCTTCATCGCTAGTTGGTTTATTTGAAATTAGGAACCTGCACTATAGCGTGAACGATTGTTGCTAGACCCAGTTTGGGCTAGTAGGGATTGCCTCTGTCCGTAGAGGGGATTTACCTCCACAACAAATTGGCGACTCCACTAGGGATCGTCTAGCTTGTTGTTGTTCTACTTTATAAGCTACAGACAGAGCCTGAAGTTAGCTAGATAGCCTTCGAAACGCTTTTGCTTTGCATTAGCGAAAGTATATGAATGCTACTTCAGTCAATCTCCGGTCTAGTTTATGAACTGAACATTTGGAGTATTGTCTTGTCTTTTCGGTTGATTCTTGAATTTGCTTGCTTGATCAACTCTTTTGGCTGACTCTTTTCTGAGTGTTTGGATTTTGGTTCAGCCCCAGAGGATCAGATCTGACCTCTGTGTTTCCGAATTTTCATCATTTCATGGTTGGCTTGATTGGCGCGATTTCTGCCCTAACAGTCGCGCCAATTGGCATAGGTTTCCAGTTCATCACTCGCGCCATCCTCTATCTGGCGCGGATTACAGCTAGATAGTCGTGCCATTTGTTGTGGAGGACTGCCAACAAAATATTCCTGGTTAAATTTAGTTTCCTTAGGGTGTTGTTTTGGGTTGTTTCTATGGCAACTTTTCTGGAGTTCACCAACCAAGGAATCCCCTCCGATGGGAATCCTAGTCATTTTCCTCCTTTTGGAAATGTTGGTGCTCCTTATATGGCAGCATTGTCCCTTCCTGGGTTAACTATTGGGTTGCCTGTTTGGTTGTTCTCAACCTCTGTGGTCCCAAATGTCTCGGATACTGTTCAATTAGTTCCTCCGCCTGAACAACATCATGTTGAATCCAAGTTGGACCTCTCCCCTTCTTCGCCTGTTTCTGCGTCCTCCTCTTCTACTTCGCCTGGTGAAAGTTTGGATTCGAGTAACCAAGTGGCTAAGAAGAAGAAGAAGAAGAAAAAGAAGAAGAAGTCCGATAAAGGAGAGGCTAGCTCTGCGGCTATTGCACCTAAGAAGACTTCCGTCGATAAACCTCCCAACCCTCCGCGGAAAGTCAAGTTACCTTGCATGTTGTGCATGGGAGACCATCTTCTTCGAGATTTCCCTGGCATTCCCAAGGTGCTCGAAGTATGGTCCAATGGTCGTCCACCGTTGCCTTTGGCTTCTGGGAGTTAGGTTGGGGGCACATCTTCGGCTGTTGTTGGTAAGGCTCCTAAGAAGCAGGGTAAGATTAGCAATCCCTGTAAGTTGTGTGAAGGGCACCATGCCATTCACCTTTGTCCATATATGGACGAAGCCAAGAGAGTCTTAGACAACGCAACCATTTCTACACCATGCTTCCTGGCTGGTTATAAACGACTTTCTTTGAGTCCTTCGCCAGCTGATCCTATGATTGGTCAAGATTCATCCTTGGTTGATCCCGCTCCCTCAGAAATTCAAATTCAGGAATCCGTTCCCGACCAACCATTGGTCATGGGATCGGTTGAACTGGCCTCGTCTATGGTGCACCAGGTCTTTTCCATTGAGAGTGGACCTCACATCCCTCAGGTTCTTCTGTTTCTTCAGATTCCTCGGACTTGGAGAAAGATTCTCCTGTCCCTATATCTCAAGAAGTTGCTCCTCCGCCTCCCGTGATGGAGGTCCTGGAGGATACTTCCCCCGCCTTCAAGATGGAGGTCATGGAGGATGCTCCTTCTTCTTCCATAACACTAGGGGAAGACCATATCGATTCGATGGTAGCCCCTCCGAGCAGTTTGGTCGCTTCCTTTGATTGGAGTCGATTTGCAGGATACCGCCTTCCGTCCTATGTGCCTTTCGAGATAACAGTACAAGATTTTGGTCTGGTCGTACCCAGCACCAGTATAGACGAAGGCGCATTTGTTAGTATTCTGTCTTCAACTACTTGGCAAGATTTTGGCTCGCCGCCGCTTGCGCCTGTTACACAAAACCTGTTGGAATTTAACAGAAGAACTAGTCAACCGTTAGGGATCCTTCCAAGGTTACCTATTACTTTGGGAGGTAAAACCGTCCATATGGACGTGATGGTTGTTCCAGGCCCCTTGGATTTCAATCTTCTTTTGGGGCGCGATTACACCTATGCCATGGGAGCGCTTGTCTCCTCCCTTTTTCGTGTGGTTTGTTTTCCACATGAAGGACGGATCATGACCATTGATTAGCTTTCCTTCTTTGGTCCTGATACGGCAGCTGGCCCCCCATCATCCCTTCCTGGTTTTTATCCACCTGTTGTATCTGCCCCACCACAAGTCAACTATGTGGCTACCTACCCCGTGCCTGTACCCAGTGATAGTGCCATTGTGCATTAGGTGCTGGGGGCATTGGGTCCTGACTTCCAAGATGTTTTACTTCCATCGGACGGGAAAATCTTGGAAGCGTTGACTTCTTGTTCATTATGATGAGGTCTATTGGAGCATGGTTCTTTTCCTGTGTCAAGCTCCGTAAAAAATGAAACAAGCCGGTCGGAGCAAAGTTCATTTTCTTGTGTCAAGCTCCTTAAAAAATGAAACAAGCTGGTCAGAGCAGAGTTCCTTGTCTTGTGCCAAGCTCCTTAAACCATGAAACAAGGTGTTCTGAGGATAGTTCTTTTAATATGTCAACCTCGTTAAAATAATGAAACACGTTCCCGTTCAATTCGAGTCTTTGTTTAGATCTCGTAAAATCCCAGTCGAGTCTTTCTCTTGATCTCGTAATTTGAACCTTCACTCCATCTGCCTTTCATATGGAGTGAAGCTTGGGGGGCATGTACCTCGAATTGAGTCACCATGTTGGGGGCATGCTTAAGTTTTCAAGCATAGTTTGTTTCCGTTTCAAGCTTGTGTAAAAATGAAACCAACTTCAAGCAGAGTTTTCTGATTTCAAGCTTGTGTAAAAATGAAACCATTCCCATTTTACCTCTTGTGATTGCCATTTTATCAGCCTATTTTTCCAGATGAGCCTTGGTTTTCTCACTCCATCATCACTATCTGCTTGGCTGATCATATTCCTTCACTTGGTTGTTTTACCCATTCCTGAGGAACCGCTGTGATGAGTGGTCTCGTTAGCCAGCCTCTTGACCTTCACTTGTTTTGAGCAGTTCCACCATTACCGGAACCAGTTGCTACCCTTTATACCACTCATTCCTGTAGGAGGAGTCAACTTTCAGCTCTTTTCTAACTCTCTAAACATGAAAATATTGCCGAGTCCCTTGTCGTTTCGATCTCGTTAAAGTGGCCACGAAATGACATCTACCCAGTATACGTTTACCCCTTTTTCGGGCTGGGATGGATTACTTACGAAAAAGGAATACCCTAGCCTATCACGACTAGGAGGTTTTCTCAGACATAGTTTTCTATCTTTTCGGATTTGAGGAACTATTTACGAAAAGGGACCATTGGAGTTTACTTTTCTGCTGTCTTTTCAAACTCTCTAAACATGAAAAGACGCCGAGTTCTCCCTTTCTTAGACTCGTTAAACCCAAATGACATCGGAAATTTTCAATCATGACGTTATTCGAGTTTCTCCTTCCTAGGGCTCGTTAAATGTACTAGGATGGATTCGTCCGAAGGACGAACTTATATTACAAGCATATGCTATCCCCTTCAAGCTTGTTATCAAAATAATTGGGGTACTCGCCAGAAATGGTGGGGGAAAATGGAATCAGAATCATTGTTGTGTCGGCAGTATGTCGCTCTTGAACATGGCACTTGTTTGCATTCATGTCGGGTTGGGGACATCTCATCTCGTTTTCCACTTGCCTCCATGGGTTTGGGTAATCCCTTTTGACCTCTCATCTGCTCTTTGCCTCGTCACCATGACCTCTGATCCGTTGATGTCAAATACTGCCAAATCCACTGTCGTGATGTTTATATGTTCAAGAGAAGTTGACCTCAGCAAGTATCAACCTTCCTCTGATTCTCATGTGATCCTGATTCACAAAGACATTCTGTTCCTCTGTCTCGTGTCGATGACGTGGGAAACACTATGGCCCACCTTCGATCAAGGTCACTTCCTGTCGACTTCAGTGCATTATCCAGGAAGCTGATCTAGAGACTCCCTTCTGGTACCTTGGAGCCTGCATGCCTCAATGGCAGGTTCTTCGCATTCGACGTGAGGTTTTCATCATTGGCCTCCGATCGAGTGATTCTGCGGGTGTTCAACGTCAACTCATTTTTCACATGCCATAGATTTTACCTGTAGTACCTTGAGGACCATTGGCATTAATGGTGGTACCTCTCACGTCTGTTAACCGCTTTCATCATTGGCTGGTAATCGGGCGATGTTCTTGCATGTTCGATTTCAGCTCACATATTCGCATGCTTGAACTTGTACTTTGTTCGGGTCGAGATGGAGCACAAGACCCTGGATTCCTGTCTGTTATAATCCAGGCTATGATTTTGTGGATTCTGATGATTAGTTACATGACTCACTGATTGGATGGCTGCGACCATACCTGAGTCTATTTACCGATCCTCACTGGATGGCTGCGTCCATACCTTGGATCTGGATTATTGTATACTCTGTTATGGATGGTTGCGCCCATACCACATATATATCATGTATCTGAGATATCAGTTGTACTTCTCCACGCAGGTTTTCCGACGGTGGTGTTTTCAGTTGGACACGTTCTCGTAAAGCATTTCACCCCTCTCTCTCTTTCGGGCCTCATGCTTTAGGAGGCATCTGTTACATAGTAATTTTTCACCGTCCCTGCAATCCCCATCTCACCCATTGGAGGGTCATTTCTGTGACCAATAAGCCATGTCATGCCTTGCAAATACCATCATTGCATCCCTTTCCATGAGGAAAACATTTCTTCTATTGATCATTTCCTGAGCAGACCCCTAAAAACACCTGTTTTTGCCTTGGCGCTGGTAGCCCGTTATGTACTCACGCCAATGAGGAAAATTAACACCGAGCCTGTGCCAATTGGCACTCTGTCCCAGTTAAGCACCCGCACCAATCTGCTTTTGGAAATTTTTTTAAAAAAAGAGGCGAAGTTTCGATTACAACAACTTCATGGATGAGTCATCAGGAGTGGTTTCGACTGAATAACCACAGCCTTCCTCCTTTCGCCTCTTGTTTCCACCTTATGGGGAACCTCCCAAGGGATAAGGCCTCCCTTCCACTATTGTAGGTATCCAAACCTCCTCCTCTCCTCTATAAATATAGCCTTCATCCATTGATGAAGGGTGTGAATGGCTGAGTGGTTGAATCTCCGGGTCTCCAAGTTCCCAAGAGCCATCAGAGCCTTATGCTGCAAGAGCCTTGATTCATTCCCTTAAGGCCAAATCCAAGCAAGGAGATCATTGTCGAGACATTCGGAGAGAGAGGTTTGTCCCATCCCCGACAGGCTTCTTCGAGACATGTTCCGCTGGCGACCCTCCGAAGGAGAATTCAGCGTCAGAGCTATGGTTGTATTCTTCTTTGATTGATTAATGATAAGCGACTATTGGTTATGGTTCCAATCTTGTTGTTGATTATGATGATGAGTTATGTCTTCTATGACTGACATATAGTTGCATACACTGGATTTTACGCTTGCGTGTGTTTTGTTTCTTGCGTGTGCAGGTGTCCGATCACGGAGATCGTGAGGATTATGATCTGCCAGAGCTAAGGGACGGGAGTGCTACTTTCTCTACAGGCGACATCGTTGGATTCCAGGTAAGCCTTCATCGCCAGTTGGTTTATTTGCAATTAGGAACCTGCACTATAGCATGAACGATTGTTGCTAGACTCGGTCTGGGCTAGTAGGGATTGCCTCTATTCGTAGAGGGGATTTACCTCCACAACAATGCCATCAGAGCCTTATGCTGCAAGAGCCTTGATTCATTCCCTTAAGGCCAAATACAAGCAAGGAGATCATTGTAGAGACATCCAGAGAGAGAGGTTTGTCCCATCCCCAACAGGTTCTTCAAGACGTGTTCCACTGGCAACCCTCCGAAGGAGAATTTAGCGTCAGAGCTATGGTTGTATTCTTCTTTGATTGATTAATGATAAGCGACTATTGGTTATGGTTCCAATCTTGTTGTTGATTATGATGATGAGTTATGTCTTCTCTGACTGACATATAGTTGCATACACTGGATTTACGCTTGCGTGTGTTTTGTTTCTTGCGTGTGCAGGTGTCCGATCACGGAGATCGTGAGGATTGTGATCTGCCAGAGCTAAGGGACGGGAGCGCTACTTTCTCTACAGGTGATAGTGTTGGATTCCAGGTAAGCCTTCATCGCCAGTTGGTTTATTTGCAATTAGGAACCTGCACTATAGCGTGAATGATTATTGCTAGACCCAGTCTGGGCTAGTAGGGATCGCCTCTGTCCGCAGAGGGGATTTACCTCCATAACAAATACAAGAACACAAAAAAACACATAAAACTGGTATCAAAGCCGAAGGTATATTTGGCTGATAAACTCGCAGGAAAGAAGGGTTCCTAGTTTGAGTGGGAGCAATGGTGGACGATGGTAAGTTTAGGGTCGAGAAATTTAACGGCCAAAACTTCCCGCTGTGGAAGATGCAGATGGAAGATTATCTATATCAGAAAGATCTATACCTACCATTGAGCGGAAAAACAAAGAAGCCGGCGACCATGACAGACGCGGAATGGAACATTCTCAATAGAAAGGCACTCGAAACAGTACGGTTGTGCCTTGCGGCATCAGTCGCCTTCAATATTTTGAAGGAAACAACAACAGAGGGTTTGATGCAGACGTTGGCAAAACTATATGAAAAACCCTCGGCCTCAAACAAGGTATTTCTTATGAAACGACTATTTAATATGAAGATGTCGGAAGGTGGATCGTTTGGACCATTTAAATGAATTTAATACGGTTACAGTCGGTTAAGTTAATTGGGGTAAAATTTGATTATGAAGTTGAGCTACGTTATTCTTGTGCTCATTTCGGAGAGTTGGAATGGTTTAGTAATGGCCATTAGTAACTGGCTCTCTGGATCTAGTACTTTAAAGTTTGATGATGTTGTTGGTGCTATCCTTAGCGAAATGCAACAAAAAACTCAGGTGAGACATCGAGGCAATGCTTTGAGTGCGAGTCTAGGGGAAAAGAATGGAAAGAGGAAAGAGCTCGGGATATCGCAGGAAATCAGGGAAAGCGGATCAAGTCCGGATCGGGGATAGTGTCTTGGAATTGTGGAAAGAAAGGACACCTAAAGAAAGACGAGTAGATCTCGGAAGGGAAAAGAAGGAGACACACATCAAGGAAAAAATCATGAAGAAAATGTAATGGTGATGTGTTACAAGATGCTTTGATTCTTTATTTCGAAAATGTTACTGATTCTTTGGTTGTAGATTCAAGGGCTTCATTCCATGCCACACCTGATAAGAAATATTTTCATGTCTATGTTCAAGGAGATTTTGGACAAGTTTGTTTGGGTGATGATAAACCTGTAAAATTGTTGGAATGGGTAAAGTTCTTGAAAAAAAACAGAATGGAAACTAATGGCTATTAAAGGAGGTAAGGCATGTTCCAGACCTAAAGAAAAATAAGATTTCAACAGGGCAGTTAGGCAGTGAAGGTTGTGTGACAACTTTCACAAATAAAACTTGGAAGGTCACCAAAGGAGCGTTGGTAATAGCAAAAGGTGAAAAGGTTGGTACATTGTATTTATGCAATGGTATTTCTAACTTTGTTAATGCTTTAACTTCCAAAGGAACAGATGCAGCATTATGGCATCATAGGCTCGGACACATGAGTGAAGGGGATGAAAATTCTTCACTCAAGAAATTCTTTGCCGAGTTTGAAGAATGTTAATTTGGATTTACGAAAACGAGAATTGCATTTTATGGAAAGCAAAAGAGAGTCGATTTCTCGGAAGGTTGGGAAAGAAGAAGGCAAGAAAATTGGAGCTTGCTTCTGAGATGTATGGGGACCTACTCGGGTATCATCTCTCGGTGGCTCTCGCTATTATGTTACTTTTACTGATGATGCAACTAGAAAAACTTGGATTTATTGTATTCAAAATAAATCTGATGTATTTGATAATTTCAAGAAATGGAAAGCTTTGGTTGAGATTGAGACGGGAAAGAAGTTGAAGTGTCTTAGATCAGACAATGGAGGTGAATATTGTAGCAAAGAGTTTGATAGGTACTGTTCAGAGCATGGAATTCGTAGAGAGAAGACAATTCCAAGAACACCACAAGAAAATGGTGTGTCAGAAAGGATGAATAGAACAATCATGGAGCGTGCAAGGTGCATGAGATTGCATGCAGGATTGCCTTTACAATTTTGGGCAGATGCTGTAGATACTGTTGTTTATCTAATAAACAGAGGGCCTTCAAGTTCCTTGGATGGTGGTATTCCAGAGGAAGCATGGATAGGTAAAAAGGTAAACTACTCTTTTTTAAAACCTTTTGGTTGTGAGGCCTTTGTCCATATTAATAAAGAAAATAGAACAAAGCTTGAGGCAAAATCAAAGAAATGTAAATTTATTGGATATGGTGTTAATGATTTTGGATATCTCTTATATGATTATGAAAATCACAAAATCATTAGGAGCAAATATGTAATATTCAATGAAAAGGTCTTGTATAAGAATCGGTTGCGGGAAAAGAAACAGCAAAAAGAAAGCAAGGAATACACGGTTCTTGATGAGATAACTGAAAAAGTAAAGGTGCCTGAAAATAATAATAATCAACAACCACAGCAGCAACAACCACCACAACAGCAACAGGCACCTCAAACACCTGAAAGTGGTGTTAGAATATCTACCAGGATAAGTAGACCCCCTGAACGATACTCTCCTTCATTATATTATTTATTGTTGACTGATTCTGGTGAACCTGAATGTTATGAAGAAGCAATGCAGGTTGAAAGCAGGAAGAAGTGGGAGCTAGCCATGGAAGAAGAGATGGACTCCTTAATGCATAACCGGACTTGGGACTTAGTCAGGTTGCCTGCAGGTAAAACTACATTGCAGAATAAATGGGTTTACAGGCTAAAGGAAGAAGATGGAGGAAAACAGAGGTACAAAGCTAGAATTGTGGTGAAGGGGTTTGCACAGAAGAAAGGTATTGATTTTGATGAAATATTTTCTCCTGTTGTTAAAATGAATTCAATCAGAACTATTTTAAGTCTTGTAGCAGCGGAAGATTTACATCTTGAACAGTTAGATGTAAAGACAACATTTCTCCATGGAGATTTGGAGGAAGAGATATACATGCAGCAACCAGAAGGATATGAGGTAAAAGGGAAAGAAACATTGGTGTGCAGGTTAAAGAAGAGCTTGTATGGCTTAAAACAGGCTCCAAGGCAGTGGTATCTAAAATTTGACAAGTTTATGTCTGAACAAGGTTATACTAGATGTCACTCTGATCATTGTGTTTATCTAAAAAGGAAAAATGATGGCGGCTATATTATATTGTTATTGTATGTAGATGACATGCTTGTTGCAGGGTCTAACATGCAGGAAATAAATGTGCTCAAAAGAAAATTGGCAAATTCATTTGCAATGAAGGATTTGGGAGCTGCAAAACAAATCCTTGGTATGAGGATAACTAGAGACAGGAAAAATCGTAAATTAACATTGTCTCAAAATGAGTACATAGAAAAGGTGTTGAAAAGATTTAATATGCACAATGCAAAACCAGTTAGTGCACCTTTTGCTAGACATTTCAAACTTAGTAAGGAGATGTGCCCAAAGACCCAAGAAGACATGGATTATATGTCTAAAGTTCCATATGCATCAGCAGTTGGAAGCTTAATGTATGCAATGGTCTGCACAAGGCCTGATATTGCACATGCAGTGGGAGTGGTAAGCAGGTACATGAACAATCTAGGAAAAGAACATTGGATGGCAGTAAAATGGATTCTCGGATATTTGAGAGGTACCACAAATCAAGCATTATGCTTTGGTGGTTCAAACATTGCTCTACAGGGATATGTTGATGCAGATATGGCAGGTGACAGAGATAAAAGGAGGAGCACTACAGGATATGTATTTACTATAGGTGGAACAACTGTCAGTTGGGTTTAAAAAATCCAAAGTGTTGTTGCACTTTCAACAACAGAAGCCGAGTATGTTGCTGCTACAGAGGCTAGTAAAGAAATGATTTGGTTACAAAGGTTTATGGATGAATTGGGTAAGAAGAATGATATGGGCACACTATATAGTGATAGCCAAAGTGCTATTCATCTTGAAAAGAACTCAGCATTTCATTCCAGGACTAAACACATACATCTCAAGTACCATTTCATACGGTCAGTATTAGAAGATGGAGAGTTGAAGCTGGAAAAGATACACACTAGCCAGAATCCTGCAGATATGCTAACAAAAGGTGTAACCAGGGAGAAACTGAGAATGTGCTCAGTTTCAATTGGTCTTCAAGGATGACGATGAAGATGAGGAATAGCCAGGTCCAAAGAGGAGTCATTGTCCAACAAATGAAGCAGCGGTGGAGTTGCTACAATCAGTCTCCAAGTGGGAGATTGTTGGGTGTGGAGCCTAATTATCTTGTTTACTTTGTATCACAGCATTGACTACTTTGTTTACTGTACCTTAAAAGGGGCGGCAACACCGCCCGTAATTAATCGCTGTCGTGGGGGGTCCAGGGGGGGGCGGCAGCGCTTTTTGGAGCCCCCCCTGGCGGGGGCTTTCGGGGGCAGCGCCCCCGAAGCTAAAAACAGATGTAAAATTTCCTTGTAAAAGTATAGTAATTTCTAGTCAATCTGGGCCGTTCATTAGGCAAATGATCTGACGGTAGAAGTTATGTTTAGATTAGGGTTTTTTGCCCTAGAAGGCAACCCCTCGTTTTTATGAGGGCATTTTATTGCGGCAGTGTAATGTATGTGTATTCTCGGAGCGAGAAACAGAGAGGGAGAATGTTAAAGAGAACAGAGGATATTACAGCGGATCTGCTGTAGGTTTTTTCTCTTCATTTTTGCTGGATAATAGAAAGGAAGGACTGGCTGTTTGGGGTGGATGTAGCCCAAACTGGGTGAACCACGTATATCTGTGTCTCTCTGGTTTTATGTGTTTTAAACAGGCAACCCAACAGTTAACCCAGGAAGGGAAAACGTTGCCATATAAGGAGCACCAACATTTCCAAAAGGAGGAAAATGACTAGGATTCCCATTGGAGGGGATTCCTTTGTTGGTGAACTCCGGAAAAGTTGCCATTAGAAACAACCCAAAACAACACCCTAAGGAAACTAACTTTAACCAGGAATATTACAAGCATATGCTATCCCCTTCAAGCTTGTTATCAAAATAATTGGGGTACTCACTAGAAATGGTGGGGGAAAATGGAACTAGAATCATTTTCGTATCGGCAGTATGTCACTCTTGAACATGGCACTTGTCTGCATTTGTGTCGGGTTGGGGACATCTCATCTCGTTTTCCACTTGCCTCCGTGGGTTTGGGTAACCCATTTTGACCTCTCATTTTCTCTTTGCCTCGTCACCATGACCTCTGATCCGTTGATGTCAAATATTGCCAAATCCACTGTCGTGCCGTTTATATGTTCAGGAGAAGTTGACCTCTGCAAGTATCAACCTTCCTCTGATTCTCATCTGATCCTGATTCACAAAGAAATTCTGTTCCTCTGTCTCGTGTCGATGACTTGGGAAACACTATGGCCCACCTTCGATCAAGGTCACTTCCTATCGACTTCAACTCATTATCCAGGAAGCTGATCTAGAGACTCCCTTCTGGTACCTTGGAGCCTGCATGCCTCAATGGTGGGTTCTTCGCATTCGATGTGAGGTTTTCATCATTGGCCTCCGATCGAGTGATTTTTCGGGTGTTCGATGTCAGCTCATTTTTCACATGCCGTATATTGTACCTGTAGTACCTTGAGGACCATTGGCATTAATGGTGGTACCTATCGCGTTTGTTAACAACTTTCATCATTGGTTGGTAATCAGGCGATGTTCTTGCATGTTCGACTTCAGTTCACATATTCGCATGCTTGAACTTGTACTTTGTTCGGGTTGAGATGGAGCGCAAGACCCTGGATTCCTGTCTGTTATAATACAAGCTGCGATTTTGTGGATTTTGATGATTAGTTACATGACTCACTGATTGGATGGCTGCGACCATACCTGAGTCTATTTACCGATCCTCACTGGATGGCTGCGTCCATACCTTGGATCTGGATTATTGTATACTCTGTTATGGATGGATGCACCCATACCACATATATATCATGTATCTAAGATATTAGTTGTACTTCTCCACGCAGGTTTTCCGACGGCGGTGTTTTCAGTTGGACACGTTCTCGTAAAGCATTTCACCCCTCTCTCTCTTTTGGGCCTCATGCTTTAGGGGGCATCTGTTACACAGTAATTTGTCACCGTCCCTGCAATCTCCATCTCGCCCATTGGAGGGTTTTTTTGTGACAAATAAGCCGTGTCATGCCTTGAAAATACCATCATTGCATCCCTTTCCATGAGGACAAAATTTCTTCTGTTGATCATTTCCTAAGCAGACCCCTAAAAACACCTGTTTTTGCCTTGGCGCTGGTAGCCCGTTATGTACTCGCGCCAATGAGGAAAATTAACACTGAGCCTGCACCAATTGGTGCTCTGTCCCAGTTAAGCACCCGCGCCAATCTAATTTTGGAATTTTTTTTAAAAAAAGAGGCGAAGTTTCGATTACAACAACTTCGTGGATGAGTCTTCAGGAGTGGTTTCGACTGAATAGCCACAGCCTTCCTCCTTTGGCCTCTTGTTTCCACCTTATGGGGAACCTCCCAAGGGATAAGGCCTCCCTTCCACTATTTTAGGGATCCCAACCTCCTCCTTTCCTTTATAAATATAGCCTTCATCCATTGATGAAGGGGTTGAATCGCTGAATGGTTGAATCTCCGGGTCTCCAAGTTCCCAAGAGCCATCAGAGCCTTATGCTGCAAAAGCCTTGATTCATTCCCTTAAGGCCAAATCCAAGCAAGGAGATTATTGTCTAGACATCCGGAGAGAGAGGTTTGTCCCATCCCCGGCAGGCTTCTTCAAGACGTGTTTCGCTGGCGACCCTCCGAAGGAGAATTCAACGTTAGAGCTATGGTTGTATTCTTCTTTGATTGATTAATGTTAAGCGACTATTGGTTATGGTTCCACTCTTGTTGTTGATTATGATGTTGAGTTATGTCTTCTCTGACTGACATATAGTTGCATATACTGGATTTTACGCTTGCGTTTGTTTTGTTTCTTGCGTGTGCAGGTGTCTGATCACAGAGATCGTGAGGATTGTGATCTGCCAGAGCTAAGGAACGAGAGCGCTATTTTCTCTACAAGCGATTGCGTTGGATTCCAGGTAAGCCTTCATCGCTAGTTGGTTTATTTGCAATTAGGAACCTGCACTATAGTGTGAACGATTGTTGCTAGACTCGGTCTGGGCTAGTAGGGATCGCCTCTATCCGCAGAGGGGATTTACCTCCACAACATATTCGTAGACCTGCAAATATTTAATCATGTTTAATAACTAGGCCTCAACGTCCTCCTCCTTCTCTCCATCATAAGAGGGAGGTTTTGTTTTCTAGAATTCACCCTGTAATTCCTTCTTCTGTCTAGACTAATGTCTAGTGGCATCATCTTCTTCAGAGTCATCTGAGAGATTGACCTTGCCTTTTCTCTTCCTTCTGGAACCTTCACCTTCTTGGCTGTTTCATGAAGTCAGTTCTCTTATAAGTTTTTCCTACTCCTCATTGGCTAAAGATAGCCTGTAATTCTGGCTTCTTAGATGGGCCATATCCCGTTGCATCCTGTGCAACATAGCCGTCAAAGGAGCATTGGGATCTGGCGTGTTCTCTCCACCACCCATATCAACATAGAGTTCATCCTCTTTAGTCATTGTCTTTTCAATATTTTTTCTGTACAACAATACAACATCAATAATATACCATTTTTTTTTTCAAATTTTTAACTCATAGCAGTGACCACATAAACATCGCAGTTTTCCAACTAGGGCTCTGATACCATTTGTAACATCTCTTACTTACACCAATTTTATTTATTTTTATTTTCCCTATAAATAACATTTAACTATCATATTTCAAAGTTCTGTTTAAATTTTGTTTTCTAACATAAAGGGTTTATAATTTGCTAAGCAGAATACGTTAATAATATTTGCATTATTATTTACCTTAGCCTACCTCATTATATATATATATATATATATATATATATATATATATATATATATATATATATATCTTATTATAAGAGGTCACACCCATCTAGATAAGTGGTTGATTTCCTTTACTATGTATAAAACATTAACATCAACACTTATATATAATTATACCCTTCACTTATATATAATTATACCCTTCACTTATATTAATCATACATTTCACTTATACACATATAAGTTTTAAATATCAAATTTGTGATTTGACTTTCATTTAAAAACTATTCAAATCCCACATTTGAATATTATATCACACATAGGTACGAAGAGAGACTACCCATTCACATTGGGTTTCATAAAATGTTAATACTTACCCTTATCAAATTTGATTTCTAAATATGAATATCGGGCTTTGATATGGTAGCTTATGCGTTTAATGTTGATTTGACTGATTCGTATCATTTCATTTATGGTTGAACCTTGGTTACATAACCTATTTCTGATTTCCCCTTTTCATGATTTTTTTATGCGAATTAAAACATATACGTTTGTACTTTGGATTGGATTCACACCACAAATCAACAGGAAGTACATGTGGTTTAATGGTTATCAACCATACTCCACGCAATATGTACCAATTCATTAACTCTTCAGATTTTTTTTCAGATTCGTATGAGTTGTTATTTGTTTCATTCCCTAAGACGGACTTGTGATCCTTACCTATCTCTCCAATCGTGTGCCAAGTGGACGGTTATGATCTTCGGAGAATGGTTATGGTTTTTTCAGTCAGTCATATTTAATGTCTTTGTTCAGAACTATCTCATTCTTTCAGATTCATCTCTGCGATTTTCTATTCATTTGAAGAACATAGTTATGCCATGGCTTACCTGAGCCGAGGTTGAACAAATTAGAGTTCAAGGTTTTCACTATATATTACATTGGAATGATATTAGGTAAATCGAAAGTTTCCTTACACTTCTTATTGTGTTAGTTCAACTCCTAATTCGATTTTTTTTCTGTAACTCCCATGTTTGGCTCAGTATTGTTAATTAACTTCGATTTATACTTGTCTCTCTTTCTATTTCCTATTTGCTCATTTGTTTATACAATGGCGAGCTCTTGTGTTGGTTACTCATCTTCTATACCTTAATTCGATGAGGTTTATTATCGTTTTAGAGCAACGATTTTAATTAAATCCCGGATATTGCTTCTTCATATGCGTTATCTCTCATTGCAGAGATTAACACCTTTTTCTATTAGACTTTTATTTTACAATGAATTTTTAGGATGCGACTTAAATCGTTTGACTGGTATATCAATAGGATTTATTTCAGATTGCTCCACCTCTCAAGACGTTTAGGTATATACATATACTCGCTCATGAGGCTTTAAATGGACCCTATCGTTTTATATTTCCATTTTCCCCATATTTAAATTTCAAATGGATTCATAGCAATAGATATATATAACTTTGTTATGTCTTCAACATAATTTACACAATATTAGCGTTGAATATTTCTCTGTGTTGAGGTAATAGTCTTCGTCTTTTCCCGTTTTGGTTTTTCAATTTATTTTGAAACTATATATGATGTTTTTTCCATCCAATTTCTCACAAAATTCATTTCGTCTTCTTCTTGATGATGTACAGGTACCCAGGCTGCACCCTGGTTTCATCATTTGCTTACCAAATGATATTTTCCATCTCGTTTTAAGCTTAAATACTAGTTCCTCTTATTTACAGGTCGATACTGGCATTTCGTTTTCTTCTAGTTAACAAAATATTTGCCACCGAAACCTATCTTTCTTACCATTTTATCTCAGAAATTCATATTCCTAGATAAAATATTTTGTTTTTATATGTAATGAGTTATAACTCCAAAATGGGATTCAGAAATTTTAATGGTGACTCATATTGAGTCCTTATTTCAATTTATATATATATATATATGTTTATATATATATATTCAGCAGAAAATTTTATTGTTATCATATGTTAATTTCAAATGTTCTTCATAATTTTCTTTTCTGAGATGAGTAAAATGATTGTGTTTTTCATTCACAGAAAATCGTATATGCAATCTGCATAATATTAATACACTCATTAATAATACCGATTTTCGTGTTCTTCCATAGATACTGCATTTTATATTTATGCTTATATTTACAATTGTCAAACTGTCTTAAAATTTCCCTCTATAATGTAGCAAATCTGCTTACCATATGAATGCAATTAATTCTATGTTTCTATAGATCTTTTTCAGATTAAATGTAGAAGGCTTAAACTCTTAATTTTATTCATATGCTGAAACCAAATTGGTCTTATTTTAAATAGTAATACATATTTAATGTTATCATTTTATTTAAAAATGTGAAGTATAAAACTTTGGTATACTCTATTCTTTCTAGTTTTGTACATAAAATTTAAAGTGACTGTTCTAGAATGTATCATATGTACACAGTTTCTTTTCTATACCCTCTGCTGTACATTTAATTACATAAAATGTAAACATAACTTCTAATGCATTAATTCAAAGGAAATCACCTCTCTGTTACGCACTAGACTTTAAGTTTTATACATCTCTGTGTTTTTCTTTTCTAATAATTCTTTCCCTTCAGGCAGATGTATATTCAATTAGAGGGTTTTATTTCTATTTAGAGTTTTTCAGTTCTGTCTTGAAATTTATATGATAACATTTTATTTCTATGTCACTGTGTATTTCAATATTTAAATGTAAAGAGGGATTCATATTTTTCAGCAGTATACATTTATTTACCTGTCTAGTAAATACATGTAAAATATTTCAGATGTCTTAATTCTGAATGTAAATGTAAAATTATGTACCCCTTTTTAACTTATCACAAAATTTTGTATTTCTTTTATTTCTGCTGAGATTATCCCATCTCCAGATTTAAGTCTCCTACAGACTTGGAACTTCTGGTGGATGGACCTCAGTCAACCATTTCATACAACTATACAGTTTTGGAAGTATTTCTTCCATTAATATCTGTTAAATGTATGAATACACTATATAACTCATTTTACTTATTAATTTACAGCAGAATATAAATCTAAAATTTATAAAATATACTTTTTCTTACATCAGAATTATCTCAGTTATGTGTACATACCACTTCCTTAGACTAGTTCCTCCCAACCATAGAGTTATTATCTTCTTAACTCACCCCCGAGCTGAGATCCTCTTCTCCCTGGAATAGAAAACCTCTTGTCTGTCCTAGAGCAGCTTATTTTAGCTGTGTTTTCCCCAAGCCTATTTCTAAATTCTGCGTCTAGAATTTTCAGGATGCTTTATTCCTGTTTTTCCTAGGCTTCCCTCAATGAGGTACTTTTAAAGCTGCTTTATCCGCTTTTCCATCTTTTCTACCTCTTCCCAATTACTTTCCTCTTCATTGGGGAATTAGATTTTTCTCTCCCAATCTAATTTAGAATTATTCCTTTCAAGGTTTTCTGAAAGTTTTTGGGAAAGTCTTAACCTTATCCATATCCTCATGGATCAGGTTTAGGATCTCTTATCTCAATCTAGTCATAGTGTACACATAATTATCCCATTTATTTTTATTAATAAATAATTAAATAAAATCCACACAATAATTCTCCATTAGGGTCCACTTTCCCCTTTGGATTTTTGTTCAAATGTCTAACTTCAAAAGCATAAAAACTTGGGGTGTTACATATGTATAATGGTGAAGTGAATGCAGAGAAGCTTGAAAATTGGGTTCGTTAGTTGGAGGTCTACTTCAGGATTCAAAACCTTCAAGATGATGATATAAAGACTCAACTAGCTTCCTTGAGACTGGAGGGTGCAACACTAGTATGGTGGGAAGCCAAGACAAAAGAAGAGATGAAAAACCATGGTAAGATTTCAATATCTTGGTATGATTTTATTTATGCAATTAAAATAAAATTTTATCCTCTAGCTTATATACAGAAAGCTATTATGGTCTGGAAAAATTTTAGACAACTAAAGGAACAAAGTGTTCAAAATTATACTCAAGATTTTAGGAGAAGAGCACTAGTTTTGGGTGTCAATTTATCCTCTCAAGACACTTTGTTAAAGTATATTTGGGGTTTTCCCAACTATATTAGACATAATTTTCTCATGTTAAATCCCAAAAACTTATATGAGGTTTTTGTTCAAGCCACACATCTAGAAGTAAGAGGGAAACATACTGTAGATGAGAAAAGTGATAGTTCCCTTGAGTATGAAGGAAAAGGAAAGGGTGAGTTTAAGGGAAAAGGAAAGAAAAATGGTTCTATTAAATGAGAGAGATAGAAACTCACATGCAAACATTGTTTAAAAAATGGGCATGATGAAGACCATTGTTGGCAACTCCATTGAGATTTGAAGCCCAACAAAATTAAAACCAAATAGAAAGAGAGGACAACTGCAATCATTGAACATGACTTAGGTTCAAATTCAGGAGATGAAACCAAGATTAAAACAATGGGTTTGAAAGGTAAGAACATAACAAGCACTAGTTCTTCAAGTTTTTCTAATGTAACTCAAGATAATGATACAAGTATTGAAATCTTTCATATTAGAGTTGTTTCAAAGCATACCAAAATAGACACACTATTCGATAGTGTTTCTCAAGCCAATTTAATTTCTGAATACTTAGTTGAGAGGTTAAATATAGAAACTGTTGCCCATCCAAGAACTTATCCTTTAGGCTATATATGCAAGAATGCAAACTTGCAGGTAACAAGGAAGTGCATCCTAAGGTTTTCAATCAATTCAAACTTTCTTAACAAAGTTGAACTTGATGTAGTTGCACTTGGTATTTCAGTATTGTTTTGAGAAGTCCTTATCTTTATGATAGAAGGCAAGTATTTCATTGCCATGAGAATAAGTAACACTTGTTCAATAATGGAACTGAGTACATAGTTAGAGCGCATAAGAAGAAGATGCGTTTGTCTCTTATGCATGAAGGACAAATTTTTGTTTTGTTAATGTTCAAGAATAATGATGTTTTGAATGAGACCTTTCAAGAAGATGCATGAAATGAACAAGATGATTTCATTGAAGTTGATAATGGTTGTAATAAGATGTTTCAGGTCTCCAACATGTTTCCTTTGAAAAGAGGTAAACAAGATGTGAAATATTTGCATCAGTCCACATCATTGTTGAACAATGATGGGAACAAGATGTTGGTGCTGAATGGTGCAAAAATCAAAGAACAAGCGCCAAAGCAAGATGACGAAGAAGGCATATGTTCCACAAGTACTTATTATGATCCTCAAATGAATGCTAGTTATTGCTGTGCTAGTTTCATTTCAGATATAAACTTTTCTTTGCTTGGTTTTACTTATCCTTCATAGGTTTGTTTATGAGCATGTGATTGTCAAACCATGTACTTAATGAAATTATGAGTTTTTCATAAGCTTAGAAAGAAAAATTTTAAATTACAAAATAGAAGAAATATAAAACACAAAAAACACACATAACAGAGCTTAACACACAGAATTTTGATAAAGGAGTTCACCCCTCCTGGGCTACATCTCCTTGGTCCAACTTCATAGTGTGGGCCTTTGTATTAACTTCAAGTGTGCTCAAATTTCTGTTACAAGCTTCAGAACCTTTTAGAACCCATTCCAATGAATTTAAAACATCATAATCTCCCAAAAATGACTATTTTTTTGCTGAATTTGGACTCTGGATGCTCCGGCAATGACCCCAACACCTGGTGGCCCTAGGCTTCAAAAATATTCAAATGCATAAAAACACCTGTAGATGACATTTTCTGCCCATTGAGTTCAAAAATTACCTAGAATGACTCTTTTTGAGCTCTGTTTGGGCGAAAATTGAGTGAATTATGACCATAATTGTTTTTCCCCCAATTTCTCCTCTAAAACTAGAGGAAATGCCAGTTAAAATTCTAAATTTAGAATTTGCGCCACAATTGGCATGCCCTCCAAAAATCCCACCAACGTAATCTGGTTAATTAAAAATAAGCGCATTTTACAAGCAGATAAGCACAATTTAGTGCGATAAGCGTGAATTAGCGCTAATTACGGCTTATCGTGGTTAAACCACGTTTTAAACATTAATTAAACACGATTATTACAATGATGTGATTAATCCGAAAGTTCTTTTTTCTACATTATGGAGCACAAAAGTCTTCGATCTAACACAATTATTACAACTTCATTAGTTCGTTTGGATTAGCTCTTGGTTTTGGGACTGTGACCACATGGGGAGGGGGTTAGCCGGGGTTGGCCCCCTCCAACCCCCAAATTTCAAGCACATAATCTTTAAATTGACGTGGTGAACATAGTGGGTAAGAAACACCCGGCAGGAGAGACAGTAAAATGTGCGGATGGCGGGTAGAAGGTTGTTGGTTTGACCCCCACTCCACCATAATAATTTTACTCAAAATAACAATAGGACTTCTCTGCTAGACTTGGAGCTTGTCCTCCAATTTAACCTTTCGACAACTTGGTTAGAAGACTCTCCAATTCTAGTTGAACTCCGTCGTGAGGTGGGTTTAGAACTTTATAATATATATATATATATATATATATATATATCCAAATAATTCCATCATAATCTTAAATGTCCAAACCTTAATATAACATATAATTCAACCCCATAGGTTAGGATATTGCCCATGAGAGAGGACACGTGGCGCCCTCTGGTTGGGTTGCACTCCAACCTTAAAAAATTTCAAATTCCAACTTAGGAAGGATATTGGAGGTCATTGGACAATTTCTCTCTTCACTTAACCCATCTGGCGAATCTGAAGATGACACTTGTCACATTGTCATTAGCTACAATCTGGAGAATATTCCCTGCAATGTTGAATCTACCTGCCACATCATCCCTGGACCTGTTCTGCTCCTTTTTTCTTGTTTTTGAAAATGAACACCAGACAATAACTTAATCATACAAACACGGATTTTGATGAAACAAGTTGCACTGGAATCCCGATGACAAACTCTATCTGGTCATTTAGGTTTGAAGCATTTTCGAGCACTTTCATTTTTTAGCTAAAACTTGAGCCTTAGATAATTCCTCCCCACTAGAAGCCTTTTGGACCCCAAAAGATACCATCAATTGTTCATAAAGTGAGGGTAAAACTCCCTCACTTTTCCAATCTCCAACCATTTTTCCTTTGAATAATTCTGACCTTTGAGTCCAACACTAAGGTATTCAACATTCCCTCTTCTTGAAGTTCTGTTTCTTTTGTCAAGTATGAGACCTTGCTGAAGTTCATCAAGATATTCTGGAAAGAAATCTTCTATTGATGGCAGCTGAACATGATCTCCTTGATCATCAATCAAAGGAGGCTCAAACAATCTCAAATTCTCAACATTAATGACAGAATAAATTTTCATTTAAGGAGGCAAATCTAGCTTGAATGCATTTGTACCAATCTTTTCCAGAATTTTAAATGGACCATAACTAATTGGTTTGAGCTTTTTACCTTCCCCTTGCAATATTTCCTTGCTTATGTACAACCAAAATTCATCACCAACTTGGAATTTGTGATCAACTCGATGTTTTCATGCCTTGCCTTGTAGCTGCTTTGACTCTTTTCAAGTTGCTCTTGCACTGTGTGATGTACTAACTAAATTTGCCCAATGAACTTTCTTGATTTATCTATGTCACTATGTCTATCTATAGAAACATATTTCTCAAAGATAAAGTCCAATGGCGATCTTGGAAAGTAACCAAAACATGCCTCAAATGGCGATGTATTTGTGGAAGAATGTTTTGCCCGATTGTATGCATGTTGTATGTACTGTAACTGTTCGTCCCATAACTTGGGATGCTTGCTGCAATAGCCACTTAGAAGATGAATAATAGTTCTATTTACCTCCTCTGTTTGACCATCTATTTGCAGATGAAATGTTGTACTTTTCTTCAACTTTGTATCCATCATGTCCCATAATTTTGACCAAAAATTCCCAACAAATCGAGAATCTCGATTACTTACAATAGAAGTAGGAAGACCAAAATGGATCCATACATTTTGAAAGAAAAGATTAGCGGTTTGTTTAGCTATAATAGTTTTCTTAAATGCCATCAAAATACACATTTTGCTGAACCTATCTACCACAACATCAATGTACTTGTTCTGCTCCTTTTTTGCCTGTTTTGGAAAACGAACAACAGACGATAACTCAATCATACGAACTCGGATTTTGATGAAATGAGTTGCACTAGAATCTTGGCGATGAAATCTATTCGTTCATTCAGGTTCGAAGTAATTTCGAGCACTTTCAATTTTTAGCTAAAATTTGAGGCTTAGATCATATTCGAGGTTTCAAAATGGTACATGGCAATGGCAAAAACACCTGGTCAAAATTTGACGTAAGTACAAGGCAAGACAAGCTAAAAATCGCCATGACAATAGTATTCGAGGTGAGAAATTTTTCAAGTTATTCAAGTTTCCTTTGATTGACGACTAAGGAAGGAACATGTTTGTTTCTTCAAGGATAGTTTTATATTCTGCAAATTCTAGGAAATTTCAAAATGATGGTATCTACAACAGCAAGACAGGGATTCCAGAATCAAGGAAAAAAAAATAGCTTTTATGAAAAGCTCAAATTGTTGAATTCAGGTAAATTCCAGTGGATTGAGACTGAAAGGGTGAGGGGGATGTACCCTCATCCACATGTTCAATAATGAAATATATTTTTGGGTCCAAAAGCTTCTAGCGGGAGGAGTGATCAGGTACTCGAAATTATGGTAAAAAATGAAAGTGTTCAGAATGGTGTGGAACATTAATGACTGCGTAGATCTCGTCATTCTAAATCCGTCACAACTCATTTCTCGGAAAACCGACATCGTATGCTCCCAGAAACACGTTTTGTCCACTTTTTCAAACAAGAAATTTAAAAGAAAATGTAGGACAACCCAATCAACAGTCCGTACAACTGATTGGGCATGGCCATATGCCAGGTTGACTGGTCAATGTATTTCCTCGACAAATAAGGTTGTGCCAAATGGCACGTTGTATTTTGTTTGAATTGGTGTGTTTAGATTTTGGTGTCATGGAGGCCAATTATAGGCTGCCACGTGGCAGCCCAAGGGCCACCAAAATTGGGACAAGGTTCGAGCGGAGATGGTAAGGGTCGAACCCGCAACCTCCAAGTAACGAGGAAAAAGCTTTACCATCGTGCCATCACATTTAGTTCTTAACATATTATGGGTTTAACATGGTTTTATTATGACATAATTTCCACCGTGGGGGAGGGGGCTGAGGTCTAGCCCCAACCCTGGTCACTTCCTGGGGCTAGGACCATGGGTGGGAGGCTAGCCCTGCTCCCCCCAACTGTCCATAAACTGTAAAATTAAACCAGTGACATGTGTCCACCCCAATCTGTGGAGTAGGCAGTCTTCAAACCACATGGGATTTAAAAAGAGGTGAGAATTTTGGGGTGGGAGTTAATGTCTCAGCCCCTGGACTTATGGCCATAACGTGGTTGACCATATGGCCACAATTTTTGGAAACAAGGCGTTATTGGGGAAATTAGCGCACCGACAAATTCGCCCAGAATTTGGGAAATTTGGCACTCCGTTAGCAGATTTGGGGGCCAAATTGTAGGATGGTGCCAGATTTGGTGGAGTTTGTGGTGCCATTAGTACCAAAAACTCTGGGAAGCCATAAATTACTCTGTTTTTGACCAAATTCGAAGTAGAAAGAGGCTACATAGGCATTTTTGGGCATTCTGGAGCCATTGTAACAGTTTTAGAGATTTCTGAGCATTTTAAACATATGTAATCACAATTTTGAGCATAATAGGAGAGGGCCAAGCCATTGGAAGCTGGACTAAGGAGAGATAGCCCAGGCGGGGTGAAATCCTTCATCATGTGCTATTGTGTAACTATTTATGGTGATGTTCATGTCTGTTTTTTAATTTTGGGCAACTAGATCCAAACTCCGTGTTATATTGCTTATATGATGATGATGATATTTTTGTTGGATTCCTGTTTTGGAGAGGTGCAAGATTGATCTAAATATCATCTTTTTTGGATGAGAAAAAATTATATTTTGAATTTATTTTCCACACATGTGCTATTTTTCAAGGTCGGCCAGAATTTTAATGTAGGCTCACAAGCCCCAAAGTATGTGTCACACACCCTTACTGATGGATATAAATTGGAGAGACTTGACGCTCATTTGTTCATCATCTCATCACATACATTCCTCATCATTTGATTGGCTCGTACAACTTAGAATAGGCTTCTCTCTCTCCCATGTGTGAATTTGGATGAAGAAAATCCGCAAACTGTTTTGAGGGCTTTCTCGACAGCATTGACCAGTGTTGAATTTGGGTCAACCCTCAATATTTGACTACGATTTGATTTCAGAAATTCTGATTTTTGGAGGCCACATTGGAGGGAATAGAAATTGAGGAAGGAAATTGACTTTGATCCCAGCCCTTAGATTGCAGCATTGACCACTGTTGACTGGTTTTGTTGACTTGTGTTGACTGTTTTCAGAGCTATCTTTTGAGGTGTGTGTGATACTTAAGGAAGGCTGACCTTGCATGTATTTGAATGAACCTCTTGGAGGTTGAAAAATATGGTTTGACCAGCCAAAGTATTTGTTGGCTAGGGCATCTTGTTGACTACTGTAACACACATTTCTCTCTATATGTTCTGGACAAGAATAATTACAAATTATGATATATTATTTTGGCTTGTCTTCTATTGATCGATTATTATGTTCTATTAGCATTTACTTTCATGTTTCTGTTATTGCTAATTTGAATTGGGCCTACAATAAATATTGAATTAATCTACATTAAGCATAGAACATACCATGGTTATATAAATTTAACATGGTATCAGAGCTAAGGTGAAGACAAAGCCTAAGCTAGTGTGAAAAAAAATCACCGAAAAAGTTGTCTTATCAAGGACCAATGGCCTCCTCAACCTACAAGGGCTTCAAGACCGACGATAAGCTGACTGCTAAGTATGATTATCATGCTTGGAAGATGTCTTTGGATTTGGTATTGGAAGATCAAGAAGTCATGGATTATGTGCAGGGGAGGATAAATGAGCCTCCATCAAATGCACTGGATGCCACAAGGACGAAGTAGAGAAAATGGGAAGTCAAGGAAAAGATGATTATCAGGGATTCTATACATAAGCACTTGGTTTCTTATATCTCTGATCTGGGCACATCTAAAAAGATGTATGATAAGTTGGTTAGCATGTTCAGGGCTAGAAATGCTAATCAAGTTCTCTTTTTCAAGAACAAGTTGAAGAATATCAAGAAAGGCAAGTAAGAATCCATTCAATCCTATTTTATGAGGTTCACAAAAATCATGAATGATCTCTTACCTATTGGAGAATAAGTAACTAACTGAGAGATCATTCTCATTTCTCTTGGAGGACTACCTCGTGACTGGTATTTAATACTACTTTTCTTAATAATATCATGATTCCTGATTTTGATGAATTATTGACAAGATGCGCTCAATATGAGACAAGGATTATGGAGAGAGACTATCCTACGAATGGGAATAGAGGTGACCCTACTGCCTTCACCGCTCATGCAAAGAAGAGAAACAAAGGTGGTCCAAGAAATCAAAACCATGGAAGAGCGGGTCCTAAAGGAAGAAAAGGAAGATGTTACACTTGTAACAAGTTTGGTCACTATGCAAGAGAGTGCCCCAATAGAAGGTACTCACCTAGAGATGATGACAACAACAACTTCTGGGGTAATGTAAATCAAAGGAACAACAGGTTCAAAGGAAAGAGGAAGGCTCCCTCTGATCAAAGTGGAAATGGGCAACCTTTCAAGAGGTCAATGAATTCCAGGTATGATGAATCTAATGTTGTTGATAGGAAAAATGAATATATTCTTATATCTTCCTTCTCTGCTGCATCTCCTCATGACACCTTGGGTGTTTGGTTGATTGATAGTGGTGCTTCAAGGCACCTCATTGGATATAAATAAACCCTCTCTAATTTGATTGAGAAGGATACTAATTTGGAGATTATCCTTGGAGATAATGCCACCTATCCCTTGAAAGGGACTTGGACTATGACCCTTCATCTATCTCAAGGTCAAGTCCTCCGCTTACAAGATGTGTTGCACATACCTGATTTGAAGAAGAATCTTGTGTCCATTTCGGAAATGGAAGACAAAGGATTCAAGGTGGAATTTATTGATGGAAAAGTATGCATTTGGAAGAAGAACTTCAATGAAGATCTTACTATTGTTTTTAGAGTTGATACACTCTATCAGGTTGGAGGAAGTCCATTGCGGGCCATGACATGTGGCACAACTCTTCAAACCGATCTATGGCACTGGAGGTTTGCACACATTCATTACAAGGCTCTTCCCGAAGCAAGGAAGGTGGTGAGATGAATGCCTGAGTTCAAATATGACCATGAAGGTGTTTTTCAGGGTTGTGCCCAAGAAAATCATACAAGGGGACCATTCCCATCAAGTGTCACGAAGATATTTGATATTTTTCAATTGGTACATTTTGATCTATTTGGTATGATGCCCATAACATCCTTGGGAGGATGTTTATATTATATCACTTTTATAGATGACTTATCCCACCAGACTTGGATATAATTCTTAAAGAAGAAGGATGAAGCATTCAAGTGGTTCCATACCTTCAAGGCCTTGGTTGAAAATCAAATTGGGAAGAAGATCAAGATTATAAGGACCGATAATGGAGCTGAGTATGAGTCGAATGAATTCAATGACTATTGTAGGGAAGCTGGCATCAAGAGGTAGACCACTCCTGTGTATACTCCCGAAAACAATGGTGTTGCTGAAAGGAATAATAGAACCATTGTGGAATCTCCCCGTTCCATGCTTTATGACCATGGTCTTCCAAATTTTATATGGGGAGAAGCTGCCAACACTGCTGTGTACATTCAAAATAGATGCCCACATTCCACATTGGACTCCAAAACTCCTGAAGAAGTATTATCTAGAAAGAAGCATGATGTCTCCCATTTTAGATTTTTTGGAAGTCTTGTTTATTTTCATGTGCTGAAAGAAAAGAGAAGCAAGTTGGATGCTTCTCGGAAGAAAGGAATGTTTTCGGGATATAGTGAAACCTCGAAGGCATATAGAATCTATGTGTCTGGACATAGAGAAGTGGAGATATGCCATGCTGTCAACTCAAAGGAAGACAAAGAATAAGAAGAAGAAGCACGAAAGTTGGAAGAACCGAAGGATGAACTGATTCCCTGATGTTGAAGGTCTGATGGATCCTATTGATCCACCTCCTTCAAATAAAAGGAGACCCTCATGGCTTAGGGACACTCTCCAAGTGGCCAAGAGACATATTTATCTGAGAGGAACATTCCATGAAAGCTAGAAGTCAAATAGGTACCAAGGGTACCTAGCAGCCATGAGCACTATTGTACAATCTGAGCCTCAAACAGTTAAAGAAGCTGTAAAGCATCAAGTTTAGAAGGATGCTACGTATGAAGAATATGAGTCTATTATGAAGAATGATGTCTGGGATGTGGTCCCGAGACCGAAGGAAAAATCTATTGTCACCTTGAAATGGATCTACAAGATCAAGCATGGAGCCGATGGAAGTGTTGAAAAGTACAAGGCAAGATTTGTTGCTCGAGGCTTCTCTCAAAAGGAAGGCATAGATTATCATGATATATTTGCACCTATTTCCTGCTACACCACCATCCGATTGATTAGTTCCCTTGCTGCAACTCAAGGATTGAGTCTTCATCGGATGGATGTGAAGTCTTTTTTCTTAAATGATTCAATCAAAGAAGATGTTTATGTGGAGCAACCTCTAGGGTTCAAAGTCTAAGATAGAGACACATATGTATGCAGGTTGAAGAAATCCCTCTATGGATTTAAGCAAGCCCCCAAGGCTTGGTTTGAGAGGATCGATAGCTACTTGATGAATATGGGCTTCACTCGAGGTGATGCTATTCCAAACCTTTATTTTAAGGTCGATAAAGAAAATTCTCTCATTCTGGTTCTCCATGTGGACGATCTCTTCCTGACAAGTGCTGACCCTCTTATTCATCGATGTAAGAGGGAGCTAGCTTGTGAGTTCGAGATGAAGGACCTAAGACTGATGCACTATTTCCTAGGCTTGGAGGTCTAGAAAAGGGCAGGTGAAATTTTCCTTTCTCAAGGAAAATATGTTGTGAAGATGCTAGAGAGATTTGAAATGGTGGAATGTAAGTCTGCGTTGACATCGATGGAACTCAACTTTAAGAAGTTGTGTGGAAGCACTATTGGGCCCAAGTTTGGAATTCCCACTGAGTGTCATCAACTCGTGGGGGCCTTGATGTTCTTAGTGAAATCACGTCCGGACATATGTTTTGCAGTGAACACGTTGAGTCAATACATGGTAGAGCCTCATCACATTCATTGGATTTGTGCCAATAATATATTGAGATATCTTTGAGGCACAATCAACCATGGACTAAGATACACTATTGGGAGTATGAGGCTCCTTGGATATACCGATGTCGATTGGGAAGTAAATGTGGTGGATCATAAGAGCACATCTGGATGTTGCTTCACTCTTGCTTTGGATTTGATATCTTGGATGAGCAGGAAGCAGAAATTGGTTTCTTTGAGCACCACCGAGGCCAAATACATTGCAGCGAGTATGGCCTGTCGTGAAGCTGTTTGGTTGAGAAATCTCTTCAGTGAGATGTTTGGGCATGTGCTAGATACCACCGTTATCCTTTGTGATAACTATAGTGGTATTCGTCTTTCTGCAAATCCCATGTTCCACGACCGATCCAAGCATATTGATATTAGGTACCACTTTTTCCGAGACATGGTACAATGAGGTGTCGCAAGGCTCGTTCACATTGGGACTCATGAGCAGGTCACAAAAATTCTCATGAAGCCCCTTGGGAAGGTAAAATTCTTAACCTTCTGTGAGAATCTTGAAATCGTGGACAAACCCTATTCTGAGGGTCCCGCTTGAGTTGGAGTATGAGATCTAGGAGCTCCAGGGGGCTTGGGGATAGCTTCATGGAGCTATAAGCAATCACAAGGCTAGGTTCACCGAACCTTGTTGGTGTGCTTCTTCCCCGTCATTATGATATTGACTTGGTTCACCCTCTCTTTGATCTATGCCCCACACACATCCTACCCATGGAGTTTCAGACTCATGGGAAGTATATCTCATTTGGCCAATGAGGTGGGAAATGTGGATAGAGATCGATATCATGATAGATCGATGCGTCAAGGATTTCTGTACTCTCTATGTCTAGGATGGGGATGTGTCCAAGCACTTGATCTGGGATCAATTCTGGATGAGGTTCTTACCTCTAAACTGACTTCAGGTTAGTATGTGAATCTCTTGAGTCCCATTGAGGTTTTAACCTCTAAGATGACTTCGAGTCAACAAAATGTGATGTCTTTGTGACTCACTCTCGTTGTTCTTATAGCGGAAAAGAGCCAGCAAAGTATGTTACAACAATATGACACATTATTGTAGGATGATATATGATTATACAATATGGTACTATATGACAGGATGGCACATATGGACATATGGAGTTCTGCCTAGTTGAGAGGGAGTGTTAATTTTGGGAAACTAGGTCCAAACTCCATGTTACATTTCTCATTTGAGGATGATTGTATTTTTGTTGGATTCCTCTTTTGGAGAGGTGCAAGATTGATTTAAAGATCATCTTGTTTGGATGAGAAGAACTTATATTTTGAATTTATTTTCCACACATGTGCTATTTGTCAAGGTAGGCCATAATTGTAATGTAGGCTCACAAGCCCCAAAAGATGTGTCACACACCCTCATTAATGGATATAAATTAGAGAGACTTGATGCTCATTTTTTCATCATCTCATCACACAAATTACTCATCATTTTATTGGTTCGTACAACCTATAAGAGGGTTCTCTCTCTCCCACATGTGAATCTAGATGTCGAAAATCTGCGAACTATTTTTAGGGCTTTCTGGACAACGTTGACCAATGTTGAGTTTGGGTCAACCCTCAAGATTTGACTATGATTTCAATGAGGAATTCTGATTTTTGGAGGCTGCATTGGAGGGCACAAAAATCGAGGAAGGACGTTAACTTTGGCCACAACCCTTAGACCGCATCGTTGACCACCATTGACTGGTTTTGTTGACTTGCGTTGATTGTTTTGGGAGTTGTCTTTTGAGTTGTATGTGATACTTAAGGAAGGCTGACCTTGTATGTATTTGACTGAACCTATTGAAGGTTGGATGAGCTGGTTTGACTAACGAAAGTCTTTGCTGGCTAGGGAATCCTGTTGACTACTATAGCAAACATTTCTCTCTATATTTTTTGGACAACAAATTCTGATATATTGTTTTGGCTTGTCTTCTATTGATCTATTATTATATTCTATTAGCATCTAATTTCATGTTTATGTGATTTCTAATTTGAAGTGGGCCTACAAGAAATATTGAAGTAATATGCATTAAGCATAGAACATACCATGGTTATCTAAATTTAACACTGTTAGATGCTGCTGTTTAGTATTTTGTTTATGTTAATTTTCTCAAGAAATTCACATAAAAACTCATGGTTAACTTGCAATTTACCTCATAATCCTCAAGCACTTTGTTTATATTATGAATTGGAATTTAACACAACAAACACTAATTTTCCCATTCAGATCATTATGTGATGTTGTTGGGCATGTCACCAATAATTGTCCTGAACTCCCTCATCTCAAAGATGCGGTCGCTGATACATTTCCTGACTCTAACATCCTGGAGGTATATGTTACCTTACCCGAGTCAACCAAGAAAAATAAATTGTTATGCACGAATCAACCTTGTGATATGCGTCAGGAACTTCATGAAATTGAGGCCACTCGTAGTGAATCCATGACTTATCTACCTGTAGATTCTGGCACCATTATTGAGCCAGAACAAGAACCACACATTGTGATCCCTCCTCATGATGTCAAGATGACAGACAACATTGCTCCTATTCTCTTCTTGTCATCATCCATGGGATCGTCATGTGGTTATTCCTCTATAGTTTCCTATTGTGATTAGATCAAACCTTCTTTGTCGAATACCCCGGTCTCAACATTGGTAGATTCCATCTACTAGTCATTTTTCCCCTCCTGTTGTCAACACACATGTGAACCCCTTCTCCCATGCCGATGCTTTAGGTAGTTCCTCCACATCAAGTGGTCTCTCCACCTTTCGTCCACCCATATTTCATTCATATTAAGACATCATGGAAGCCATGACCACCCCTGATTATCCTTGAGACAACATGCACCATTGTGTATATTTCCTTTCACAACAAATCCATGATAAATTTGCAGTGGATTCCACCTATTTGCGAACCCAAAAATTTGCCCCCCAACTTAACTGTGATGCTCGACGATGTACTCAATATCAAGCCCCTTGCTACCTCCTCACCAGTGATGATCTCTATTGTCTTGGTGTTGACCATGTCTCTTGTCGTTGTCTAAACCATATGTTGTCTTCTTGTGTCTTTCAGATGGATACATCATCCATACCTCATATCGGTTTATGCTGATGGTGCAAGTCGCTTCTCTAGGAATTTTTCCTCGGTAACTTGGGCCATTTTCACCCGTCTGCATTCCTTAGTTCATATCAACGGTATATGAATTGGATCTGCCACCAATAAACAAGCCAAATATGATGTTGTGATAGGTTTTTTATACGATGCCCTTGGTTGTTGCATCCTTCATATTCATGTTCATCTAGATTCCCTTCTATTTTCCATGCAATTGAATGGCATGTATCATGTGCATAATCATGTCCTATATAGAAAATATCAACGAGTGAAGCTTTTGGCACATGAATTTGAATTCATTGCATTCAGTCATGTTCCTAGGGCCCAAAATCACTATGTAGATTCCATTGCAAATAGCATTCTAGATTGGAATTTATCACATATAAAAAGGAAACCATAAACATTAACAAATGGTGAACCACAATCATCACAAAAGATGCATAACCATATTATGTATCATCGTATCAAAAAATATAAGTGCTTGGAGTCGACTACTCTAAATACATCTGACATGCCCATATCATGTTACATAACCAAAAAATGGGAACTACATGTTCCTATTCGTAGTCACTATCATTTAGAGGCTCCCAAGCCATTGGATCCATCCCACTAGCTCGTAGGTCTCAAATTGCCTAACCAACCATCGCTATGCACCGCATGATACCTCTCCACTCTAAGGGAAGACCCGTGCACTCATCTGCATTTCGATATTCTAGCTCATTCCATCCGCGCTCAATCACCCCAGTCAATAGCACGTCAAATATATGATGAAGGTCCTCTAGCAAAGCATCACTATCTAGTCTCTGTCGTGACACCGATCCACCCTGATCTGCAGCCCTAGGCGCTGTGACTTGACCTGTATATCTTGCCAGTTTCACCAGTGCTATATCTACATCACACAAGTTTGGAAATCAATACAACATCTACATACTTTCTAAACTTTAAATGTGGCAAAAAATATAGTAACTTTCACTTACCATATGGACCCCATGCTTGTCCCGACAGTAGGGGAAAGTCAAGATCACCCTGATAGTTCATGCAACTGTATGGATATTCATCTATGTACAATGACATCTGGTCCCAATGTGAAAAAACTCATTCAGAACACTCTTTCGACTCCCCCTCCTCCACCTTGTCATAGTAGCTGCCTCTAACAACACATCTTGGGCTCCTGTGGGCCCCCATCACATGTCTACACATGTGGACAGATGGTAGGTGTTATCACAAAATTGGATCTGATGGGCTGCTTGATAAGTCAACTTCATGTAACTATTTGAAACCTAATCTTTTGATTGAGGCTTAGCCTCCTCAGCCTGAGAGGGCTCTCTCAAGGGTTAATGATTTGGATAAAAATATAGATGGCTAACTCTATTTAGGTAATAACAGATAAATGATAGATGTCGTTTGAGAATCACATCAGCATGTACACATTGGGCTTATGGAGTCAAATCTATTCAGTAATCCAAAAAATCTACTTAACATGGAAGTTGAGGCATATCAGAGTTTTAGTCAATAGATAAACACATATGGAACTGTAGAAAACACAGTCAATTTATTTATATAGGAAGTCAGAGCATCTAAAGGTAAATTATGAGTAATATAGATAAACACCACTGCAATAGGATAATAAAAGAGATGCAAATAGAACAAGAGCACACTAAAAATCCTTCTGAATCTCAAGTTGGTTAAGCAGAAAATCTCTGTATTAGCTGAAAACCGGTGAATTACAATAAGCACAGTTTTGCCAAAAATGTCCAACCATTGACCAATTAGACCTCTTGGCCTTTAATAGACCTCTTACAACATGAAATGATCTACCTATAGACTAGATACATCGAATTTATGACTCTTGCCACCTTGCATAACCATAAGACATGGAATTTATTACAAAAAGACACCTAATCTGTTTAAACAGTCCTATTCCAAAAAGGACTCAAACTACTTGTTGATATCTATAACAACCTTATCTATTCAAATTTACATCATTGCCAAGTGTATCATCACATGGTCGAATCTGGATGATGGGCTTCAACTCTTCATGACCATATTGCTGACCTCCACCAAAATAGGAAACAATCCCCTGTTTTATAAGCATAGAGTCTTGTGCATTCTTTGAACATTATGACCATGATGTACTCTTTATTTCGAGGTCCTTAGATGTTTGAAATTGATTTAATACATCCCAAAACTCCTCCCTAGGCTCCAGCTGTCCGAAACCGCCTCCAAAGCTGTTTAAAAGAGCTGTAATGTACTGCACTATGAAAACACAGCAGTTTCGTAGTGCCTTTATAACATTGCCATTTTAACGCTTATTCTTCAAATTTTTGACTTCTTTCCACTTGCATCATTTCATTCACCCTTTAATACATCTCCCATATCAATTCCAGTCCTTAACTCGCTTTTCAAACTTTCAAAAAACGAGCAAAATGAGCAGAAAAGCCGCTACAGCAGTTTCGTAGCGCTTTTTTGCTTTTTTACACTGTCTGCGCTACGAAACTGCTGAGTGTGCATTTTTGTCAAAACTTTTCAAAAACGAAAATTGTGGATATGCTAAAAAATTTGAAATACACCTGTATGCAACATTTAAAAACCATATTAACTGTAAAAACATAGTCATTATAGCTTACTTGAGGTTCCTTCTTTATTTTCACTTGATTTAGCTATTGGTTCTTCAATGACTGTTATTTTAATACCTCTACTTTTTAACTCATCCTGAATCAATTTCAGCAGCTGCCCTAAGTCCTCCACTTGATCTTTAAGTCTTCTGTTAGTAGCTCTCAAATGAGTATTTATTATTCTGACAAAATTGGCTTCCTTTATTGCTGGAACTGTCCACTTGAAAAACTACTCTGCACTACTTGGAGTTTCAAAAATAGAATCGGTTTTTCCTTCCCACAGTGCCTTCATTCTTTTAAAATGTGCTTTCTCAACACTATGCTTTCTAGCCCTTTTTCTCATGACAACAATTTCCTGGTTTTCCAACCTCAATTTTTCCGTAAGATGCTAAAACTCTGTTTTCTCTGTCATTTCTTCTTTTCCCCTCTTTGTTTTGCTGGCTGTATGTTTCACTGTAGGTGATGAGAGATCAACAACTTATTTAGGAGCTTTAGGTGTCTCAGTGAGTTTATGAAATTCCTTGCTGCCTTCCTTCAATTTCATAGCATGCCTAGTCATAGGCTTTCTTTCTTGAAAGATGAATGCTGCATCTTACCCAATGAACTATAGCTTTTTGGCAGACTTGGCATTTTTCAGTTTATGCTCATCTTTCCCAATGAACTCAACTTGAACAATGAGTGTCTTCTCTATGTCAATAGCATGAATAATGTCCTCTAGATTTCCCTTTGCTACTGGGCTGTCCTTTGTAGCAACTGTCTTTCCTTTTGATTCCATTGCTTAGCTTCTAGTTACTGTTTTTATTTCCTGCTTACTGACAACTTGTTTCTGTTTTGCAGGTGATGGAGTTGGTGTATCAAGAATTTGTATCTGCTATGCCCTTTTTTTTTACAAATTCTTTTGGTTTTACAGCCACAAGTTGACTTGGTTCTGCTACAGGTGGTGATGGAACTCCTTTAGTTTTAGGGTTTCTTGCAGGGGTTAGGGTTTCCAACTCAAAACCATTTATAAACAAGAAAGATGACCAATCCCTTCCTATCTTCTGAAGTTCATCTAAAATCAATAAATTCATTAAACCATGATGAAACAAGGATGTTTCACTCCCTTCAGACTTTGCTTGCACCTTATCAGCCATCTTTGCAATACTCCTATGTAGTTAAAAAGGAAAATTGAGTGAAATTCATAAGCATCTTGAAATGATATGATTAAACCTTGTGATATCCGCCTTCACATGTAAAATAATTTTGTATGTTGAGTAGCAGCTTTGAATAAGTGTATTTGATGCAGCCTCTAGGGATAGCATTGTTAAGGTCCATGTCTGTGTATTCAGGCTTCATGAATTCTTTGCATTGCTCCATATCAAATTTGAATCTTTTAAACCAAGTTTCTTGACTCTTGGTATCTCTGTAACAACAACAATGGTCTCTGGTGTAACAGATACACTTAGCATCCCAACCTTAGTAGCTGTTCCATGAAAATTCATGGCAAATTCTTTGGATACCTGTGGGTGAGAGCCCTGCAAATTTTCACAAAACCGTAAGAAACCTACTTTTTTGAATGCCTCCATCACTGCTGGGTCTTCAGTTATTAACCTCATATCTTCAGGTTCATGCCTTAAGCACTATCCTCCTCTGTGTGTTTTCTTGTCTTCTTCCATACTTTTCAAAAGACCTATCAGCCTCGCTTGATAAATTGTGTTAGCCTCGCTTGAATCAATTTGTATCAGCCTCACTTGATATGGGTGTAGAAAACCTTTGTATGAACCCTCCACAGGTTTGGTTTAACACTTAAGAGCTCAGACATTTCGAATGGAGCCAAAAGGAAAACAAGAATGACCAATTAGGAAAGATTTTGAAATTTAAAATGTCATATCATAACTGAATGATGCCTCATTCATAACCTATAATGACAATGATGACTGCAGACATGGGTGAGTACATCAAATTTCATTATTACCTGACTCATCATACCACTAACCTACCCTTTCCCAACGGTTTCTGACATTTTCCAGCTCATCTGACAAGACAGTTATAAATCCATGCTTTCGTAGTGCCTGCAGTGCAATTTTTCATGTTTGTGCTATGAAAATATCACCGTTTTCGTAGTGAAAAACAAATTTTTTCAACGGGTGGCACTACGAAAATAGGGTTTTTTGGCTAATTGAACAGTTTTGACCCGAAACTTTAGGAAATGACCCAAAGATGAAAATAATGAGTATTTGACATGAAAGAAGTTTAGGAAAGACTTCATTTGAATCTAAAGATGAGATTTAAACCATAAAAATCTAAAACCTACCCTTGACCAAACCTAAATTGAATTCTAAACCCAATTCTGAACCATGAAATTTTGTAACCTTATCACAATGATGTGCTAATATTTTTGGGTGATAACAATAGGGATCTTCTCAAAGAAGAATGCGCATAAAACTATCCCAAATGAACAATTATAATTGGTCCATCGCCTACATGAGTTCAACTATCATTTCAACGATGATAGAATCATCTGGGCCCACTGATAGTAGGTCCCTACTAGCACACTCTGTACTAGCATCATATTCCCTCTACCAATGCAATGAAAGGCATGAATACCCAATATCCATACCACTGCTTCGACTGTAGCTCATGTCGCCAACTTCTCTATGTCATTGATATGAATGGTCGTTCCCTTTGCACAAACACCCAGAATATAATGGCGATCCAAAAACTCACCTATCTGCCTCCCACGAGGCAACACTGGATGTATCTCCCATACCATCCCCAAGGGGGAAATTCATATCAAAAAATATATATCCTGGATCTTCAGCTTGATCCTATGGCCCTGTACCACGAAATCCTCCTGATTTGGGTCCCAATAGCTCACTATCCTTGAAAACAAGGGCTCATCAACTCTCATCAATGGGTTCTCCAAGAACTTAAGAACCCCATAACGAGCCAAAACCCCTCTAATTTCGAAATTCCCATGAATATCTGCATGAAGAGTCTCTAAGTCTCGTTCGTGCCATGACACCTTTAGCTTTGCCATACCTACGCAATAACATTATGTTTTTTCAGTTTATAGTTAAAGGCATACATCTAATGTCCTTAGCTTCAGCTTTGCACAAGCCCCCCATACTGCCCTTCCTCCTTGCCAAAAAAATAGTTTTTCCCCTAAAAAAAAACACTGAACGCATTTTTTGGCCCTATTTATGCATTCCAAAATGTAGATCGGGCCCCAAAAAGTGCGTTGTGACTGTGAAGAATGCTAGGGGTCTCCCATAGGTAACTGAGGCCCTAATCTGAAAATCTAAACCACTGAAAATGACGAGTAAGGTTAGGCTGCCTACCTCCAACGAGCAGATGTTGATTCTGATGGTTGGGTTGTACGCTACGATCTCCATAATATTTAGGGCCTTCTCCTCCTCTCCAAATTCTCCAGAACACACTTATCAAATGAATTAGATTTGGAGGGAAAACACTTTTTGACAGAACAACCCTAGTTTTTTCGTCGCCCATTGCGACCAAATTGTAGCTCAGTTTGACGAACCATCAACATTTTTGGAAAGCTCTCACAAGGTTCTATAATGGGTGTTCATTTTATTTTGGTAATTTGACACTTCACTTGGAAGCCATTTTTTCCACGAATTTTCACTTTGCCTCCAATTCACACCTAATTTCTTCATTTGAGATGCTTGTACTTCGGTGCCACTTTTACTTAGCACTTGTCATCTCATGCGTTGATTTTCACCATGGGTAACCCTTATTTACTCATGTTTTTATGGCCCCCCTGGGTCTATCCTGTGTGGTAGCATCATCGAGTCACCCTTGTTCAGAGCGTCCGAGATGAGTCACTCTTGCATTTATGGAGTCTATTCTGAGTTCCATTATGTCCTGTTACATTATTTCGTCCATATTTGTGTTGCATTCATCCCATTTTGCTACTATTGGCCTCTAGATATATTGTCTGTCATTGAAAAGCTTCCATATGAGTACTTGACCATCCCCTCGGAAATTGAGTCAGTCGCTGCCAAGTCAACCATGCATTTTATGCTTTGACAAGGGAAGTTGTTAGTCCACCTCTCAGTTTATATCCCTCAATTATTATTCTTGGTGTCACTCCATCAGTGACTCTATTATGATCCCTCGTGCCTTCGTTAAGGATTCCTTATTTCATTAGCTTTGGTGGGCCCTCTTCTATCGACTTCAGCACATTCATTCTAGAAGAATGGTTTAGAGGGTGGTGTACGTTGGCTCAAGCTTTCATCATTGTTTGGTGCCTCGGGTCAATAAAATGGAATCATAATTTCTCTTTGATTTGGTTGTTTCTCACGTGCTTGACTCCAACTCATTATCACACAATTGAGAATCGTACACTTGATGGTCTGGTGATCTAACAGATTGTACTAGTGATTTTTAGGTGTGTGTAAGATGTTCCAAAACTCATGAGGGGGTGGCCCTTTGGGTAGCCCTCACATGCCTGGATGACCTCAGATTATGATCCAACCTTAGATACAATTCTACAGATTTGATGGGTTCGGTTCCAACCACTTATAATGCTCACAACATGAATGTCTCCTTCAGATGATCCATTAAGATCTTTAGAGCCATTTCATGTTCAACATGGCTTCTTTGGCAACGGTCCCCCCTCCCCATGTTAGCTTGAGGGGCGTTATGTCTCATGTACTCATATGTTATTATATTTAGTCTTGGCCTATGTTTTTCCAGGCACATTATATATATGGGATTCATTGTATTATGTCATGGCCCATTGATGGCAGGGGATCATATATTATGTACTTTGTAGCTCAGTCCCACATTGCTAGGCTCACCATTTTTTTTGTACTCAGTTACCTTGACGGGTATGGGTATGCCTAACCTGCCTCATTTGATATCATGTACTCAATAAAAGGAAACTTATATTAGTTTACTAGGTCTCACCCCCTCCATTCTTGTCCTTCCTTACATTTCTTCAGTCGTCTCTCTCTCTTTGAATCCCCTCTGGTGTCTTGTGGAAGTGTAACTTACGAGGTATTTCAGTCATATGATTTTCTCCTAATGCTCGTACGTTGGGGGGCAATCTGTTATCACCAAAAAATTATCACCTAGCCATTTCTAACTAGGTGGATTGAAATACACCATGTGAGTTTAATTTTTACCATGGTAAAATCACTTTCACTATAGGAAATAATTTAATAAACCACTTTTATTAAGTTATTTTCGATTAAAACCCATGAGAATAATTAAAGAAACAATAATTTATTTAATTTTCTCTAGGAATAATTATTCAATCATTGTTTGATAATTATTCCTTGTCACATTTGACTAAATCACCTAGGAATAATTAAATAAATCATAATTTATTTATTTTTCCTTAGCTCCATCCTTGGAATAATTATTAAATCATTATTTAATAATTATTTCATTTCACACCTTTCTTATTATTCGCGAAATAATTAATAAATAATTTTATTTGTTAGTTATTTCTAAATAAAGATATTTAACCTTTTTAAATATATTTTCCCTCTCCAAAAATATAATAAAGTATTCAAAGCGGTTAGATCTAGATTTTGGTCAATAATATTTTATTATTTTCCGTCTTCGAGATCAACTCAATACTTTTCTATAAATAAGAGGGGTTTTCATTCATTTTTCACCATGATCATTGTCATCGTCACCATTATCGTCATATACCTTTCGAGCTCCCATTTTTTATTTCTACGTTGTTTGGGTTTTCACACATTTGAGAGAGGAAGATTTGAATACTGAAGCGATAAGGACATCAAAGGACCCATCCCACTGAGGGGGACTTACGACCCTTTGTAAATCTCCTTCTCCAGGTGTCATTAATAAAATATTTTTCTTTCAAAGCTTTTCCATGTTTGAGTTATTACATCAAATTTATTTTTATTATTTATTCTTTTAGATTTGCATACATCTATTTTTCTGCAGGTTTTTCTCACATATTTATTGTAGATATGAAGTATAAGCAACCACAATTGTTGTTAGGGTCACTAATCACCTATGAATTAAGTGATATTGTTTTGGTATGCCTTCCAAGAAATTTCATACTAATAGTTAGACTAGAAAACAAATGAAATGGAACTATTTGTGTTGACATAGAGAAAACTATGTGAAATTGTGATTCAGATGAAAAATATCTATATTAAATGAAAGAAAACTATGATTTTTATTTTTAATTTAAATGAAAACTATCTACCCTTACAAATCTCCAAGGGACCCTCCTGTGAGTGTAAGTTCATCACTAATTAATCAACTTTCTTAACCATGCATTCTTAAAAAGGAACAAAGTATTATATTAATTGTAAAGGTCTCTTGAACAAAGCTTGCAGCTATTTAACAATCAACAACTAACTGTATTTTTGGTTTCACCTCACGACATGGAAAATTTGAAGGATGGAAACTTATCTTGAAGTTTAAAAACATTGGCGAATCTCACTAGTCCCTAATATAAAAACTATAAAATGTTTATTGATGTATTTGTAAAATTATTCAAATTTATAATGATTTTATGTATACTCTCTATATAATGTTTGCGATTTTTAATGTAAAATATTTTTGTATTATAAAATTTGGGCGAATCATTTTTATAAAAAATGGAAATTGAAAATATTTTTTTGGAAAAATCATGGAAAATTAACCCACCTGGAAATATTAGCCCCTAAAATTTTCCATGCTTCACAACTTATATATATATATATTTTTATCAAACTGATCTAAGAGTCCTATGTCAAGAGGGAATTTATCTAATATGCCATCTAAGAATTAATGTCAAATTGAAAGTCTATTTTCTCATGATTTATTACTGGAAGAGAAAATCATGAGGGATTCTTATCAAACATATCTTCTCTCGATAGAAAAAAAACATCTCCATGCTCGCTTGATTTCACTATGATCTTTTGCAGAAACTTGCTTAAATGCTGAAATGTCATAGCCATAGTTGACTTATGGTTTGACTTCTAGATATTTCAACCTCTGTATCTTACCAGATCATGAAAATAGGTGGAAATCCATGCGTGGAACAATTTTCATATACATGTACCTTTCATTTATTATTTGGTGCATTGAAACCTATCTAACCATGGAGATGGCTGCAAAATTCTACATTAGCTATGGAATGAGTAAGACTTTTTAGTTGTAGATATGTTTTAATTATATTTCATAAAGAAACAATAGATTCTAAAAGATGGATGATAAATACCTTTTATATGTTTGAGTAAGTCTGTGATGACCTTGATTAGGCTGAAACTGCAACAAGATGGTCACAAAAAGATAAAGGAGAGGAAAAAGGGTAGTAAAAAAGGAAAACAATTTCGGACTTCAACAACAATAATATTGTTGTATATCAATATTGTTCATTATCTTTATTATTATAATGAGGCTTTTAGTTTATTATAATTTACTCCATGGTAATTACATTATGAATTGAGTGTACCAAATTAAAATCATTGTATTGCATTTAATTTTAAGTCCATTCCTTATGAGAATCCTTAAAAAAAGGCATCTACATTTAGCCTTTAACATCACATAACTAGCACCTCATTTTCAAGGCATGGAATCACTTAAATTAAATCTAGTCATAACCATAGGGGATTTCTAGGAAAAACCAAAGAACCCCAATTACAAAGGGACCACCGTATCTAAAACTTGAACTCATAAAATTGAATCATGTGGGTCTATCCTAAAACCAATTTTAGAAACTATGTGGGCTCTTCTCAATGATCATTTATCTTCTCTCCTCAGTCACTCACTTTCTCTACTTTACATTATTCAGTTGTGCCATAAAAATATTAGGAAGCCATGTAACTTGTCATTGAAGTTGTTCTGGCATAAGAACACTCAAAAGCCATGGAAATCATCATTGGAGTAGAAAATAATTCCATAACCAACATCGTTTTTAGTTGATTCATCCAATTGATGAAGGATGTTATTGAAAACCAAAACAAACCATAACATTATAAAAATTAACTTCAACTGTAAGAAGAGCCTTCAATTCGATATTAGATCCATATTTTAAGATCAACATACAACACACATGCACACCACCAAGGATTGCTTTCAAAGTCTATAAACTTCCTTTATGGAGGCACATAACATACTCCATCACTCAAAGCCATGATAATGGTGTCTGGACTATATCATATGCAACCCTATGAGATTCTTCACCACATAAACAAAATAAATAGAACCATGTTCTTGCTAATAATAAATGCAAGTGAGGAAATATGAACCCATATGATTGTCATAACCATCACAAAAGTTGCTATTTAAAACATAGGCATGATAAATAGATGAACCAAATAGCCATAATTAGGAATACTTGGTTATGTATGTTTTAACCTATGTTCAGAAATTACCTGCAAACAAATTCTCAAAAAAAAAATTATAATGGCGAGAACAAAAAAATATACACAAATATTTTCTCGTGGAACCCAAAACTGGGAAAACTAGATTGATTTTTCATTATTTTCCTTTCAATGTTACAATACATTATATACATGTCGAAAAATTCATAAACACCAATATTTTAACCTTGGATTAGAACATAAATGTAGTTCCCTTGACTAGATCTACAAAATACCATGGGAAAAACCATCATGCTCAATACCATATGCAAAAGCCATGTGCAAAACCATGGGTAGTTCTTCCCTACATCCTTGGGTTCGACCCCCATCCAAATCATCATGCCCAAAACCACGTGCAAAACCATGGGTAAGTCTTCCCTCCATCCTTAGGTTCGTCCCCAATCCTTGGGTTTGCCCAATCATGATTAGGTGTGGATAAAAATAAAATTCTTGGGGTGCTGCCCCGGACACCGTGCAAGGAGGTTTCCACCCACCCCCTACACCCAACACAACGTAAGAACACATTGCGCTAGTTGTGTGAAAATATAACACATAACCAATGTTCCAAATAATTAGACATTCGATCATTATTTGCAATAGCTTCTATGGAAAAAAAAAGAAAAAGAAAAAATTAAAAATTAAAAGTATTTGCATCCAATACTTTCCTGGTTTAAATGATATGTCTAAACATTTTAGACTTAAAACACAAATTAAAAAATTTAAAAAAATTGAAAAAACATTTCCAAATTATGGTTTCTTCTTAATTAAGATGCTAATTAAAATAATATGTTAATTTACAACTTGCGCCAAATGCCATGATTGCAACTACTTTGTTAAAATAAATTCTTTACCTACTCCTTCTGCTATGTTATGTTGACAAAAGGGACTTCAACAAAACTCTACATAGTACATTGATCATGTAATTTGCTTATTTTACATTAAATATGATTTTTTTTAGAAGAACAAAACTAACTGGTACTTTATTATATTCAACAAACCAATTACATTCCCTTGGCATATGAAAAAACTACATCATATACATATGAGAGACATCTACAGGCCAAAATAAATTGATATCTAATAACAAATTCTTGAAACTGACTAAAAACATATGTATCTCCAAGATAAAAACATATTCAAAGTAAGTTCTAAAATTCATTAGCAAAACATGGTAAATTGTGAAAAGAAAAGTTCAAAATAGATGCTAGTCCACATATTCCCATCTATGGGATGGAAATAATTCCATTTTTCATCAGAATTCCATCCCATAAAGTGTTCTAGTAGATTAGGCCGCCTGAGTGGAGCACTCCCCACTTGGAGAGCCCATCAAAAACACAATTTGATTCCTTGTAGATATGAGTAATGGGAAAACTCCCAAGAATACCTAACAGAGCCTTGAATCGATCCCTCCATCCCTGTAGGTCAGGAGGGTTGAAACAAGAAATCCTAGAGAAGCCATTGACAATGGTTTTAGAGCCCCCAAATAGATTCAAGGTTTTAAGCCCCTTCTCACTTGCAAACCATAATAAGCCCCAGAGGGAAATCATCTCGGCCCAAGTATTTGTTACATACCCACCATTCCAATGAAGCTTTTCGCTTATGTGTTCATCAACACGCAACCACTCCCCACATCCACAGACACCCCACTATGCCAATCCATCAAAGAAACCTACCAGAACTGTAATGCATGGTTTCAAGAATCACCTGGACATGTCACAAATGTATGTTTTCTTGGGCTCCATGGGCACCAACAATGAGAGAAATTTTGCACAAATATTTTTTACTCTGTTTAGCAATCCCCGGAAGATATAATGGTTGTGCGCCTTCCATATTTCCCAAAATATGAACAACTTAATGTAATTATGGGGGCCCATTCCAAAAATTCCCCATCTCAAGCAATGCTCAATCGAAAGAAAGACTCGGAAATGTAAACGGCAGGAAGATAGAATAATAGACTAAATATTAAGTGAAAAATTACAATGTATGAACAATTGTGTTATCGATTCGCCCCCCCATGTCAAATGACACAATAGGCAGGTCCATTGAAACCACGTTTGCACAAATTATCCCATGTGAATATGCAGTTCTGCCATACCAACCAAAAAAATAGGACGATTTTTAAAAGGGCCTGTAATTCCCATATCATTTGGAACCAGGCCCACGGAGCATAATAAAAATCTTTATGAGATAAATATTTGTAACAATATTACCACCACCATGTGTTTACGTAGTATTCCCTCCCAAGCAAGGAAATCACCCCCCAGATTTCGACATAGTCCTACATCCTGTAATTGATTTTGAAAGGAGATCTAGATCTGGGCATTTGGCCCCAACAAACCAAGTTGAACAACCACCCTCTAGTTCAGATGAATCCCAATCCAACCATTAATCAACTATCCTAAAAGGAAAAGAACACACTAATGTAGTGTTTCTTGAAGTTGCATCGGGAGACTGTAATATTCCTCCAGGCCCATGATACAATCACTTCTAATGGAGATATGATTACCGCCCCTGAAATCCCATCTAATACACTTTAGGAAGTGAGTTTTTTCTTTCTAAAATATGCACCAAATGTATGAGCCATTTCTGATACAAATTTCTCCCCAGCGGAACCATTATGCAAATGGCCTATACTTTAGATATTTTTCCAGAAATATATTTTGTATAATTCCTTCGCCAAACAATTATGCCACAATGATTATAAAAGGAGAGAATTATCGACTAATTTTGTGTTTAGGATACCCCATCCATCAAGGTGACAAGGTATAACAATATATTCCCACTCCATCAGATGGAATTTACTAGATCCTTCTGGGCTTGACCACAAAAAATGAGCAAAAATAGATTGAATCTCAGAATAGATTCACAATGGTAGTGAAAATAGATGCATCAAGTAATTTTCCAGCTATTGTAGGACTGATTGTATAAGTGTGAAATGACCACCTAGTGAAAGAGTCTGATGGGTCTAACAACTGGGTTTTCTCCATAACTTCAACAATAACCAAGATCAATCATGTACCATATAATTATTAGGCTTCAACCTATATCCCAGATATGTGAAACCATCCTGAAGGGGTTTGTAGCCAACCTATAAAGTGGATGTAATATTTTGTATCTTCTCCATATTACCAAATGAATATATAAGAATTGACTTATAACCATTCATGATCAGTCGAGAGGCAAGAAAAAACGACAAAAAATATGAAATAAAACCTCCCATTGAGTTGTAGACAACGTGCCGTTGAGCAGGTAAATCCCCTTTGCGGACAAAGGCGATCCCTCTAGCCCTAGGGTGGGTCTAGCGACAAGGGACCATGCTGGACTTTTGGACTCCTAACTTATAAATGAAAGACGAACTGATATAGATACCCTACCTCGGTCCAATGCTTTTGTTGTGACTTGCAGAAACGATCCTCCGATATTTGTCTTCAAATGTCACAGTTCGTCAGTGATAATGATCATGCTCCTGCACAAAGATAAAGTGAACGATGAAAAAATACAAGAATATACCTTCATTTATAGCTATTCGATTGGTCAAGGAGCATCAAAATTTTTTCATATAATTAAAAACAAAATTGGAACAAAAAAACTAGTCATGTATTAATGATAGAGAAAAGAAGTTTAAAACCTTAATGCCTTGACGTTACAGGCCTTCTTCGATAGGTTCAGTCGGGCGTGTCTCATGCATTTGTTCAGGATCGGATTTGATGAGGCAACGGGCCTAAACTCTCTCTCAACAATGGATTCCTCTCTGCCTTATTCTACACATCAGCTATAGTAATGACTGTTCAGCTAGCTGAAACAATGTGAGAAGGAAGTATTTATAGGAGAGGAGGAGGTGGTTTGGGATCCCTCATAAGGTGGAGGAGAGGTCTATCCCTTTGGGGAGTTGCATAATTCTAGAAAATAAGAAGACAAAGGGAGGATTTCGACGTTATTCAGTGAAACAAACCATGATGACTCTGCTCACGAAGTTGTTAAGCATGAAAAATTCGTTTCTATTTTAAAAAAAATTCCAAAAACAACTCGGTGTGGGTGCCCTTCTGAGACAGAGTGCCAAAGGGCATGGGGCCCAGTGTTAATTTCTCCATGGGCGCAAGGCCATAACTTCCTACTAGCACCAACCCAAAATAACATGTTTTTGGATGTCTGCTTGAGGAATGATCAAAAGAGAAAATGTTCTTAACATGCCAAGGGATGAAATGACACTTGTGGCAAAGTATGACAATACACAGAAGTCACTAAAATGGTCCTCCAATATTCAGGATGGGGATTACAGGGACGGTGACAAAATACTGTGTAACAGATTCCCCCTAAGGCATGAGGTCTGAGAGAGAGGGAGGGGTGAAATGCTTTATGAGAACATGCCCAAACCAAAACGTTGCTATTGGAAGATCTATAAGAACAAGTACAACTGATATCTCTGATACATGAACATGTGGTATGGACGTAGCCATCCATAATATAGTACATCCAACAATAAGATCCGAGGCATGGACGTAGCCATCCAGTAAGAAGGATCATCAACTAGACTCAGGTATGGTCGCAACCATCCAATCAAAAGAGTCATGCATATAATCATGATAAACCAAATCGTCCCGCAGTCTGGATTTCATTAGACAAAATCCAGGGTCTTGCGCTCCTACAAATTCAAGCATGCGAATGAGTGAGATGAAGTCGAACATGCAAGAAAATCACCTGATTACCATCCAATGATGAGAGCTATTAATAGGCATGAGAGAAACCACCAATAATGACAATGGATCTCAAGGTACAACTAGTACAATCCATGGAATGTGAACAGTGAGATGGAGTCGAACACCCACAAAATCACTTGATCGAAGGCCAATGATGAAGACCTATCGTCGAATGCGAAGAACTTTCCATTGAGGCATGCAAGCTCTAAGGTACCAGAAGGGAGTCTATGGATCAACTTCCTGGATAACGAGTTGAAGTTGACAGAGTGTGACCGGTTGAAGGAGGGCCATAATTTTTCCCACATCATCGACACGAGACAGAGGAATAAGATGATAGTGAATCAAGACTAAACATAGGATCAGGGGTTGAAAAATACAGAAGGAAACTTCTCTTGAACATATTGGCGACACGATGTAATGTTCCCATTTTATCACATGGCTAAATGGAACATTAGAATTTTGATTTTATATCATTGCAGCTAAATAAATGGGTAAGGAGGCCCATGATTATGAAAAACATCAATAAAATCCCTCACATTATGAAAGAGGAGCATTATTGGAGCTTGTTTGCACACTCCATGTGTGAAAAGGGATAATTGCAAAGAGGGCTAGGTCATGTTGACCAAGTCAAACTGCACAATAGATGGAGGTGTGGCTTGCTTGGGAAGCCTACGAAATTGCATGAGGAGGAGAAAACCATAATGTGCGTGGTCTATGGCTAAGGAGCCTTCAATGGCATAAAAGGAGGGGAAAGCAACCATTTTGAGCTAGCTTGGATATTTCGAATTGATTTCCACAGTTGCACACTGTGATAGCTGTGCTGCTCAGCACAAGGGATTTCTTGTTCAAGAATTCCCTCCCTTCTTGAGAAGCTCTTAAAGGTTTGATATTCATCTTCTCCACATCTTGGCTCAAGGCCAAAGTTATTCCTTTCAGTGCAATGATTCTTGCAGTAGGAGCCATTGTGTTGCTGGGTTTGTAGTGGAGGTTCTCACACCATCATTCCGGAGCTCAGATTTCAAAAAAGGAAGCTTTTATGCATTCAGGAGGTTAGTAGGGGAGACATCAGCTCCATTTCTCATATCTTGGCAGGAGGTCAAAATCTTCCCATCATCTATAGCGCAGTTCCTCTCTTTGACTACGCAGTTCTTGAGTGAAATTGCAGTGAGGGGTTCCACCAGCATTTTGGAGAGTGAGATCTTTGGTGAAAGGATCAGATTTTCACTCTAGATTTCCATTGGAGGAGGTCTATACATTTTATGCAGCATTATTCATACATCTCCTTTAGGTTCTCATTTTAGAGTAGCAGCTACTCCAACTACTCCGGCATTTCTGCAGAAATGCCATTTTGTATGTATTGTAGCCAGTCCCTTTAGGGGTTGTTTATTATAGTTTCCAGGGGTTGAGATCCAGCTCCCCCTTCTTTATTTGAGCTTATTATTTCCATATATTCATTGTATCATTATTTTGCAGCAGTCTTCCTTCAGTGACTGCGCAGTCATAGTTGGGCATAGTATATGTAGCAGTGTATTTCATGTTCATTGTACTTGTGTATTCAGGGAAGGAGTTGCTTCAGCTTGAGTGATCATTTCCTCAAGATCTTGTACACATTTCTACTATCATATTATTAATGAGAAGACTATGAGGGTTATTTCATTTCCTGAAGTTTCTGCACTCACTGCTATTTCCAGCTCATGCTTGTGTATTGCTGTAGCTCATCTCTTGTGAGCAATATCTTCCTGAAGGAAGAAATATTTGCATAGCTATAGGCAGAGTCTGAGTAAGGGCCAGGAAGCCTCTGGTTCTCATCCTCTCTTTAGAGGTGAAATAACTGGTAAAAGCCCTCTCAGTCCATCTCTGACATAGCCTTGTCAATATTTCCGACAAAGGAACATTTCAGCAGTGAAAAATTCTGCTGATTTCCATTTCAGGACATTACAATGGTATCAAAGCATCGAACTTGGCACAGCCTGTGAAGTTTGAATTTCAGAAGCAGAGAGACCAATGATGAAGAAGATGAGATTGCTCTCATCTATTTTCAGATCTAGAGGAGACCTCTCCAAGGAGGTCAAGAAAAATGAAGGAGGATAAGAGGAAGGACCATGCACTTCCTATTCTCACAGAGAAGTAGAGCAGAAGCATGGAAGACACTTGGAATTTGAAATTCTAAGTGAGTACCCAGCTGAATACCGAGCAAAACCTAGAGTCTCCCAAGAGACTTTACCTTTTCCACAGTTTATTCAGTAGAAAGAAGAAGAAAGACTCCACAGCCACGAGATGATGAGAGGCAATAGATTTCTATTGTCCACATTTGATGGATCACTCACATGTGCAACAGAGGTTTGGGAAAAGAAGCTAGAGGCCTTTTTCTTGCTACATCCTATAGCAGACAAAGAGGTAGTAGAAGTTTCAGTGCTTCACTTAGAAGGTGAAGCAAAGATTTGGTGGATCGGCCATTTAGACCATGCAAGGGTTTCAAATATTGTTGAGTTTTCTCAAGGATTGATCAATAGATTTGGAAAAAAGAGGGAGGAGGCCTCACCACCATTGGATGAGGCATGTGCCAGCGCTGTTGAGACCATGGAGGAGTAGCCTTCATCTTCAGAAGTTTGGGAGGCCAAGTCTCATGAGGAAGTCTTCACCAAGGTATGATTGGAGATCCATTTCTTGTCATTTCAGCAAACACCTTGGATGGGTCTACATCATTGCATGCAGGTGACTTAGAGCAGCAGAATAATACTGCACTGTACAAGAGCAGTGATGCAAAGGAGATCTCACGGAGAGATTTCAATGGAGGTGCACTCCCACACTTTTTGGAGTGCGAGGTTCTTCAATAGTTGGAGGAGAGTTTTTCCTTCTCACAGGAGCAAGTAGGAGATGGGGGACATCTTCGGATGGATAGCTTCTCTCATGACTGTGGTGGAGATTCCTTGAGCCACACATATCACGATGGGAGGTTTTTTCCTACCAACTATTTGGATCCTTATAGGATCAAATTGATCCTCAGGAGATCTGTATTTCAAAATCCCATGAAATGCAGAGGTTTGATTTGGGATGAGGGTAGTCCTCAAAGGAGGAGTACCAGGATGAAGGAAGGGAAGGGACATCCACACATGGCTGAGTGGATGTGGTGGAGAAGAAGCAAGGGGCTAGTGGGTCACTTGCAGATTTATGATACCGGGCAACAAGAGGCTTGGCTGCGCTGGTTACTCTTGAAGGAGTTTGGCCATCACTTGGTATACTCTCTTTCTAGGAGTAGGAGGAGGCAGCAAGGAGGTTTGTTGCTTGGGTGGTGTTGGAGAGAGAAAAGGCATATGTGCTCTCACATGATGTAAAATGTTGCAGGAGTAGGAGATGGAACTACCATGGTGCAAAGGGGATACTGCTTGGCTTTTGATGATCAGGAACTGCTTCCACCTTGGGAGAGATTCCATATTTGTAGCAGCATTGTTGGAGGGTTGCCCATTTATGTTGAGGGAGATGAGGGCAACTGCGCAGTAATATCCAGAGACTATCTAGTGCCTCATGCAGAGGAAGGAGGAGCTCTTGCTCCAAGGAGGAGGACTCTTGCATCCTTGCAAGGAAGTCCCCAGGATCTCATACATGGAGATCAAGGCACACATGTGCCATTGTTGAGGAGGTGTGTCACCATCGAGACACAAGGAGGAAGTAGGGAGAAGACCCAACATCTTGAGATAAGGAGTGCACATACCTACTCATTGTTGGAGGATGATGCACCTAAGAGGGTGATTGGATTTCACAGTGCAAGCATGGACAGACTTTTTCATCCATCTATGCAGTCACCCCTTGAGGATGATGTCTCATTGCATGGAGACATTTTTCCAGGGAGACCACTAGATCACCAGCTGATGGGATATGCTTCACATGTTGGGGCACCACTCATTGTTTTCAGAGGATTGGAGACCTTGGGAAACAACTACACAACGCTAAGGGTCTTGGGTAGACTCAAGGAGGAGGGGGCCATTCCCTCAATATCATTTCCACCCACTTTTATTTCAGATTCTGTGCTGTGGTAGAACTAGCAGGGGAAGGTTAGAAGCCTTCCAATTTGCATCTTTGGCATGAGAAATGTCAAAGGAGGAGATGACCATATGACAAATGCTCTTCATGAGGGATCATCAGTGCTGCCACTATGGAGGATCGATCCGTGGGGGAGCTCCGGATTGCTGGTGGAGTATTCCCAGGATCATTTTTCTTGCATGATATTGATAGATCAACATATGAGGAGATGCATAGATCATGTGCAGATGGAGGAGTCAACACAACCGCCTGTTTTCTCTTTGAGGATGAGGGGAGACTCTTTTTTGAGCCACTCCATTTGCATGAGAAGGAATTATGGTAAGGGAATTTTTTATTTGCATGATGATTTATATATTCCTCCCTTAACCATATATGTACAGGATGTTGCTCTGAGGAGGGGAATTCTTCTTTTTGGACCCCATGGTCTACTTGAGGCCATGAGCAATTTTGGTGACCACTCCCTAGGAGGACTTGGGGAGGAAATGTATTCTGGAGGACCTACTCATCTTGCACCATATATCATTCACTTCCTCCATACTTTTGAGGAGAGTCGGACAACAAGCAAGTGGTTGAGAGGCCACACCTTTTGGCATACTCTTATGATGTTGAGGGTCAAACTGCATTGGTCACAGTTGAGGGACCATTGTCTTTCTCCCTTGCTACATATGACAGCAAGCATGGTTTTCATTATGGGTCATTATAATGCTGATGTCTTTGTGATTGTTGAGAGCATGATGGGGGGAATGGCACATTGGTTGGATGTGTCCCTTGGGGGAGAAATCTCCCACATTATTTGCATTGCATGTTCTAATGGGAACATGAGAGGACATGTGGCCACTACAGCAACACATTTGTTTCCATTTGAGGTGAGCCATATGATTGATTGGATGCCATATGGTGATGACTACCAACTCATCACATATGAGATGATTTTGGACAGCATGTTTCATAACATTGGAGAAGAGATCTTTGGAGGTCTAGTCTTCAACTTGCCACTGGAAGGAAAATTTATTGTAGCCCAGGATCAACATATACTCTACATTTATCCTAAGTGGAGAGGAGGAAATCATGGGGTAGGCTACTTTGTCTACCAAGATCTGATTTTCAGCCCACCTATATTGCAGGATCCAAAGGTGGAAGATGATTGTCAGGAGTTGCCATGTTGGGAGGTAACTAAATTTTTATGGATCATTGCTTGGGGGATGGAGGATCTACATGAGGAGGATATTCCTCAACATATTTCAGACTCCATGCCTTGAGTGGAGGTTCTTCCAGTTCTATCCTTGCAGTTGCTTGAGGATAAGCAACATTTGGGAGGGGAGGACTGTAATGTTCCCATTTTAGCACATGGCTAAATGGAACATTAGAATTTTGATTTTATATTATTGCAGCTAAATAAATGGGTAAGGAGGTACATGATTATGAAAAACATCAATAAAATCCCTCACATTATGAAAGAGGAGCATTATTGGAGCTTGTTTGCACACTCCATGTGTGAAAAGGGATAATTGCAAAGACGGCTAGGTCATGTTGACCAAGTCAAACTGCGCAATAGATGGAGGTGTGACTTGCTTGGGAAGCCTACGAAATTTCATGAGGAGGAGAAAACCCTAATGTGTGGGGTCCATGGCTAAGGAGCCTTCATTGGCATAAAAGGAGGGGAAAGCAACCATTTTGAGCTAGCTTGGATATTTCGAATTGCTTTCCACAGTTGCACACTATGATAGCTATGCTGCTCAGCACAAGGGATTTCTTGTTCAAGAATTCCTTCCCTTATTGAGAAGCTCTTGAAGGTTTGATCTTCATCTTCTCCACATCTTTGCTTAAGGCCAAAGCTATTCCTTTCAGTGCAGTGATTCTTGCAGCAGGAGCCATTGTGTTACTGGGGTTGCAGTGGAGGTTCTCACACCATCATTCCAGAGCTTATATTTCAGAAAAGGAAGATTTTATGCATTCAGGAGATCAGTAGGGGAGACATCAGCTCCATTTCTCATATCTTGGCAGGAGGCCAAAATCTTCCCATCATCTACAACGCAGTTACTCTCTTTGACTGCGCAGTTCTTGAGTGTAATTGTAGTGAGGGGTTGCACCGGCATTTTGGAGAGTGAGATCTTTGGTGAAAGGATCAGACTTTCACTCTATATTTCCATTGGAGGAGGTCTATACATTTTATGCAGCATTATTCAGCCATCTCCTTTAGGTTCTCATTTTATAGTAGCAGCTACTCCAACTACTCTGGCATTTCTGCAGAAATGCCATTTTGTATGTATTGTAGCCAATCCCTTTAGGGGTTGTTTATTATAGTTTCCAGGGGTTGAGATCCAGCTCCCCCTTCTTTAGTTGAGCTTATTATTGCCATATCTTCATTGTATCATTATTTTGCAGTAGTCTTCCTTCAGTGAATGCGCAGTCATAGTTGGGCATAGTAGATGTAGCAGTGTATTTCATGTTCATTGTACTTGTGTCTTCAGGGAAGGAGTTGCTTCAGCTTGAGTGATCATTTCCTCAAGATATTGTACACATTTCTGCTATCATATTATTAATGAGAAGACTATGAGGGTTATTTCATTTCCTAAAGTTTCTACACTCACTGCTATTTCCAGCTCATGCTTGTGTAGTGCTGTAGCTCATCTCTTGTGAGAAATATCTTCCCGAAGGAAGAAATATTTGCATAGATATAGGCAGATTCTGAGTAAGGGCCGGGAAGCCTCTGGTTCTCATCCTCTCTTTAGAGGTGAAATAACTGGTAAAAGCCCTCTCAGTCCATCTTTGACATAGCCTTGTGTTGTGGAGGTAAATCCCCTCTGCGGATAGAGGCGATCCCTACTAGCCCAGAACGGGTCTAGCAACAATCGTTCATGCTATATTGCAGGTTCCTAATTTCAAATAAACCAACTAGCGATGAAGGCTTACCTGGAATCCAACGCTGTTTCTTGTAGAGAAAGTAGCACTCCTGTTCCTTAGCTCTGGCAGATCACAATCCTCACGATCTCCGTGATCGGACACCTGCACACGCAAGAAACAAAACAAACGCAAGCGTAAAATCCAGTATATGAAACTATATGTCAGTCAGAGAAGACATAACTCATCATCATAATCAACAACAGGAATGGAACCATAACCAATAGTCGCTTATCATTAATCAATCAAAGAAGAATACAACCTTAGCCCTGACGCTGAATTCTCCTTCAGAGGGTCGCCAACGGAACACGTCTCGAAAAATCCTGTCGGGGATGGGACAAACCTCTCTCTCCAGATGTCTCGACAATAATATCCTTGCTTGGATTTGGCCTTAAGGGAATGAATCAAGGCTCTTGTAGCATAAGGCTCTGATGGCTCTTGGGAACTTGGAGACTACCATTCAGCCATTCAGCCCTTCAGCCATTCAGCCCCTTCATCAATGGATGAAGGCTATATTCATAGAGGAGAGGAGGAGGTTTGGATCCCTACAATAGTGGAAGGGAGGCCTTATCCCTTGGGAGGTTCCCCATAAGTTGGAAACAAGAGGCCAAATGAGGAAGGCTATGGTTATTCAGTCGAAACCACTCTTGATGACTCATCCACGAATTTGTTGTAATCGAAACTTCGCCTCATTTTTTAAAATTTTTTCCAAAAGCAGATTGGCGCGAGTGCTTAACTAGGACAGAGCTCCAATTGGTGTGGGCTCAGTGTTAATTTTACTCATTGGCGCGAGTACATAATGGGCTACCAGCGCCAAGGCAAAAACATGTGTTTTTAGGGGTCTGCTCAGGAAATGATCAACATAAGAAATGTTGTCCTCATGGAAAGGGATTCAATGATGGTATTTGCAAGGCATGAAACTGCTTATTGGTCACAGAAATGACCCTCCAATGGTCGAGATGGGGATTTCAGGGATGGTGACAAATTACTGTGTAATAGATGCCCCCTAAAGCATGAGGCCCGAAAGAGAGAGAGGGGTGAAATTCTTTACGAGAACGTGTCCAACTGAAAACACTGCCGTCGAAAAACCTGCGTGGAGAAGTACAACTGATGTCTCGAATACATGATATATACATGGTATGGGCACAGCCATCCATAATAGAGTATGTAATAATCTAGATCCGAGGCATGGACGTAGCCATCCAGTGAGGATCGGTAAATAGACTCAGGTATGGTCGCAGCCATCCAATTAGTGAGTCATGTAACTAATCATAATAATCCACAAAATCATAGCCTGGATTATAACAGGTAGAATCTAGGGTCTTGCGCTCCATCTTGACCAGAACAAAGTACAAGTTCAAGCATGCGAATATGTGAGGTTAAGTCGAACATGCAAGAACATCGCCTGATTACCAGCCAATGAGGAAAGCTGTTAACAGACGCGAGAGGTACCACCATTAATGCCAATGGTCCTCAAGGTACTATAGGTACAATCTATGGCATGTGAACAATGAGCTAACGTCGAACACCTGCAGAATCACTCGATCGGAGGCCAATGATGAAAACCTCACGTCGAATGCGAAGAACCTGCCATTGAGGCATGCAGGCTCCAAGGTACCAGAAGGGAGTCTCTAGATCAGCTTCCTGGATAATGAAATGAAGTCGACAGGAAGTGACCTTGATCTAAGGTGGGCCATAGTGTTTCCCACATCATCGACACGAGACAAAGGAACATGATGTCTTTGTGAATCAAGATCGGATGAGAATCAGAGGAAGGTTGGAATTTGTGTAGAGGTCAACTTCTCTTGAACATATAAACGGCACGACAATGGATTTGGCAGTATTTGACGTCAAAAGATTAGAGGTCATGGTGACGAGGCAACGAGCAGATGAGAGGTCAAAAGGGATCACCCAAATCCACGGAGGCAAGTGAAAAACGAGATGAGATGTCCCCAACCCGACATGAATGCAGACAAGTGCCATGTTCAAGAGCAACATACTGCCGACACGACAACGATTTTGGTTCCATTTTCCCCCCACCATTTCTGGCGAGTACCTCTTTATTTTTACACAAGCTTGAAGAGGATACCATATGCTTGTCATATAAGTTCGTCCTTTAGACAAACCCATCCTAGTACATTTAACGGAATAGTGCAAGTTCCTAATTGCAAATAAACCAACTAGTGATGAAGGCTTACCTGGAATCCAACGTTGTTGCTTGTAGAGAAAGTAGTGCTCCCATTCCTTAGCTCTGGTAGATCAAAATCCTCATGATCTCCGTGATCGAACACTTGCACATGCAAGAAACAAAACAAACACAAGTGTAAAATCGAGTATATGCAACTATATGTCAGTCAGAGAAGACATAAATCATCATCATAATCAACAACAGGAGTGGAATCATAACCAATAGTTGCTTATCATTAATCAATCAAAGAAGAATACAACCATAGCCGTGACGCTGAATTCTCCTTCGGAGGGTCGCCAGCGGAACACGTCTCGAAAAAGCCTGTCGGGGATGGGACAAACCTCTCTCTCCAGATTTCTCGACAATAATCTCCTTGCTTGGATTTGGCCTTAAGGGAGTGAATCAAGGCTCTTGCAGCATAAGGCTCTGATGGCTCTTGGGAACTTGGAGACTACCATTCAGCCATTCAGCCCTTCAGCCATTCAACCCCTTCATTAATGGATGAAGGCTATATTTATAGAGGAGAGGAGGAGGTTGGGATCCCTACAATAGTGGAAGGGAGGCCTTATCCCTTGGGAGGTTCCCCATAAGGTGGAAACAAGAGGCCAAAGGAGGAAGGCCATGATTATTTAGTCGAAACCACTCATGATGACTCATCCACTAAGTTGTTGTAATCGAAACTTCGCCTCCTTTTTTAAAAAATTCCAAAAGAAGATTGGCGCGGGTGCTTAACTGGGACAGAGCGCCAATTGGCACGGGCTCAGTGTTAATTTTCCTCATTGGCGCGAGTACATAACGGGCTACTAGCGCCAAGGAAAAAACAAGTGTTTTTAGGGGTTTGCTCAGGAAATGATCAACAGAAGAAATGTTGTCCTCATAAAAAGGGATGCAATGATGGTATTTTCAAGGCATGACACTGCTTATTGGTCATAGAAACGACCCTCTAATGGGTGAGATGGGGATTTCAGGGACGGTGACAAATTACTGTGTAACAGATGCCCCCTAAAGCATGAGGCCCGAAAGAGAGAGAGGGGTGAAATGCTTTACGAGAACGTGTCCAAATGAAAACATCGCCATCAAAAAACCTGCGTGGAGAAGTACAACTGATGTCTCGAATACATGATATATACATGGTATGGGCACAACCATCCATAACAGAGTATGTAATAATCTAGATCTGAGGCATGGACACAACCTTCCAGTGAGGATTGGTAAATAGACTCAGGTATGGTCGCAGCCATCCAATCAGTAAATCATGTAACTAATCATAATAATCCACAAAATCACAGCCTAGATTATAAGAGGCAGAATCCAGGGTCTTGCGCTCCATCTCGACTTGAAAAAAGTACAAGTTCAAGCATGCGAATATGTGAGGTTAAGTCGAACATGCAAGAACATCGCCTGATTACCAGCCAATGATGAAAGCTGTTAACAGACGCGAGAGGTACCACCATTAATGCCAATGGTCCTCAAGGTACTACAGGTACAATCTACGGCATGTGAACAATGAGTTGATGTCGAACACCCGCAGAATCACTCGATCAGAGGCCAATGATGAAAACCTCACGTCGAATGCGAAGAACCTACCATTGAGGCATGCAAGCTCCAAGGTACCAGAAGGGAGTCTCTAGATCAACTTCCTGGATAATGAACTGAAGTCGACAGGAAGTGACCTTGATCGAAGGTGGGCCATAGTGTTTCCCAAATCATCGACACGAGACAGAGGAACATGATGTCTTTGTGAATCAAGATCGGATGAGAATCAGAGGAAGGTTGGAATTTGTGCAGAGGTCAACTTCTCTTGAACATATAAACGGTACGACAATGGATTTGGCAGTATTTGACGTCAAAATATCAGAGGTCATGGTGACGAGGCAACGAGCAGATGAGAGGTCAAAAGGGATCACCCAAACCCATGGAGGCAAGTGAAAAACGAGATGAGATGTCCCCAACCCGACACGAATGCAGACAAGTGCCATGTTCAAGAGTGACATACTGTCGACACGACAACGATTCTGGTTCCATTTTTCCCCCACCATTTCTGGCGAGTAACTCTTTATTTTTACACAAGCTTGAAGAGGATACCATATGCTTTTCATATAAGTTCGTCCTTCAGAAAAACCCATTCTAGTACATTTAACGAGCCCTAGGAAGGAGAAACTCGAATACCGTCATTACGACTAAATATGATGTCATCAGGGTTTAACGAGTCTGAAAAAGGAAGAACTCGGCATCTTTTCATGTTTAGAGAGTTTGAAAAGACAACGAAAAAGTAAACTCCAAAGGTCCCTTTTCGTAAATAGTCCCTCAGATTCGAAAAGGTAGAAAACTTTATCTGAGAAAACCTCCTAGTCGCAATAGGCTAGGGTATTCCTTTTTCGTAAATATTCTAGCCCAACCATAAAAAGGGGTAAACGTATACTGGGTAGATGTCGTTTCGTGGCCACTTTAACAAGATCAAAACGACAAGGGCCTCGGCAATATTTTCATGTTTAGAGAGTTAGAAAAGAGCTGAAAGATGACTCCTCCTGGAGGAACGAGTGGTATAAAGGGTAGCTACTGGTTCCGGCAATGGTGGAACTGCTCAAAACAACTAAAGGTCAAGAGGCTGGCTAACAAGACCACTCATCGCAGAAGTTCCTTAGGAATGGGTAAAAAAACCAAGTGAAGGCATATGATCGGCCAAGCAGATAGTGACGATGGAATGAGAAAACCAAGGCTTATCTGACAAAAACAGGCTGATAAAATGACAATCACAAGAGGTAAAATGGGAAAGGCTTCATTTTTACACAAGCTTGAAATCAGTAAACTATGCTTGAAACCAGTTTCATTATTACACAAGCTTGAAACGGAAACAAACTATGCTTGAAAAAGTAAGCATGCCCCCAGCATGGTGACTCAATTCGAGGTACATGCCCCCCAAGCTTCAGTCCATGCACTTGAGTAAACAGATGGAGGGAGTGAAGGTTCAAGTTACGATATCTAAGAAAGACTTGGCTGGGATTTTACGAGATCTTATCAAAGACTCGAATTGAATGGGAACGTGTTTCATTATTTTAACGAGGTTGACACATTAAAAGAACTATCCTCAAGACACCTTGTTTCATGGTTTAAGGAGCTTGGCACAAGACAAGGAACTATGCTCCGACGACCTTGTTTCATTTTGTAAGGAGCTTGACACAAGACAAGGAACTCTGCTCCGACAACCTTGTTTCATTTTTTTAAGGAGCTTGACACAATACAAGGAACTTTGCTCCGACAACCTTGTTTCATTTTTTAAGGAGCTTGACACAAGACAAGGAACCATGCTCCGACAACCTTGTTTCATTGTTTAAAGAGCTTGACACAAGAAAAGAACTATGCTCCGAAAAGACCTGGTTTCATTTTTTAAGGAGCTTGACACAGGAAAATGAACTGTGCTCGGACAAGACCTCATCATAATGAACAAGAATTCATCGATTCCAAGAGTTCTACTCCCGATGGAAGGAAAACATCCTGGAAGTCAGGACCCAATGCCCCCAACACCTGATGCACAATGGCACTATCACTAGGCACAGGCACAGGGTAGGTAGCCACATAGTTGACCTGCGGTGGGGCAGATACAACGGGTGGATAAAAACCAGGAAGGGATGATGGCGGGCCAGCTGCCACATCAGGACCAAAGAACGAAAGCTGATCAATGGTCACAATCCGTCCTTCATGTGGAAAGCAGACCACACGAAAAAGGGAGGAGACAAGCGCTCCCATGGCATAGGTGTAATCGCACCCCAGGAGAAGATTGAAATCCAAAGGGCCTGGAACAACCATCACGTCCATATGGACGATTTTACCTCCCAAAGTAACAGGTAACCTTGGAAGGATCCCTAACAGTTGACTAGTTCTTCTGTTGAATGCCAACAGATTTTGTGTAACGGGCGCAAGTGGCGGTGAACCGAAAGCTTGCCAAGTAGTTGAGGATAAAATACTAACAGACGTGCCTTTGTCTATAATGGTGTTGGGTACAACTAGACCAAAGGCCTGTACTGTGATCTCGAAAGGCACATAAGACGGAAGGCGGTATCCTAAAAATCGATTCCAATCAAAGGAAGCGACCAAACTACTTGGAGGAGCTACCATCGAATCGAGATGGTCTTCCCTTGGTGTTACGGAAGAAGAAGGAGCATCCTCCACGACCTCCATCTCGAAGGTGGGAGGAGGATCCTCCGGGACCTCCATCATGGGAGGCGGAGAAGCAGCTTCTTGAGATACGGGGACAGGAGAATCTTTCTCCAAATCCGAGGAATCTGAAGAAACAAGAAGAAACTAAGGGGTGTGAGATCCACTCTCAACGGAAAAGACCTGGTGTATCGCAGACGGGGCTAGCTCAACCGATCCCACGACCAATGGTTGGTTAGGGATGGATTCCTGAATTTTAATTTCCGAGGGAGCGGGATCGACCAAGGATGAATCTTGAACAATCGTTGAATCAACTGGTTGAGGACTCAAAGAAAGTTGTTTGTAACCAACCGAAAGGCATGGTCTAGAAATAGATGAGTTGTCCAAAATCCTTTTGGCTTCATCCATATATGGACAAAGGTGAATGGCATGGTTCCCCCCACACAATTTACAGGGATTGGTGATCTTACCCTGCTTATTAGGAGCCTTACCAACACCAGTTGAAGACGTGCCCCCAACCCGACTCCCGGAAGCCGAAGGCAACGGCGGACGACCGCTGGACCATTCTTCAAGCACCTTGCGAATGCCAGGGCAGTCTCGAAGAAGATGGTATCCCGTGCACAACATGCAAGGGAACTTGACTTTCCGTGGAGGGTTGGAAGGTTTATCAAGAGGAGACTTCTTAGGCGCAATAGCCGTAGAGCTAGCCTCTCCTTTATTTGACTTCTTCTTCTTTGTCTTCTTCTTCTTCTTCTTAGCCACCTGGTTACTCGAATCCAGACTTTCACCAGGAAAAGTAGAAGAGGAGGACGCAGAAACAGGCGAAGAAGGGGAGAGGTCCACCTTGGAATCAACATGATGTTGTTCAGGTGGAGGAACTGATTGAATAGTAACCGAGACATTCGGGACCACAGAGGTTGAAAAAAACCAAACATGCAACCCAACAGTTAACCCAGGAAGGGACAACGTTGCCATATAAGGAGCACCAACATTTCCGAAAGGAGGAAAAGGAACCGGATTCCCATCAGAGGGGATCACTTGGTTGGTGTACTCCGGAAAAGTTGCCATCAGAAATGACCTTCAGAACAACACCCTAAGGAAACTAAATTTAACCAAGAATATTTCGTGGGCAGTTAAATTTGAAACATTGAAACAAAACTCTGCTGTTTCATATTTTAAGAGTCGAGAAACAGACAAAAGGTGACTCTATCACTTTCCGATTGGAAACAAGCGTGAAAGGACAAGCGCTTGATGAAATTTTCAAATTTAAAGAGTCAGAAAAGATCGAAATGACTACTCAGGAATTCTAGGCAAAGGGTGTACCAAATAATCGTGAACTGCAATATACACCTTGGTTTCCAAAATGAAGGAGAAATCAACCAAGGACTTAACGTACGTGTAGGAAATCTCCCCAAATGCTGTGTTTGGTGTATCACGGGTATAGGGCGGCAGACTCGGCTTCCTATGGATAAAGGATGGAAACCTAGTGGGGTCTCCCTTTATATACGCGACGGTACGGGGAGCACAAGTCCGTACTAGCGCTGTCTAAAGCCAAGAGGCGAACGACAACTACTAGGTTTAAAGACGCCGGAACACGTCTCTAGCCTAGACCACTAAATATTTCGTTAATGTTTCAATGCTGCCTTAGTGTAAATTGAATAAATTTTAATGTTTATCTTCAATTACGTTTCAGTTTTCAGGCCCTAGCGAGTGTCATATGACAATCTCCTATATGCAACTATATGAGAAAAGAAATCTTTTCAATTCGATGAATGCTATCTAGTTAAAGGAAGAGCTTCAAACAATGATGCGACATAAAACAATACTGCAAACGAAATATTTTCCAAACTGGATGACTTTCACTATGCAAAATTAATTTCAAACACTCAACGATGCGAATAATGCAATGTAATCTATGTAAAATCCTCTTTTCCGAAACTATGCAACTATAATCTATGCACAATTTCCTTTTCCTTTTAAAATGATAAGAATGCACTCAATGCATTTTTCGATGAAATGAGAATCTACTTAATGCATGCTTTTAATGAAAGAGAATGCACTCAATGCGATTTTAGCTTTCAATCATTAAACAATGTGATCTAAGTTCAATGATAAATCTCAAAACTACTTTTCAATGCAATGTGATCTAATGCATTCTAACGAAAAGAAAACTATGAGACGAAAACTAAATGAACGCAAATATTCTAAATGAAGGATGAATGCAAAAGAGATGTAAGCAAACACTAAGAATGCAATCGTTGTTTCAAACGCTTTGTCACGAAATCCCTCAAAAGGCGACAAGACATAAAGAGGACTTCCAAAGCTCAAGATCAAAACAAGGCATTCATTCCCTTTTACATCAAACAATCATGGAAATAAGACATTCCAAACAATGAGCAATGTAATCTATGCTCATATAGAGGAAAGACCGGAAGGGAAAGACACACTGGTGAAGGATTTAGGGAAGAAAATCTCAATTTTCACACACCCTGAAATTGGCCCGACTTTGTCATTGACAACTAGCGCCAATTGGCGCGACTTGCTCACTGAAAACTAGCGCCAATGCCCAATTGGTGCGGGTTGCTAACTGACAACAAGCGCCAACGCCTGAAAATGAAAAAACAAAGAATTTCTCCCAACCAAGACCAGACTCACCACTTCAAGCAGAATCTATAACAAACCCAAAAGCAAAGTACTGACCAAAAGAAACTTTCGAACAGGGGTAAACCCTAGCACCTACAGGAGATGGCGCGATTGTCTGGCTGTAATCCGCACCAGACAGGGGATGGCGCGAGTGATGAACGGGCAACCTGCGTTAACTGGCGCGACTGTCAGGGTGGAAACCGCGCCAATCAAGCCAACCATAAAAGGATGAAAATTCAAAAAAACAGAGGTCAGATACGATCCTCTGGGGCTGAACCAAGAGCCAAAAAATCAGAAAAGAGCCATCCAAAAGAGCCGATCAAGCAAGCAGAATCGAGAAACAACCGAAAAGACAAGACAATACTCCAAGTGTTCAGTTTACGAACTAAATCGGAGATTGACTGAAGCAGCTTTGATCTACTTCGAAATTGCAGAGCAAGAGCATTTCGAAGGCTATTTGGATAACTTCAGGCTCCGTCTATAGCTTACAAAGCAGAACAAAAACAAGCTAGATGATCCCTAGCGGAGTTGCCAAATTATTGTGGAGGTAAATCACCTCTGCGGACAGAGGCGATCCCTACTAGCCTAGACTGGGTCTAGCAACAATTGTTCATGCTATAGTGTAGGTTCCTAATTGCAAATAAACCAACTAGCGATGAAGGCTTACCTGTAATCCAACGCTGTCGCTTGTAGAGAAAGTAGCGCTCCTGTTCCTTAGCTCTGGCAGATCACAATCCTCACGATCTCCGTGATCGGACACCTGCACACGCAAGAAAAAAAACAAACGCAAGCGTAAAATCCAGTATATGCAACTATATGTCAGTCAGAGAAGACATAAATCATCATCATAATCAACAACAGGAGTGGAACCATAACCAATAGTCGCTTATCATTAATCAATCAAAGAAGAATACAACCATAGCCCTGACGCTGAATTCTCCTTCGGAGGGTCGCCAGCGGAACACGTCTCGAAAAAGCCTGTCGGGGATGGGAAAAACCTCTCTCTCTAGATGTCTCGACAATAATCTCCTTGCTTGGATTTGGCCTTAAGGGAATGAATCAAGGCTCTTGCAGCATAAGGCTCTGATGGCTCTTGGGAACTTGGAGACTATTATTCAGCCATTCAGCCCTTCAACCATTCAGCCCCTTCATCAATGGATGAAGGCTATATTTATAGAGGAGAGGAGAAGGTTGGGATCCCTACAATAGTGGAAGGGAGGCCTTATCCCTTGGGAGGTTCCCCATAAGGTGGAAACAAGAGGCCAAAGGAGGAAGGCCGTGGTTATTCAGTCGAAACCACTCCTGATGACTCATCCACTAAGTTGTTGTAATCGAAAATTCGCCTCCTTTTTTAAAAAAATTTCCAAAATTAGATTGGCTCAGGTGCTTAACTGGGACAGAGCACCAATTGGCACGGGCTCAGTGTTAATTTTCGTCATTGGTGCGAGTACATAACGAGCTACCAGCACCAAGGCAAAAACAGGTGTTTTTAGGGGTCTGCTCAGGAAATGATCAACAGAAGAAATGTTGTCCTCATGGAAAGGGATGCAATGATGGTATTTGCAAGGCATGACATTGCTTATTGGTCACATAAATGACCCTCCAATGGGTGAGATGGGGATTGCAGGGAAGGTGACAAATTATTGTGTAACACCTTGTCAATATTTCCGACAAAGGAACATTTCAGTGGTGAAAAATTCTGCTGATTTCCATATCGGGACATTACACACGAATCTAGAATTTGGCAGTATTTGACATCAAGGGATCTGAGGGAATGGTGACATGGCAAAGAGCAGATGAGAAGTAAAAAACAATAACCCAAACACATGGAGGAAAAATGACGAATGATATGTCCCCAAACCGACATGAATTACAGAAAAGTGTCATGTTCAAGGGTGACATACTACCAACACGACCAAGAACTGGTTCCATTTCCCCCCACCATTTCTGGCGAGTACCCTAATTATTTTTGGAAACAAGATTGAAGGGGATAAGATATGCTTGTCATATAAATTTGTCCTTCGAACAAATCCATCCTAGTACATTTTACGAGCCCTAGGAAGGAAGAACTCAGTAACGTCATAGTGACGATTTTCGATGTCATTTAAGTTTTAACGAGTCTGACAAAGGGAGAAATCGACATCTTTTCATGTTTAGAGAGTTTGAAAATAAGCGAAATAGAAAAATCTAGTAGGTTCCTTTTCGTAGGTAGTCTCATAGATCTGAAAAGGTAGAAAACAATATCCAAGAGAACCTCTTAGTCGCGATTGGCTAAGGTATTCCTTTTTTGTAAATAATCTGTCACAGCCTGAAAAAGGGGTAAACGCATAATGGGCAGATGATGAGTTCAAAACGATAAGAGTCTCGGCAATATTTTCAATTTTAAAGACTTAGAAAAGCGTTGAAAGATGACTCTAGGGGGTGAATTTTTCGTGTTTTTACCGAGTTTGAAAAAGTAATAAAATACAACTTGTCACTTCATCATCACCATGCTTAGGACTTGTCGCTGCACAAGAAACACACGTAAAACCCGTTTTTCGAGAGAAAATATTAAAATAATAAAAAAAATAATCTTAAAACCTAATTAGGGTTTTGAAAAGGTTATAAAATGACAGAAATAGTAAAAATAAATTACTTTTCACCTTTTCACTTCTATGTGAGCATTTTACCATTTTTAATTGTGATCTTGTGGAGCTGGCAGCAGACAATCTAGGAGATCAACCACAAATCTATTTTTTCCAGGTAAGAGCTCTCATCTTTTCCTGCATTTTAAACTGTATTTCACTTACTGCATTCTTAATTTTTAGACATTTGGGGAAATTTTGTCAAAGGGTGGGCATGACAGTCGGTGCGGGTTCCAAACATGGAGTCGTGCCAACTCGCCTAAAATTCTAAAGGGGAGGCGCCAATCAGTGCTGCTGTTTGAAAAATAACAGTGTCAATCGCTGTGGCCATAATTGCATAAAAATCCTCCTAAATATCCCATTTTAAATAGTTCAAAAGACAATTATTTGACTAATGGAAGCCCCAATGACGGTTTTGCAGGTGATTGGAAGTCAAAATGGTCATTGAATGGAAAGAACGAGAATACGAGGAAGAAGATGAACAAGCCATGGGAAATGTGAGATGCACGGATTCCCTAAGAGACTATGGGCTCTTGAAATTCTTCCTAGCACCGTGTCTACGAGCTCAGTTGGAATTACTACATTATCTGATTAGTGTGTGGGACACTGATCGAGAGAGGTTTATGATTCACGATCAAGAGTTGGAGATAGAAGTATCCGACATATATTTCATCACTGGATTGTGATGGAGGGGAGAAAAAAAAATCATGAAAATTTCTCGGCCCATGGGTATGCTAATAGACAAAATTTTCCCAAGAGAAAAGAAAGGATCGAAGAGTGCGAAAGTAGATATTCAGAGAATACCTGATTTGGCACTAAAAGTAGTGCTGCATACTATCACACGAGCTGCTGGATCTCAATCCCCTCACGAAGCTACAAAAACACAGCTTCAACTTTCTGTGGATTGTATGGCTCCAACCATTTTCAACTGGGCGGAAGCCGTAACAATCAACTTGAAGTGCCAGTTAACAAAGTGCAATAACGACAAGCTAATTTTTTTTGGATATGGGTCCATCTTGATATAGTTCATCCTAGAACGATTGTCAATATTTCAATGCCAGGAGGTGATAGTACCTGCACCACCAACATGAGACCCATGGATGGTTCGATGGGCGGAGTTGATGCCTCGATTAGGAGGTGGTCAAATTATGTCATGCAAGCTAGAATTCTTCGACTGGCTCCACCGACAACTCATCATCGTAGAGGATTGGCAGTATACCGGCACTGAATTCATGGGTGACTCAGAACTTCCACTCCCGGAAGGAGAGGATTGAGATGAAGCTTTGGCTAAAAAATCATTTTTGATTTTGATGAGTATTATGATTTTTTTTGTTTATATATGTTATGATATTTATCCATGCAATGCATATGTTGGCCCAGAGAGACCTACAGGTATGTCTCACATAGCACTGACGGTCCCATGTGATTTCGAGGTGGCCCCTCAAGGTGAGGGAAGTGAGGAAGAGGAGATCGCGCACAACTTAGAGGGACTCACAAGCGGGATCCCAGATTACAAGAGATTAGAGGATGTTCCTCGTGTTTATCAGAGGCATACTACAGGGGTTTCTAACTGCATCCATCATTTACTGAGGCGACTTGTCTGTGAAGTGACATGCTATCATGAGCATGATGCTGATTAGATGCCTAGGCTTTATTTTCGCATATTTTTTGAGAGACATGATGTCTCGGGATGTAACCAGAACACACATATTTTTTGAACTTTATGATGCATGTGGAAGCAAAAAATCGATATATATATATATATATATATATATATACTTATTTTCCTATCTAAATCTTATTATGTGATAATGATGCTTTTACAAATTACACAAATGTCTATCTAATACAATATTGGCTATTACATCAGTTAACACATTCATTCTTCTAAGAATATGATGATTGTGAGGACCTAATCCTAGATCTTTTAACTAAACCTATAATTTATCATTTGATTAAACAAAATAAAAAGGAAAATAATCTATTTCTATCTCAACATTTATTTGATGATAATATACAATTAAAATTTATTTGCAACATATTAAACAAGTGATAATTTTCATTGCAACAATTTATATATGTAATCAACATTTGAGGAATACCTGTATCACTAACTTAATTGAGATGTTCCTGATTTTGTTGAGACACTCCTGTTGGGCTACCCTACTAGATTTACCTCCCAGCCAACTAGGATTGATTTCCTAGCCCAAGGAACCTCGATAGGCTCCCTAGCCCTCTGAGCCCAAGTCCAACCAGCTGTAGTGTGTCCAAGTTAGAATCAACACCCTCCACTCCAAACAAGACCAAGGATATCCTCCAATGCCAAAACAAGACCAAGAATCCTCCACAATGCCAAAACAAGACCAAGAATCCTCCACAATGCCAAAATAAGCCCAAAAATCCTCCCCAATGCCAAAAAAAGACCAATAATCCTCCCCAATGCCAAAACAAGACCAATAATCCTCCCCCTTTCCTCTCATCCTCCTTCCCTTTTTTATATTTTCTTCTCATCCACTTCAACTACTTGCCATTAATTTCAACACTACCCCCTCATCCTTCTAATTTATTAACCTTTACTTTCTTACCATATATAGATATTTTATTCAAAAACAAATGTGGAAAAAACAAAATGTAGATTTGAGAAGACATATTGGGTGTAAAAAATCTAGATATTTTATTTTAGAAATAAATGAGGGAAGACCATACCTTATCCACAAGTTAAATTGAGAAGACACATTGGGTGTACAAAATCTAGATATTTGATTTAGAAATAAATGAGGGAAGACCATACCTTGTCTAAGATTTGATTTGAGAAGACATGTTAAAAATGAAATAAATAATCAAAGTCATACCAGTAAAAATAAAATAAAATTACAATTTCACAAGTGTAGATATTACTCAAAAATTAAAAGTCATCATTTACAGATTAATTAAACTCTATTAAAAGTTTTCCTTATGGAATCAAGTGGGGCATTACATACACCCCTCCTTCAAAAAACTTTGTCTTGAAGTTAGAGTGAAAATGATACAATGATTTTGAAAATAAGGTATAACAAAATAGAGAAATATATAGTAGTAAAATTAAGTCAAGCAATGATAGCAAATCCCATCAAGAGTCCCCAAATCTAACTTATAACCTCCTATCCTTCCTAACCTGCTTTCGCTCCCATCCTATCCGTCATTTGCTGCAATATACTATGGCATCGACTATATCGATCTAGCCACTGATAAAACCAATATGGTGGAAGCGTCAACTATATCAACCTAACTTCCCCAGCATGCAACTGGAAATCATCATCACACGTCTGGGGGAGCATGTCCATTACTACCCTCCCACGATTCCAAGCTTGGAGGTTACACAGTGGGAAATAACTCCACCCCTCCTCATAATTAGGGTCAATACCTTAATATAGACCACACTACAATGTTGGTTGGATACTTATCATCGAACAATCCAGTCAGGTAGTCTTGTCACCTGTACCATTTACACTTTACTCATGTCATAATAGTGCATATCAAGTAGATACAAAGTATAATAGAACAATGTACATCATACCATTTTTCATCGGATATGTCAATGTTTCCCATTGGGAGCGTAGATCTTGGTTATCATATAGTTCTTTCCAATCTGCAGGTTAGTTCTCATTCATGCATATACCTAAGAACCAAAAACATATATAGATAAGTGAGCTTAATATTCATGTTATGAAGTCCAACATCCATGTCCCAAATTTGTACTTCATAAGACATACTAGAAATAAATCTTACATTAGATAAATCACAATTTTGATAAGTTATTCATTAGATAAATCATATCCCTGTAAGTCATATGTCAAACATCAATAACTCTGAGAAGTCATACATTAGATAAATCATAACCAAGTAAGTCATACATCAGGTAAATTGTACATCAAATAAGTCATACAACAATATTTTAATCAACAATACCTAATATATCTATTGATTTATATAAGTAGTTTCATTTGTCCAACTAAAATGCAACAATATTACATAGCATTCATAAAATAACATGGAACAACAAAATAGAGTCTTAGCATAGGTAGTTATCTAAGTCAAAATGGGCATCACATATGCTCGAAAAGTGAGGGGTAGTCACAACGTATAATCTCTGCATCCTCCTAGGTAGCAGATCCTAGGCTATACTTGTCCCACTAGACCTTAACCTGGTCCACCATGCGACGTCTGAGATGTCGAACCCTATGGTCCAATATGCGTAATGGTTCGACCATTACGGCTCCCACGTCCGAGACCTGCAATTCCCTCTAATCTAGCTTATGAGATTCATGAGAAACATAATGTCATAAAATAGATACATGAAAAACATCATGAGTTTTATGCAAATGGGGTGGAAGTACAAGACGATAGGCAACTGGTCCAATCTTCTCATTGATTCTAAAAGGTCCTATAAACCGAGGTGACAACTTTGTCCCTTTCCCAAACCTTATGGTGATTTTTTTGGGTCGAATACGAATAAAAAATTGGTCTCCTACCTCATAACTACGATCAGTCCTATGTGCATCGGCATAACCCTTATGTATATCTTGTGCTTCCTTTAACCTTTCCCAAATCTACCTTACCTATTCCTCCATTTCTTGTACCAACTCTGGCCCAACTATTACTTGGTCCTCTAACTTTTCCCAACTCAATGGCATCTTGCATGGCCTCCCATATAGAGCTTGATAAGGAGGCATCCCAATGGAACTGTGGTAACTATTATTATAGGCAAACTCTACCAATGGTAAGTACCTTTCCCACTGAGTTTGATTATCCATGATGTACATTCTGAGCATGTCTTCCATAACCTGATTTACTCTTTCAGTCTGCCCATCTGTTTCTAGATGATATGCAGTGCTTAGGTTCAACTGAGTCCCTAATGCTGACTGAATTTTTTTCCAAAACCTAGATGTAAAGCGAGAGTCTCTATCAGAAATGATATTTGTGGGTAACCCGTGTAGTCGAATAAATTCACTTATAAAAACTCATGCCACATCAGTAACATCATAAGTATCTCTCACCGGGATGAAATGGGCACTTTTGATTAATTTATCAACTACAACCCATATAGCATTGTTCCTCTGTGAAGTGAGTGGCAAACCTACAACAAAATCCATAGAAATGACCTCCCATTTAGACATAGGGATTTCATGTGGTTGTAGGAGTCCTGCTGGATGGTGATGATCCACCTTCACTCATTGACATTCAAGACATTTGGTGACAAACTCGACTATGTCGCACTTCATTCCTGCCCAAAAGAAGTGTTTCTTCATATAAACATACATCTTCTTCACTCCAGGATGTGCATAATAGAGTGCTCTATGTGACTCTTCAAGGATGGTTCTTCTTATACTCCCTTCCTTGGGGATGTACATTATTCCTTGAAATCTCAATTGTCCATCTGGTTCAAGGACATAACCCTCAAACCTTGGTTCTATCTGCTTCCCACTCTAGAGTGCTGATATAACCTCCAGATACCAAATATCTTCAAAGAGTTTTTCCAACACACGTTCCCTCAAATTAACCCTTAAGGGTACTAAAGAGAAGGTTCGTGGCCTCCTTCTTAGTGTATCAACCACCACATTCTCTTTTCCCTTAATATATGAGATCCAAAAATCACACTCACTCATGAATTCACTCCACTGCCTTTGTCTAGCTTTCAAATATCTATGAGTGAAGAGGTATTTCAAGATTTTATGATCAGTTCTTAACTCAAAGCTTCTTCCAACGAGGTAGTGTCTCCAGAGTTTTAAAGCTAACATCACTGCTGCTAATTCTAAATCATGGGTAGCATACAATTATTCATGTTTCTTCAACTTTCTGGATGCGTAAGCTATTACTCTTCCTTCTTGCATCAACACTGCTCCCAATCCTTGCTTTGAAGCATCAATGCAGATAATGTAGTCCTTTTCCATGTGAGGTACTCGAAGAATTGGTGCACTTGTTAGTAACCTCTTTAGTTCGGTGAATGCAGTGTCACATTCATATATCCATTCATACCTAACCCCTTTTCGTTGTAATGTGGTGATGGGTTTTGAAATCTTTGAAAACCCTTCCACAAATCTACGGTAAAAATATTCTAGCTCCATGAAACTACACACTTCATGAGAATTTTTCGGCACTGGCCAATCCATTATGACCTTTACTTTTTCTGGGTCAACTGAAATCCCCTCTCCTAAAATGATGTTCCCAAGATAATTAATTTTCTTTTGAGAGAAGGAACATTTTGACAATTTTCCATACAATTGATTTTCCCTTAAGCAGGTTAGCACAACCCTTAGGTGCTCTTCATGCCCCTTTTCATTCTTGGAATAGACCAGAACATCATCTAGAAATACTTGCACAAATTGGTCCAAATATTTCCTAAACACACCATTCATGAGACTTATGAATACTATGGGTGCATTGGTCAAACCAAATGGAACAACTAGGAACTCATAGTGCCCAAACCGAGTCTAAAATGCAGTTTTTGGGATGTCACCTTCCTTAATCCTCAATTGGTGGTATCCAGATCGTAGATCGATCTTTGAGAAAATTGTTTCTCCCTTCATTTGGTCAAATAGGTCATCTATTCTAGGTATCGAGTACCTATTCTTTATTGTGGTTCGATTCAAGTCCCTATAATCTATGCATGGCCTTAAGGACCCATCCTTCTTTTTGACGAAAATTACCGGTGAACCCCAAGGTGAAATGCTAGGTCTAATAAATCCCAAGTCTAAAAGTTCTTTAAACTGCATCTGCAACTCACAAAGTTCTGGGGATATCATCCTACATGGTGTCTTGGAGATTGGTTCTGCACCAGGTTTTAAGTCGATTGTGAAATCGATCTCCCTCATAGGTGGTAATCCAGACAATTCCTTAGGGAAAACATCCTTGAATTCTGAAAAAAATGGGTACTGACCTAGGGAGGGTCCTTTTTGGTCACTCACAGGCTCAACCACATATAGTTTACAACCTTGTCAGAGACAACGTTTTACCTTCATTGTGGAGATGAATTGTAGGGACACTCCTCTCTTGATACCATAAATCTCAATTGTCCTACCTTCATCATTTGGACAATTCAACTTATTTTTGAAACAGTCTTCCAGAGCTTGATGAGCTTCTATCCAGTCCATTCCAATGATTACATTGTACGCCCCCAATTTTTTGACGTATGCCTTCAACTTGGTTATACACACTCCGAGGTTCACTTGACATTGGTTAACACTAGGTCCTACTTCTTTTTTTATCCCATAATCCATTTCGAATTGTTTAAAATCATCGTACTCATAGGATTCCAACCCACATTTTTCTAATGCAACTGGTGAAATGAAACTATCTATAGCACCAGAATCAATTTTTTTTTAAACTTTTACATTGTTTATCATACCTATGGTCTCTACCACAACAAACTGGTGTTCAAATTGATGGTTATAAACTGCTGCATAGATTCGATGGTGGTTACTTGCTTCCCCCATTGGTGCTTTTCCTTCTCTACGGTTTTTACCTATTTGTAACTCAAGACAATCACGCTGGTAATGAGGTCCCCCACATCCCCAACAAGTGATGTGAGGTAGACTCTAAACAAAATCTTGTGGAGTTCTTTGGAAAGAGCTCCTTCCCCTAAGACCCCTACCCCAATTCGTGGCTCCTCGTGTCTAACTGTGATTTGCATGAGTCCTTGAAGCTGCTGGTGAAGCTGTACTGGAAACCAATGAAATCCCCATTGTCGGTGTTCTCGGCACAACCCTATTTCCATATGGTGGTGGCCTCAAATTTCCTCCCCTGGAGAAGGTACGAGGGGCCTTCCCAATAAACCTTGGTTGGTGTGGAAAAATGGTTTTGTTTCCACCTTTTAAGTCTAAGTTCTCTTCAACATAATGAGCATGTTCAACAACTTCTGAAACTGAGGATGGTTTCCACATCAGTACCATTTCCCTAATCTTAGGGTTCAGTCCATAAATGAAACGATCTACTTGGCGCTGATCAATGTCCATGTAGGAGACATACTTGACCAATTCCATGAATCAAATCTCATATTCCTCTACTGTGCGGTTTCCTTGTACCAAAGCATGGAAGGCTCCTACCCGTTATTCTTCATAATATGCTGGTAGGTATTTTTTCCTGAATCTCTCATCAAATAATTCCCAGGTAACTATGTCAGGAGTGAGGTGTAGTTGATGCTCTAAGTTACCCCACTAGTTCAGGGCACTATCTCTGAGTTGGAATATTGCTATTTTAGCCTTTGAATTGGATGTATAATCTCTTAGTGCAAAGCACCTTCTCATTCCCTCTGACCAGGCTTCTGCTCGTTCACTAGCATGACCTCCAACAAACTCTGGGAGCTTAATATTTTGGAGCTCCCTAGTAATGTCCTCTATTGGAGGTCCTCTATCCGAATCTCTTGATCCCTCAAGATTGCCTAGCCCTGATGGAGGGTGCTCCACTTCCACCTCAGTTGTTTGGCGCCCTCTTAAGGTCTCATTAATTGCTTCTAGGGAGCGTAAGATAAGAGCCAACTCTGGCGATGGCAATGGGTTATTTGTAGGAGGTCCTTGTGATGATCCTCCTTGACCTTGATTTCCTCGTGTCCTAGCCATTTTGAACTGTATCAAATATATGACACACAAGACTTATTAGCGTAACTTATGACCTTGTAAATTCTTACTCACCTCACGCATGTCTTTGAAAAATGGTAGGTGTAAGTTCTCCCTTTGATATGCTCGTAAAAAAATGTTTAATAATACTGAGAATATCCTCATGGATATACTAAATCTTCTCTTAATAATACTGAGAATATCCTCATGGATCTACTAAATCTTCTCTCATCAGTGACTAAGCAAGTGTTTCTATTCACTACTAGTCATGCTCACATATCTTTAGATATGCATAAACAATAATCCTAAATCCATATTTAAATTTAATTAATAAGCACATAAAATTTTAATATGAATCCATATTTAAATTTAATTAATAAGCACATAAAAAATTAATATGAATATTGGCCCCCATTTTACCATGGATATTATTGACTTCTAGATAAGCTTCTTTACAATACCATGGACCAATACCACATAACCAAAACCAAAACTTGTTTCAAAATAAAAAATAAAAAAAATAAACATAATGTTTATTTTCATTTAATTAAATTTTATAACATTTTTCAAATTTAAAACTTTATACTTATAATAAATATACAATATACCAAGATGGTGAACCACAGATATTCACCACTATTTTAGCTTGTAAATAGGCTTTGTTACAAAACCAATACTGTGGCTATACCAAGATGGACATTCACCACTATTTTACCATGTAAATTGGATTTGTTACAAAACCACGAGCCAATACTATGGGCTATCAATAATCCTTACATTCCCATAATGCTATATATATAAACAAAACCCTAAAAGTAGAACTCTCCTTCTTCTTTTTTACCCTTTCTCATCCTTTCTTATTATATGAGACATTGATAGTTTACCCTCTGTAATTCTTATATATATATATATATATATATATATATATATATATTTCAGGTAAATTCGCTTATTTGTTATATATACTTGTTACTCGAGGTTGTAACCAGAAAATCCATCCATAAGGGAAAAGATCTGACTCCCAACACAATCTTCGATGATCTGTTCGATGAAAGGAGTGGGATAGTTATCCTTAGGACAAGCGCGGTTGATTTCATGGTAATCCACATAGACATGAATAGTACCCTGTTTTTTATCCATAGGAACGATGTTAGAAATCCATTCTGTCAAAGGGATTGAATAAATGAAGCCAGCTTTGAGAAGTTTTTCAACTTCTCCCTTGATGGTAGCTACCTTTCTAGGGTTCACAGGACGGAGATGTTGGCAAACAGGCTTTGTGTTAGGATAAGTAGAGATCTCATGCACAATTATACTTGGATCGATGCCGGGCATTTCTTCGTAGGACCAAGCGAAAACGTCTCGAAAATCTCAGAAGAGACTAGTATAGACCTCGATCTCATCAGGAGAAAAGGTAAATAAGCATGGATGTTCTCAATGTGGATGTTCTCGACAACCCCTGGTTTAACAGAGATGTCAATAGGTATTTTTTGCGCAATGTTTCCCAGGTTACCTTCTACAAAAACTTCATGTGTCAAGATGAGCGTTTGAAGCAGATGGGAAGGAGCTTCAGAAGTGAATTTCTAAAGACAAGTAGACATGGCCCCAAGGTTAAGCATAAAGGAGGAACGACGATGACTATCATCCCAAGGAGGATCCTCAAGAGACATGGTTTCCATGATGGCTTCATCAGTGTGGAATGTCTCATTCAAAGGATCAGGAGAATTTGAAGCATCGAGCTAAGGTGATTGAGAATACGTGTCAAGAGACACACTCAAAGGAATATGATCGGCGGGAGGAGGAGCCGAAGCCGAAATAATTTCACAATAATCAATTTCTATTGGGCTTAACAACATCACGTCACCAAACAAATAAACCTACTCAGGGGAAGGGATGATTCACGGATCAGAAGACGTGGAGATCATGTTGACCTGAGCAGTGTTGGGCGGAGGAAGAGAAAAAAGACCCATAAGGGCAGGATATTTGAAAAGTCCAAACCCTATGCTCTCATAAGGCGTAGGAATATGATCTACATATGGAACATTGCTCTCGAAAGACAGGGAAATGAAAAAGGACAACTGATCGACAGTAATGATATTTCCTTTGTGTGGAAATTGAAGAACATGAAAGAGAGTGGATGGGACGCATAGCATGGCATGAGTCCAACTGCGACCGAGGAGAAGATTATAATTGAGTTTGGCGTCAACGATTTCAACCTCAACATTAACCATTTTCCCTTCCAATGTTATAGGTAAACTAGCGAGAACACCAAGAGGGCGAGATTCCCTTTCGTAAAAATATTCTAAAGCATTTGGAGATTTATTGAGTGCTGGAGAACCAATGGCTTTCCAACATGCAGAAGACATGATGCAAGTAGATGCACCCTCATCCACAACTACTTGATGGGTATTCTTTTCATTAATCCCAACTTGGATAATCAGTGCAAGTTGGTGAGGGAGATGAGGAACGAATTTCTCTAAATCGAAAGTGATAAGGCTGGAATCGGCGAGATCGACCCCTCTGATGGTAGATAGAAAAGCCTTCCGTTGTGACAGAAAATTCTGAAGTACTTCCAATGCAGACATAGTGGAGGGCACCTGAGCCAAATCCTGAACAATACTATAATGTTGAGTGGCACAAGCGTTGGGGTTATAGGAAGAATTACAGAGTACACCTTTGGAAGGTGGTCGTACAATAGGCTCAGGATTGAGCCTTTCAATGTGAAGAGGGCCAGAAGCAGGTGGGGGAGGAGGACCATCATTGATCTCTTTCCCTAATGTGTGATGCGGTTCAGTATAATCTTTCGATTTGGTAGCAATAGAGATGGGTGCAACACCATTCATTATGAAAATCTGAGAGCCAAAAGGGGTGGAGGACTAAGGTTGCTCCACCATCTGAGTTTTCTGCAATGGGAATGGTTATTTAAGAATAGTCAAAGTGCCTTGAGTGCCTTTGAGAAATCGACTCACCTCGGCCCGTCGAGGACAGTCCTTGGTGTAATGCTCATCATCACAAATCAGACAAGGATACTTCAGTTTACGTTTCGAATCATCATAGATATTAGGTTTCGGAGAATCCTATTTTGGGGCATCGGCTTTGGCCTTACCTTTACCCTTTTTCTTTCCCTTGGAAGCTTTATCCGCCAGAGTGGATTGGACAACATTCACTTCTGCGGTCTTACCAGGATTCGGAGGTGGCTGAGAAGCAGTATCCATGGAAGCAGTAGATTTTTGCTTCGCAGGATTTAGGGAAAAATTACGAGAATTTTGAGACACAGAACCAATGTTACCATCGACAGATGGTGTCACTGGTGCTTTGGTAGTCCCATGTCGCAGAGCATCGGGCAAGAGTTCATACAACGTGCCAGATTGAGAGTACACGAGATCGAGATACTGGGCACGAGCGATGGCTTGTTCCTCAGTAACACATGCGCCCATAGCGATGTATTTAGCAATCAGACCGATAAAATAGGTAGGGAACCAATTAGTCAGAAGTTGATCAGGAATCTCAAACTTGATCAAACGACAACATTGCATCCATTCATGAATATGATCAGAGATATGAGTAGCCCGATCCTGTTTCAAGGATGTGAGGAGGTGTGTCCCAGTTTCATAACGAAATGGTAACTGAAAGTGCGTGAGAAATGCCATATCAAGAGAGTTGAAACTTGAAAGACGCCGCGATAGAGTTCAATGTACCACTTTGTAGCGACACCAGTGAGAGTCCTTTGGAATAGACGTAGTCAAATTGAATTGTCAACCCAAGAGTTAGAGGAGCACCAAAGATGGTATGTCATAACATGCGCTTGGGGGTCTTCTCCGGACTTGCCTTCAAATTTGGGACAATTTCCAGGGATTTTAGTCAGAACTAGAGGCCAATATGGATTATGAAGGATAGGATCATTTGTCAACTTTGACACATCAGGAAGTTCCAGCTGTTAACACTGGAAAATCGTACAGCAGAAGATGACATTAATTAATTTCAAGCCAAAGGATTTACAGGGCTGGAAGACATTACAGAATCCATAAAGTATTTAAAAATCTCAAAGGTTTGAGGAAAATCAAATTTGAACTAGTCTTAAATGCTATTTTCACGCATTATCCTTCGAGAAGAGCACATTCTGCGCGCCTTTTTGCCTGATATGTGCGCATTCCTGAGAGTGGAAAAATGTCACTATCCGAGACCACAGAAATCAAAGGACAAGTCACTCCTTACTTGAAGCCGCCTAAGGACAACCACCAAAATCCCCCTTAGACATTATTTGAGCACACAATGGAATATTTGGAGCACACAAAGGAGTCATACCCCTCTCTTGGGTCACCATCCTCCATTTACCAAGAGAGGGAAGGAGGATTTGAAATATCCTATATAAAGCCACCATGAGATGAAGAATGGGTGATCACATTGTTATGTTGGCCAGAATTGCCCAAGCAATACCAGCAGTGTGTGACCCAAAGCTGAAGATAGAGGGGACTCAATTGTTGGCCACCCAACAAGTTCAGTCCACATAGTAGAGAGAGAGAGAGAGACTGCATCGAGGCAAGCTTGGGATAAAAACATCCTTACATCGAGACCTAGAACCATTGTCTAGGGGCCCTTTGGAAAGAGGGTAAAGTATCACTCTTCCTACTACCAACGCTCAATAAGAGGGGCTTAGAGCTACCATTTGCATTATTGTTATCGTTTGACTCGTTCAGAGCTTTTGTTTATTTATGTTTAGTTTTAGTTTAGTTTTTAGTTTACATTTGCATGCTTTTTCCTCTATATAGTATGATTATTGACTCCACTTCTTTCTGCCTATTACCAATAGTTTAAGGCGGTAAACCACACCCCTTAAACTGGTGTGATTTTGTACATACGTGCACCAAACACACCACAACACCAGTGTAGCAAGAAAGGGAAATTTCTGATTGAAAGGAATTGCAGGCCTTTGATAGAGACCAGTATTGGGATTCCAACCATGTTGGGAGAAATTCTGACCCCATATGTTCTATCCCAGAGGATTTTTTCCATAGGGGTTATAATTCTGATAATTCTACCCATACATCGGTTGAGGACTAGGATATTGATTTTGAGCAAACCACTGAGGTCCCATCTGAGCAAGATATGTATTTTGTTGTAGAATGTAAGTAGTGCCTTGGGGTAGACCTTGTACCATCGAAGATTGACCTTGAGGAATAAAAGGTGGACCCTAAGGCTGCACGGGCTACCCCTAGGGTGTAGGTTGACCCAGATGCTGCGGTTGAACAGGCTGTCCTGAGGGTGCAGGTTGGCCTGGATGTTGGGGTTGGACAGGCTATCCCTAAGATACAGGTTGGCCTGAATGATGAGAGCCACCAGGCTGTCCCTGAGGCATAGGTTGGCTTGATCATTGAGATGATCCAAGTTGCCTTGAAGACCGGGTTGGCCCGGTTGAGATGAGCTAGGTTGCCTTGAAGACCAGGTTGGCCCGGCTGAGACGAGCCAGGTTGCCCCTACTGAGTAGTAGAGGGTTGACCTTGCTGTAAAAAATTTGAGCCTTGCTGAACATAAGGCTGGTTTTTTTGCACAAAAGTTTGTCCCTGATATGGATAGGTTTTCCCCTGGGGAACATAAGACACTCCATGTTGAACATGAGGTTGACCAGCAAGACCATAGGGTTATCCCTGTTGGACCAATGGTTGTCCCCGAAAGGGTTGTCCTTGTGGACCATATGGTTGTAACTATAGGTATGTGAACTGGTTGGGGTAAACCGGGATTTGAGGTGTTTGAACATACAATGGACCCTGTGGAATGGGCCCATGGTAATAGACATGAGTTCCATGATCATCATAGTAGTGTGGTCAGCCATTGGGAGTTTGAACTTACTGAGAACCCTTGGGGAAGTAATTTTGTTGCTGAATATCCATCATATACTGATCGTACGTCAAACCTCCAGGAATCAGATTAGAGGAGATAGGTGCACTACCAATAGGTTGATGGACTCTCAATATGTGAGGCTGTGATCCACTCATGGCGGGTCCAACAGGTATTGTAGAAGCAATAGGAAGCATCCCAAGACTAGCAGAAGATGGCAACAATGATAGAATCACACTAACAGATGGTGCGGATGAAGCCACACAAACAATGGGTTGGGTTGGGACATATGTAACAACTGTCAAAACGAAAAGAGTCAAAGGGGATGGACCAGATACAAACGACCCCTTAGAAGTAGCTGACGTACCCGACCATATCAGATTTTGATACAATGATGTAGCACCAGAGATGATCTGACTCAACGAACGATAACCAGCTAAGACAGTGGAAGGCTGTGAGGAAGGTTGACCCGAGACATAAGGAAAATTATCCGGAGGGAATTGATATTATCCCATAGACACATAAGTCTCTTCACTACTAATAGGGCTCACGGCATCCATGTTGGATGAAGACATGTTGTCGGCGAAAAGGCGATGAGCAGTGGCAAGTAAAGCACGTGTTAATGGCGAGGCAAGTGGTTCCGAGGGTAAAGGAGGATCTTCTTCTTCCCTAAAATGATCCCAAACATCCGGAGGTTGCCAATTGACATAAAATGGTTCCTCAAGAGGAGATCAAGTGAAAAGAGTTTGAATACTTGGAATAATAGAATGCTAGTAACCTAAAGTCCTAGCAGATTGAGATGTGCTCGAGGAACTTCGGGAGAAGGATCTTCACTACGAGGTAATGAAGGGGACAAAGAAACTGGTGGTTCCACCACCGTGACTTTGTCTCAAAAACATGAGGGAAAAAAGAGATGACTAATTCGAGGCTTCAAGACCAATCACTAAGGAATTACTTACAAGCCAAGAAAATAAATTTAATGGGTGTGTGATAGTAGGTAATAAATTTTATGACACTGAAACAAAACTCTGCCTTTTCACATTTTAAGAGTCGAGAAAAGGGCAAAAGATGAATCTAGTCACTTTCAGGTTGGACGAGCTCGAAAGGACAAGTGCTTGATGATATTTTCAAATTTTAGAGAGACGAAAAGATCAAAATGACTACTCAGGAAATATAAGAAAGAGGGCGTACCAAGCTCCCGTGAGCTGCAATATACACCTTGGTGATCAAATGAAAGAGAAATTACCAAGGACTTAACGTACGTGCAGGAAGTCTCCTCGAATGCTGTGTTCGGTGTATCACGGTTACAGGGTGGCAGAATCAGCTTCCTATGGATAAAGGATTGAAACCTATGAGGGTCTCCCTTTATATACTCGATGGTATGGGTAGCACAAGTCTGTGCTAGTGCTGTCTAATGCCAAATGGCGAATGAAAACTACTAGGTTTAACGACGCCAGAACAAGTCACTAGCCTAGACCTCTAGATATGAGTGTTAAGTTTCAATGCTTCCTTAGGTTGATTGAGTTCATTTTAAAGTTAATCTTGAAATTTTTTTGCAGTTTCAAGGCCTTAACAAATGTAATCTCAAATCTCTAATGGACAACTATATGAGAAAGAATATCATTCCAATTCGATGAATAGATAGATAAGAGAGGGATAAAACTTCACAACGAAGCAACAATCAATCGAATGTAAGAAGAACCTTTCCTAATGCTCCTAACACAACCAAAGAAGAAAACAAAAGGATTTTCTTTTGTTGTTCACTTTTTTAATGAGAAAGCTACTAATGCAAAATATTACTTTCATTTTCAAATCGAAAGAAAGAATGCAAGTTTTTTTCTTTTAGATGAATGAGAAGCAATGATGCACTGTTACACTAAAAGGAAAAAATGAATACTAGTTTTGAGCAACTTGAGTGAAATGATAAAAAATGAAGAGACCAATCCAACACGAATGTAAAATACACTCAAAACAGACATGCATTCCTTCAAGCAAAAAGAGGACTTTCAAATCGACTCAGTGAGCAATGTGATCTATGCTCAGTGTGACAGATGGAAGGTCAAACATACATGAGGATGAAATTTTGACAACCCAACAACACATAGAATCGAAAGAAAAGACCAAAAAATCAGTCAACAAGCTAAAAAAATGGAAGACTAGATTGACTCATAACAATTCAGAGGTTCAGTGAACATGCAGTCGAACAAGCAACCGAAGACCTCTAGAAAACCTAGGATGAAAAGCGACACTGATCAAATGAGATACAATGAATTGAAAAGAATGAGACAGGGAAGTAAAATCCATTCCAAGTGAATTGATTCAAGAGGGAAAAAGTAAACAAGAGGCAAGATTTATTGGCAAAATTCAGGGAAGAGGCCTAAATCCCAACCTACAAGATTCAACGCGACTGTTTAGCTGTAATCCATGCTGAACAGAGGATATCACACCTGTAAAACAGACAACCCATTCCAATCAGTGCAAATGTTAAGGAAACAACAATGCCGAGCTAGGAAAGGAGAAAAATCAGCTGAGGAAAAGCCATGATTAACACTCTGAGAATAGGTATGATGGCCAGAAACAGTCAGAAAAGCAAAACAAAGCAGAAAAGCAGCAATACGACCAAAGTCAAACAAACAAGCAAAACTATAACTGAATCAATGAGAGACGATGGACACACTGATCCCTAATATGGTTTCCAACTTGTTGAGCAGGAAAATCCCCTTTGCGGACGGAGGTGATCCCTCTAGCCTGAGGGTGGGTCTAGCAACAAGGGAGCATTCTAGAATTTTGGACTCCTAACTTATAAATGAAAGACGAATTGGGATAGATACTGTACCTCGGTCCAATGCTTTTGTTGTGACTTGCAGCAACGATCCTCCAATCTTTGTCTTCACACGTCACGGTCCGTCAGTGATACTGTTTGTGTTCCTACACAAAGATCAAGTGAAAGATGGCAACATACGAGAATATACCTTCATTTATAGCTATTCGATTGGTCAAGGAGAATCACACATTTTGCATATAATTAAACACAAAATTGGAACCAAAAAACTAGTCATGTATTAATGATAGAGAAAATAAGTTTACAACCTTAATGCCTTGACGTTGCATATCTCCTTTGACGGGTTCAGTCAGGCGCGTCTCAAGCATTCATTTGGGATCAGATTCGATGAGGCAACGAGCCTAAACTCTCTCTCAACAATGGATTCCTCTCTACCTTATTCTACACACCAGCTATAGTAATGACTGTTCAGCTAGCTAAAACAATGTGAGAAGGAAGTATTTATAGGAGAGGAGGAGGTGGTTTGGGATCCCTCATAAGGTGGAGGAGAGGTCTATCCCTTTGGGGAGTTACAGAATTATAGGAAACAAGAAGAAAAAGGGAGGATTTTGACGTTATTCAGTCGAACAAACCATGATGACTCCACTCACGAAGTTGTTAAGCATGGAAACTTCATTTCTATTTAAATTTTTTTTCCAAAAATAGCTTAGCGTGGGTGCCCTTCTAAGACAGAGAGACAAAGGGCGCAGGGCCCAACGTTAATTTCTCCATGGGCGCGAGGCCATAACTGCCTACTAGCGCCGACCCAAAATCACACGTTTTTGGATGTTTGTTTGAGGAATGATCAATAGAGAAAATGTTATTGACATGCCAAGGGATGCAATGGCACTTATGGAAAAGTATGACAGTATACATAAGTCACTGAAATGGTCCTCCAATGTTCGGGATCGGGATTGTAGGGACGGTGACAAAATATTGTGTAACACATGCCAAATAACAATATATCATGAACAAAAAATACATGCGTGATACAAACCTCACAATTCATCTGTACATACCTGAAAGTACCTTCCAAATTTTACAGCTTTATCTTTCTGTTGATCCCATCCATGAAAAGAATGAAGAGGAGAGGCGAGAGTGAGTAGCCCTGTCTCCAACCATGACCCGCACTGAAGAAGTCCCTGGGAAAACCGTTAATAAGAATCTCCAATCATGCATGAGACACACATGCCATGATACACTCAATTTTTTTAATGGAAAGGCCAATCTTCTGGAGGAAAATATGAAGAAAATACCAGTCAACACAGTCATATGCCTGCTGCAAGTCAATCTTCATCACCAACGCCTCAAGATTCTTGGTCTGAATAAATTCTTGAGTAACAAAAATAGTTTCATGTAAATAACGATTGGTGAGGAACCCAAATTGTTCTGCTGAAATTTGAATAACAAGGAAAAACTTGATCCGCTCCACAATGACCTTATATATGAGTTTATATGTTATGTTGAATAGAGAGATCAATCGAAATTCAAATAAAGTTGATGGGGCCGAGACCTTGGGAACAAATGCGAAAAAAGTGGATTTTATAGACCCCCAAATGGAGCGACGAACCAAGGATTCCAGGAAAATCGCCAACAAATTAGACTTCATAAGTTCAAATAAATCTAAGAATATATCCACCATGCAACCATCCAGGCGAGGAAATTTGTCTCCAGAAAAGGAGTTTAATATTGAATGAAGTTCCTCCATCGAGACTGGTCTGAATAAAGTCTCGTTTTCCTCTACATCAAACATAATGGGGTATTCCTCCACCCCCCAAAGAAGGTCCTCAATCTGAGTCACTTCCCACACCTTGAAAATGTTCTGGAAATATGTGATAGCTTCTTGGCATATCTCCGCATCAGTGTACACTGTTGTAACATTATTTGATTTTGATAAGTTAGAAAATTATAAAAAAATAAAAATAAAATGTTAAGTTAGGATATGAATATAAAAAGAGAAAATAAAAAAATGTTAGGACTATGGTTATTTTACTATTCATATAAATAAAATGTTAGAAGTAGATTGCCTTAAAAAAAGGAAGGCAAAATCAAATGTTAGGAAAGAAAATAAAAAATGAATAATTTAGTTTAATTTTTTTTTTTTTTAAGGATTATTGTTTAAATGCGCTAGAAAAATGTTAATTATTATTAATTTTTGATTGATATGCTTAATTAAGAATTAATCCTTGTTTTTATAACTGGCATAAACATTATTGTAAATCTGGCACATGTTTTTATTATATGGTCACTAAAAGACAAAAGCATTTTTTGTTTGTAATAAAGATCACACATCTTTCGATGACAAATCTCTTCCCTGCCCAGATCAACGGTGGAGAAGCTTTTTACACCCCCCTCTTCCATTTCCTGTTAATGCAGGGGGTCTGAAAAGCGGTATTAATGGAAGTTGGGCCCTCCCTACATGTCGCCCTCACATCACTTCGCACCCCCTCCAGAAATCCACTTATCCTTCATTCATGGTTTTTGTTCTGGCCAACGGTCAAATGAACCTCACTTTTTGACCATTTTCCAATGTCCAACCATATGTCGCCACCTCATATGCTCATTTCCACTATGTCCCTGCCGTTATGCCTTATTGGTCCATTGTCATCCTGCTCCTAGATCGTTGATTGCCCATTTCCTCAATACAATCCCATGTCGTTAACTGCTACTATCACTAATCAAACAGTTACCATATCCTTCTCAGCTATATATGTTGGGAAAAATACTGAGAGGGGGGGGTGAATCAGTATTTACTGCATACTCAAAACTTTTTACTTTTTCATGCTCTAAAACCCATATGCTACTTTTCTGAAGCCAACTAGCATATGCACGTGGATATCCTTCATAAAACTTGCGTATACACAGATACCTAATTATGTGATTAGTTCTTTGCTTATATCATTCCATTATTCATTCATCAGATGTTCCATAAATAGTAAACATGTGCAGTAAGAACAGAATAAACCATCACACCAAGCATCACACATGAACACCAGGATTTTTAGGTGGAAACCCAATTTGGGAGAAAACCACCGCTGCAGTTGCTCAGCCTTCAATATTTTATTATAGAGAAAACATCTTACAACAAATGTGCTGGCGCAGACTTGACCAGCACGCAGGCACCCACCTGCGCTCGTTTACTAGCCTCTCCTGGAAAGGAGCTCCAACCCCCTGACTCGTTTACCAGCCTCTCCTGGAAGGGAGCTACGACCCCCCGATCTCGTTTACCAGCCTCACCTGGAAGGGAGCTACGACCCCCTGACTGAAGGCTACAACCCTCAGCACCACCTTGGACCACGTTTCATCAATTTTCACACTGGATCCAACACCTTCAATAGAACACAACTTGTAGGCCACATTTCATCATATTTTCAAACTGGACCCTTTCCATACTTTTTAGCACAAACATACATCACCAACAGATACTTATCAACACAGATCAGATATCAGAAACACAGCAGAACAGATCAGATATTTCATACCCTTTCACTTCAGACAGATGTTCGCCTAGAAGTTCGCCTCATCACAGATCTAATCCTTCCATAAGCAGATCTAGCAAATACAAGAGCAATTCAGATCTAGATCCCCTTCTTCATCATTGGTGCATCATACATTCAGATTTATCATTCAAGTGTAACCCTTTTCATTCAGATATACTTCAGAGAGAAGTATTCATTCAAGCTCAGACATCTTGCACCCACACTTGTGATTTGCACAATGATTTCTTCTCCTTATATAGGTTTATCTTTTTCAATACCATGGGCCAAAACAATACCATGAGCCTTCAATACCACGAGCCAAACCAATACCATGAGCCTGCAATACCACGAGGCAAACCAATACCATGAGCCTTGATACCATGAGTCTTGATACCACGAGTCATCAATACCATTGGTAGGCAATGCCAGGTGTAATGCCATGAGTCTTCAATACCACGAGTCATCAATACCATGAGCCTTCAATACCACGAGTCTTCAATACCATGAGCCTTCAATACCACGGGCCCCTGGATTTGCACTTGTTGAGCGCTTTTTCCCATACGCGACTTATCACGTTCTTTTTAGACATATCCGCGTATTCATAGAGACATAATTTTTCCATCATACTTTGAGCACGTGCAATTCCTTTCTTCATTTTACACCGCGTGAATACATCATATTTTCTTCATCGAGAACATATTCTAGCAAGCAAACTTCATCAAGTAAGTTGCCATCATCTTTATCAAGTGGGTTGCCTTTCAAGGACAACACTTATGCTAGTAAACGGAAACATCTGTATCGAATCAGATTTACATCATTTACCAAGTCCATCAAGTCAAGAATAACTTCATCAGGTGGATTTCCATCAAGGACAACACATGTCAACAGTCGCATGTCTTCATCTTCATTCAGTGGGTTGCCATCAAGGACAACACTCTGCATCATATTTCCAACAATATAAATAAACCCGAGTCCACCAGTTTATCAATTTTTCTTAATTGATTTACTGTTTGTTGCAGGTTTACAGTTTCCATCGTGCACGGTCTTCAAGCAATTGTTATTGCTATCGCATAGGATGTTCATTCTTTCCCTCTGTCACCTCGTTCCCCTTTCTTTTCATTTTTTTGTCATCATGGCCCCCGAAGGAAAAACCAAGAAACCTATTTAAGAGGAAAAACCTTCCACTACCATCCCGGTCAACCTTGACCATATCCCACTTGCAAATTAATACTATAATATTCCTAACACAAAGTACGAGTTCGCGTTTCATGAACTGCACCTGTGGTTGATGCAAAATTACCTTGATAAGAAAGATCAAATTAAACTCTAGGAATCCCTTATACCCTTCTTCTATTTTCCAAAGACCTATGATTTTCTAGACCTGGTTATCTCGTGCCAAACCAGATATGATCCTATCAAAAGAGTAGCAATGGCTCAGAATGGTGAAATTCTGATTTCCATTACTACTGAAACCATTAACAACATGCTTCTAATTCCCCAATCAGATTCCTTGAGCCTATTTTCACAAGCAACCCTTATGGAACTGTACCATAACCTGACCTTTCCCCAAAGAGCTCAAATTTTGAGACATTCCTACCAGATGATGCTGAATTTTCCAAGAGAAATCCACCCTATCCATATTCAATGTTCCCTGAAGCCACTAGACACATCATCTCCTTACTTTCTTGTCTCATAGGTTATCCAGATGATAAAAAAATTGATGAATCCATCCTTGGATTATTTTCTCTCTTTTTTAAGGATTAACAACCTGCTTTCATGTATAATTACAATAATTTTTTGGTTGATAATATACATGAGAAGTTTATGATTTTGACTACACAAGGGATGTTAAAGTACACCTTTGTACTTGCTCACATGTTTTTATTTCAGCAAGGAGAATCACTACCAATTACACTCATCAAACAATATGAACAAGGAATCAATCAATCAGTCATCCATTGGACATAGTTGGTCAGATTTGTTTAAGCTAAATTCACCTTATCAGACTTCATTGACACATTCATACATCCCGTAGCACAACTTCTCAACAGCCAGACAGAGGCTAGAATTGGTGAATATATAAAAAGGATTTTACATTTAAGTGATCAATTTAAGATTGATGACTGGTATTTATACCAGAATTACAACTAAATAAGGATATATGGTTTTGAGCTTGCACCATATAAGCTGCCAAATTATGTTCCAATGAGAATTTTCTCCTTGGAATATATTAGGGAGATGATAAACATGGATGATCTTCAATTTGTATAAGGAATTGAAAGTCACAATTTAAGATTAAGTCTAAAATTTGTTCATTTATCTGTAACACCAGATCAACTGGTATTGAGGCAGATAAAATTTTTAAGAACATGAATTTTTAGATCAGCTTCGCCTACTCATATGACCCCTTTGGTATCATTTCAAGTATAAGGGTCGAATGTAATATTCCCAAATGGGAAAATCAGCAATATATGCACAAAAAACAAAATTTTCAGAAATTTATGCATTAACAGATGAATGCAGCCCATGGATCCATTAGATCTAACATTATAACAACCAAATCTGAAAGGAAATCAGAAACAAATCATTATAGCCTAGTTAAACAGGCCTCCCATGCTCAAAACAACCCAAAAACATTGAAACCCCAAGACTATTGCAACACAAAATTACTGCAGAAAATGACAGCGCAGTTTATTGAGGGTTATACTAAAAAATAGTGAGACAAATAATATCTACTCATATATTAATCAAATAAGCTCAAAAATAGAGATCTAGTCTCTTTTTACAGAATCCAAGATGACCCGACAAGGGTTTCTTGATAAACATGAAGTACAAGAAGCATATGCTACAGATCTATGGCTGAATCATGCTGTATGGCTGAAGCACTGCATAAATATGGCTGATCATGCAAATAAATGGCTGTAGCTCCTCCCACTAGCGTTCCGTGAAAAAGACAGATTCTCTTCCTGGGAAACTAGCTCATAAAACAAGGGTTTAAACCCTCCCACTGCAACACCATGTAAAATAATGCAGATCCTCCAAGAGACTGCACTGTGACTGTAGGTGACTACTTGGCCAAGTGCCAAAGAGTGGAAATGAAGTCTAGAAAACTGTTCTCAGATTTCTTAAACAAGATCTCCAAGCAAGAGTGGGGAATTCCCGCATGAGAAAACCCTTGCACTCAACAGTGCAAAAAGCTTAGCTAAACAGCTGAAGCATGAAAATCAGTCTAAACAGACCCAATCATAAAATCATATATTCAATCATACCTCATATGGCTGCCATTCCCTCCATTTTATAGTTGATGAGCTTCCTCACCATGGGTCCCTCCCATTCATGAGGTTACTTCCATGCAAAGGTCCCTCCTCCAAAATTACACTGTCTCCATGAGTCCCCCTCTTCTATTTGCAGTGCTATTTGATTTGGTCAAACTTGACTTGATCTTCATGCATTTCCTCCTTTCACACCCAAGGTGTCTTTATTCTGACTAGCTAAACTAATCTACATTCACATTGAGCTGTCTTTATTAATGATCCACTCATCCCATATTAATGTTGTTGACTTGGTCAAACTTGACCTTGTCCATATATTTAGACTTTTTTCACACATGAGGATGCTTGATCTAGTTATTAACATGATCTCTTTTCACATTAAGAGGGATTTTATGCCTACTTAAGATATATATGGGCTTCCTTACCCATTTATTCATCTAACTAGATGTTAAGAGCAAAATTAATATTCCCATTAGCTACATGCTAATTTAGGAATATTACAGTCTTCCCCTCCCAATTGTTGCTTGTCCTCAAGCAACTGCAAGGGTGCTGCAAAATCTCCCCTCCTCCTCTTGTGGCCTCCACATCCAATAATCTCCACCATTGCTTCAGATATTCTGCAACAATTCTGTCTAGCAATTGTTCCTCCCAAATGTGTAAGTTGGCCTTTGGTGGATAAACCAAATGGCTCTTATCATGAAAGAATGGAAGGTCTATATGGAAACCTTATTTCTGTTCAATGGCCTCCTCAAGGTAGAAGTGATGACAATCATGGGGGGCTTCATTCTGAATGAAAGACTCCCATCTCCATGCTATCATCCAAATGAAATGAATCACCTCCCAGCTTGGTAATTCATAGGAAATATCCTCCCAAATTCTAATGAGAGGTATGTCCCAAGTGCTCCAACCAATCATATGTCCCATATCATAAAGAAACAAGTGATCTACTGTAGTGGCCATATAATCTCCCATGCTCCCCTTGAAGCATGTAGTGCAAAAGGTGTGGAAATTTTCTTCCCCCAAGGACACATCCAACCAATGTGTCTCTGCTCCAATCATGTTCCCAACAAAGATAAGAACATATTCAACATATGGAATCATAATTAAATTCATGCTAGCTGCCATATGTAGTAAAGGAGAAGGACAATGGTCCCTCATGTGAAACCAGCTCAGTTACTCATATCTGCCATAGGATATGATATAACAAGTGTTTCTTCCACCACTTGTTTGTTGCCCCATTCTTCTTGCATGTTTGGAGAAGGTGTATGATGGTTTGTGTTAATGAATCACACCATGAAGAGTACATCATCTCCCCAAAATATTCTAGGGAATGGTCAACATCACCATTGCTCATGGTCCCAAGTAGCCCATGAGGCAATTAAGAAATAGTGCTCCCTCTTGGAGCAATGCCCTACACATGTATGTTAAGAAAATGCAAGTATATAGTAAATATAACATGATGTTCAGAAATACAATCTTTACCATACACTTGGTTTGAATCAGTGAGGTAGCTCATGGATGAGCTCCCTCTCACACCCAATGAATAAGGAGGTGGTAATGATAACTCTTCCTAAGAGCTATATCCCTCCTCAACCTGCAAACAACCTATGCACTTCCTCATGTGATAGTGCATCTCCTCTTTGAAGTTCTCCCAAATGAATCCCTCAAAGATAGTACAGTATGCTCTAATGAAACTAGTGGGATCAGAAAGAAAGATCTCATAGGTTGCATATAGTAGTTTTTCCTTGAGCATGGAGTCTCTAGTCAAATAGATCTAATCATGAAAGTAAATTACTCCATTAACCACTTTATGACACATGCTGCACATGGATTGTGCCATGATCTCCATATTTGAGATTCTTTGGAACTCCTTGCAAGAGTGCAAGAGTTTCTCTCCTTGGAGCAAGTGCTCCATATTCCTCTTCATGAGGTACTGGATGTTCTCTTGATATGACAACGCTATTACCTCTAGCCTTCTCTTCTGAGAATGCCTCATCAACAATGAGAGACCTTAGATCTTGGTCTTCCCTTGAAGAAGGAATATCCATGTCTTTCTTTTGAGAAGAAATTTCTTCATGCAATGGGGACTATGCCCTTAGCAAGGTATACAAGTTTTCATTCCCCTCAATGGTTTTCTGAAATGGAGTTGGGTTTATAGATCCTTCCAACCCATGCTAAGGTTTTGTTTGTTTTGATTTGATTAGCTCCACAGAAGGTGTTTCATAAAACTTTTCATCAAACCTTTCCACTACTTTCTAATAAAATTTGCATAAGTATATGTATTTTCATTATTTAATGAAAAGGATTCAAAAAACCACCAAGCATAAGCCTTACCTTCAAAGTGCAGCGCTGCTACTTTAATGGCTTCTTTTTCTGAAACTTGATATTGCTGCACATAGGTGTCTAGCTCCTCCACCCAAACCCTAGCTGGACATTTAGGTGAGACATCAAAAGTAGATAGAAAGAATATACCCTCAACATGATGCTTGCCCCTTGTGCTTCTTTTCTCCTTGATCTTGAAATACCCTTGGAAGTTCAAGTGATCTTTGAACCTCTTAGATTGAGATTCATACTCTTGCAAATAATCACAAAGGGTCTCCTTCTTTGGCACATCTCCTTTCTCCATTTTATTTGTCATGAACATATGAATGGTAGAGAGTTTTGAATCTGATAGTGTGGTTGAATACTCACACCCATAATATGAGGAATTAGAGCTTTCCTCATGCACAAATCTTGTTGAGGGATCTTCATGTTTTTCCCTCCTCATTTCTTTGATGTCTTTGCTGATACCATGCAGAGTTTGAAGAAGTTTTGAGAACTTCTTGCCTCCAGAAAATAAGGGTTTTCCTTGATAACTTTTGTAGATCCTCTCCTTTCCATGAGAATACTCCATAATGGTTGAATTACATAGGCCGAGCCAAGATTAGAGCTCTGATACCACTGTAATATTCCCAAATGGGAAAATCAACAATATGTGCACAGAAAATACAATTTTCAGAAATTTATGCATTAGCAGATGAATGCAGCCCATGGGTCCATTAGATATGACATTATAGAAACCAAATCTGAAAGGAAATTAGAAACAAATCATTATAGCCTAGTTAAACAGGCCTCCCATGCTCAAAACAACCCAAAAACACTGAAACCGCAAGACTACTGCAACACATAATTACCGCAGAAAGTGATAGCGCAGTTTATTGAGGTTTATACTAAAAAAAAGTGAGACAAATCATATCTTCTCATATATTAATCAAATAAGCTTAAAAACAGAGATCTAGTCTCTTTTTACAGAATCCAAGATGACCTGACAATGGTTTCTTGATAAACATGAAGTACAAGAAGCATATGCTGCAGATCTATGGATGAATCACATTGTATGGCTGAAGCACTGCATAAATATGGCTGATCATTCAAATAAATGGCTGTAGCTCCTCCTACTTGCCTTCTGGGCAAAAGGCCAATTCTCTTCCTGGGAAACTAGCTCATAAAACAAGGGTTTAAACCCTCCCACTGCAACACCATGTACAATAACGCAGATCCTCCAAGAGACTGCGCTGTGACTGTAGGTGACTACTTGGCCAAGTGACAGATAGTGGAAATCATGTCCAGAAAACTCCTCTCATATTTATTAAAACAAGATCTCCAAGCAAGAGTGGGGAATTCCCGCATGAGAAAACCCTTGCACTAAACAGTGCAATAAACTTAGCTAAACAAATGAAGCATGAAAATCAGTCTAAACAGACCCAATCATAAAATCATATCTTCAATCATACCCCATATGGCTACCATTCCCTCCATTTTATAGTTGATGAGCTTCCTCACCATGGGTCCCACCCATTCATGAGGTTACTTGCATGCCAAGGTTCCTCCTCCAAAATTACACTGTCTCCATGAGTCCCACTCTTCTATTTGCAGCGATGTTTGATTTGGTCAAACTTGACTTGATCTTCATGCATTGTATCCTTTCACACCTAAGGTGTCTTTATTCTGACTAGCTAAACTGATCTACATTCACATTGAGCTGTCTTTATTGATGATCCACTCATCCCATATTAATGTTGTTGACTTGGTCAAACTTTACCTTGTCCATATATTTTAGACTTTTTTCACACACGAGGATACTTGATCTAGTTATTAACATGATCCCTTTTCACATTAAGAGGGATTTTATGCCTACTTAAGATACTTATGGGTTTCCTTACCCATTTATTCATATAACTAGATGTTAAGAGAAAAATTAATATTCCCATTAGCTACATGCTAATTTAGGAATATTACATAGAATTAAAAACAACTTCTTACAATCATACTCCAAGGCCAGAAATAAAGAAATTTATGAATCTGGAGCAATGGGTAGAGATACTCTTCAAGAAGTAGAAGAACAGATTTTGTCTACGTATACTGTGAAAACTCCAGTTGCTCAAAGTAAACAACAGAAAAGGGTAATGGAATAAAATTCATCTACTATGGAGCTGATTAAAGAATTCATAATTCAACAGAAGAAACCAAAGACTAACTTGTCAGTCTTTACAGAAGAAAATCGAATGCAACTAGAAATCATTGATCTTGGAGATGCAGAGGTTTCTACATTAACAGGAACAAGTGTTCCTAATACTTTTCTCACATCTTCACCTTCTCAAGAGCCTCTACAAATCATTCAGACTATTGGAAGAAACTCACTTGATGATCATAATATATTTTCAAAATTCTTGGAAATAAAGCAGAAGAATGAGACATTAAAATCAAATGTATATAGTCAATTCTGGAAGCAGACCTCCACTTCACAACAAAAACTTCTCTATGCTTTTTAAAGTGAGAAAGGCAGAGTGCAAATGACTTTAATACAAGCACAAGTTCCATTTCCAAAGTCTCCATCAGACTACAAGAAGACCATATTTTCATTTGATACTAATCAAATTCGTCCAATAGATCAAATGGATATGCACATACAGTTTGGTGAAATGATTTTCTCCACCATGACTATTATAACCATGTCTCTGTCTAAGCTTATAAATACTTTATCTAATGTACAATCTCAACTTAAAATTGAGAAAATGTATTCTCTAGCTAAGGACAACAAACTAAAGTCTCTAGAAGACATTGTAGTTAAATTTGGATATGATCCAAATGATAGTAAGGCTGTACAAGAAATACTTAAGAAGAAAAATGCAGACATTGCAGCTCTGCGAAAACGGTTAAACATGCCTTCTATAGAAGACCCACAAACCAAGGACATTGAAGAAAGTGATAAAATCAGTGAAGAAATTCTCAAGTCAATCATTGAGCAAAATATCCAGATTAAGAATATGGAGGAGCAAATTGAAGGAGTGCTCAAGGAGAATGAACCAACTCAGCTTTCCATGATCCCAGTCACAACAGTTTCTATAGTAGTTGTAGGTACAAAACCTAGTTCTTCATCAAAAACCATTAAGTATACATCAACAGTAGGTGATCCAACAAGGATAACACATGAATTTTCCACACAAAAACAAGAAAATGAGAAGTTGCTAGAAAATTTTGAGAATTTAGAAACATAGAAGATTAAAGATGACACTTTGTATATGGAGGAAATGAAAAAGTCTCATAGGTTGGGAGTTAAGATTCTAAAGTTAGAAAGTGAGTTGTTAATGATAGACACCTTGGCCCAAGCCAAGGAAATTATTTGTACATAGATTAGTCAATCAATGATAGATGTATCTCCATCCATACAGATCATTTTTGAACAACAAAAGTTGATTACCAGATACTGAGAAGTCATAGAAAAGGAGAAAGCATCACTCAAAACTAAACCAACAGAAGCCTCTGATATGATAAAGGTGCTTAATTCAAAAATCATAATAGAATTAGAACATATAAATATTGTAGACAAAACAACCACCATCTTGGAGATAAAAAAGGTTCTACAGAAGAAGAATTTTCTTAATCAGTTGGAGACAAAATGTCAAACCTTGGACATTGTTGAGGTTTCATTCAAAGTTCAATGTGTTGAACCAGAAGGGATTGCCTAGATTGGTAGCTCCAAATGACAAACTGGTTGATCTGGAGGAATATTGCAAAAAGTTATATATCATTGCGATTGACAAGGCCAATTTTGCAGGGGTTAAAGGACATATAACAGGCAAAGCCTTTATTGAAGCCTTGGATTTTGATTTGATTATAAAACATGAAATCAAACATCTGTTTCTTAATAATCCAACATTCAAAAGATACACAAAGGTGGATGAAGTATTCAGAAAGGTTGTAAATTCAGAAATCCCCAGTGAATAAAGATGGGATAAGTTATGTGAAACCATCGAGTAATTTCTGACTCCAATAACATGACAACACAACATCATTTTTTGGGTCAAATCATCAACTGTTTCCTCTAAAACAGTGACAGATCACTCAATATTTTTTTTTTCCTATTATTTTATACTATTATTGTAATCAGTTTAATATATTTTCTAAGTCATAGAAACTAGTATAAATAAATTTCAATTCGAGTTATTAGGGTTGCACCCTTGGATGAGCATTTTGTAAATAGAAGTGTACAAGATTTGATCATTGATGATAATAAAAGGATTATGGATTTGTTTCAATCAGTTTGTTCTCTTGTAATTTTTCCAGTTTTCATTACATATTGTTTTCTGCATATGTTTAATGTTTATGAAGATAACTAGGTAAGAAAAAGTTGTGTTTCAATCTATCTTAAATCCCCTAAGGTTATTATCTATATTAGAGAATGACTTATTGAGTTGTCTATTTATATAATTTCCTCTACACAAATTAATTATCAGCATCTTCATAATATTAAATATGTTTTGTTAAATTTTTAAACATTGTTTGACAATATTTCACACATATGATTATTAAACATTCAGTTTGAATACTTAATCAATCATAATTTCTTACATTTTCTACTTTCACACCTGCAAATCTCAAATCACTGTTTGATGTAAAGCAACAACCCTTTATTTATTGATTAATATAATCTAAAGTTTAAGCACAACTGTATGCAAATTTATTTATACATTGGTCATCCAAAAACCCCAAATTAAAACAAACAAAATATTATAGATGATCTGGCATAATTAATTGACCCCAATTATCTCAGAGGACAACATACACCACTTCTCCATCGGCCCCCATGATGTGCCAGATTGCATTGCAGTTCCTCCGATTATTGGCAAATTTGTTGAAATTTTTTGTATTACGATCCCCTTCCCGGATCCATATTACCCTTATTTTTAGTCTCTAAGAGGATTCCTGAATCTCCAAAATTTATTTCTTCTTGGCCTCCAATTGTTTTAGCTGGTCCAAGAGATGTCCATATGGTTGCTGAGTGGAAAATTGTACCCCAATCACCTAAATTTCAGCTAATAGAAACTTTAGTTCCTACAATAATGCCTCTTTCTTGCGTCGCTCCCAGATTTTAGCCCGACTTTTGAGTAATTTTAATTTTAGGTGCATAAAATATTATCTTTAATAAGTTAAGTGCACCATGATAAAGCATGTTCTACTCACGTATAGTTTTTTATCCATAAAATCACACGTTCTCAAATAAATATACATGAATTGTGCTTTCCATTTCAACTTACCATGTGAATTGGATCATGTAAATTTGAAACAAGGAGATGAATTACTAAAATGAATTTTCAATAGTTCTTTTGTGCTAAGTGGATTGCCACATAAACATTGTGACAAGTAAAGGAATTACTAAAATTCCTTTATACCAGTTTTGTGCTAAGAGAATTGCTAAATTAGAATCACAACTAGGGGAGACATTCTTCAAAAAAAAAGTTGAAAAACTAATAAAGCATTCTAGAATGCAACCAATAAAAATGCAGGATAAAATATTGCTCCAACAAATAGAGGTCCTCCAATTGTGAGTATGTAGCCACTTCCTTTTCCCAAGTCTCCTACTTCATGGAAATGGCATGGAATACATGCCATACCTCTCGTTGCGACCTCTAGTTCCATGAAATCACCATTAAGGACAAGACTTCACAAAGAATAAAATGCATTAAGTGAATATAATGCCAAATGGGAAACCAAGACAAAACAACAAGATGTAGGCAATGCCTAGACACTATAGGTAATGATGAAGGGTTGTGATAACAATAATATTAATAGTTTTAAATGGCCAAAATTGCACCATTAGCTTGACTTGAATTTTTGGACATGACTTCAGAGTGAATCCTTTTTTCTGTTTTGGCTACCTTTTAGATTTTTTTAATATTCAACATCCTACTTTGAAGAACGCCTCTCTATGAAATTATATTTAGAAGTTTGATTGCTTTTATCTAAGAAATATTTAAAAATGGAACTTTTCAAACATGTGAGCTTCATATTTTTGTTATAAATTCTTTTTTGGGACATTTTAGACTTTGAAAATTTCATAGATATTAGGAGACATAATGAAGTACATTACGTAAAAAATCTAGAATTATATTTGAAGAATTGAAGATGCGGTATCCTATACAAGTTTTCTCTTGGGAAGAGGCAAAAAATCAACAAGTTTTGGGATTGTTACCATAAATTTCATATGGCAGATCAAATTCTGGTCAAACCTATGGAATTGCAAAGAAGACATGTAATGGTATTACAAACCAAACCAAAATTTTAGATTCGTAAGGGCTCAAATCTTAGAGATATATGATGAAAATTTTCAACCATTCAAATATTCTCCAAATTAAGGTTTGAAATGTACGTAAAGTACAAGTAACATAACTTTTTTTTCCAAGGAAAAATAGTAATTTCCATGATATAGTATATTGCAAATTACATGCTGTATTTTCTGCATATGATGCATATGCCAAAAATGTGATTGTAACCCCAATACATTAAAGTGTCTGGTGACATAAATACATAACAAGAACGTTCATATAAAGTAGAAAAAATTGACATAGTATGAGCAGAGTGTAAATCAGCTAGGCAGAATATGTAGCAAAACAAGGAGTCTATCATAATGCTGATATGTATCATGATGTATCATCTGCAAGATTTTGCTGCTCTATAAAAGGCATGTGATAGTAATGATAGCCATTATGTCCCTGATTTTCCTGTATCATCCATTGACCATGTGGTAGCTATGCAAATTCCTTGGAAAGACAATCATAAATCTGGTTCCTCTCCCTATAAATATGATGACATGTAATGAAATCAAATTGAGCCTTAAAATTTATAATCTCACTAAATAGACCTTTGAGTGTGTGCATGTGACATTTTTACTGAACATTGAACCAATTGATAACCAATTTGAAGTCTCCAAATATCTGACGTTGATGAAATTGTTTCTCAACAACAAAGATAAGGAGAAGTCTAAGATTGTTGAGTTCAGTGAAATTATTAGTGCCCCTACCGTAACCCATATTTAGTTTAAAGTAATGGTCTTCAGAAAGATACATAATAACACATCCAACACATCCTATATTTTGTGCATATCCATAAAAAAAAGCCCAGGGGATCGATTTATCAACGACTTCAGGGGATATATTCTGAGTACGACGAGGATGCTCTTTTTCTGGGTTCAATTTGTAAAGTGCCTCAATGTGTGAACAAGAGTGATTCCAATCAGGGGTAGTTTATTGAAATATATGATTGTTCCTTCCTAACCAATGCCCCACCAAACCAGTAATGGGAGATTACGAATTTGATAGAATGGGCATTATGCTACCAATAATTCCAAGCAATTGGGATAGTATCGCCCTACCATATAATGCTAACAACTAAAGACTGATAAATTTGATTCCATACAATAGGACATAAATAAAAAAATGGTCAATAGATTCAAAGGAGTTCTTACATAAACAACATTGAGAGGGGTCCTGAAAATATCAGTGATGTAAGTTATCCCCGGTTGGTATCTTGTTGTTTAAAATACACCACATAAATAATTTCGCTTTTGCAGGGGCTTTTAATTTCTAGATTAAACACCACTACAAATCCTTGTGATCAGGCTCATGATCCAAGTAGATGAATAGGTAGCCTTCCTTGGGGGTGTATCTCCCATGTGAAAATATAGCCTAAATCAAATCATCCTCTTGATCGATGATCCTTACATGTGTCTCCATGAGTGAATTAATGAATCTAGCCCAAAATTTACCCCACTAATTTAGGATCATCTAATCCTATATCGATTTCCAAGATTGGCTGAAAACCATTATATTATCCGAGTCTGCAACTTATGATAGGAATCTGATGCCACGAGAGTCCTGGAAACAAGTAAGACCTTGGGGAAGAATGTGGGAATTCCCACAACCAGACGATGCAGCCCTGCCTGATCCAGGTGGATATTTGTGGCCACCTGCCTATTCCACTTGGAACCCCACCATTGCTTCTTTCAATTTTTCAGTTTCCTTAATTGTAACACAATTACTATTTTTGGCATTTTTTCAAGTCTTGAACTTCTGGAGCCATTTTGAGGCCCTAAACAATGCTTTTTGGGAAAACCAAGGCCGACATAGGACTCTAACTGATGTTGGACACTCAAAAGTTGTAGTCCTTAGATAGATATTTCTAATGAGGTATTGTGCACGTTAAAATAAGATCAAAAGCCAAAGTTATGTCCCCTGGAAGTTGATGTACCAATTTACCCAAACAGAGCCCATAGTTTTGGCGCGTCATCTCCTAGGGTTAGGTTTTGGATGTTTATGGTTTTCCATTGTTTCTCAATAATAAATAGGCCTTTGAGCCTCATTGTAACACAATTCAGAGGCATGTAGCTGGCACATATACTCTGAGAGATAAGCTACCATCGCCTGAGCTAGTTTATTTCCATTATGTATGTAAGCATATTTCAATCTTTGATATTAATGAAATGATGATATATTTATGCTGCATATCTGTGTCTATGTTTATGCTTGTATTATGTTGTGTTACTACATAACTCAGATCAGTGGTATCAGAGCGGTGTTCTCTTTCTCTGTTTTTCTTTGCATGTCCCCAGTGAGGTCAGGGTATAAGGAGTTAGGGCTTGATCTGGTTGAACCCTTGCAAGATCAGCCTCATAATAACCGATGGCCTCCCATGGAGGATGGAAATAAAGATGAGGGATCAGGAGATCCTATCAAAATATTGGTTGAGGAGGCCCTCAAGAAATAGAGGAACTTGATGATGGATAAATTTTCCCAGATCCTTCAGCAGATTACCATAGTCGACACAACTTCATCCGATAACCACTCTGGAGACACCACTCCCTTTAAGGTACAACAAAAATTTGAAATTCCCACATTTCAAGGCACGATAGATGCATATGTCATATATAAATGGTTAAATATGTTGGAAGGATATTTTTTTGTTCATGATTTATCCAATAGGGAAAATATTACTTTTGCACTCTTGAAAGCCACCCCCCATGTCAAGGATTGGTGGGAAACCTATTGTGAGAAGAAGGATGAGGGGGAACCCTCGCTATTCTTGGCCGCACCCACTTGGAATTCTTTCTAAGATGCCATCAAGGAACAATACTACCCTGTCAAGAGTTATGAAGAAAAGTACATACAATGGACTACGTTGCAAAAACAAAGGGATCAAGATGTGCATGAGCTGACAAATATTTTCAATATCCTGTGCACAAATTTGGGTACCAAATATTCTGAGAACCATATGATTCTCAAGTACCACATTTATTTTCACAAATACATTCAAGAGAAAATGGAGTTTCTGGACATCTCCTTGTATGGTGCAACATACCGATATGCTGCCAAAATTGAGTAGAAATTCAAGTAGAAGAAGCGAGACTTTGGATCTGTGAAACAAAAGAAGGAAAAAGTCACCCCCAAGCCATAGAGCAAAGGATAGAGCCCAACCAAGAATCCCTAGGGTAACTCCTCAAAGTCGCAAGCCAAGGGTGACAGGAAGAAAAATAAGGACACCAACAAGTGGTGTGAGTTCCATAAAATCCCCATGCACAAAACACGTGAATGTCGTTCAAAGCAGGCACTGGTGGCCGATCTAAGAGACTCATAGACAAATGCATGTTCTGATTTTGAGCTAGAAACTGACAAGGGTAAGTAGGTCATTGGTGCAGAACCTACTATGATAGTAGTCACCACAAAGCTCCAAAAGGCAGAACCTGAAGATCCAGAGGAGGGGGAGCGCATCTTCCACTCACATATGTGGGTGAAGGGCTCGCCTCTACAATTAATTGTCGATAGTGGGAGCAAAAGAACCTCATTTTAGAAGAGGTTGTGAAGCAGTTGGGCCTACCAACCACACCACACCCACAACTATACACCATCGGGTGACTTGACCAGGGACAGGATCTCCGCGTGAGCGAGCAGTGCCACCTTCCCTATAGCATCAAGCCCTTCATGGATGAGGTATTGTGTGATATAACTTGTCTTGAAGTTTCTAATGTATTATTAGGCCAACCATACTTATGGAAGCGTCATTCCATATACGAGTCTAGGCCTCACACTATTATTATTTATTTGGTTAATAAGTTATATAGGAGACAGGAGGTAGCCCCGCCTACCAAAATCTATTTTATCTCTGTTAAGAAATGAGTAAGATCATCTCTCAAACTATGAAATTTATCTTCTTTATGATTCGCTCTCAAAGTAAGGGGAAGATTGTAGCCACATCCATGGCCCCGAGGAAGCATTCCTCCACGCAATAGAAGCAGGTGGATACGATCATTGAAGAATACAGGGACATCTTCTCCTCACCTACAAGGGTACCCTTGCACTGTGAGGTCAAGCATTCGAACGATATGATTATTATGGAAAATGAAGAGATCAAACAACAAATAAAATATTTGCTGCAAAAGGGCACATCTGACCAAGTTACTCACCTTGTGGATGCCCGATTGTACTTGTACAGAAGAAGGATGGGACCTGGAGGCTCTACATTGCTTATCAGGCACTAAAACAATCATTGTCAGGAATAGGTATCAAATCACATGGATTGATGATCTTCTAGACCAACTTAAGGGGGCCAAGTATTTCAGCAAGATTGATCTAAAGTATGTCTATCACTAGGTTCAAATAGAGCCCACAGATGTATGGAAGACTACCTTCAAATCCAAGGAAGGCATTTTTGAATGGTTGGTTATGCCTTTCAGGTTAACAAATTCCCCTACTACTTTTATGAGGCTAATGGATGACATCTTGCGACCCTTCACCAAATCATTTGTGGTTTTTAATTTGGATGACCTCCTCATATTTAGCAAGAGTTGGGAAGAACACTTGCAACACATTCGACAGGTCCTTCAAACGCTTCGACAAAAAAAATGTGTGCCAACTTGGAGAAATGCACCTTTAGCATGAGCCAGGTACAATATCTGGGTTACATCATAGATGAGTGTGGTGTGCATGTGGATTTGACTAAGATCCAAGTCATTCAAGATTGGCTAGCCTCGACCACTCTAACACAACTTCGCAACTTTTTGGGCCTTGAAAATTTCTATCAGAGGTTCGTGTTGTCATTCTACCATATTACTTTGCCTTTGAGTCAGATTACTAAGGGTAGGGCGTAACCTTTTTTTCCTTGTCCAAATTCCAACAAAATGCATTCGTTGAGTTGAAGCACCACCTCTACTCCGAACTGGTACTCATGCTACTAGACCTACAACAACCGATGAAATTGAGACAAATGAATCCAACTATGCTATTGGTGTAGTCCTCACCCAACACGAGTATCCAGTAGCCTATCATAGTGAGACACTTTCTGATAAAATTTGGAAGTACCCCACCTATGATAAAGAGATGTATCCCATCGTGTAGGCTTGTTGACAATGGAATCATTACATTCTGGGGAAGGAGACAATCATCCACACCGATCATCGACCTCTTTCATTTATATAGACACAAGGGAAGTTTCAGAACGAGCACCATCATAAGTGGTCTACATATTTGCAACAATTCCACTTGAAAGTTAAATACAAAAAGGGCAGCACCAATCATGTTGTAGACTGCCTCAGTCGTCCCCCAGTTGCAGCACTAACTACTGTTCTCAACTCTTATGGCCATGAGATCTATGAATGGCTGCAAATATAAAAAAATGATCCAGAGTTTGGCTCCACATACCAGATGCTAGTAGATGGAAAGAAAGTTCCTGATTTCCACCTCCAGGATGCATTATTATGCTACATGGGTCAAGTTTGTGTTCCTTCAAGTGAGCGTGCCAAGCTAATTTGGGAGGCACACTACAGTCAGTTCGTTGGACACTTTGGTGTGGAGACAACTATTGATGTACTACAAAACTACGTTTATTGGCCAAAACTCTGACTAGATGTTGGAAAATATATCAAATCCTGAACTACCTGCACCATCGCTAAGACAACCATCAAGAATAAAGGCCTGTACAATCCTCTTCCTACTCCCAGCCAGCCGTGGGAATCCATCTCCATGGACTATATGTCTAGCCTCCCTTCTACCAGGCATGGTAATGGCTGTGTATTTGTGATCATGGAATTTTTTTCTAATATGAGTATATTGATGGCCTACAAGAAGAGTATCACAATAGTGGACACTGCCAAACTCTTCTTTGAACAAGTGTGGGTACATTTTTGGATCCCATAGACCATTATACTAGATTGGGATAGCAGGTTCCTGAGCACATTCTGGTTAAGCCTCTTGACACTATTGTACACCAATCTCACCAAGTCGACTGCATTCAATCCCCAGTGTTGGCTCGAGGGTCCTGACCAAGGTTCAAAGGTTAAGGTTTTCCAACAAACCCCTATACTACTGATCCTTTCGGCAGTGACCTGCTTGTGCAGGCCAAAGTCTCACCCGAAGCAGTATGGGAGGGTGCTGGAACCAGGTTTCCGCACCCTGGGAGAGGGTAGGTAAGTCAAGAAGAGCTGCGTTCGACTTCACAATTACCAGATCGTATATCACAGAATCCAGATCTATCGATCCCTTCGCATCCACGTGCGCAATACCAATTATAATCACAATAAACAACAAATACAAAACAATAACGTAACTATCGCAAATATTTTGCATAAAGTATAACAGATAGATTTAGATCAGATGTCAACACAGCATAAGAAAATAACACAGTTAATTTCAGAGCTTAACACAGAACCATGCACAACATAACAGATATCATAGATTCACATATTCCAATATCCTTCCACTTTCATTAATCCTTCAGATCCTTTTACAATACCCAAAACCCAACCTGCGCACATAGCTGCAAGGTTTGCACATGGCAGGACTAAGGATCTCCGCACACATAGCTAGCAGGAGTCCTTTCCCCAATAACCCAAATAGATCTACTAATTCGTAATTCGCACCAATATTACTAAATGCCCTCTATTGACTCAAAATGTCCTTCTATTTATAACAATATAGCCTAATCTTTCATGTTGTCCGCAAACCATGGTTTGTGGACTCTAGGTCTACCCTTTGACCCATTACAATGCTTTTGGGGCTTTGAACCACCCCAAAAACCCTACGCTAGACTAAAGTATGCCAAAAATATACAAATATACTCAACACTGTCCCAATTCGCAGCCTTTGGAGGACCCTGTTCCAACAATCCCCCAACACAATCTTGTGACTTGTCCCGAGTCACTGTGGTGGTGGAGTCTCCAGCTACGTGCGTAGTGCATTGACAGCTGCGACCAGTGGGGGAAACACTTCTTGACTCTGAGCAGCAGCGCTTTGCGCAGTATCTACAAGCTTCTGTGACGCTGATCCTTATGTTGCAGTGGTGACACTCCCTAGTGTTTGGTTTAGTCGCTTAACAACAACATCAACATCCTGTGAGAGCTGGAGGTCCGCGACAGCCCAAGGCTTCAAGCGTTCTCTGATGACGTGCTTCCTATGCCAGAGCTCCTCAATCTCATTGTTGTTGTGGATTTGACACACGTGTATACGAAAATGCACAAGCTTAGAGAGTGTGGTTTATGCTCTAAAATATTGGTAACAGACAGAATGTGGAGGGAGCTCAAAAGCATAAAACTCAATGGAAATGATATGCTGAAGTATGCTCTGGTTAAAATAAAACTAAAAACACAAAAGAAGCTATATAGAGATTTCCAAACAGTAATAATGCAAACTATGGCTCGGTGGCCTCTTCTTATTAAATGTTCGGAATAAAAGGAAATCTTACCCACTTGCCAAAGGGACCCTAGGCAATGGCTCTAGGTCCTGATGCAAGGATGTTTTCCTTCCAGGTTCTGCCTTTGATGCAGTCTAAGTCTCTCTCTCTGCTGTGGTGGACTAAGATGTTGGGTGGCCAACTATTGAGTCCTCTTTAGCTCCAGCTCCGGGTCGTACACAATGCTGGTGTTGCTTGGGAAAATTTGGCCAGCATAACCTTGTGATCACCATTTGTTGATCTCTTGGTGGGTTTATATAGGTGAGCTTCAAATCCTCCTTCCCTCCCTTGGTACATGATGAATGGTGACCCAAGGGAGAGGTGTGATTCGATTGTGTGCTCAAATATTATTTTGTGTGCTCACATAATGTTTAAGGAGGCGTTGGTGGCTGTCCTTAGGTGGCTTTCACATAAGGAGTAACTATCCTTTGCTTGTTGTGGTCCCAGAAAGTGTCTTTTTTCCATTTCCAGGAATATGCACTTATCGAGAAAAAAGGCGCGTAGGAGGCACTCTTATCGAAGGAAAAAGCGCGCATTTGAGCATTTATAACTAGTTCAAATATGATTTTCTCAAAACCTTAGAGATTTTAAATACTTCTTGATTCCATAATGTATTCCTGTCCTGTAAATCCTTGGGCTCGACATTAATTGATGTAATCTTCTGCTATACGATTTTCCAGTGTTAACACTCATCTTGGAGGGTGTTGCTGGTCCTCAATCGTTCCAAATGCTGTGTAGGAACCAAGCTGGGTAATGTAGCCTTGATCTGATCGAAAGCTTCCTCCTTCAACTGCAAGTCCTGATTTATTTGACGGAGGATTAGATCACACTGGACCTTGGTCCATAGCTACATGGTTGTCTCTAGTAACTGGGTGCCCTGAGAAATCTGCCTTGTAATGGTGTTTGTAGCCGTGGTCACCAGCACAATGTGCTGGGATCATACCTTCGGGGGTGTTTCAGGCTGCAATTTGGCCTGTAAGTCAGTGATTTGCTGCTCCAGATGCATCTTAATGACCTGCATTTCCGTCCTAGAAGCCTTCAACACGACGACCAATCCTTCAACCTTAGCCTGGGGGGTGGCTACGGCCGGGATCTCTTCTGTAACCTCCGTGCAGAGTTGGTGGATCAAGGTTTCGAGCTCTGCTTGTTGTGCGACAGTGAGGAGCACTTCCGCATTCTGCTATGCGATGGTCTACTCGGCCACACCGAGTTGTTGGTGTACTTGCTGGTCCTGATGGTGAATCTCCTGGAACACAACAGTGTGGAGACCCTGCAATGCTTTGTGGGGAAACTTGGCTAGATTCAACTGCAACCCTACACCTTCTTGGAGTTGTATTTCCTGGTCCGGCGAACTGATCACAAGGGCGATGCTAGGTAAGGAAAAGAGATGACTTTCCTATGTAGCTAGTGTTGTACTGCTAGATAGCAAGGGATTCTGTCCCTGAACCACGCTGGTCTATCTTTAACTGCAGGTTGTGAAGCTCGGCCTGGATGGCATTGATTGCATCCTTCTTTTGTTCCTCTAAAGATACCCATTTTTCTTCTATGGCCAGTGTGACTGCATCTGCAATTTTTTTGAGATCTCCCTCAGTCAACATAATTGTCTCATCTCATTCCTTCTGCTGGGCGTGCTGCTTCTTTCAGGGCCCCTTGACAGGCTCGCCTGTTTGCTTTGTACCTCTGATATTAACTATCTCCGTGCCCAGATATGGTTGCAAATTGACTTGGGTTTCAGCCTCGGTGTCCTTTGTGGTGGCCTGCTTTGGCTGTGTGTATTTTTTTGTGGCTACGCATGAGTCCTTCCTTGTACTCTTGCTCCTGCCTCCAGTCTCCTTGATGATAATAGGTGGGAGCACCCGTTTCGTGCTAGTACCCGCGGTGCCCCTTGCGCTGGTTTTGAAGCCTATCTTCCAGGCAAGAGGCCATAGCACAATCACATTGTCAATTTCCTCGTCTACTACCATATAAGGCATTGATGTCCATGTTTTATCCTTGTGGCCATGGATTTGAATGTTGTGCATGGTAACCTGGAATGCTGCAATACTTTTGTAGTTGTCATATACTATTGGGGATAGCTGAGGTCGAGAATCGATGGCAGCAACCACGCTACTCTGGAAGAGGACCTATAAGACTTGGCTATCCTCTATGCACTACACGTCCTTGGAATCTCAGAAATGGGCATATCGAGCCCCTTCACACATATTTGGGGTGAGCTCGGGGAGGAACGACTCCGTAGGGGTCTCCTAGGAAACTAGGGCTATAAGGAGCAGTAGCCAGACATAGCAAAAGGCTTTTCCATGCTCTTGAGATTCGCGGACGTTGGTCAAGAACTCATCGCATAAGTATTGGGCCCAATTGAGGCAGACCCCTTCGCACATTGACTTGCTAGTCGAATGAAATATGCAAGGATGGTTGCGACCTGACACTTTCGCATTAGCTTGCATGCTAATAATATGGTACCCATATGCGTAGCAGGGTCGCTGGTAGATTTGATGACGAAGCCCCGCGTATTCCTTTCCACATGGTAGGTCTAACACACATATTCAACGGTTTCCCCTTCATATTTCTTGCCCACACGTTCCGGAGGGTGTGGCCCGTTCATGGGAAGGCCTGTAATTCTGTGAACCAACGTAGCATCAATGGGAACTCTGTCTTGAATCCATAGGTGGCCATCGTGAATTAAGGCGAGCAACTGTCGGGCCAACCGATCCATGATGTTGTAGTGGCCAAAGTGGGGCATCCGCAGCAGGTTCAAGAGCCCAGATCTGGCCAATCCACTTACCCAGCACTGAGGAACGACTGTGACCCCATCATCTACATAAATCGTGTCAAAGTACAATGCGGGCGCCAGCTTAGGGAAGGCTTCATAATTCGCCAAGTCGTGATCGTCAAATTTGACTTCATGGAGCTTTCCACAAGGGTCACTAAGGACAGGGACCTTTCCCGGGGTTATTGGCATCTGCAAATAGGTAATCAGGCCATCGAGGTTCTTTGGTGTGTGCGTCGAGGGTCTGCGTGGTCAGATGAAGGGAGGTAACCAGTTGATCAGATTGGCGGGCTGGGCTTCCTCTTGCGCATCCTGAGTCTGTGGCGTTGCGCGCGGGGACTTGGCATGCCTTGGGGAAGTCCTAGGCTTCCCCACAACCCATTTCACAGCTTTCAGGGGCTTCCTTGAGCCCCGTGCTTGCTATTTTCCCTTCCTTGTGACCAACGTCAAGAGCACTTCTTCATCCTTAGACCCAATCTCCATTACTTCCTCAATTTCTGGGTCTGCAGATGCCAAGGGCTTAGTAGGGTTAGTGGCCATCATCCTAGTGTGGAAATGAATCCAAAATCTGGGTGGCTACTGTCAGAAGGGGGAGGTTGATCATACATGAAAGGGACAGTGCAGACCTGAAAAATATTACAGCTGAAGTTCGTTCGAGAAAGAGACAATAAGTACAAGCTATGGAAGTGAGGCAGAACCCTTGTCTGAGCTATCCTGCCCTTTTTATAGTGCCTGCGGGGGTCCAATGGTAGGGTAAATTTGACTTGGAACTTACCATCAGGTAAACGGTAAAAAACCCCAAAATCCGCCCCATTAAATGCCAGCGGTCCGCTCCTTTTAATGGTAACTTTTTCTTTTTACCAGATGTCATTATGCCAACGGCTAGTTTTTGCACCTCTTGTGCGCTTGGCATACCTACTACGCTTGGGCTAAACACCTACGCCTCCTGTGCATCCTCCCCCAACATAGGCCTGATCCCTAGGTACTTCAGAACGAAAGAAATGTTTGCCCAACATATGTCATCCGAACAGAACCAGACCCCCTTTGTAAGCAAGTCTTTCAACGATGCTGTAATTAGTGCATACCCACAAATGAAATTTCTGTAATAACCTGTGGGGCCAAGAATTGAACACAGTTGTCCCCTTGTTGCAGGAGTTTCCAGATATATGATAACTCTACCTCCTGTACCCGCATTCCCAATCTTAGCCAACATGGGGTGTGTCGCAATGCTACGCATTCATAGCCTGAGCGGTTTAGTAACGGTGCGCATCTCATCCAATTCTAAGTCGGAAACAACTTTTGGATCATCCTTACCTTTTTTTGGGGCTAGGCTACAATAGTTGACCATGCTGGGTACCCACGGTTCCCATGTGGGCACTTTAGGTGCGACATACAGGTGTGATTCGCCCCATGCTATAGCATCAATGTCCTGCAAAGCTACGTCAAGCGCCTCTGTCCCGCCTACTAACCCCAATGTTTCTAGAAATTCCTCCTTCAAAGTATCCCAGTGGCAGGTGTGATGATGTAGCTCCACATATAAGTACCATGCAGTGGGAAGTGGTCCCAGGGCATGAATAAACAAATGAACCCATTCTTTGGTAGTCCTGTCGCACCACTGTTCTGTCCAAGAAAATAGATATTCGCGTGGGTCTTCTGACCCAAGTAATGCTTTGACTCGCACGTCAGCTAGGGCCTCCATGGGGTTGATCCAATATTCATCCCACGCAGTCAACTTATAGATCTGATCCACATCCTCTTCGTCGTGCACCGGCTCCGTGTATCGTTCGCCTTCCGCAGGATCTAATGGTACTATCACCCTTGTACCGTTATTCTCAAACACCATGCTTCTCTTCTTCAAGTTAATGATACCTCCCATATATATGGCCCAGTCTAACCCTAGAAGCATAGGATAGGGGTCTGCATCTTCTACAATCTCAATTACTTCAAAATCAGCCCGAACCTTGACACCTGCGATATCCACCATGATCTTTGATAGTCTCCCCAAGGGTATGATATTCTGCTGATTGGCCATACGCAGTTGGATAGTGGACCATTCCAACTTAGGTTCCCTGATTTGTTGCCAACTATGTTTAGGTAATACATTTGCATCTGACCCTAGTTTCAAAATAACCTGATCCATCTCGTAATCATCGATATGCACAGTCAACCACATCTCTCTACCAATACGTTTCTTATATCTATATAGTTTGTGTACGTCCTTGATTTCTGGGGGGAGGCTAGGTCATGCTGCATAGCTATCTATTAATGCTTGAAGATTTTCCACAGCCTTTGGGTTGGGTAGCAGCTTCATACATGCTTGTAAAAAGGGTTGGACCTCCTCATCCGCGTTGAGGTCTCCCGACGGCTGCAAAGTAGATGCCTCAGCCTTAGTAAAGTCTTTGCGAGCTACGATAAATGTTTCTTTTTCCTTTTTTAGATCCAAACCTTCCCGCTTGATAACTACTTTCCGGATCAGTGGTTCAGTCACAGTCTTCTCCCCAGGCCCCCCGGTGGCCATCCCACTGCGTGTTATGACATTCACGCTTGGATCTTTTTCTTACATTCCAGCCTTAACCCTCTACACATTCTGCGTAGGTGTCGGCTACTTCTCCTGAATTTTTGCTATCAAGATTGGACAATCTTCAATCGCATGGTCCAGCTGTCTGCAATACCAGCAGGACTGCCTTGCAGGTTTTGGGCAGTCCCTGGCAAAGTGTCCTAGTTTTCCATAGTTATAACAAATTAGTTGCCCTCGTCCCTGACCTGCGCTTCCACCTCTTTTGCCTCCCCTTCCCCTGGCTGGGGACCCACCTGTGCTCGAGAGGGATCTTGGCGAGGATAGGTCCGACTGTACCCTATAGAGGTTCCCTCAATCGATCATCAAATCATACGTCCGACAGTTCTTTTCATCGTGTCGTACTGAGCTGCAGAACCTGTACCATTGCTGCTTTACTTCTGGGACATAAGCAGCAAGGCAAGGACAGTGGTTTGTGTCATGCAGCCTCGGGACGTGACAATAATCACACCATAGTGTCGACCCACTTGATCCTACAACTTCCCTAGGGCGTAATGGACTAGGTCCCTCGTCTTGCATATAGTCTGCTAACAGAGGGCAATTATCCTTGGTGTGACCACACTTCCTGCATCGTATGCACCATCTTTCAGGGCTAGCCTCTACTCCTCCCTCCTTTGGTAGATTCTAGATCTCTATGTGCATCGCCTCCAGTTTTCCTTGGATCTACTGGATGCCCAGCTGAGTATCATCTTTGGGCGCAGCTTCTAACTTCATAGCGACTTCTAGGGATTTTCCTGTGATTTGAAAGTTTGGTGACCCATAGGTACGTGCAGGTGAGGAAAAAACATAACAATGAACCATTCCGTGTGTCGTTTATCATCATACTGAAATCCTCCTTCTTTTATTACCTTCTTCAATCGCTGATAGGCCTCCCACACAGACTCAGAAGGCCCTTGCTTTAAATCCCTTAGATCAACCACTATTTGAGAGTAGGACTTAGGCTTCTTGAACTGTTTCTTCAAGGCGTTCTTAATCTCTTCAATGGTTGTGTTCACATGTTGGCTGATGTATCCCATGTACCAGTCCAAATCTGATCCTTCAAAGGCAAGGGACAGCTGTGCCCTCTTCACCGCATCACTTGCTATGTTCTGCGCAGTCCATATCGACTTTGCAACAAACCAAAACTGATCCATGTATTCATCTCCCACACCCTTAAAGGTAGGAAACTTCATGTGCACAGCCATGTCGTCTTCTGGTGGTGGTGGAGGTGTAGGTGAATTCTTACCCTATGCTGGTTTGAAAGTGGTGTGGCTGGAGGACTCTGCACAATTGCTTCTCTTACCAGACTGTAGACATATCTATCTCCTTCTTGTATGGTCCGATAGTATTTGCCACTTCGTGTCGTAATCTCGTCTAAATCAAAGGTCATTCATTCGGTGTGGCTACATAGAATACTCTTTTCGCACAGTAATATCTTAATCAGCAATGGTAAGCTCTTCAAAAACTTACCCCGAAATCCCTTGAAGAATATTCGCTCTGCTTCAGAGTAGGGGACGAACTAGTCGATGGAAAATTTTGTCATGAACCCTCCTAGCACACTGTCCACCCAGTGGTCCACTGTGCGAGTGATGGTGTTATCAGTCTTTTATAACTACTGGATCAATTCTGGGGTCCACTGTGTGAACTGCTCATCCTTCCAACACTTCTGAAATTTGACCAACCTTGCAAGCCACTCCTAGAGTTCGATCGCAATTGTTACAAAGAAGATCTCGTAGATCTCTGTGAAAATATACTTATTCTTCCACTCTTCAGTGGTAAACCTCTTGTTAGTCAAGGTTTCCATTAATGTCAATATGGCATTAGTCGAGATGACAAATATTCTTGTGATGTCAATACCTCATGCAATCCATAGGTTTTAAAGATGTTATTAATGAAGATGTCATGCCACTTAGGAAAAAGTCTTGTATTAAATACCTAATGATCATAATGCCCTAGATGTCCTCAGCTAACCATGAAGATGCCATAACCTCATGCATATTATGGCATCCTTACTCCTGATGCTCATAATGCCCTGAATATTGATGTAAATCCTAAGTGCCTATCATGTGCTTATGATGACATGAATAACTACACTATACTTGATGACATATGATGACATAGTTGGAAGACTAATTTGAATCTCTTATGGAAAAGCCTTTAAATTATATCCCTATATCCTTATCCATAAAGAATCAAGGAATGCAAAAAAAATTCCAAAGCAGTCATATGGTCTGAACTAAAAATTTAAGAACAACCACAAAGAAAAATAAATTTCTTGATGGGAAGATGACCTCACCTAAGGATGAAATTGACACTAGTTGATAGAGCATATTTTTCCCTTTCTAATGAGCTATTAATCACCCTCTAACTCCTTCTAGAGTGAGAGAAATTAATTTTTAAAGATGAAAAAATTAGTTTTCTGTCATAGCCGACTTGAGCCAACTTGTGTAGGTTGGTGTCCTCACTAGCTAACATGTCTCTTCATAGGGAAAAACAACTATATATATAACTATAACTATAACTATAACTATAACTATATATATATATATATATATATATATATATATATATATATATATATATATATATATAGTTGCGCTCATCCATTTAAGTTATAAAAAAAAAATTCTATCTAATGTGTATAATTCAGTGGTAGACAGTAAGGAGGACAACGAAGAAGAGGGAGCTATTTTGAAGTTATGTTTGGGCTTAAAAACCTCATCAAACCGCACTGTAATTTTCTGAGGACCCTCTGTATTATTGCAGACCTACTGCAGCTTGGACTTGCAGTATTTTATGAAGCTCATACCTACATTATGTATTGAAATTTGGATTTTTTTCCTGGGCACATTTCAATTCCGAAATTGCAGAGGCTATATCTCATCTACAAGTTTATATTTATATCTGGGCACACTTTAGATATGAAATTAAAGTGGATATATTATAGTGTTATGACCTCCCTAGCTCGGACTATGATTACAATGATTTATTGGTGATATTTACAGTAGAATTGGATTGTGTATTGGCTCATATTCCTTTTTACAGTGACTGTGTATTATCATTCTTGGACAAAGGCTCAGGTTTGGTTCCTTTTGGAGTGGTTTAGACTTCTTGACCAATACTACAGTGCTCACAGTTTATGCTTAGAATTGCTCGGATTGTTGGTGGACTTCTTAGCTCAGATTGTGGAGGAACTTCTACCTTTAGAATATGATGAATACATACCTCAGGCTATGATTCTTCTCTGAATATTTTTGAAGTTATGGAGTTGTGCAACAATGGTGGAGACCAATACTAGATAGTCAAGCACTGTTTTGGAAATAGAACATGTAATGTTCCAAATTTTATGGAACATTAATTTTTGTTAACGAGATGAATAAAATGGGTAGGGGACCCATTATTTGCATGATTAGAGAATAAAAATCCTCTAAGTATGAAAGAGGATCACTTTAGAGCTGGATTTCACACCTCCATGTGTGAAAGGAGGTTTTTGCAAACATGCTTGGCCAAGGTTGACCAAGTCAAACTACGTTAGCATGAGTTGGAAAGCACTATGTGGGACAACGTAGGAGGGAAGATTCTAGAGAAGTGGAAACCCTAATTTGAAATAGGGTTCATGGAGGGAAAGCTCAATGTATAAAAGAAGAGCAAGGCAGCCATTGTACACATCTTTGATCATTTTTACATTTGAGTCTTGAAGACTTGTTGCTGCCTCTTGCTGTTCAACAGAGCTGCAGTGCCTTCGGGCACGAGGGAGTCCTGTTTAGGAATTCCTCTCCTTCTTGAGTAGCTCATGAAGGATTGCACTCCATTCCCCATACTCAGGCATTCAGGTCATTAGCTTCAGCCATCTACATCAGCGCAGTTTCTGCAGCAGATATTGTGTAGTGTTGTTGGGTGTTGCTGGGGAGGTTTCCATACACCATCTGGAGCTTGTTTTTTAGTGGAGAAATGTTCTATTCATTGGGAGATCAGAAAAGGAGGTTCTAGAGCATATCCCATCATCTTTGGCATCAGGCCAATCACTTTCCATTAGATACAACGCAGTCCCTCTCTTAGACAACGTTTTTCTTGGTGCAGATTTGCTGTGAGGGATGAGCAGATTTTGGAGGAGAAGTCTTGGGTGAAAGGATTAGCCTTTCACTTCAGATTTATATTGGAGGAGGATTATACATTTGTTGCAGCCATTTCAGCCTTCTCCATGTATTTCCAGTTCTTGAGTTGCTGCTGCCCAGCAACTCTGGCATTTCTGCAAAATGCCATTTTTGTATAGTTTCCAGCCAATCCTTTTAGAGGATTGTTGTTATGTATTTTCAGGGGTTGAGATATTTCTCCCCCTTCTTTATTTGAGCGCACATTCTCATATCTATGTATTTTCATTATTTATGCAGCAGTTCCTTATATGAACTACGCAGTCATGGCCTAGGGCCTTATATATGCAGCAATGTATTTCATATTTTCATGTACAAGTTTCTTGAGGCTTCTAGTGCCTTTCTTGAGTGATCATTTCCTCAAGGATTTGTATTCTTATTTTTTGCTATGTCATAATGTTATGGCCATTGAGTTCTCCAGCATTTCATGTGTATGTGATTCACTGCTATTTCCATTAGATGTGTTTGATTATTGCTGTAGCTCTATCTTGAGACATTCTCAATAGAGTAGCTTTTCCTAATAGGAAATTTCACATAGCTATAGACAGAGTTTGTGAAGGGCTAGGTAACCTCTGGATATTACCCTCTCTTTAGAGGTGACATATACAGAAAATTCCCCCACAGTATATCTCTGGAATAGACTTGTGATATTTCTAAAAAAGGGATATTACAGTGGTATCAGAGCATCGAACTAGCATAGCCTGTGAGTTTGATTTCAGAGGAGAATGATGAAGAAGATGAGACTGATCTCAATTTTATTTTGAAATAAATAAGAGCCTCCCTGAGGAGGAGGAGAAGAAAAGAGGAGAAGAGGAAGGTCCATGCACTTCCTATTCTCTTGAAGACCAACATGGCAGATGCTTGGATTTCCAGATCTTATGCAAGTACCTGGGTGACTATAATCCCCGTTCTGCAACATTTAGGAGAGCTACAACGTTCTCATAGTCTATTCAGCATATGGAGGAGAGAAGGCCCTATGTAAAAGGAGAAATCAGAGGCAAAGGGTTTCTATTGTCTACATTTGATGGGGTTACTTCAGCTAGAGCTTGGGAGAAGAAGCTAGATGCAATTTTATTTCTGCATCTAGTGGCAGAGAAAGAAGCAGTGGTGATGGAAGCGCTGCACATGGAGGAGAAAACCTCTATTTGGTGGTTCAAACCCTTGGTCCATTCGAGGGTAATTTATTTTGGAAACTTTTCTCAAGCGTTGATTCAAACCTTTGATGGAGGGAGGACAAAGGAAGAGGATCCATTCCACCATGGGAGGAATATTTCACCAACTCCGCTACAACTTTGGAGGAGCAGCCTTCTACATCTATGGAGGAGGAAGCCATTGGAGAGAAGCCATTGCAACCACAAAATATGGTCCCAAGATCCACCAAGGTATGAGTAAAGTTCCACTTTCTATTTCAGCAAATAATCTTAAGGATGGTGGAATTTCATATGGAGAGATCCAAGGATCAAACCACATGGCCACTTTAGGGCCTCATGTTTTCACTGTGCTGTGCAAAGGGTTCAAGGAGGAGAAGAACCCTCATCTTCATGCATCTATGATGATTTTCATTCAGCCTTAAAGGTGGGAGTGTAAACTTTTGGAGGATGAATTAAACCATGACACCTCCATGGAGAATCATGAAACAATTTGTGAAGCGGAGGAGGAGACAGCTGCTACATCAATGGAGGAACTAGCAGTGCTATTGAACATGGGTGGAGAGGAGACATCACCTCCATCACATTTGGATCCTCATAGATCCAATATAGTCATGGGAGAGAGGCCTTTCCTAAGGGGGTCTCCAAGGAGCTGCATTTCAAACTCCCATGAAATGCAAAGAGCAAGAATTGATGGTAGCCCTCTTGGGAGGAGTACCAAAAGGATGAAAAGGATGGAAAGATACTTACATCATTAAGCAGAATAGAGTATGGATGCATGATGTTGATGTGATTCTCATATCATTCATTGTGTCTTCATCACATGGGTTGTATGATGGAAGTATGGGAGAGAAAAAAAATACTTTGTTGCTTTTCTTGAGAGAGCAAGGGCAGAATTGCTCTCATACTTTGCATGATGTTGTAGGAGGAGGAGATGGAATTATCTCCTTGTAATTTGATGATAGAGAGGTAATTCCACCTTGGGAGGGGCTTATTATGTATTGCAGCATTATGAAATACATCTTTGACGAGGAGCATGTCAAAGAATGGAGATTGGTTTTGATAGGAGCCTAAGGGTATAGGCCAACAACGTTGTCTCTTTGGAGCAGTGACTTATTGATGAAGTGTGCCCAGCGGAAGTGTGGTGGATCCATAACCCACAAGTCCTAGGAAAATTTCATAATTATTGCACTTGATGGATAAAGAGGAGGTGAGATGGATAAGGCAGCCATATATTACTGTGCCACATTCTTCTTGACTTGGATGCCCAAGCATGAGAATAAGGATCTTCTTGCAGCACCTAGTCCATTGATCTTCATGGGAGCATGAAAAAAAACTATGGAGGGTTCATTCATGGATCCATACATCATCTTCCTCCTGGTATATGGTAAGATATATTATTTTACATTGGCTGATTTATGTAGTCTTATCATTATTTTGCAGTGCATGGCTCTATAAGAGGGCAAGCTTTTTAGATTGCTCCATGGATCAAAATTGGGCCAAATTGTATGACAGAGACAACCATATTTTATATGGCCTTGGGCAAGTGTTTTATTTCATGTATCTTCAGTGATATCTTCAGCCATTTTCTATTTATTAGCAGCTATCATGACATACATAGCTATTCATGTAACACAAAACAACTTGCCATGAGATTTCCTTAAGTAGTAGTTTGGGAAAACTGCGCTGTCAATCTTGGGGAGAATGTTGGTACACTCTTGCCACACATGAAACCTTCAGAAATTTCCTCATTTTATTGCTGATCATGAATTAATTTCTGATATGGATCATATTTGTGAAAGAAGCATGATTATGAGAAAGGCACATGAGTTGAATGTGTCTTTGAGTGAGAAAAACTCTCACAATTTTCTGCGGTGCATGTTCTAAAGGGAACATGAAAGGAGGCATGGCTACGGCCACATAATTGCTCATTTTTGGGGAGATACATGGGATTGGTAATTTTATCCATCCATTTTATATATATGGGCAAGTATATGACCTTATGTTGCTGATTCACTCACCTATTTTACTGTTCAGTAGTAGAGGTGATATTCTTGTACAACACTTGTCATGCTATTTTCTGAAGCTGCGGTGGATTAGGTTGCGTTATAACCCAATGAGGCATGGTTTGAACTTTCTGCACATGGTATAACCTACAAAAAACATGTCATGGGGACATTCTATGGTGATCTTGTCCTATTCATCATAGATGACATATCTTGGGCCAACTGATTTTTCATTGATGGAGGAGAAATTATAGGGGAATTACTCTTCATTTTGCCATTTGAGGGCAATAAATTTGCAGCCCAAGATCAGCATACACTCCAAAATTTTCATAATTGGGGGAGAGGACAGCATGGGGCAAGTTATAGTGCTTTCCATGATCAGATTTCAGCCCACATTCATTTCCGGAGCTCAAGGTGGAGGGAGATTTTTCATGAGTTGTCTTGTTGGGAGGCAACTTATTTTTATGATTGTTGGCTTGAAGATGAGAGATTCATATGGGGGATGGTAAGTCCTATTATATATCATATATCATGCCTCAAGGAGGCCCTTAGATAGCTCTTGTTCCTTCATGGATACTTGCTTCTACATGATAGCTGTTTTGGGAGTGTTCACCCCAAAGCTAGATTGCATATGTTGGAGGGACAGTTGGAGACTTGTTTTGCTGATATGGCATCCCTTTTCTTGAGGATATCATCACATGAGGATGATACAGGAGGAAGGGCAGAAATAAAATCAGTTCATCCTTGAAATTGCTTGAGGGCAAGAAATATTTTGAGAGGGGAGGACTGTAATGTTCCAAATTTTATGGAACATTAATTTTTGTTAAGGAGATGAATAAAATGGGTAGGGGACCCATTATTTGAATGATTAGAGAATAAATATCCTCTAAGTATGAAAGAGTATCACTTTAGAGCTGGATTTCACACCTCCATGTGTGAAAGGAGGTTTTTGCAAACATGCTTGGCCAAGGTTGACCAAGTCAAACTGCGTTAGCATGAGTTGGAAAGCACTATGTGGGACAACGTACGAGGGAAGATTCTAGAGAAGAGGAGACCCTAATTAGAAATAGGGTTCATGGAGGGAAATCTCAATGTATAAAATAAGAGAAAGGCAGCCATTGTACACATCTTTGATCATTTTTACATTTGAGCCTTGAAGACTTGTTGCAGCCTCTTGCTGTTCAACAGAGCTGCAGTGCCTTCGGGCACGAGGGAGTCCTGTTTAGGAATTCCTCTCATTCTTGAGTAGCTCATGAAGTATTGCACTCGATTCCCCATACTCAGGCATTCAGGCCATTAGCTTCAACCATCTACATCAGCGCAATTTCTGCAGCATATATTGTGCAGTGTTGCTGGGTGTTGCTGGGGGGGTTTCCATACACCATCCAGACCTTTTTTTTCAGTGGAGAGATGTTCTATTCATTGGGAGATCAGAAAATGATGTTCTAGAGAATATCCCATTATCTTTGGCATCAAGCCAATCACTTTCCATTAGAGACAGCGCAGTCCCTCTCTTAGACATCGTTTTTCTTGGTGTAGATTTGCTGTGAGGGATGAGCAGATTTTGGAGGAGAAGTCTTGGGTGAAAGGATCAGCCTTTCACTTCAGATTTCTATTGGAGGAGGATTCTACATTTCTTGCAGCCATTTCAGCCTTCTCCATGTATTTCCAGTTCTTGATTTGCTGCTGCCCAACAACTCTGGCATTTCTGCAAAATGCCATTTTTGTATAGTTTCCAGCCAATCCTTTTAGAGGATTATTGTTATGTATTTTCAGGGGTTGAGATCTTCCCCCCCCTTCTTTATTTGAGCCCACATTGTCATATCTATGTATTTTCATTATTTATGCAGCAGTCCATTATATGAACTGCACAGTCATGGCCTAGGGCCTTATATATGCAGCAATGTATTTCATCTTTTCATGTACAGGTTTCTTGAGGCTTCTAGTGCCTTTCTTGAGTGATCATTTCCTCAAGGATTTGTATTCTTATTTGCTGCTATGTCATAATGTGATGGCCATTGAGTTCTCCGGCATTTCATGTGTATGTGATTCACTGCTATTTCCATTAGATGTATTTTCTTATTGCTGTAGCTCTATCTTGAGACATTCTCAATAGAGTAGCTTTTCCTAATAGGAAATTTCACATAGCTATAGACGGAGTCTGTGAAGGGCCAGGTAGTCTCTGGATCTCACCCTCTCTTTAGAGGTGACATATCTGGAAAATGCCCCCACAATCTATCTCTGGAATAGACTTGTGATACTTCTGAAAAAGGGATATTACAGAACATAAGATGAAGTTGAACAATGCTTTGGGTTTGAAGACATTCCTTGAAGATCATGAAGATTAGGTTCTAGAGCAGACCTGGTGCAACATAGTGAAAAATATTGAAGAAATCTTGGAGTACCTTGAAGACATCTTGAAGATTGTGGAGAAATACCTTGTTGGGCCCTTGTGAGAAGATCTTAAAATTCCTCTTGAAGAGGCTTAGAGCAGGTGCTGAACAAGGGCTGCTCATTGAAGACACATTGAAGATTTGTGAAGATCATTGAAGACCATGATATCATCATGAGGTGATTTTGAGATCTTTGGTTGGGTTCCATGAAGAACAATGGTGACATCTTCTAAAAGAACAAGGTTGTCATTGATGATGTGACATGGAGACAAAGTGAAGGCATAAATAAAGATTGACAAGGCTCGTTGAAGAAGAATTTTGGAGCCTGGAAGATTGGAGTCTTCATCAAGGGTTGGAGCCCTATATCATTATTGTACTTTACTTATTGTAAAGAAGAAATTAATAAAAGTATCTATTCCATCATTGTTTATTTTGTGTTCTAAATATAAGTGATCTAATTGGTAAAATTAACAATTGAAAAGAAATACTGATTCACCCCCCTCTTAGTATTTCCAACAATTGGTTTCAGAGCTAGTACCTTCAACTCAAAGCCTAACAGCTTGAAGGTTGATCATTAGGACACAAATGGCAAAGCCAAAGAAGAAAATCTCCAATCCTCTTAAAGATGTGTCTTCCTCAACCATGGAAATTGAAGTCAATCAATTTGTGAAGGCTCCACTGTTCAATGGAAATTTTGATATATGGGAGGCAAGAATGAGGAATTTATTAAAGAATCAAGGAATTGAAGTTTGGAAATCCATGATTACTAATGACACGATAGACGAGGAATCCAAGGAGTACAATACAAGAGGAATGAAGGCAATTTTTAATGGGTTACCAAATTCTGTAGAGTCCTATTTTGAAAAATGTTCGTCAGCAAAAGTCATATGGGACAGACTTCATGATCTTCACTCAAAAGGAGTGTTGACAATGATCTCTAGTCAAGGCGATGATGGAAAACAAGAAATAAGTCCAGAATCCATCAAGGAAGTTGAAGATAAGAGAGATGACAACAAGGATAAAGAAGACCTAGAAGATGAAGAGAACAAATAAGACTTTGAAGAAGATCTCCTGAATAAAATTATGGCTTCCATGGAAGAGATTAACAGGTTGAAAAAGGAAAATGAGGAACTTAAGAAGAAAGTGCAAGTTGGTGACAAAAAAAAGACAAGGAAGGAAGTTGACATTCTCAAGCTTCAAGTTCAAGAAAGATATGAAGAGCTCACCAAAATTAAGGAGGAATTTCATCAAAACAAAAGAAAGCATCATGAAGAAGTCATATATATGACAAATCAATTGGATAAGGCAAAGAAATGGGAAGAAAATTTGTCAATCCACCTTGAACAAAGACTTAAGAGCTTGAACAATGTTGAAGCAGAGATTAATCAATACAAGGAAGAAGTCTCTTCTCTTAGATCTCAACTAGAAGAAACAAGGAAACAAGCAGAAGGAGTCGAGAAGGTGATGGAAACTTTGGCATTCATAGAAGGACAAGTTGATGAAGCAGAAAAGGAGAGAAACACCATGATATGCCAACTAGAAGAAAAGGATGAAGAAATATTCAAAATAAAATTAGACATCAATCTTCTCAAGGCCCAATCATGTGAAGCAATCAAGATGAAGGAAGAAATGGAGATCGATCTATCAAATAAGGATGAAGAATGCAAGAAAATGAAAGAATAAATTGACATCCTTAAAAAGGAAGTTGATCATCTGAACAAGAGCCTAAAGAGCTCCCAAACCCTAGATGACATCTTGAGTCATCAAAGGTCTAATCTTGATAAATCGGGTCTTGGTTATACAGGTGAATCTTCAAACAAGAATGATGCAACCCATAATGCTTCAAACAACAAGGTTGTGGAAAAGCTTGGAAGAAATATTGATGCCCACAGTTCCATCAAAGGCAAGAAGAAGAGTTAAGATGACATTGTAAGAAACCCTACTCTAAGAAGATATGTTGATGGTGTCAAGAATGCTAGAGGAAATAAATTTGAGAAAAGGATCCTAAGACAGAATTATTTTAGAAGTACATCAAGGCAATCTCCATCCTCCGGGTACAAAAGTATATTTTTTGGTTATTGTTATTCTTGTACAAATTTTGGGCATATGGGAAAGGAATGTAGGGCATACCACAAGGACAAATATAATGGTCCCCGTCAGTTTCCTAGAAGAAAAATTTCAAGAAGAAGTCATGATCTTTAAATCATGAATAAGATAGAGTGTTTCAATTGCCATAACATTGGACATATGGCACGTGATTGTAACTTGAATTGGGTTCTTAAACAAGCTAAAACCATGAAAACCAACCCAGAGAAGAAAGTTACACAAGTATGGAGAAGGAAGCAAGTTCAATTCAGAAGTCCCTTGAACACTCCCGCCAACAACACATGTTGTTGACTTGATGAAGTCATCCTTGATATTCCAAGTGTTTGAGGATGAGACTATGCCAAAAAGGAGACCATGGATACTATTAGGGGGAGCTGGTGACTCGTGACTATTCTTGCAGAAACAATCTGTGAAGAGCCTTATGAAACCGTTGATGAATCACACATGGACAATCTTTAAAGGTCATATCCATTGAAGAAACATGATTTTTTACACACCCAATATACCATTTTTTAATATGCCTTCCACTTGATCACAAGGATGCAATCTTTCTTGTCGAAGGAAAAAAAGAAGAGCTAACAGAGGTTATGCAGACAGGGGGAGTCAATTGACTATTTACATGAATATATGGAAAGGCTTAGGGGGAGCAAGTTAATTAAAGAGCACCATGAAAATGAGAGAAACGTATCTACCTATGAAGAAATATTATTGATATGATAAAAGAAGCAGCTTGATTGGGGGAGCACTTGGGCACCCCGTTTGCCATTGATGTCAAAGGGGGAGAGAAGATTGGAAGGAAAAATTTATTGCCATCAATGACAAAGGGGGAGATTGTTAGTCAAGGTTTTCATTGATGTCAATATTACATTAGTCGAGATGAAAAATATTCTTGTGATGTCAATACCTCATGCAATCCCTAGGTTTTAAAGATGCTATTAATGAAGATGTCATGCCACTTAGGAAAAAGTCTTGTCCTAAATAACTAATGATCATAATGCCCTAGATGTCCTCAGCTAACCATGAAGATGCCATAACCTCATGCATATTATGGCATCCTTACTCCCGATGCTCATAATGCCCTAAAGATTGATGTAAATCCTAAGTGCCTACCATGTGCTTATGATGACATGAATAACTACACTATACTTGATGACATATGATGACATAGTTGGAAGACCTCATGATAACATATTTGATGAGATGGATGATATTTGGAATACTACTTTGAATCTCTTATGGAAAAGCCCTTAAATTATGTCCCTATATCCTTATCCATAAAGAATCAAGGACTGCACAAAAAATTCCAAAGCAGTCATATGGTCTGAACTAAAAATTTAAGAATATCCACAAAGAAAAATAAATTTATTTATGGGAAGATGACCTCACCTAAGGATGAAATTTACATCAGCTGATAGAGCATATTTTTCCCTTTCTAATGAGCTATTACTTGCCCTCTAACTCCTTCTAGATTGAGAGAAATTAATTTTTTAAGATGAAAAAATTAGTTTTCTGTCATAGCCAACTTGAGCCAACTTGTGTAGGCTGGTGTCCTCACCAGGAAACGTGTCTCTTCATAGGGACAAACAAATATATATATATAGCTGCGCTCATCCATTTTAGTTATAAAAAAAAATTCTATCTGACGTGTATAATTCAGTGGTAGACAGTAAGGAGGACATCGAAGAAGAGGGAGCTATTTTGGAGTTATGTTTGGGCTTAGAAACCTCATCAAACTGCATTGTAATTTTCCGAGGACCCTCTGTATTATTGTAGATCTACTGCAGCTCGGACCTGCAGTATTTGCTGAAGCTCAGACCTACATTATGTATTGAAATTCAGATTTTTTTTCCTGGGCACATTTCAGTTCCGAAATTACAGAGGCTATATCTCATCTACAGGTTTGGATTTCTGTCTGGGCACACTTCAGATCTAAAATTAAAGTGGATATATTACTGCGTTATGACCTCCCTAGCTCGGACTGTGATTACAGTGATTTCTTGGTAATATTTACAGTAGAATTGGATTGTGTATTGGCTTAGAAACCTTTTTACAGTGACTATGTATTATCATTCTTGGACAGAGGCTCGGATTTGGTTCCTTCTGGAGTGGTTCAGACTTCTTGACCAGTACTACAATGCTTATAGTTTATGCTTATAATTTCTCGGATTTTTGGTGGACTTCTTAGCTCAGATTTTGGAGGACCTTCTACCTTCAGAATATGATGAATACATACCTCAGACTATGATTCTTCTCTGACTATTGTTGAAGTGCTAGAGTTGTGTAACAGTGGTGGAGACCAATACTGGACATTCAAGCACTATTTTGGAAATAGAACATAAGATGAAGTTGAACAGTGCTTTGGGTTTGAAGAAATTCCTTGAAGATCGTGAAGATTAGGTTCTGGAGCAGACCTGGTGCAACATAGTGAAAAATATTGAAGACATCTTGGAGTACCTTGAAGACATCTTGAAGATTGTGGAGAAATACCTTGTTGGGCCCTTGTGAGAAGATCTTGAAAAGCCCCCTAAAGAGGCTTAGAGAAGGTGCTGAACAAGGGCTGCTCATTGAAGATACATTGAATATTTGTGAAGATCATTGAAGACCATGATATCATCATGAGGTGATTTTGAGATCTTTGGTTGGTGCCATGAAGAGCAATGGTCACATCTTCTAAAAGAACAAGGTTGTCATTGATGATGTGACATGGAGACAAAGTGAAGGCATAAATGAAGATTGATAAGGCTCGTTGAAGAATACTTTTGGAGCCTGGAATATTGGAGTCTTCATCTAGGGTTGGAGCCCTATATCATTATTGTACTTTACTTATTGTAAAGAAGAAATTAATAAAAGTATCTATTCCATCATTGTTCATTTTGTGTTCTAAATATAAGTGATCTAACTGGTAAAATTAACAATTGAAAATAAATACTGATTCACCCCCCTCTCAATATTTCCAACACCTCTTACTGCGGTTTTCTTTTACTGCGAATTCCCGAACTTGCTGTTCGAACCATTCATCAATTTATTTTCTTTCATGTTTCTAGTATGGCTTTCGCATTACCTGATCCCTCTCTCAAAATGCTCCCGGTCCCAGCAACAGAACCATTTTTTGGCTCGAGGGGTCCTGACCCAGGTTCGGAGGTTAAGGTTTGCCAACAAACCCCTATACTACTAGCCCTTTCGGCATTGACCTGCTTACGCATGCCAAAGTCTCACCCGAAGCAGTATGGGAGGGTGCTAGAGCCAGGTTTCCACACCCTGGGAGAGGGTAGGTAAGTCAAGAAGAGCTGTGTTCAAATTTACAATTACCATATCGTATATCACAGAATCCAGATCTATTGATCCCTTCACATCCACGTGCGCAATACCAATTATAATCACAGTAAACAATAGATACAGAACAATAATGCAACTGTCGAAGATATTCTTGCATAAAGTATAACAGACAGATTTAGATCAGTTGTCAACGCAACATAAGAAAATAACACAGTTACTTTCAAAGCTTAACATAGAACCATGCATAACATAATAGATATCATAGATTCACATTAACAGATTTAGATATCCCAACAACCTTCCGATTTCATTAATCCTTTAGATCCTTTTACAATACCCAAAACCCAACCTGTGCACATAGCTGCAGGGTCCGCACACAGCAGGACTGAGGATCTCCACGCACACAACCAACAGGAGTCCTTTCCCCAATAACCCAAAAAGATCTACTAATTCGTAATTCACACCAATATTAATACATGCCCTCCATTGACTCAAAATTTCCTTCTATTTATAACGATCTAGCGTAATCTTTCCTGTGGTCTGCAAAGCATGGTTTGCGGACTCTAGGTCTACCCTTTTACCCATTACAAAACCCTTGCACTAGACTAAAGTATGCCAAAAATATACAAAAATACTCAAAACTGTCGCAATTCGCAACCTTTAGAGGACTTTGTTCCAACACCCAGAATGATGGCTAAACAGAGGCCGTCAATAGGATGATAGTGAACATACTATGCATGTAAAAATCCAATAATCCACAAAAATAGGAGGAGAGCCTCCCCTATGTACAACAAATTTATAACAGAGCTCTCCGTATCTCGACTGATCGTAGTCCCTTTCAAGTGGGTCTAGGATTTCGACCTTAGTGTCGAATTGATGTTTCCATACCCCATACGACTACAAAAACATAATAAACACATGTACTATCTGAGGCTGATAAAGCAACCAAAATTATTGAACGTATCCAGCATGTCTGCCAACAAGTTCAAAACATCCTGGTGAAGTCCAATCCTAAGTACAAGTAACAACATGATCAACATCGGGTTCCACACAAGTTTCAGGTGGGTGACAAAGTTTAGTTTCATTTGCAAAAAGAAATTTTAACTAGAGTTCATTGGAAGCTCAAACCACTCTAATATGGGCCTTACACCATTATCAAGGCTGTGGGAGATAATTATTTTGAGCTCAAAATTCCCCCATTCATTGGCCTACACCCAGTGTTCAATGTGGACCACCTTCGGCCTTACTTTCCACCATTATTGGACACATCAGACATTGGATAACAGATCATACCAAAAGATCCAAACCTCAATTTCATGGAACAAGCCAAAAATGATCAGATCATGGACACAAAGATCGAGGAAAATCACCAATAGAAGATCTAGCTGTATCAAATTGTTAAAACTGGCCAACTCCTGCACCAAGGAAAGTGGCTCACTAATGACCAAGTTCAAAAAACGTTTCCTCATCTCATGGAGAACTCAACACAATGGGGACCATTGCTTCCTAAAGGGGGAGGAATGATCTATATGGTATTTGTGGCCACCCACATATTCTACTTGGACCCCCACCATTGTTTCTTTTAGTTTTTTAGTTTCCTTAATTGTAGCATAATTTACTATTTTTGGCAGTTTTTCGGGTCCTAAAATTTCGGAGCCATTTTGAGGCTCTAAATGATTTTTTTTTGGAAAACTGGGGACATCATAGGTACTAGATTAATGTTGGCTACTCAAAAGTTATATTCCTCAGATAGATATTTCTAACAAGGTATTGTGCACATCAAATGAAGATCGTATGCAAAAGTTACGTCCCCGGGAAGTTGATGTACTAATTTACCCAAATGGGGCCCATAGTTTTGGTGCTTCATCTCCTAAGGTTAGGTTTTTCAATGTTTATGGTTTTCCATTGTTTCTTAATAGTAAATAGGCCTTCGAGCCTCATTGTAACACAATTCATAGGCATGTAGCAACCACATCTCTTCTTAGAGATAAGCTACCATTGCCCATGCTAGTTTATTTCCATTATGTATGTAAGAATATTTCATTCTTTGATATTAATGAAATGAAGATATTTTTATTCTACATCTTTGTGTCCATGGTTATATTTGTATTATGTTACGTTCTTACATAAATCCATATCTCTGCCAATTCTGACACCTCACCTGACCCAATTCGCCACGCTGGTCCATGTTTAATGACAAAGATGGAGTGAGTAACAACCCTCCAGATGGTAGAGGTGACCGACCCGCTTCTTACAGGACTACAGATCCAATCCATAATCGAGAGGGGGTATATATATTTGTATTACACCAAATCCTTCCGTAGGCTGCTGGTAGTTGGCAATTTCCATCCCAATTTGGCTGCAAGTGCCTTAGAAAAGTAGCCTAGATATTTCATCCTGTAGAAATTTGAATAAATGATATATTATTCACCAAGATTCTCCTGATCACACACTATTTTAACTTCATGCACAATACATAATCTCTTATACCATTGATCATTAATTGCGGAAATGAAAACAATCGCATGTGCACATAAAAACCATAAACAATCACACATATGAACACAGTATTTCATGGGAAAGCTTAAAGATGAAAACCCCCAAATATCTGTATATTATATGTCATAGAGATCATGTAACAATAATTTTACAAATCTCCTCACAATCTCTCAGTACAATCTCCAATTTCTACACACTAATCAGGCTAGATCTAGCAAAACACATGCTCCAATCTTCGCCACCTGTTAGACTGCCTCTACTATGCAATCCCTGCTGAATATTGGCTCTGAATGAACTCAAATCCACCTGGTATGCACTGTGCAATCCTCATTGGCATCTCCATCAATGTGTGGTGCAAACTCATGCACCAATATATTGATCACAACTGATAGTCACACTGCTCTTTCACCTACCTCTCCACTGGTCTCCACTGAAACTGTCCATGCATTGAAGTTAACTGATGTATTCTTTAGTTGATTAATGAGTTATTAATTAATAATTAATTCACACCACTCTCACTAGTGTATCAATCAGTTAGACTAGATATAACTAGCTCAACTATGTTTAACTTAGTTAAACTGAACACAACTCCATTAACTTCCTCAATCAACTCCACCAAACTCTCTCACATGAGTTCTAACTGAAGTCTTCATGCAATAGATCCACTTAACCCTCAGGAATAGCACAATTCCTTCTGTCAGATGCTGTGCCACATCTATGCACTTAACTGAAGTGCTCCAAGAGAATAAGATAATGTTTATATTCCAAATATTATTAAGAGCTAATAATATTCGACATATCTATTTTTAGACTGGAAATCTAAAAATAGATTCTGCCCAATATGTCTAAAAATAGAAGTCCATCTATTTTTCCAACTTGACTAACCATCCACAAATAGCATCCTGCAACTCATAGAATATGATCGACATGTCTAAAAATAGACTTGCGCCAAAAATAGCCTACGGGCCCCCTTAGTGAAGGCGACTCTTTTCACTAAGCTCATCATCTTGTTGCAATCTCAACACTCCCTCTCAACAAGATAAGGATTATCTGCCACCCCTATCCTGCCCTTGTGGTATTCGAATTTGCTCTTGGTGAGCGCATTCGTCAAGATATCAGTATCCTGATCCTCCGTAGGAATGTATGAAAGTAACATGATCTTCCGCTGCACACAATCTCTGATATGATGGTACCAGATGTCAATGTGTTTATATCTATCATGAAATTCTGGATTAACCGAGAGTTTGATGCAACTCTAATTATCACAATATATCATAGTAGGATCTAAGTGTGAACCGAACAACCCAACCAGGATCTTCCTCATCCATATAGCCTCGCATGTAGCCAAAATCACTGCCATATACTCGGCCTCTACTGAACTGAGTGCCATGGATCTCTGCTTCCTGCTGTACCAAGAAACTACTGTCGACCCGATACTAAAAATCCCTTCAAATGTGCTCTTTCTGTCCGTTGGGCTCCTTGCCCAATCTGCATCCGTGAAGCCACACAGCTTCACCTCATCCGAATATCTGTACCATAATCCATATCTCGATGTGCCTCTGAGATATCTCAATACATGCTTCCCCGCCTTCCAAAAGAGCTTGGTAGGATTAACCATAGCTTTTGAAAGCTGGTTAACTGCGTAGCATATTTCGGGTCGTGTATTGACCAGATACATGAGCGACCCCACCAAATGTCGGTAAACAGTGGCATCCACTACATCCGCTGATGTGGCATCCTCCTTCCTCCAACCACCAGGAAGAGGAGTATCAACAGGCTTGCAGCCATGCATGTTGAACTTCTCCAGTATCTCCCGGGTATACTTGCCTTGAGAAACAAACAGTCCATCACTGCGCTGCCAAATTTCCAATCCCAGGAAATAATGAAGGAGGCCCAAGTCCTTCATCTCAAACTCTTTTGCAAGATCAACCTTGCATGAGAGTATCAACTGTTCATCACTGGTCAGTATCAAATCATCTACATAAAGTACAATGATCAGCAAATTACCCTCCACCACTATCTGGTATAGGTTCGGATCCGCCTCACTCTTGGAGAATCCAAGTCTGGTAAAGTAACTGTTGATCCGTGTGTACCAAGCACGAGGTGCTTGTTTCAACCCATACAACGCTCTTTTGTGCCTACACACATGCGACTCACTGTTGAATATCTCGAAACCTTTGGGCTGCTCTATGTACACCTCTTCCTCAATCACCCCATTGAGGAATGCAGTCTTCACATCCATCTGATGAATGTGCCACCCCATCTGCGCTGAGAGAGCTAGGATCGTCCGTATGGAAGAATACCTTGCGACAGGTGAAAAGGTTTCCTCATAATTGATCCCCTCAATCTGTGAGAAGCCTTGGGCAACAAATCTCTCCTTGTACTTCTCCACACTCCCATCAGCTTCTTGCTTCACTTTGTAGATCCATCTCGAACCTACCACTGATTTCCCTTTCGGCCTTGGGACAATCTCCCATGCACTGTTTCTAACAATCGAATCATACTCTTCCACCATGGCATCTACCCATGCGGGATCCTCCACAGCTTCCTCGAAAGAGGATGGCTCTGTCACGATACATTGACTCATAAGAGCCATGTATCCAGTGTACCGATCAGGTGAATATCTCTGTTTGCGCTGTGATTTAGGTGCTCCTACAACCTTCTCTGCATCTTGAGCCAGTCACTCAGCTTTTGTAGTGCGCTTCCACGCTTTGATGGTTGGCACTGCATGAGTGGTCTCTTCCACTCCATGAACCTCATCTTGTGGCTGATCCACATCCCAAGACTCATCCTTGGGAACTAATAGCTCCTCATCTGCATGTAAGTGTGGCTCCCTCTCAAGCGAACACTTAATGGCTTTCTCCTCATGAAATTTGATATCCCGTCGCACAACAGTCTTGCGACTATTTGGAAAATACACACGATAGTTGTGGGGCGTATCAGTGTACCCCAGAAATATCCCAACCTCTGCGGTTGGCTCAAGCTTCTTCCTAGCATCCTTCATCACATGAATGTAAATAGGTGAACCAAAAATCCTCAAATGGGAAATATTAGGCTTCTTACCAAAAAACGCCTCCTCGGGTGTACTCATGCCAAGTATCCTATGAGGACAATGGTTTTGCACATATACTACAGTATTGCATGCCTCAGCCCACAAGTGTATGGGAAGGCCCTGATCATGCGACATCACCCGTGTAGCACCCACGATCGTTCTGTTCTTCCGCTCAACAACCCCATTCTGCTGTGGGTTATGAGGTGCTATGAGCTCTCTTCAAATTCCTTCTACGCTGCAAAAGTCCTTGAATTTTCCAGAGTTGAATTCACCACCATTGTCACTCCTAAGAGCCTTCACCTGCTTCCCCGATTATTTCTCAACCAGTGCCTTGAATTCATAGAACTTTGAGTATGTCTCGCTCTTCTTCTGCATGAAGAAGATCCAGCACTTCTGAGAAAAATCATCAACAAAGATCACATAGTACCTGTGCTTTTCTGTCAAAGCTACTGAGAAAGGTCCACACACGTTTGTGTGAATTTTCTCAAGGATCGTCCTGGCGCGACTATCCTTCTCGTGAAAAGTGGCTTTCACAAATTTTCCCAAGGTACATCCCTTGCACTGATTTGACTACGCAAGAGTACCCTTAGGAAGCCCAGTAGAAATCTTCTGCAGTATCTTCAAAGCTCCATGGTGAAGGTGGCCCAATCTCCTGTGCCACAACTCGCCATCATCCTGGATCACCACTCCTTCTGCCTTGCCTGCCATTTTTATGCAGCCATCTACCTGCAATTGTTAAAGGTTCTTAACTCGAACCCCTATCCTCCAAGTCTCACCAGTTGCCTTACTGCGCAGGAAAGCCTTTCCCTCGCTAAAGACAACATCATATCCCTTGTCTTCTAACATCGCCACAGAGATAATATTCTTATTCAATCCTGGAACCTGCATCACTTCTTTCAATATGAAGGGTTTACCAAACTCCCTCTCAAAGGAAATGGTACTGATACCGGTCACACTGTATCTACCATCATCGCCCATCTCGATGTGCACTCCAAGATCTTTCTCATCCAGATCAGTAAACAAATCTTTGTCTCTGGTCATATGAAAAGACACACCACTGTAAAGAAACCACACTGAACCCATCACACTTGAGACCAAGCATGTGATCAGTGAAAAATCCAGCTCAAAATATGAGGCTATGGCCTCTCCAGCTGTAGATCTAGCAGCCTGCTTATTTTTCTTCTTCTATGGACAATTTGTGGCGTAATGTCCGTGTTGGTGATAGTGAAAGCACTTCACCTTGGACATGTCCTACTTCTTGCCTTTTGCACCGGATTGAGAAGAATTATTCTTGCTCTTCCCCTTCCTTGCTTTGGCAGCCAAAGCACAATTTTATTCATCAGAGTTCTTTGATGAAGATCCGTCCCTGGTACTTCGCCTTATCTCCTCTTGCACAAGATCCGACCAAAGTCTCTCCCATCCTGGCAATTTCTCCCGACCATTGACAGAGTCCTAATAGGAATGCCAACTCTTCGGAAGCCCAAGGAGAGCCAAGCTCACCAAGTCCTCATCATCTACAGTCACCCCCACACTTCCCAGCTCATCCCTGCATTGGATGAACTTTGTGAGGTACTTTGGCATACTGTCGCCTTTCTCCATTTTTATGTTTCTGAGTTTGTCCTTGAGCGCTAACTTCCTCTGGTCGCTCTTGCTTTGGAATAAGTATGTCAATGCTTTCCACATCAAGAATGGAGGAGCCTTACCATGAAGGCTGGACACTATGTGATCCTTCACACCTTCCAACAGAATCCTTCGACACTTTGATGTCTTCTTTTGCCATGCGTCAAGTACGGCAACATCGCTAGAAGTAGGTTTTGGAATTTCTACATCTATGAACTCCTTCAACCCATTGTCATCTATCACCGCCTCCATCCTGTCCTTCCATGAAATATAATTTGAGCTACCCTCAAGGGCATAATCCAATCGCAATCCGTTGAAAGACATCTCAACTTCAACACCAAGAAAACACTGCTGCAAATTCGAATTCCACCAGCTCAAAAACTCAACCGCTTCAATGTTTTGCAATTGCTCCAATGATCAATGCTCCAATACCATGTAGAAATTTGAATAAATGATATATTATTCACCGATATTCTCATGATCGCACACTATTTTAACTTGATGCACAATACAGAATCTCTTCTACCATTGATCATTAATTGCGGAAATAAAAACAATCGCATGCGCACATTAAAACCATAAACAATCACACATATGAACACAATATTTCATGGGAAATATTAAAGCTGAAAACCCCCAACTATATGTATATTATATGTCATAGAGATCATGTAACAATCATTATACAAAGCTCCGCACAAGCTCTCAGTACAATCTCCAATTTCTACACACTAATCAGGCTAGATCTAGCAAAACGCATGCTCCAATCTTCGCCACCTGTTAGCCTGCCTCTACTACGCAATCCCTGCTGAATATTGGCTCTGAATGAACTCAAATCCACCTGGTATGCACTGTGAAATCTTCATTGGCATCTCCATCAATGTGTGGTGCAAACTCATGCACCAGTATATTCACAATTGATAGTCACACTGCTCTTTCACCTACCTCTCCACTGGTCTCCACTGAAACTGTCCATGCACTGAAGTTAATTGATGTATTATTTATTTGATTAATGAGTTATTAATTAATAATTAATTCACACCACTCTCACTAGTGTATTAATTAGTTAGACTAGATACAACTAGCTCAACTATGTTTAACTTAGTTAAACTGAACACAACTCCATTAAATTCCTCAATCAATTCCACCAAACTCTCTCACATTAGTTCTAACTAAAGTATTCATGCAATAGCTCCACTTAACCCTCAGGAATAGCATAATTCCTTCTGTCAGCTGTTGTGCCACATCTGTGCACTTAACTGAAGTGCTCCAAGAGAATAAGATAATTTTTATAGTCCAAATATTATTAAGAGCTAATAATATTCAACATATCTATTTTTAGACTGGCAATCTAAAAATAGATTCCGCCCAATATGTCTAAAAATAGAAGTCCATATATTTTTCCAACTTGACCAACCATCTGTTACACTGAAAACTGTCACCTTGACATTCTGCTAACTGTATGAGCTCATTATCACTCATAATTCCTTCTTTTGCAAGTCCAATATACCAGCTCCTCATATCAAGCTTCAAAATCAGAAGAAAATCCCTAAAATCCCCTAAGAATTGGTATCGCACTTTCTCTATACATTCCCTGCGGTCCCGCACCTAAATCTCAGCCTGCCTGCGGAACCATACCGCACGTTCTTTGTGTAATGGGTGCGGACCCCTGTAAAACATAAAAAGGCGAGAAAGTAAAGATAAAAAGATGAATTCCAGATGAATTCTAGAAGTTTCTGGATGGGAATTTTCGGGAATGGATACGCTTTGAAGAGGTTCATGCATCCCTCACTTAATGGAGCTAATCCCTTGATGTAAGGAGCTTATCCCTTTGAAGGAGGAATCTATCCCTTCATATTTGGAACTAGAAACCTCCTCTCTTTCACTATAAAAAGAGGCCTTGGGTAGCCTCAAGGGGAGTTCAAGCTTATGAGATTTAAAGTTAAATGCTGTTGAGATTTAGACTTAAGTAACTAAGACTTTCTGTGAGGTTAAATCACTCATCTCCATTTGTCTTAGCTCAAGAGTGCAATGCTTGTCAAAGTAAAGGAGATTCCTGCTTCGGACCCCGGGAGGACCTGCACAACATCAAGGCACAGGTTGTAAAGGTTTTCTATCTTTAAAGTTAATACAAATATACTCATTTCTCTCATTAAACTGTTAATTTGTGGTTTATTTCATGAATTCCTTGATCATTATGATAAGTGTGATTTATGATAATGTCTATACAGGTGCTGCTTAATCTTTTTGCTTGTTTGTGATTGCAGATAATACAAGGAACGTTCTTTCAGTGCACGGGAAGGACTTCAACAAAATCAAGCAAGCGTTGGACATAAGGTAGGCCTCACACCCGTATAGTGTTTTTATAAATCTTATATACTTAGAGAGAGATTAGTATAATTGTCTGTTTGTTGCTAGTTACCTTTTGTACTAGAGAGATCGGTCTTGTCCGCAAGACAGATTAATCTACACAACACCATCCACAAATAGCATCCTGCAACTCATAGAATATGATCGACATGTCTAAAAATAGACATAGTCTAAAAATAGACATAGTCTAAAAATATACTTGCGCCAAAAATAGCCTGCGGGCCCACTTAGTGAAGGTGACTCTTTTCACTAAGCTCATCATCTTGTTGCAATCTCAACACATCCCCCATCCACCCCAATTCTTAGGTCTGGAAATCCGATCCCAGCAAACCCATGCAATGGTCTTTCCCTCCTTGTTCTCTCTCCATAAAATTTTTCAAAAAATCTATTGAATTCTATTGATGATGCCTTTGGGGATCCAAGGTAACACCATCCAATATATCAGTATTTCCTCCAATATTGACTTAATAAGCACCAATCTCCCTACCCTGGATAACCAACAATTGTGCCAAATGTAAATTCTAGCTTCAATATTGGCCACCAACCATATCTAATCTACTATAAGGTATTTGTTGGGTTTGATACTAAATCCCAAATATTTTAGACCGTCTTCCAAATCCTGTTGCCTATATGGAAATCTTTGATGTGCATATACACTCTCTTGTAGTGTACAATTTTCCGACAAAATGGTGGATTTGATATGATTGGATTCGATGGACGTAGCCTTACAAAATTTGGATAATATATGCTGAAAACTGAAGAGTCACTACTGGATCCATCAAGAAATATCAGAACGTCATCAACAAATAAAATATGAGATAGGGTAGAAGAATCGGTCAATTTTACCCCATGGATGCTGCCAGATAATTTAGCCTCCGATATAATTCTACTCAGACCTTCCATAATTAAGAGAAAGAGGAAAGGCGATAATGGACACCCCTATATAAGACCTCGCTGTGCATGAAAGAAACTAGAGGCTACATCATTAATCATGATGCTATAATATAACGAGGAAATACAACACAGAAACCAGTTAATGAAAGTATGTGGGAAGCCAATATGAGTCAGAATTAGATGAATATAGATCCAACTGGCTTTGTCAAAGGATTTGGATAGGTCGATCTTGAGAGTAATGGTTTTCAAATTCTTTACTTTTATAGAGTGCAACCCTTCCTGAGCCATGCCAATGGACTCATGTATCTGTCGATGGTTTAGGAAGGAAACTTTCTCCTTTTATATGTGTTGGGATAAGATTGGCTTAATGAAATTGGAAATGATTTTGGAGATAATATTGTATATACAATTTCATAGGGAAATGGGCAAAAAATCATCAAATGAAAGTGGGTTATCAGATTTGGGAATCGAGGCTATGAAAGTTGAGTTGAAGGCTTCATACATATAACCGTTGATCCTACAGTCTTCTATAACCAAGAGGAGATCCTGTCCTATCAATTCAAATAAAGTCAGATAAAAGTCGATAGGCCATCCATCCAGACCTAGAATCTTATCCTTCTTGAAACATTGTAGTATTGCCTCCAACTCCCCCATCATGACAGGATTATTTAGCTTCTCAAACTCATCTTCATCCACAAATCAAGGAAAGTGTCTGGCCACCCTAAATATCTCGACAATAGATGCTTCATGAGGGGCACTAAGCAGTCAACCAAAGTGTCAAATTCCTATATGAGCCAACTTGTTAAATGATTGTGCCTCTTGAACCCCTACATCATTAAGCAACCAAATTATGTTTACAAACTTCCTGCCCCTAGCACATTACTGAAATAATTTTGTGTTATCATCACCAGAATGAAGTCAAGTGGATCTGCTCTTAAGTCTCGAGGCTTCTTCCTTTTGTATTAGAATTATGAGTCTTTCTCCTTCAGCCTCGATAGGTAGATATTGGATTCCATGGATATAAATCCATTTTTGCCTCAATCCTCAAATCTGGCCAATTCCGATTCAATCTCATGAAGATCTAATTCATCCCTTATATTTTTTTGCCTTGGCCCATTCTATCGTTCTGTGTTTGATTCTAGTCAGATTACTAACCAAGACTTTCGTCGAAGATCTATCACTTACCTGATTGCAAGTGATCCATGTGTCTTTTACTATATAATGAAATTCCTCCTCTCTTAAATAAAATGAATTGAATTTTAATGGGGCCATTTGCTTGGGAGAAGATCCTACGATTTCAAGGAAAATTGAAGAATGATTCGATATACCACTAGAGCCTACCCATTACTAGATCCTGTCTATTTTCTCCAATAAGGGTGCCTTAATGAGGAATTGATACAGTCTTCTGGAAATCATAGCATCACTCATCCTTCTATTTCTATAGGTAGGCTGAATCCATGCTACTTCAATATTGAGGAAATTGGAATGATCCAAGAGTTGTTCAAAGGAATCAATGAGAGAGTCAACTTGTGTATGGCTACCCCACGATTCGACATGACCTAAAGAAATGTTTAGATATCTGACCATAAAAATATTTTCACTCATCATGATAGATGCAACCATTAAGTCTTCCCAAAATTCCACCCTATTGTGACAGGGTCCATAAATATTCACCATCCTAAAGATAATTCCTAGTTCTTTTGAAAAGACATCAACAATAAAAACCTCTTCCCGCTCCCAAAATTTTTCTAATATCATAGTTTTGTTATTGATAATTGTCACACAACCTCTTGACTTTCCCTGGGCATCCAGTGCATGAAAAGTCCATCTGGGGACAAGGATATTCAAATATTAGTAATTCTTTCACCATCGCCTAGGGTCTCCTGTAGGAATATGACATCCATCTTTTCCTATTCAAACAACCTCCTTAGGGCTAGTTTTTTTTCAGGGCTAGCCAAGCCCCTCCTATTGAATGATAAACACTTCATCGGGGAACCAAATTAAGGTTTTCGTTTTCTCTAAGAAACTGATCAATAGGAATTTGTCTACCAGAGGCCATTTCTATGCCAACCTTGTGAATTCCTTTAGAGATATTTGAGTGTTTGCCCCTCGACGGCTTAGGACCCTTGCGGGGGAGGCTGCATCAATGCCACAACCTGATATCTGAGAGGGCTTGGTAAGGGATAAGGATCACATATAAGACTTTGAGTACGAGTTATCCATGATGGTAGGTCAATTTAAGAAAATAAGTCATACTATGAGTGTTGAATTTTTACTCTTGAAAGGATGAGTTGGAAATATGGAACAAAAGATGATGGATGAAATGGAAAATAAGATGAATGAATATAAAAAAGTAATACAAATAATCCATGAATTAAAATATGGAAGAAATAAAAACATTCTATTACAAAATATCAGAGGAAATCATGAAAATAAGGAGAAGAATGGTGTTGAAAATCAATCTCATATGATGAGTATTTTATGATAATTGAAGAACAAAAATATTGAATCAATGAAATATAATCATAAATTTTCAATCCAAGGTCTATGTCATCGGGGATTGGAAAGTTAGCACCAAAGAGCCACACAATTATAAAAATCACTACGAGGAAGTAATGATTATGTAACATGGATATTCTAGATTAAGCAATAGTTTAATCTACACCAAGTGCCGACCTTACAAAAGTTAAATATTGTAACTATGATTTTAGAACAAGATCAACATGTATGGTATCAAAAAAATTATGGAAGGAAAAAAGTTTTGTTATACCTTGGTCCATTTTTATAGAGGAATTTATTGCACATTATGGGGGTATTATGATCAATACATTCTTTAGTTAATTGGTAAATATTTGACAAAAGGTCTAGTTGCAGAGCACATTCAACAATTCCAAAAGTTGAATCTCAAGGTAAAGAAAATTTTAGAGGATAATTATTAAACCTATATATGGGAATTTTAAAGGAAAACATCCAACATGGGGTGCATCTATTTGAACCTAAATATCTAAAGCATGATTTCAGTTTGGTAAGGAAAAATATATGACCACTAGAAAATTGGTCACTAATAACTATAGCGAAAACTATGCTCCCTCTCATAAAGTAACAAGTTTGACACCTCAACGAATGGATGAAAGAATAACAAAGGGAATATGTAGCAACAATGACCACAAGTATAATAAGGGGCATAAATGTAGTGAGGAAATTATTCGACATATAATGTGAAGATGAAGAAGATGAAGAAGTGGAATTGTCACAAGACCTAGAGCTAGAAGAGACTACTCGAACAATATCTTGTCATACATTGGCTGGCATTAATACCCCACAAATACCAAATAAGGATATATAAAAAATAAAAAGGTAACAATATTTATTGATTCACGTAGTACCCATAACTTCATCAATTGTGAATTGGTAAAACTTCTTAATTTCTTTGTATATGTAACATCATAATTCTAAGTAATGATTGCAGATGGAGGTACCATAATTTGTTTAAGAATGTGTGATAGTATTAAGTTGAATATGGGGAAGTATTTGTCAGATGGTTTCGTGATTGCAATCAAAATGGGTGGTGCTAATGTTGTATTAGGGGTCCAATGGTTACATCCTGTTATCTCTAAATTGGTACTGATAGGATGCTCCACTGGACAACTTAAAGTAAATATTTCAAACTAGCTTTTGATTGAGGATTAACCTCTTCATCCTGAGAGGGCTCTCTCAAATTGATTTATGATTTTCTCAATTAGGATTCTATCAAATGGCTAACTCTGTGATAAGTGCTTTAATGTATTTGATTGCAGGTGAAAAATGAAATAGGTTTCACTACCATTGGGCTTATGGAGTCAGTTTGAGGGAATTCAATGACAAGTGCATCTCCTTGTGGAAACTGAGGGTTTTACTATTTCAATGAAAGGGAAATACTAACACACATAAATATTCAACAATTCAACGTTAAAAGGAAGCCAGAGCATGCATAACATGAATTCTCTGTAATTCAACATCAAGATATTGGAAGCAAGATAAAGAGAAACATAAGACATAAGCTCATTGAAACATTCCAAGAATCTTGGGTGAAACATAATCACAGTCAATGTATATTATCGATGATAAAAATTTACAATAGTGGTAGTGTCAAGGAACATTCTCCAACCCTTTTTCATTCGAAATTCTGCCTATTAATAGGCTTTTTCTCCTTACATTGGATCTGCCCAACTGGCTAGATCATCGAACCATAATCTTGACACCTATCTTAACCATAAACTACTTTCTTGGAACTGCAAAAGATACCTAATAACTTAAGACTTATAAGCTTATTAGGACTCTATTTGTCATTTATTACATCACTTATATGTATAATAGGATAATTACATTGATAATGACTAGGTGCTCGAGTGGCACTCACCATCACCAAGACATAAATATACCCACTAGATTTAGGAACTAACACCCCTAATTTTTAGGAAAAGATAAACATAACTTTGATCACTCTCCTCATGCTGAGCTGGATAGGTGACAATTTTTTCGAGTAGTGAATCCCTATTGGAGAGGCCCACTACCATCTTGAATATCTCCACGTGTCTGACTACTCTTCAAAAAACTTTCCAAACCTCCAAATATCACTAAAAACACTTCGCTGCCAAAACAATGTACACTAGGCAGTTTCGTAGCGTAGTTCAGTAGCATATTCATTTCATCCATCTAAACCATTTTTTTTCTCTTTTTCTAATTAGGATATGTTTGTTGGACAATATTAACTAAACATAACTCTTTCCCTCCTCTAATTTAAAAAAAAAAAACGTTTTGTAGCAAAAAACATTCTATAGGGATTTCGTAGCAAAATCTGGCCTTCAAGCACGGGCTTTGCTACGAAATTTCCTGATTGTCTGAAAAACATAGATTTTCGATTTTTTCTTCAAAATTTCAGCGTCAAATCTGAAAATGATGTTTCCTGCATCCTATTTAGTCAATTTAATGTCTTAAATTTCTTGCATAAATTATCAACCGAGATTTGTAAACTGATGAAGTGTGGTGCACTGTATGTGCTTAGTTAACCTTCTTCTTACTTCGTTGTTTTTATTTTATGTTGTTTTTGGGGGTTTTGTTCTTTGATGTTTAAGAATGTTTAATCTAAAACTATGAAATAAATTAAATGAATCTAATGAATTTTAAGAAGGAAGAAAAGGAAGTGTTCCTAAGTTAAACTAACTTACATAAAAATAAATCAAAGACTGTTGTCTAGTTAGAATCTAATCTAAAAAACAGAGTATTTATCTTAATGATTTCTATCTTAACATTAGTCCTATTCCATGGATCTAATTCTTATATCTGAGATTGAAATTGCAGTGCTATTCTAAATGAAATCAGAAAAGTAAAATAGCTAATGTATGTTTAGTTAGTTCAACATTCAATATGAACTATTACCTTATTGAGATGATGTGTAAGCAACTATCTATACCTTAACTTCTAATGTTCTAGAAAAGCAAGTAAAGTGTGCAAAGGAAAATAACTAATGTATGCCTAGTTACTCCAGCATTCAATATGAAGTGTCACCTTTTTGAGATGATGTTAAGTAACCAATTATACTTAATGATTTAGAAAAGAAAGTAAAATATGAAAAGGAAGAACTTAGTAATTGCATGAATTATACATTTAATCATTTAGTCTAGAAACATGATAGAATCAATTTCTTGGAATGACCTTTAGGAACATCAATGATACAATTAAATGAGGATCTAAAAGTAAATGTGAAAGAATGTAAAGCTAACTGTAAACAACTAATGTATGTTTGATTTACTCTAACATTCAATGTGAAGTATTACCCTCTTGAGATGCTGTGTAAGAAATCAATTATACCTTAGTTTCTAAGTTCCTAGAAAGAAAGTAAAATGTGCAGTGGAAAAACTCAATAACTATATGAATTAGACATTCAATCATTTAGTTTAGAATCATCTTCTTGAAATGACCTATAGGAACATCCATTGATACAATTAATTGATAATTCTATTCTCATAAAGTAAATGACAAAACAATAAGGAAAACTAGATAACTATGAATTCTTATTACTTCAAACTTGATTCAATTTGAAAATAGGAAGATCTGTCCTCATGAAATGTTTTTAGAAGAAAAAGGCTTACGCAATGATGATTTAACGTTATGCTTCTAATCAAAATTGGAGTGAAATATTAATCTACTTAGAAAACAAAATTGACAAAAACAGAGTAAGGAAAATTAAACTAAAAACAATAAATGAAAAACCTCCTCTAGTGCAGGGGCCCTCTGCAACTGATTCGGCTAAAATCCTAGCTGGTTAAAGATGCACTTAAGCAATAATTGGCAACACGATATTTGTATTATGATAGAACAAAGTCTTAACACACAACGTATCAACAAAATCTTATTATTGACTTGAAAACTTAATTGTTTTCGGTTTTGTACAACTGATATTTAAGGAAAATAAACATAAATATCTATGAGATAATTCTGCTATAGGTGGCTAATTCGACTTATAGAATTGCAATTGGACTGTTTAACTCTTTATTTGCTACAATAGAGAAAATCAAGAGTCTTTCTGCTCTCGAATAACGTTCTTTGACCACGATATTAGGCTTTCTCTTCCATCGATCTCGACCAAGTGAATAGGACAAAATCCATGTGGAGATGATTTTGGAAATGCCCATGTGGCTCAATTCTCCATTTGACACCTGGAACCTGTCAGACCATGAGAGTAGTTATGGAATCCTCGATTAGCTACAGAATAGGATGCGTTCTGTAGCCACATTACGAAAATATTTTCGAATAACAAGAACATGAGAATATAACATGGAAATCATTTAAATGCATTCCTTGAGACAAAACATGGAATTTATCATTGATTTGGGTATGTGATATTATGAGAAAGTAAGGGAAAAAGGTGAGAAAGGATGACAGAAAGAAGATAATTCTGAGGTTCAACATACCCCCACTGCGAAGTCATTGCATGTCCTCATGCAATTTGCCAAAAATGTGAATTCTCCTCTCCTACTACATCTGTTCAGACACTTTTGCTAACACATCCAATTTCCTTCTTTTTCTTTTATTTGAAGTGATTGTTGTCCTGGGTTTTCTCATAAGAATCCTGTATTTGAGATTAATGACCGCCTTGTTTAGTGACTTGTTATTTCTTTTCAACTTCCTGTTCTTCTTGTACCAAAGTCCTAAATGCAGAATGGTATTTTCATGAATTACCTTTTCCAACTTGTTCTGCTACTTCAAGGTTTCATTCTCCTGTTTGATATGTCTATTCAATATCTCTAGTTCATAAATGTCTTGTTTAAGAGTTTCAACTAGAGGTTCTTGTGGATTGATAGGATTCACTGTTGCACTTCTCTTCTCCAATGATTCTATGTAATCATATATTTCTTGTTGTGTTGGGTCTATGCCTGGAGATTTTCTGCTTTCAAAATTATGAATAGGAGAATTTTGAAGATTATGTGCAGGAGAAATATTGACAGGAGATGGTATTGGAGTTTCCTCATCCAAACTTACAAACTTTGTCTCTTTTGGTAGTGTTTTCTTCATCAAACCTCAGAATCTAGAGCTCCTTCTCAGTTGTGGAGGATTTAGATTTTCCTCATTTGTATCTTTGCTCCTCTTTCTTATCTTTCCTTCTGTATTGTTTTTATTTTGTTTTCTAATCTCTGTCAGCTCTTTAGAGATGAGCTTTTCATCATTCTTCTGCAATGAAGATGTAGGTCTGTCTTCAATGTTTGTATCAGTCTTCTTCCTTCTGCTCTTTTTGACATTATCTTCTTTGGTTTGTTCTAGTGCTTCTTGAAAATGGTTCGAATAAGAAATCTCTCCCAGGTATCTCCTATGATTTTTAAATGAAACTCAACTAGTATCTTTACCAACCCATGATGATGCATGGTGTTATCTATAAACTGTATTCTTTTCTGCACGTTTGTGGACATCCTTTTTAAGCTATTTAGCAGAAAGAAGGGAAGATTTATTTCACCATTCTCTAAGAAATTCATCAGTAAATGGATATGGTATACATACATGCAACCAAACCTTCCTTCACAGGTGATAAATTTTTGTAAAACTAAGAGCATGTTCCTCCATTTAATTTTAAGAGCTTGGTTGGGGATACCTTTTCTAAAAACCGAGACATCCATACCTGGGTTTTTGAGTATAAATTTCCATGATTCACTATGGAACTCCTTGTTTTTGAACCATATTTGATCCAGGTGGATATCGGTGGCCACCCACCTATTCCATTTGAGACCAACACCATTAATTCTTGCAGCTTCTCACATTCAGCACAACTTACCATTTTTAGTAGGTTTTCGGGTCCTCCACTCTCGGAGCCGTTTTGGGGCCTTAATGATCCAGGTGGATATTGGTGGCCACCCACCTATTCCATTTGAACCCCCACCATCAGTTCTTTCAGTTTTTAAGTTGCAGCACAACTTACTATTTTTAGCAGTTTTTTGGGTCCTGAACTTCTAGAGTCATTTTGAGGCCCTAAACGACATTTTTTGGGCATCGTTCATCCGACGAATATGATTCCATTATGAAACCAATATTCGTGGCAAAAATTGTAGTCCTCAGATAGATATTTGTAACGATGTATCATACGTGTCAAATAGAGATTGTATGCCGAAGTTACATCCCCAGGAAGTTGAAACACCAATTTACCCAAACGGGGCCCATAGTTTTGGCGCTTCATCTCCTAGGGTTAGGTTTTTGGAAGTTTATAGTTCTCCATTGTTTCTCAATAATAAATAGGCCCTCGAGCCTCATTGTAACATAGTTTAGAGGTCTGTAGTCACCACATCTCTTCTCAGAGATTCGCTACCAGCACCCTAGCTATTTTATTTCGATTATGTCTGTAAGCATATTTTTGTTATTTGATGTTAATGAAATGAAGCATTATTTCCGCCGCATATCTATATTTATGGTTATTTCTATATTCTATTGTGTTCCTGCATAAATCCAGATCAGTGGTATCAGAGCGATATGCTCTTTCTTTGTTTTTATTTGCATGTTCCCAATGTGGTCAGGGTATAAGGAGTTAGGGCTCGATCTAGTTGAACCCTTGCAAGATCAGCCTCGCAAGCCTCGACGACCTCCCATGGCAGAAGAAAATAAAGACGAGGGAGGAGGAGATCCTATCAAAATATTTCTCAAGGAGGCCCTCGAGAAAAAAAGGAACACAATGATGGATAACTTTGCTCAGATCCTTTAATGACTGCCCACCTACGGCGCATCTGCTTCCAACAGCCACTCTGGAGGCGCCACTCCCTTCAAGGTACAGGTAATATTTGAAATTCCTATATTTGAAGGCCAAATAGATGTAGACGCTGTAGAGAGATGGTTGAATTTTCTGGAAGGGTATTTCTCGGTCCATGATTTTTCTGACCGAGGAAATATTATTTTTGCACTCCTCAAAGCTGCCCCCCATGTCAAAGACTGGTGGGAAACCTACTGTGAGAAAGAGGATGAAGGGGAACCATATCTATTCTCAACCACACCCACTTGGAATTCATTCCGAGATGGCATAAAGGAACATTATTACCCCACGAGGAGCTATGAGAACAAATACATCCAATGGACCACACTGCGGCAACAAAGGGATCAAGATGTGCATGAACTGACGAATCTGTTCCATACCCTACGCACAAAGTTGGGTATTAAAGATTTAGAGAGGCATTTGGTTCTCAAGTACCGCGGTTTTCTGCACAAACACATTCAGGAGGAAATGGAGTTCCTTGAAATTACATTGCTTGGCACGGAATATCACTATGCCGCCAAGATCAAGAAGAAATTTAAGTAGAAGAAGCGAGACTTTGGATTTATGAATTCAAAAGGTGCCCCCAAACCGAATAACAAGGGGCAAGGCTAAAGTAATGCGACTGAGAACAACACCAAAAATCCAAAGAAGGACACAGGGAAGTGGTGTGAATTTCATAACAACCCCACTCACAGCACAAATGAGTGTTGGGCCAAACAGTCATTGGTGGCTGAACTAAAGACACCCGAATCAGATGCATTTTCTGATCCTGAGTCAGAACCAGACAAAGGCAATGACAAAGGGAAGCAGATCATTGATGTAGATCCTAGTGCCATTTTTTCCACCACCAAGATCTAGAGGGAGGATCCAGAGGATCCAAAGGAGGGGGAGCGCCTCTTTCATTCGCAGATGTGGGTGAAGGGTTCTCTGCTGCAATTTTTTGTCGATAGTGGAAGCCAAAAGAACCTCATTTCAGTAGAGGTTGTGAAGTGGCTCGGCCTACCGACCATATCACACCCATAGACGTATACCATCGGGTGGCTTCATCCAGGGAGATATCTCCGCATCCGCCGGCAGTGCCGCCTTCCATACAGTATCAAGCCATTCAAGGATGAGGTATTGTGTGATGTTGCTCCTCTTGATGTAGTTGATGTATTATTGGGCCAACCATACTTGTTGAGGTGACATGCTATGTATGATTCTAGGCATGGTGTTGTTGTTATTACTTTGGGAAATAACTTGTACATGATACCGGAGGTAGTACCGCCTCCTGTCATCTCTTTGACTACTGCAAAACAACGTAGTAAGATTGTTTCCAAAACCAGGAAATTTATTTTCCTTACAACTCGCTCATAGGGAAAGAAGAATATTGTGGCCACAACCTCAAAATAGGGCTTCCCTGAACGGCTACAGCAGATGGACAAAGTCATGGTGGAATACGAGGAAATTTTCTCCTCACTCACAAAGGTTCCTGTGGAGCGATAAAAAGGTGTCTTTGTAACTCCTAATTACCTCACATTAATTGTCAACCCAGGGACGACTTTTTGTTTCAAGAGTGTACTCAGTCTGAGACGGCTATTTACTCAAGAGTAATGTTTTGCAGTATAGTGCTTAAAATCCACAAGTGAATGAAAGCTGGAAATAAATTCTACTTACAACAAAGCACTTTAAGACTTAAATCATGCATTCGGAAAAATAAGCAATGTATCAGTCAAGGGTCCAGTAACAATAACTCATCCCTTTGGAAACTGATGTAACCAAAAGTAACCAAGGAACAGATCATTAATCTGGGGACTAGATAGCAAATGCCAATGCCCACTACAGTTTCAGATCGTTCTTCACACCAAAGAAAAGATAATGCAAATAACAGGAAATGGAAAGCTGCCATTGAAAGTAAACTAGGAAAGCTCTTTAAAAGCAAACTCTTGCAATTAATCAACCAAACTAAACAGCGAAGTAAAGAACATGAAACTGTAAAGAATTACGATTCAAAGAAATAGGAACTAAATCAAACCATCACACGGTGGAAATTGGAAAGATATGATACAACAGCAGCATACTCCACTAGAGGCTGGGCCCTTAGCCGCCAGCGGATGCTGCTGGGCTACTTCAGATCAGGTGAATGAACAACAACCCTTTTATTTATTCATCCTCAAATTGTGAAATCATTACAACAACAAAAGCTTTGAAGATTACAATGGCAATGCAACAATCCCTATCCTATCATGAATAATCCATCTTCATTCTTGAATCTCTAAGTCTGAATCCTCAATTCCATCATTTGAATCCATCCCGAATCATCCTCAAAGTCCTTCTCCCTCTCTGATCTCTGTTATGATTTAAATACAAAGAGAGCAGAGAGTGGTTACAATAGAGATAATTACAACATGATTCTATTACAAAATTGGTTTGCTTCTAACCATTTGATCAACAAGAACAAGGCGAATTTGGCTTTGCAGCTGAGATTTGGAGGACGGCCGCAACAACAAATCTGAGAAAATCGTTCTCAAAGAACCCTGCGTTTCTCTTAGTACAAGCCGAATTTGGGCAAACCGTTCTTTAATAAAGTTAATTGGGTCCGTTCTGGACAAAACCCATGTTCCGGATTTTCCAGATTCTGCTTCATTTGCTCGGAATCTCAACCGCAAAACCGTCACTTCTTATTCCAACGAATTTCTGAGTTGGCACTTTTAATGATCAAATCTTCAATCTGGAAATTATCTTGGAGGCTAAAAATGGTGAATAATGTTACAACTGATTTATTAAAACTATCATTGATAAAATCATACATAATCATCAATTTATTAGAAATAAAGGAGAATAAATAATAGTCATTCATAAGAGCATAAATCATTATAAAATGGATTTAAATAATAAATTATAATAAATGACGTGATGAAGAATGGTAGAAATGGGTGGAATAAGCGTTCACAAGCGATAATAATAATGACATATTAACGGCCCAACAGTTCCTCTACACTGTCAAGACAAGCACTCCATTGATCTGACCCTCGATGCACCGCTGCCTGATGTGGCCATACCTCATGTGACTACATAGATAGAATCCACACATGTACTATTTGAGGATGATAAAGAAACCAAATTTACTAATTGCATCTAGCATGTCCGCCCGCAGGTCCATGACATCTTCGACAACGGAACATGCCTCATCTCATGGAGGATCTCAACACAATGGGGACCATTTATTCTTAAGGAGGGAGGAATGATCTAGGTGGATATCGGTGGCTACCCACCTATTCCATTTGGACTAGCACCATCAATTCTTGCAGCTTTTCACATTTAGCACAATTTACTATTTTTAGCAGGTTTTCGAGTCCTCCACTCTCGGAGCCATTTTGGGGCCTTAATGATCCAGGTGGATATTGGTGTCCACCCACCTATTCCATTTGAACCCCCACCATTAGTTATTTCATTTTTTAGGTTGTAGCACAACTTACTATTTTAAGCAGTTTTTCGGGTCCTGAACTTCCGGAGCTGTTTTGAGGCACTAAACGGCGTTTTTTGGGAATAGTTCATCAGGCGAATATGTTTCCATTTTAGAATTGATATTTGCAACAACACTTGTAGTCCTCAGATAGATATTTCTAACGATGTATCATACGCGTCAAATGGAGATCGTATGCTGAAGTTATGTCCCCGGGAAGTTGAAACACTAATTTACCCAAACAGGGCCCATAGTTTTGGCGCTTCATCTCCTAGGGTTAGGTTTTTGGAATTTTATAGTTCTCCATTATTTCTCAATAATAAATAGGCCCTCGAGCCTCATTATAACATAATTTAGAGGTCTATAGCCACCACATCTCTTCTCAGAGATTCACTACCATCACCCTAGCTATTTTATTTCCATTATGTCTGTAAGCATATTTCTGTTATTTGATATTAGTGAAATGAAGTATTATTTCCACTGCATATCTATGTTTATGGTTATTTCTGTATTCTATTACGTTCCTGCATAAATCTGGATCAATCTTTTGCCAAGCCTTGGAAGTTCTGTGGCTTATGCCATGAATGACTCGGTAAATGTGAACTTGATGTCTCCAATTTCCACTTTTGTGCCATCAAAAGACCGAGCAAAATATTTTGTAATTTTCTTGTGGAAACCATCGAATTTCTCTATGAATTTGAGCCATCCAACTTTCTACAACATTTCCTTGATTTGAGGGTATCCTTCCATATACTTTGTTCCCCCCAGTTCTGATCTAACTATCAGTCCCATGCCTGCAAAGTTCTCAACCTTCAGAATTACCCTTCTTTGTTTATGAAATGAATTGGGCTACGAATTTGATGAAAGTTATCGAGGGTTTTTAGGAATGAATAGGTGGTAAGGGTTTTGAAGAAACATAGACGGGTATGTCACGTCAATCAATTATGACCATTAGTCATCACTGAGGGAGTCAATTATGGACCGTTATGAGACATAATGCATAGGATGTGGATGATCTGTGGTATGATGGAAATTGTAATCAAGTCAAATGTGATCTGCAAAGGAGGCATATGACCATCCATAGTATACATGCTAATGTTTTAACCTTGCTATTAAAATAATTTTTTGCACTTTACCTTTTAGAACTAACCTTTTTGTTTGTTGTTTCTTTGGTGTTGATCCTTTAGGTACCCTTTAGCATGTTGGTCTTCAAAACATAATCCTTTAATTTCCTGTAATCATCATTTGTTTGTAGGTTGTATAATTGTGTCAGAACTGCTAAATGAAATGTGGCTGCAGAATAGAATTAGCTGCAGAATGGAATCAACTGTAGAATGTAGTCAGCTACAGAACGTGATCAGCTGCAGAATGTGATCAACTATAGAATGGAATCTGTAAAAAAAATGAAGTATGGTTTGTGGAATGAAATAGAAGTGGAATATGACTGTGAAATGGAATGGAAGTGGAATATGACTGTGACAATGGAATGAAAGTGAATATTACCGTGAAAATGGAATGAAAGTGAAAAATGGAATGAATTTGTAGGTTATGAGCTGCAAAGATGGAATATGAATGTAGTTTTGTATTACTACTTATTGCAGAAAATAAATGGAAAATATAGGATGTCGGAAATATCTGATTTTCACCCTGTATTTTCTATATAAGTATGCCAATCATTGATTGGTTTTTATACTTATACACTTTATTTTATTTTATTTTTATATTTTTTGATATATATAGGAAAAATAAAAGATAGGTTAGTGAAGAAGAAGAATTCTTCTTTATTGACTTCATATCAGTATTATCTTGGAAAATCTTTATAAACTCTTCTCTTGAAATTGGTTTATGATATACTTTCAACTGATGACCATTCACAAAAAGAGGTACATTTTGTTCATCTATTGTCCTTATCTTTACTACTCCATTAACAAAGAATTTTTCAATCTCATAAGGCCCAAGCCAATGATTCTGAAAATTTCCTTGAAAATCTTTGAATTTTGAATCTAACAAAAGTGCCCAATCCCCTGATTGAAACTTCTTCTCCTTGATAAACTTATCATGCCATTTAGCCCTTTGCTGCTGGACTATACTAGTTCTTTGAACTGTATCTTGCGTGATTTCATCAAGCTCATTGAGTTGCTCCAATCTATGTTTCTATGCTTCTGATAAATCAAGTCCCAATTGGGTTGCCGTCTTGAAGGTTCAGATATGAAACTCTATAGGAAACATGACTTGTTTTCTATAAACAAGTTCATAGGCAGTATGTCCTGTTTTATTCCTCGATGTAGTCATGTAGGCCCATAAGGCCTCAGGAAGCCTTTCTACCCAATCTCTTCTATGTAGATGTATAGTCTTAGTGAGAATTCCTTCAATTACTTTATTGGTGGACTCTACTTGACCATTTGCTTGTGGATGATAAGGAGTAGACTTTCTGTGCTTGATCTTGTAATCTTCCACGAGATTTTTCACCAACTTGGATGTAAAATGGGATCCCTGATCTGTCACAATTTCTCTTGGAACACCAAAACGAGTGAAGATATCCTCAAAAATGAAATTAACTACAGAACATTCATTAGCAAAAAGTAATGCTTTAGCCTCTACCCATTTGGTGACATAATCAATACATACCAAAATATAATTCTTTTGTTTAGATGGTGGATCGACTGGTCCAATAAAATCGAAGGCCCATTTTTCAAAAGGTTCAATGAGTACCTGAGGTTGTAATGGCATTTCATTTGAAGGAGTAGGTTTCCCTACCCTTTGGCAGTTGTCACACATTTTGACATATTCTTTGGCATCTTTGAATATGGATGGCCAATAATATCCTAAATGAAGGATTTTATAGGCTGTCCTCTTGTCAGAAAAGTGTCCACCACAAGGTTCATCATGACATGCCTTAATAATTTCAGGCATTTCATCTTCTTGAACACATCTTCTGATAATGAGATCTGACCCTGTTTTATACAATTCATTAGTAATCCATGAGTAACTTGAAATTAATTGAATGCCTTTTCTTTTCTCTCTAGGAAGCAAATGTGAAGTTAATTTTCCCGTGATTAGGTAATTAGAAATATCTGCAAACCAAGGAGTTTGAGTAGTTATTGCAAAAAGGTATTCATTTGGAAATTTATATTCAACTGGAGTGTCATCTTTGATATTTTGAATTCTAGACAAGAAATCAACAACTGTTTTTTTCTTTCCAGGTCGGTCTAGAATGGTGATGTTGAATTCTTGCAGGAGTAATGACCATCTTGTAACTCTTCCATTATTAATAGATTTATTCATTAAATATATAATTGCAGAGTGATCTGTATTAACAAAGGTTTCATATCCTATTATATAATGTCTGAATTTGTTGATAACATGAAAAACAACTAAGAATTCCTTTTCAGTTACTGTGTAGTTTAACTCAGTGGGAGTCAAATTATTTCTTGTGTAATAGATGGCATAGGGGATCAAATATTTTTTTCCTAATATAGCTCCCAGAGCTGTATCTGAAGCATCTATTGAAATGTGAAAAGGTAGTTTCCAACTTGGACCTCTTAAGATGGGTGCTTCAGAAATTTTTTCTTTTAAAGTTTCAAATGCCAACTGGAAATCCAGATTCCAACTAAATTCACAATATTTGGTGAGTAAATTGAAGAGTGGGGATGCTATTTTAGTGAAATTTTTTATATATCTTCTATAATATCCTATGAATCCTAGAAAACTTCTAACATCATTTTGACAACTTCGAATTGATAGTTTGGAGATGACTTCAACTTTAGATTTATCAACTTTAATTCCATTTCCTGAAATGTGATGTTTTAAAACAATCCCTTCTGGAAGCATTATAAAACATTTTTCATGACTTAGTGAAAGGTTTGCTTCCTTACATTTTTTAAGAACCTTTTCCAAATTTGCTAAAGTTTCTTAAAATGTATTCCCATATACTATAAAATCATCCATATACACCTCTACACAATCATGTATTAGATAAAAAGCAATTCCTAGTACAACCCTTTGGAATGTTTCAGGTGCATTGCACAATCCAAAAGGAAGTAATTGGTAGGCATAAGTCCCCCATGGACAGGTGAATGTGGTCTTATCTTGATCTTCAGGTGCTACCTGAATTTGATTGTAGCCACTAAAACCATTCAGAAATGAGAAATACTTCTTACCTGCTAATGTATCCAATAATTGATCTATAAAGGGTAAAGGAAAATGATATTTTAGGGTAGCTTTATTCAATTCTCGATAATCAATGCATACCCTCCATTTACCATTCTTTTTGGGCACAATCACTAAAGGGGAAACCACTGACTCTCTCAAATTGGGTAAATAAAGTTTACATTCAACAATTTTTGCGACTCTTCTTTCACAATTTCTTTAAGATTTGGATTCTTCCTTCTTTGAGGTTGTCGGATAGGTTTAAAATTTTCCTCAATGTAGATGTGATGTATACAAGTCTTAGGACTAATTCCTTTCATATCAATGTATTCCCACGCATATGCAGAAGAATGTTGTTGTAATGTTTTAATAAAATTTTCCTGTTGTAATCTCTCCAAGTTATTGTTTATGTTTAAAGTTTTCCCTGGAAAGATTTTAACTGCAGAGCTACCAAATTATTCCATAGAATAAAGAGATATCTTCCTAGATGACAAATATTCAATATTATATTTTTCCTAGAATCTAACATGTTCATATTCTGGAGATGATTCAAAATTTTCCATAGAATTCAAAATTTGAATATCTTCACTAATGGTTGAAATAGTGAAGAGAGATTGTATATCATTTTCATAATCAATCCATTCTTTTTCATCTAACTCTGTGATTGTTCTTGCTGGAGGATATAGAGTGAATTTATTTGTTGAGTTACCATCAGAGATATACATGTCACAAGATCTACAACTAATGAAAGCATCAACTGTAGCCAACCAAGGTCTTCCTAATATAAGTGGATGTCCTCCTAGATTGTTCTTAGGAGTTAAGATCATAAAATCAATAGGATACTCCTAAGAGTCTAAGGATACTGAAATATCTTCTAACACACTATCTGACTTGATTACAGATATGTTTGCTAATTGCAGTAATGTAGGTGTATACAGAAGATTAGGAAGGTTGATTTGTTCCATGGTTTGTTTGCTCATGATGTTTATTGCTTCTCCTAAATCAATCAATGTATTTGGAATTTCAACTCCATTGATATGTGTTTTTACAACTGGACTTCCTGGATCTAAATATTTTTCTATGACAAAATTTCCCATCATTATGTATGCAATTTTTCCTACAAGTTGAATTCTTTTTATTTCTTTTGTTTTTCTTCCTGGTTTCTTCATGCTCAACTCCTTTATTGTTTTGGCTAGAATTGGAATCTCTTTAATGGCCTATAACAAAGGGATTTTGATACAGACATTTTTCAATTCATCTAGAAAATCATAATTGGGCAACATAATATGTTTTTCTACCCCTCTATCAACTTGTAATCTTTCAGTAAAAGGAGGTGTAGAAGTAGGTACTGATGGCTGCTCTATGATAGGAGTTGAGTTTATTGGTTATTTTGTTTTTCATTTTCAGAATTTTGGTTTCGAAGAGATGTTCCTTCCTCAAAACTTTTATTTGGATGTAGAGAATTTTCCTCAAAACTATCTTGTTCTTGAATAACTATAGAAGGCTTTTTATTTTGAAATATCCTACCATATCTAAGTTGGAAATTGACGTCCTTCTATCATGTAGGTATTTTGAGGATTTTTATTGTTGGGGTTTGGTAATGGTTGGGTAGGTAACTGATTTGGTCTCTATGGAAATGGTAGTGAAAGCTGTGGATTTTGGTTTTGGAGTTAGGGTTGTTGATTTTGTTGAGGAATTTGTTGGGGAGGATAGTTTGGATATGATGGAGGATATTGGTAGTATTGAGAGAATATTTCATAGGGGTTTTGCATTCCTTGAGCCCAAGATTGAGATTGAGATTGAGGCCAAGGCTGTTGCTAAAAATTCCAATTATTTGGTGGGGGCTGAGTGTACATTTGATTGTTAAAGCCTTCAGCTTGTGGTCCCTGCCATGGTATTCTAGAGACAAATAAAAGAGATTCTGTTGGATTTGAAGTTTTTTCTTATTGAAAAACATCCTTAAGACCTAGAATTGAAGGACAACTCTTAGTCTCATGACTTTCTAAACAAATCATATAGGCCTCTATGACTTTTGCATCAAGAGGACATTCTCTTAAAGCATGATTCTTTCTGCATTTGGGACAGAAAATAGCTAAAACATCGGTCTCAAATTTCTGCTTGTTTTGTAATTTAAGGGTGTCTATCTGTTCACTAAGACTCCCTAAGATGTCTATTTCAAATTCATCAAGCATGTTTCCAATTTCTTCCCTACTCACTGTTCTAGTTGTAGATCTATTTACTTTAGCAAGAGAAGGATCTCTTGGATTTTTCCCAGTTTTTTATTTTCCCCTTGAGATATGGATACATAATTGACTAGTGTCAGATAATGGAAGTTGAGACATATCCCTTTTTCCCATCATGTTGAGAATTTTTATCCATTCATCTCTAATGGCTTTTTAATAAAAGAGATTTTAAAGTATCTTGATCTAAATTATCCATTTTTTCTCTTTTTATGTTATAATTGAATCTTTCAATTAAATCCTCTAAATTCTCATTCTCTTTTTGCATCATTTTAAATATTTCATCCTTGTGATTTATGGGTATGCAATAATCCAAATACCTTTCTAAAAATTCTCTTTTCATGCCATTCCATGTTCTGATTGATCGAGTGATTAAACTCATGAAGCATTTTAAAGCTGCTCCTTTCAATGTTACAGGAAAAAAATTGAGTTTTTGAGAGTCTTGTAAATAATCATAAGTTTTACACAATACTTCAAATTCAAAAAAAAAACTTTCAGGATCTTCACTTTTTAATCCATGAAAATTTGGGAGGATAGAAGGTGAGATATTTTTCATTGTGGCATTTGTATCTTCATCAACTATAGGGAATCCAAAATAACTATCAATTACCCTATTTCTTCTGCCTCCTTCTGCATTTCCTCTACCTCTTCCTCTATCTCCTCTTCTACCTCTACCTCCTCCAAATACTACATTTTCTCCATTTATAATTTCTCCTTCTCCTTCTCCTTCTTCTCCTCTTCTTGCCATTATAGATTCTTCAGAGCTGATATAAGATTCAACCTGCAAGGTTAATTGCTCTTCCTCTGGTTCTTCTATCAATGGTATGTTTAAGAAAAGATCTTCTTCTTCCTCTCCACTAGGAATTTCTAATTCTTCAGCTAGAATATGTTCCCCGGTAGAGGTGAAAAAGGTTACTCCTTCTGTTTGGGATCTAGGATCTTCATCCTCTAAGACTGCCTCAGTGGATGAATTAGGAGATCCTCCTAATTGGATTCTTGACCTTAGAAATTCAGGAAGTCTATGGCTAGTGAAGTATGGAATATGAGTTTGAGATGGAGGTGTATCAGTTCTTAGTCTTGGTGGAGTGAGTGGTGTTGTAGGGATTAAACTCCCGCCTTTAGCTATGAATCTGCCCTAGAGTCTCTTTCTCTACGCATATCATTTTTTTAGATGTAAGAAATGAGGCTACCTAATTGCACTTCCCCGACAACGACGCCAAAATGTTTAGTAAATTTAATGTCTTAAATTTACTACATAAATTATCAACTGAGGTTTCTAAACTGATGAAGTGTGGTGCACTGTATGTGCTTAGTTAACCTTATTCTTACTTCATTGTTTGTATTTTATGTTATTTTTGGGGGTTTTGTTCTTTGGTATTTAAGAATGTTTAATCTAAAAATATGAAAGAACTTAAATGAATCTAATAAATTTTAAGAAGGAAGAAAATGAAGTTTTCCTAAGTTAAACTAACTTACATAAAAATAAATCAAAGACTGTTGGCTAGTTAGAATCTAATCTAAAAAATAGAGTATTTATCTTAATGATTTCTAAGTCCTATTCCATGGATCTAATTCTTATATCTGAGATTGAAATTGCAGTGCTATTCTAAGTGAAAGAAGAAAAGTAAAATAGTGTAATGTTCCAAATTTTTAGCTGCTAAGCTAAATGGAACATTAGAGTTAGCATAAGCTATAGTCGGCAAATAAATGGGTAGAAAAGCCCATAAGTATCCTAAGGAGGATAAAAACACTGCAAGTGTGAAAGGAGACATTATTTCAAGCTCAATAAAACACCTCTATGTGTGAACAAGCATAAAATGTAGCTACTTTGACTTGGTCAACTACGCAGTCTTGGAGGAGAAGAAACCCTAGGAAGAATAACGCAATTTTGGAGTGAAGTGCATATTTTGATAGAGGAGACCTAATTGGGTTGGCCCAAGGAGAATAAAACTCATATTCTATATGAGGAAGAGGATGGGAGCATTGTTCTTCGTGCTTAGATCATTATTCATGTCTCTCTAGACATTTGCTCACTCTTGCTAATTAGCAGAGTAGCAGTGCTATTTAGCACTTGAGTGTTCCCGAGCGGGAATCCTACTTCTTCCTTTGAGGATCTTCATTGGGAGAGCTTGCATTCATCATTCAACATCAGGTTTTCAGGCCATGCTTCAAACAACTTCATCAGCATAGTTTCTGCAGCAGATATTGTGTAGTGTAGCTGGGTGCAGTAGTGGAAGGGATTGAAATCCCACTTTCTGAGCTAATCTTTGTTGGAGGGAGATTTCCTTTCATCCATAGATCTGTTTGGAGGGTCTTGGAGCAGATTTCAGATCAGTGGTATCAGACCACACACTTCTTAGAGTTTCCAGTGTATTTTTATCTGGGAACTGTGTTATTTTGGGAGGCAGATTTCATTGCAGGGTTTGGTGGCTTCTTTGTGGTTTTTCCTTGTGATTGAGAGGTTCATTCTCTCATGGGAGGAAGCCTTTGAAGGATCTGCATTAGATAAGATTTCTACCAGCCTCTTACACTCTCATGCTTCATGTTGTAGTGAGTATTCAGAGATTTCTGAATATTACATTTTGTATTTAGAGTGTTTGACAAGAAACCCTTGCCGGGTTGTCTTGCTTTCTGTAAAAGGAGACTAGATCTCATTCCTTGAGATTTTTTGATTAATATATGAGTATACCTATTGTTATATAATCATTTTGTGTGTAAAACCACTCTTATACTGCGCAGTCCCTTGAGCAGCTACTCCAGCATTTTGCAGTCTTGGGGTTTTTCACTAGTTTTAACTACACTAGTGTGGGAGATATGTTTATCCCACCTAGTTTGATTTGTTTCAGCTCTATTCATGGATTTATATTTTTTATTGCTGTATCTATGGGATCTAAGAGTTTATTTCAATATTTTATTGCGTGCATGGCTGGAAGTGTGTTTTTACTTCTTGCTTCCCGAGTTTTCCCAAGGAGGAATATTTACATAGCTATAGACAGAGCCTGAGAAGGGGCCAGCTAGCCTCCGGATCTCATCCTCTTTTTATAGGTGACATATCTGGTAAATTCCCACTCAGTCCATCTCTGAAAAAGCCTTGTTCATATTTCCGACAAAGGAACATTTCAGTGGAGAAAAATCTGCTGATTTCCATTTCGGAATATTACAGTGGTATCGGAGCTTCGAACTTGGCTCATCCTGTGAATTTTGAAATTCAGAATTAGAGGGCTAAAGGATGAAGAAGATGAGTTTACTCTCATCCATCTTCAGAAAAAGAGGGAAAATGCATTGAGATTCCAAGGGGGTCTCAAAGAAGAAGAGGTTGCAATGAGATCTCAAGCCATTGCATTTCAGAGAAAGAGGAGGTGGACAGGAACCAGAAAGCTTCAGCATGTGCAGAAGGAAGGGAAGATAAGCTGACAAAGCTTCTTCCACAATTTATATAGAGCTTTTAAGGAGAGCTGAAGAACACAATATTGGAGAATGGGATCTCCAAAGGAGGATGAATCTAGAGCATAATCTAGATTTGCACATGGTGAGGAGAAGCATGCAGCTGCACACCATAGTGCACAGCACAGTCAAGAGCCTAGATCTATCTTGGGATGGAGGAATGGAGCTGACATCTTGCATTTCACATTGTCGGAGGCAAGACCTTCAGTTCATATTATTGAATAGGAGGACACGGGGGTCTCTTTTTCACAAAGGGATCAAGTTGTGGGAAGGTTGCCCACACATATTACTGAAGAAGAGGGAAACAAAACTGTTGTATCTAGAGAAGATCCAGTGCCTCATGCAGAGGAGGGAGGATCACATTCTCCCATAGGAGGGATTATTGCTTCTTTTCAAGGAAGTCCCCAGGATCTCATACATAGAGGTCCAGGCACAATTAGTGAAAAACATGATTGTGCAGCATTGCAGCTAGAAGGAGGAATGGAGGGAGAGCAACATCAGTTGATGAGAGGCATACACCCTTCTTTGTTTTAGGAAGCTAATGCAAGGAAGAGGCAAGATGATTTGCGCAGTGAGGGCAAGGGCAAGGTTGCCCAATCATCTATATAGTCTACTCTTGACATTGATGTCTCACTATATGGAGGCATTCCACCTGGGAGGCCACCTAATATTCAGTTGATGAGAGATGTCTTGTCTTTAGTTTCACCACTATTGGATTTTGGAGAGGTGAAGAGTTTTGAGGAGAGCTTTGGCATGGGGGATGTCAAAGTAGCAGGCAGCAGCATGGGTGGAGCTTCACATGCCAGATCACCAGCGCTGTCACTGAGGAGGATTGATCCTTATTGGAGGTCTCATCTTTTTGTAGAGTACTCCAAGGATCTTGGTGCATGCATGATTCTTGATGACCCGGAGGGAGATGACAGATACATAGTGGATGATGTGGTCATTTATTCCTATGGCAGGATCTTCTTGACTAGATCTTCTAGTCTCAAGGAGAAGTTGTTACATGCAACACATGAGGACTTATCTTCTATGCACCTTGATGCATATTTCCAGTTGATGGAGGAGTTCACTTGGGAGGGCATCCAGCATGACATATATCAGCATATGGAGAGATGCATAGCCCAGATGGCGACAGAGAGGATGTCACAGCCACCTTCCTACTCATTGAGGGTGAGGGAGAATTTTCAGTTGAGCCATTTCAGCTCAAGACCTCAAGTACATGATGGAGGAGGTATAAGTTCACATTTTTTATTGTACTTCTTTTCATTAATTGAGCAGCATGATGTATCAAGAAGAGTTACTTCTTCGTGCATGTTATATGGTGATCTACTTGCAGCTACTTGTAGCAGTGATTTTGGCTATCTTTTTGATGAGCTGTGGGGGAAGCCATATGTATCTTGGTGTGCACCAATGACACCACATTGTAACTTCATGTTCTCATCTTATGAGATGAATATGGCAGCAAACAAGTGGCTGGAAAAGCACTTGTTATTTATTGTTTTGATGCAGGCCAAGGAGGTACTGCGCTGGTTCCATGAGAGGGACCCAAATTCACTCTCCGGTTGTCATTTGACAACTTATTCTTATTGTATCTTGCTTCCATGCATTGTTGCTGTATTTTGGTTCAAAGGAAGCTTGTATGAGGGAGAGATGAGGCAACAACAAAATTTTCTGTTGCTATGGTTGCACTTGGGAGAGTATGGGAAAAATTCTTCCCATAATTTTCATGATATTTCTGAAGAGAAGAAAGGCACATTCATGGTGCAAGGAGGCTACCCTTCAGTATTGGGGGATTATGAGAGACTTCCATGTTGGAGGAAGATATTCTCACATAGCAGCATGATGGTGGATGACTTTGGCAGATGGAATGTCAAAGAGATGTGTCATGGAGCCTTATTACAGAGGCCCACAGTGCTATCACATAGAAGCATGATCTTATGGATGAGATATTCTAAAGGGGGGAGGTATTCCTTCTTCTTGAAGATTTATATGAGTAGATTCTCATTAGAGGACTTATTGGAGGATCTAAATTTCATCCCACTCACTATGTATGGTAGAGAATACATTTATGTACTTGTTGATTACTTTATTGAGTATTTGTACTTTCTCACCATGTTTGCACAGTGCATTGCTCCTCAAAAGAGCAAGAGTATTTTTGGGTTTCATGGTTACTTTACGACCAATGTTTATGATGATAATAGCCCATCTATACACGACTTTGGGAAAGTGTATTGTTATTCTATCTATGTACAACTAATAGACATTTATGCTTACTTTCCCATGTTGGGCGGACATACATATTCAGCTTGTAACTTGTTGCAGGAACACTTGCCATATGACATTCTCAAGCAGCAGTTGGGGGAACTGCACTGTATCCACCAGAGAGACCATATGTATCATCCAAATTTGCACATAACTTTCAGCCATTTTCTGATTTGGATGCCATGTGGTGATGATGTGCTATTCATCTTGAATGGAATAGTTTGGGTTGGCATGACTCATGAACTTGGAGGAAGAGTCTTTGGAGGCTCAATCTTCTTCTTGCCATTGGAGGGCAATCATGTTTCAGCCCAATATCAGCATACCCTCTACACTTATCGTGAGTGGAGAGGAGGACAGAGTGGGATAGGCCCTCTTACCTATCATGTTCACTTAATTAGCCCACCTTCATTTCAGGAGCACAAGGTGGAAGAGACTTTTCTGGAGTTACCGTGTTGGAGGGTGACTCACTTCATTTGGATGATTGCATGGATGAGAGAGGCAATCATTCACCATTTTGATCATCACTCCTACTTTGTGGAGGCCATGAGACATACAACATTTTTCCATTCACACTTTCCGCCTTTGATTAATGCAGACACTTTGGTTATGCACACTTGGGGGAGGAGCATTGGATGACAGTTTATTTGTAGATTCTCTTGATGCAATGATGAAGGCTATTGATGGAGGCCACATGAGGAGGAGGGGAGATATTCTGCTCTCCTTATGCATTTTCTTGAGGACAAGAATTTTTTTTGGAGGGGAGGACTGTAATGTTCCAAATTTTTAGCTTCTAAGCTAAATGGAACATTAGAGTTAGCATCAGCTATAGTCGGCAAATAAATGGGTAGAAAAGTCCATAAGTTTCCTAAGGAGGATAAAAAAACTCCAAATGTGAAAGGAGACATTATTTCAAGCTCAATAAAACACCTCTATGTGTGAACAAGAATAAAATGCAGCTTCTTCGACTCAGTCAACTACGCAGTCTTGGAGGAGAAGAAACCCTAGGAAGAATAACGCAATTTTAGAGGGAAGTGCATATTTTGATAGAGGAGACCTAATTGGGTGGGCCCAAGGAGAAGAAAACTCGTATTCTATATGAGGAAGAGGATGGGAACATTTTTATTCATGCTTAGATCATTATTCATGTCTCTCTAGACATTTTCTCACTCTTGTTGTTTAGCACAGTAGCAATGCTGTTTAGCACTTGGGTGTTCCCGAGCGGGAATCCCACTTCTTCCTTTGAAGAGCTTCATTGGGAGAGCTTGAATTCATCATTCCACATCAATTTTTCAGGCCAAGCTTCAACCATCTTCATCAACGCAGTTTCTGCAGCAGATATTGTGCAGTGTAGCTAGGTGCAGCAGTGGAAGGGATTGAAAGCCCACTTTCTGAGCTAATATTTGTTGGAGGGAGATTTCCTTTCATCCAAAGATATATTTGGAGGGTCTTGGAGAAGATTTAAGATCAGTGGTATCATACCACACACTTCTTATATTTTCCAACGTAGTTGTAGCTGGGAACTGCATTATTTTGGGAGGCATATTTCATTGTAGGGTTTGGTGGCTTCTTTGTGGTTTTTCCTTGTGATTGAGAGGTTAATTCTCTCATGGGAGGAAGCCTTTGAAGGATCTGCATCAGATAAGATTTCTACCAGCCTCTTACACTCTCATGCTTCATGTTGCAGTGAATATTCAGAGATTTCTGAATATTACATTTTGTATTTAGAGTGTTTGACAAGAAACCCTTGCCGGGTTGTCTTGCTTTATGTAAAAGAAGACTAGATCTCATTCCTTGAGAATTTCTGATTAATATATGAGTAGACCTATTTTTATCTCATAATTTTATGTTTAAACCCACTCTTAGACTGCGCAGTCCCTTGAGCAGCTACTTCGGCATTTTGCAGTCTTGGGGTTTTTCACGAGTTTTGACTACACTAGTGTGGGAGATCTGTTTAGCCTACCTAGTTTGATTTGTTTCAGCTCTATTCTTGGATTTATATTTTTTATTGCTGTATCTATGGGATCCAAGAGTTTATTTCAGTATTTTATTGCATGCATGGCTGGAAATGCGTTTTTACTTCTTTCTTCTTGAGTTTTCCCAAGGAGGAATATTTACATAGCTATAGAAAGAGCCTGAGAAGGGGCCAATTAGCCTCCGGATCTCATCCTCTTTCTAGAGGTGACATATCTGATAAATTCCCACTCAGTCCATCTCTGAAATAGCCTTGTTCATATTTCTGATAAAGGAACATTTCAGTGGAGAAAAATCTGCTGATTTCCATTTCGGAATATTACAAATAGCTAATGTATGTTTAGTTACTTCAGAATTTGATATGAAGTATTACCTTCTTGAGATGATGTGTAAGCAACTATCCAACCTTAACTTCTAATGTTCTAGAAAAGCAAGTAAAGTGTGCAAAGGAAAACAACTAATGTATGCTTAGTTACTCCAACATTCAATATGAAGTGTCACCTTCTTGAGATGATGTTAAGTAACCAATTGTACTTAATGATTTATAAAATAAAGTAAAATATGCAAAGGAAGAAATCAATAATTGCATGAATTAGACATTCAATCATTCAGTCTAGAAACATGATAGAATCAATTTCTTGGAATGAACTTTAGGAACATCAATGATACAATTAAATGAGGATCTAAAAGTAAATGTGAAAGCAATTAAAGCTAACTATAAACAACTAATGTATGTTTGATTTACTCAACATTAAATGTGAAGTATTATCCTCTTGAGATGCTGTGTAAGAAATCAATTGTACCTTAGTTTCTAAGTTCCTAGAAAGCAAGTAAAATGTGCAGAGGAAAAACTCAATAATTGTATGAATTAGAAATTCAATCATTTAGTTTAGAATCATCTTCTTGAAATGACCTGTAGGAACATCCATTGATACAATTAATTTATAATTCTATTCTTAGAAAGTAAATGACAGAACAATAAGGAAAACTAGATAACTATGAATTCTTATTACTTCAAACTTGATTCAATTTGAAAATAGGAAGATATATCTTCATGAAATGTTTTTAGAAGAAAAAGGCTTACACAGCTATGATTTAATGTTATGCTACTGATCAAAATTGGAATGAAACATTAATCTACTCAGAAAAAATAATTTACAAAAACAAAGTAAGGAAAATTAAACTAAAAATAATAAATGAAAAACCTCCTCTAGTGCAGGGGCCCTCTGCAACTGATTCGGCTGAAATCCTAGCTAGTTAAAGATGCACTTAAGCAATCATTGGAAACAAAATATTTGTATTATGATAGAATTAAGTCTTAGTACACAACGTACTAGAAAATTCTTAAAACTTAACTTAAAAACTTAATTTTTTTCGGTTCTGTACAACCGGTATTTAAATAAAATAAACATAACTATCTATGAGATAATTCTGCTAGAGGTGGCTAATTCGACTTATAGAATTGAAATTGGACTATTTAACTCTTGATTTGCTATGATAGAGAAAATCAAAATTCCTTCTTCTCTCGGCTAACTTTATTTGACCATGATCTTAGGCCTTCTCTTCCATCGATCTCGACAAAGTGAATAGGACAAAATCCACGTGGAGATGATTCTAGAAATGCCCATGTGGCTCAATTCTCCCTTTGACACCTAGAACGTGTCAGACCATGAGAGTAGCTATGAAATCCTCAATTAGCTGCAGAATAGGTTGCGTTCTGTAGCCAAATTACAAAAATATATTCGAATAGCAAGAACAAGAGAATATAACATGGAAATCACTTAAATGCATTCCTTGAGACAAAACATGGCATTTATCATTGATCGGGGTATGTTATCTTATGAGAAAGTAAGGGAAAAATGTGAGAAAGGATGACATAGAGAGGATGATTATGAGGTTCAACACATCCTGCAAAATTTATCAAAAATTTTTAGGCCAATCCTTCAAACGTTGGGCACTCCATCCTTAGCAGTAGAAGGATGTACCTCTTCAGACTCATTTATCACTTTAATTTTCAGCCCTTTTTTCTTCAATTCTTCCTGAATCATTTCCATTTGGTCCTCTAACACTTTCACTTGTTCCTTAAGATTTTTCCTCTTAGACTATAACCACAGGTTTCTTTTTCTGGTGTTCTTCATTACTCTCCTTAAAGGAAGAGTTATTTTCAACAACCTTTTGGCTTTTGTCACTGATTTTTCATATTGGTTCAATTGATCATTCATATTTCCTTCAAAATATGCCATCAGTTTTCTGTCTACCTTGGCCTCTTGTAGTTCCGATTTAAATGGAATGACCTCCTCTCTAGCCTCTATTACCTACTCTTGCAATATTTGTACTTCAGTCTTTTCCACCTTTTGCTCCTTTCCCTTCCTTTGCACAAAAACCTCTTCTGTTGCTGGAGATAGGTCTATGATGTTTTCTATGATAGGCTGCTTTACTTTGTCAACATTTTCTGTCATATTGATTTCCATGAAACCATTTTCAAGACGTGACCTAGTCAGTGGTTTCCTTGGATGGAATATGAAACCTGCATCTTATCCTGTAAAATCTAATTTTTCAACAATATTGCCTTTCTCTTTCTTGCTTTTGTCCCCTTCAATGTCTTCTGCTTGGAAAATTGGAGACTCTTTAATGTCTATTTCTTAGAGGTTGTCTTCAAGATTTTCCTTGGCAATATTTTGACTTCTAGTTATCCTTCTGTTACCATGTTTGCTAATTTTCTACTTGTGGCTTGTAGGTGATGGATGTGGGATATTTTCCTCTCGTATAGGTTCTTCTTCAACTTCCATTGGCTCCAAGAAAATATCTTCCCCTTATTCATTAATACCTTCTATCATAGCTGGAGATGGAGTAGTTTTTGGCTTTGAAATATTCTTAGGTGTAATTGAATCAACTTCATATCCACTGAGTAAAGAAAAGATGCCCAATATTTGTTTAATTTCTTTAATTCTTCCAGCACTAAGATTTTAATTATGCCATGGTGGAAAACTGATGTCTCACTACCTTTAGCCCTAGCTTGGACCTTATCAGACATCTTCCCTAAAATCCTAAAAAAAATAAAGACAGATCAAGGGGATGCTTACTAGTGAAATGTAAAAGGAGCCTGAAATGGTATAGTTAAACCATATGAAACCTCCCTTCATAGGTAAAGTATTTTTGGATTACAAATAACAAATTAGAATAATTCTCCTTCATAAAACTCCTGGGAATGCCAGATGCCATGTCAACTCCAATGTGATTTGGTTTGAAAAATTCCTCACAACTCTGCATCTTGAATTTCATGGCTTTGAACCACTCTTCACCTTCTCTTGGTATCTTTGTAGCCTAAGAAATAGTATCAGGTGATACTGTGAAATTTAAAACTCCTACCTTTGAGGCTGTCGCTATAAATTTTACTGCAAAATATTTTGATATTTGGGCATGAAATCCCTAAAGCTTCTGACAGAACTGCAGACATCCAACATTTCTGAAAGCATCATGAAACTGGGGTCTTCATTAAATAGCTTGAGGTCCATAGGCTCATACATCACACAAGAGCCCCCCTTGTTAACCTTCTTCTTCATTTCCATTTTGCTTTATAACCTCGCTACTAATCCCTCCCATAGTCAAATAATTTTAAGTGCAACTTACCTTTATATTTACATAAAACTTGCTTTATTTTTATGGAAAAATGTGCCAACTCCTAATCAGATTCACAGTTGGGACATTCTTGGTGATTCTTGTGCTCCTTAACCATCCTAGACACCTTTAATGCTTCCTCTTTTGGTTCAGTATTATCTTTACCTACTCTCATATCATAGGTTTTAAGAGTACCAAGAAGTTGACCCATTGTGAGGTTTTTCAAATCTGCTATTTCCTCAATGGTTGAGATTTTGGCATTGTATATCATATCAAAATACCTTAATACCTTCTGAAAAACCAGTTATTCCATGATTTTTTCACCAATTCCTATAATAATGTTTACTGCCTTATCAACTCTGAGAAATATTTTGATATGATTTCTTCTTCATTCATCCTTAAACTCTCAAATATCATTAGGAAGGTTTGGAAATTGGATTTCTTGGTTTTCTCATGTCCTTCATGACTCAATATTAAGTTTTTCCCATACTTCCTTGCCTAACTTACAGTGTATAACCTTTACCATTTCAAATTGACTAGGACCATACAGGATAGAATTATGGACTTTAGAAATTTTCACATAGACTTTTTTACCATCTAAATCTGTAGGAACTCCAAAACATCTGTTCCTAGGGATATGAGATAGGTGTCTAGTCACTTTAATGTCTTAAATTGTTATAAAAAATTATCGGCCAGAGTTGGAAATCTTATAAAGTGCAAGTGCACTATATATCCAAGAAGCCTTTTCTTACTTAATTCATTGTGTTGATTTTACATGTTTAAATTTGGTTTTAGGATATTGTGTTTATCTTGAATGTCTAAATGGAATTGAGAATCTTAAAACTTATGATTTGTGAAATTAAATATAAATTCAACTATCCAAAACTATGATGAAAATCCTATCTTATCTTGTTTAATAGTTAATGATTGATTTTGAGAAAATAAACTAAAGTTCTAAAAACAAGAAGGAACTTCAATATTTTTGTATTCTTTTAGAAAATTTATATGAAGAGAATTTAAAACAAGAAATCACTAAATATTACTCATACTTAAAGAAGTATTTTAATGATTGAAAAATAAAACTTGTATGAAGGAATAAAATGAAATGTTTATTTAAGTAAGCAAACTAATTTATGATAAACCTGTATTGCATGAAAAAGAAATTAACCCGAATGATGAATCTTAAGCTATACTAAATCAATATATGCCATCCACTATGATAAATGATCTCTAAATCTACTCAATCATAAACAAATCATCTATGATATTCTACAAATGAAGATACCAAACAGTGACATAACAGTGAGAAACCTGATCATCTACACTATAGAAATCCGAAAACAATTGCAATTTAAATGAAAACATAGCATATGTCTACATTTTGAAAGCAAAGCATGTATTTGGGCTATGAAACACAAATGAATATGGAGTATTTCTATGCCATAAATCACAACAAAGACAGATCATGTATCTATATGAAAAATACAGTGAAAGCATAAGAAACTGAACTATGAAAGAGCAAGAAATTAAAGAAATAAACCTCTTTTATGAAGGGGTTCTCCACAACAGAATGGTTTTTGATCTATGCTTTACTAGTTATGCATCAAGATTCCAAAAGACTTCCTTCTTCAATTAGTGAATAAAAAGAGAGTTTCAGAACGTAACAATCTTGCAATAAAATCAAACTTGTTTCATAATTACACAGCCTGGTATTTATAACAGTCTTACATTAAATGTTTGAGGCTTTCACGCCTTCGGATACTAAGAAAACTTTGTATGAAACTCTAAACATAAATATGAATTTCATCGCTTCATGATTTTCTACATGGAGAGAAAATCGCGAAGCCTCCATCTTTCTCACTTGCTTGTTTCGATTCCTGTTTTGACCGACCCTTTGACCTCTGTTATGACCACATTGAATCTTGTTGGGCTGCTTCAATGGTCAACTTGGAGTAACTATTTAAAACCACTTGTAACTAGAAATTATCCTTTCTAGTCTGAGAGGGCTCTCTCAAATTGATAAAGGATATTCAATGAACAACTTGAAAGCAGATGGCTAACTCTGAATTGGATTGAATTTGTTTTTGTGTAGGTGAAAGATGTATAAGGTTTAATACTATTGGGTTTATGGAGTCAATATGAAAACTAAGTCACAAGTCAATATATCTCATGGAAGCTGATGCAATTTTATTCTTATAAAACAACACATTAAGGAAAAAACAACAAGCTATATGCATACAGGAAGTTGGAGCATGTCACCATGAATTCCAAATGATTATACATAAGAAAAACTGATAAAACATGAAAAAACAAAAGACGAGGTGTACAAAGGAAGTTGGAGCATGTAATCATGAATTCCAAGTGATTATAAAACTATAAAACTGGAGAGAAAGTAAAATACTGACATAGGAAACATACATAAGAACACATAGAATAATCTCAATTCTGAAATAGGCTATTGCAACTGTACATTACTGATAGACAAAGATTACAAAAGTAGTGCCTCCATAACATCTCCCAACCTCATATAACTCTAAAAAATATCTCATTTATAGAATGAGGACTCATACAAATGATATGAAACCTTTCTAGCTTCAAATTCCCACCTCAGAGACCTATTTCAAACATGATTCCATCACTTGGAGACTTCCTAGGGATATTTCTGTTTTGCAGAGTTTGAATACAAAAAGGGATATTCTTTCATTAATAGTTCAACAAATCAATTTAATAACCCTTATAAACTGTAACCAAATAATTTTATGAGTGTACTAGAGTGCTGATGTGTCATTGTGCCACGTGGATTCTAAGCTGGACCTCCTCCAAGTCGAACTTTTACAATTTTTTCACAAATCTGGTTAGTGAAAATTCTGAAAAATAGGCTTCAAAGATGAGTGTATAATTTACAAACCCTGATGGATTTACAGAAACGGAGAGAGGTTTTTGTATATGTACCTGTACTAAAGAAAAACCTCTTTCATATTTCCAAAATAAATTTTCATTTGGTCTGAAATAAAACTTGAAGTCGACTGCTAAAATAATCATGTACACAAATTTTCGTAGCGTAGTTTAGTGGTGAGGTTATTTTTGTCCTTTGTCTTTTCCTTCTGCCACCTCTATTGGTCAAAAAATGTTTTTCAGGTAAAAATTAATGAATACCATCAAACTCCCTCCTTGGAGCTTCAAAAAACTATTTTTATAGGCAAAAAAGCATCTTCAGAAATTTCATAGCGTTTTTTGGCCTTCAAGCCTGGAGCATGCTACGAAACTACTTGATAACGGAGAAAATTAAAAACTCTTCCCTTTTCTTCCAAATTTCATTTGTAGGTCTGAAAAGTGATATAATTAAATATGATCATGCAAAATTTCCTCTTACCCTCTTCAGAAAACATCATTTTCACCTTTAGCAAGTTTATTCATCACTAAAATGACTCTGTTTTTTATGAAAACATAGGGTTAAGAGATGAGCTATTATCTCCCTATATTTGATAGATATTAAAAAAATGAAGGAGGTTTTTGTAGGTGAGTATGTCTTGAATAAAAACCTCTCTTGGTTTTCTGAAAATCATCTCCAGTTTTCCCAAATCTGCATTCTAAAAACATGTATAAAACAAGAAAATTCTGCATTCTGAAAATAGGGCCGAAAGAAATATCTGAATATCCCAATTCGTAGCACATTTAAGAAAAGTGAAAGACTTTAATGTTATTTGATATGTTATTGAAAATAAACTCTCTCAGTTTCTTAAAATACTTCTCTGTTTTCCCATAAACTGCCCTTGAAGTTGACTACACAAAAGTAAAAAAACAGAGAAATCCTTATATTCGCTACGAAACTATTAGCTAGTTTCATAGCGAAATCTACCTATTTTACATTGAATTCGCTACGAAAATGTGTAAAACTGGCCGGTGGCTCTTTTTCAAAAATTTGATGAGTATGCAAGTGAACCCAAGGTCGATTATTGTGGATGTGACCCTAATGACAATACTAATTAAGTGTCTATGACCTATAATAAACATGATTAAGTGAATTTCTCATCAAATGAATGATCTAACCTAATGAGACAAGGTGAAGCTTATTATGACCCTATCCATCAAAAATTAAAATTTTATGTGTGATAACAACCACAATCTTAGGCATTTTCTTCCTTGATCCTAGACAAGTAGATAGGATAAGATCCATAACCAGATCATTCACCAACTTCCCATATGTTTTGCTTCTTCAGTGATTCCTTGAAACTTGTTGAATCGTGGCGGTGGCTACAGAAATAGACTTTAGCTGCATAATTGCATTAATTATGTGCCTATATACAAATTTTATTCTAATAATAAGAAACATCTGAGAATATAAAAAAGAGATCATTAAGATATATTACTAGGCTAAAAAGTGCATTTTAATACTTGTTTGGGCTCATGGAGTTGTCAAAAAGAGGGAAAGATGGTGAAAATGGATGTCAAAATTGAGGCAGTTTTGAGGCTGTTGGGGTTCCCATGTTTTGGCCAGGTTGACAAAGACCAAAAGATGAGACAACATAGAGCCACTTTGGGACCTTAGGATCTAGCCCTCCTAGGTCCAGAGAGGGATCTCTCTATGAAGCCAAAGGATGAGTATTTAAAGCTTAAAGTATAAGATTTTAGGCTAGTTATAGGCTCGAGGTTGTTTGTTTTGTTGTTTGTGTTTGGTTGGAGGGAATCAGGAAAATAAGGTCCAGTATAAGACACAGATGGGCAAAGAGGAAGCTTAGGCAGAGACAGATAACTCGAAGAACATCAAAGCCATTGGGCTATGGAGTCAAGAAAGGATTTACTTGTAGTCAATGTGCAAGCTTTCAATTGGGCTAGTCATCCAGAGCATTTGGATCTTAAAGGGTAGAAGATGGGATGGAACATTAAGGACTGAAAATGAAAGGAGGAGGACCATCCAAATCTGTCTATAGATCAGACCAGAGGTCATTTAACTCCAGGCCTGCTTGGACAGAATTAGAGGTAATTACCAAGGAACTTAGAAAGACTAGCTGGTCATGCAAAGATCCTAGTGGACAGGGCTAACACTAATCCCCAGTGTTCCCAAACCTTCCAGCTAAATCCTACCAAGAACATCTAAACATAGACTTCATCAATTCATACATTAGAGAGCAGGCAATATGATCCACTACACTGGTTAAATCAATTGAAATCAACATTAAGATACACATATAAGCAGAAAACATAAAAGCTGGGAGAGCAACAGCATAAGGTACCTACCAAGGGTAAATCTTATGCCAAACTTCTGATGCGAGCCTGAAGAAACATAATGAAATGAGAGCAAGTCAATCACAAATACAGAGAAAGGAAAACATCACCAACTGCTTTAGATCAGGATCCAAAGAAACATGCTTGTCATATTAAAAACAACACCAATCAGGTACATCATAGCCTATAGCTTGAACATTCAGTCTGAATACATCAAATCTCAGCCTATCTTACAATATACACAGAGAACTTGTCTCAAGAGGAAAATACTTGCATTCCACTGATTTCTCATCAACAACCATTACAGTGTTTCCTCCTGTGATTTATAGCATAGGATAAACCTAAGATCGACTGAGAAGGTAGGTAAAAATTAAATGTATATTTAAACATAACCATGACTGCAGGGCCGAAACCCATTCTGCTTGACATGCTGTATATTTAATCTCTGTCACCTCCCTCGGAAAATAATGATATCCTTGGATATGATCTCGACATTTTGGCATGTTGTACTCCAGGTGTCGTGAACCGAAAGTAAAATAAACTGTATGAAGGTCTGTCTCATAAATGTCTGACTGTCTTTGAGCTGTAGTTTGGTGGGAAAACTCTTCAGGGACATTATGCATAATAAAAAAAGTATGGATGCCTTGTACCTGACGAAGAAATTTTTTTTGCTGACGGAACCCTGATATTACCTTTTATCTGTGCTCAGGGTCCTTTGATTGATCCTCGGGGTCCGTAATCTGCTGATTTGCCTCTGAAAACATTGACTTAGGGCTCGAGATCTTCATGGTTGTGCTTTAATCTTCCTTTTTCTCTGCGCTGAACATTCTGCCGCTCCATCTACTCTGACAGGGTAGTTCGGGGTTTTAATGGTGCTGAAAGGTTTTCAGTGCTCGAAATCTACCTTTGTCCTTGATGCAAACCCTCCTGGCCACTTTCTTTGACCATTTTATGCCAGTACCAACTCTTGGATTTAATACAGTCTGCACAGCTTTTCCATGTAGGGTCATGGCAGTCTTTTACCCTTGGAAACTCTGCAAAACAACGAACTGCGAGGAAGACCATAGACAGGGATGATGAAGGCGACGAGGACAAGATGTGGTCGTGGACAATAGCCATGCAGACGGAATGGAAGGAAAAATTGCAGGGGAAATGGTGGAACATAGCTCTAGTGTGGTTGGCGGACGCTGCAGAATGAAGAATGCATGAAAAACATTAAAAAACACGAGAGTAGGACGTTATATGCGAAGAAATGGTTGACAGGTGTGGAACATGCACGTGGGGTGACGTGGCATACGGATAGCCGAGTGGACGGATGAGTTGGAGGTCCCGGGGCAACGGAATGGTCAACCATGGACGGACTGATCTGGACCATTGATCATTGGTAGATCAATGGCGGGGAATATCGGAAGATGGGGCCGCGGGTACGATGGACCGGACTAAAAGGAATGCGGCTTCGGAAGACAACAGCCGTTGGATGGAGGGCTCCAGGATCGAACGACGATCGTGGATTCCGCTGCCCAGCTTTCGTCCGTGGAATAACGCGCGAAAAAATGGTTTTCAGGAACAGTACCGGAGGATGCGTGGCAAAGGATGAATGGGATCGCTGGGTTTCGGAGAAAACCGCCAGTTGCAGATGGGCGGTGCGGGAAATACCGGTGGGTTTGGGCGGATGACATATGCAGGCGGGGTCCACCATTTCGGGCGCGCTCCGCGCCGTTAGATTTAACTTTCGATCAGACGGCGGAGATCCATTGACCCAATACTATGTACAAAACCCAAAAATGTGCATTTCCAAAGGTTTTTGAATAATTTTCTGGCGCGGGAATGGTTTGATAGGATTTAAGCGCCTGGGGGTTTAGCTCTGGGTTTCGGCGCCAGGTCTTATGGGAAGAAAGGGGCGCGGGGCAATGGCCAAAGGGGCTTAGGCCTTATTATATGATTTTTAGACATTTTAAAGCATTTTTAGGCCCAAGGGGAGGAACGATAGGGAAATGAAGGGTAGGGAAGGCCAAAACAGGGGCAAAAATAGGATTTAGAGAGGGTTTAGAAGGATAATGGGGGAATTAAAGGGGAGTTTGACAAAGGGAGAAGGGGAAAGTGATATTTTGCAAAGGTATAAAGGGCAATAATGGGCCTTTTTTTTTTGAGAAATGGATCAGCAGAGGAATTAAATTTTAGGCACTGTACAGAGAGACTCCAAGGAGGATGAATTTTCAGGGGAAAGGCATTCCTTGGAGGCTCCAGAACAATTCTAGCCCCCAGCTTGCTTGTCAAGAATTTCATAGGGGGGCTAACAGTGGCTCCCCATGGGGATGGCTTCTCCTTGGAGGAGCCAAGAAACCAGATATGATCTTTGGAGTAGGCTAGATGCCTGCTGTCATAAGCCATCTTTCTTCTTCAATTTTAGCTGCCACAATGTGATATAAAGCATCAACAAAAACATTTTCCCAACCAATCTTACTACCCAAACTACAGTCCTACAAATTTCCCCTTGGGTGCATTTAAACTAGCAGACCCTTCACATTTTATTCTGCAAAACAGAAAACAAACCTATTCTAATTCTACCCTTATTGCTCCATGAGGCCAGATTAGACTGTTGACGTCATCCATTTCTCTACCTAATCTACTGCCTGTTGGGATTACACTGTCCAACAGGTTTCTTCACCTACATTCTAAGACAAGAAATTGAAACACAGCCAAGCCAGGATTAGACTGTCTGACTTGCTGGGCTGAAACTTATAGAAAACAAAACTGTGAAGGCATGAAGTTTTGCAATTGTGAAATATCCTTCTTTCTTCCTTGTGACTCAGGTTTTGAGCATATTTGAGTCATCTCTTTCCCTTGATTTCAGCTCTGGTTTTAGGCATATTAGAGCTGATTCTTCTTTTCCCTGCTGGTCCAGATTCTGAGCTGGTTAGGACCAGCTATTCTGTTCCCTTTTTGGCTCAGATTTTGAGTTTATTAGAGCCAATATTTTTACCTCAGAGGTTCATGTTTTGAGCATGTCTGAACCTCCTTTTTCATTCTGTTTTGGAACATTTTTTCTCTCTTTTTTTTTTTTTTTTTGGCTGAAAATGAAAATTTGCAACGGTATATACAATGGAGATGAAACTGGAAATGGAAAATTAGCAGAAATAGTGTTTGAGCATCCTGCCATTGACAGGACCCCCAAACAGCTCTGTACCATCAAGTTCCTGCAAGAAAAACACATTAGGACCGACGGTGGCTTGTATGATATATGGACCTTGCCAAAAACTGTCAAATTTGCCGTGTTTGCCTTTGTCCTCTCTTCTTGAGTCCCATCTCAGAACTTTGTCTCCAACCTTGAAGTCTGAAGCTTTGGTTCTTTTATCAAACTGCCTTTTGATGCTTTCTTGAACTCTGACAGCCCTACTATAAACCTGTTCTCTTGTCTGCTGAAGATGTATTGTTTCATTACTTCTCCTTATCATGCTGTCTTCTTCTCATTGGATCTCCTGAACAAGCTTGATGACTGGAACTCCAAGACTTGTAGGAAACACTGCTTCAGTCCCATAAACCAGCTGGAAGGGTGACATGCCAATATATTTCTTTGTGGTGAGCCTGTCTACCCACAAGGCATGTATCAACTTTTTATGCCACGACCTTTTGTTTTCTTCCAGCAGTTTATTAATGATTGTAACCAGGCTTTTATTTGATGATTCAGCTAGGCCATTACCCTGGGGGTAATAGGCAGTTGAATGTCCAAGTGCTATTCCGTACCTGTGACAGAAATCAATCATTCTTTTGGATCTGAAAGCAGCAACATTGTCAGTGATTATTTTCCTTGGACAACCAAAACGAGACATGATGAAGTCTTCTAGGAACCTAATGATGACAAAGTCAGTGGCATTCCTAGTGGGTACAGCTTCTATCCATTTAGTGAAGTAATCAGTGGCTGTCAAGATCCATTTATGTTGTCCAGATGAGGTAGGATGAATTTCTCCTATAAATTCTAGGCCCCATTGCATGAAGGGACCTTCTATGGTGATCGGTTGCAGAGGGAGGGGAAGGAGTTTTCTTCTGCCCTCAAAGATATGACATTTATGGTAGGCAAGAATAATTTTATGGACATCACTAAAGAGTGTAGGCCAATAGTAACCAGCCCTGAGTATCTTATTTGCAGTGGTTTTCCAACTCAGATGGCCCCCACACTCCCCAGCATGAAATTCTTGTTTGATTTTTTCAGGTTCAGTTTCAGACAGACATTTCAGCAAAAGGCCATTTGGATTTTTCCAATATAGAATCTCATTCATAATACAATAATTTCTAGCTCTGAGTTTTACGAATCTGGCCTTTGTTTTGGATAGTTCTGGAGGGGTATTGAGGTTAGTGATGCTCCTCAACAGTTGGATGGGGCAATCCATCCTTCTCATCTAGGGCATTCATCATGTTAATGTCCAAGGCCTGCAAATTAGATTCAGCCATTAATTGGGCCAGGCCTTGACCTTTAATTAGCTTGGTGGGTTTTATTTCAAGGTCATATTCTAAGATCATAGCAATCCATTTGCCTCTTTTCCCATCAGGGTCTTGGGACAAGATATATTTGACCACTGTATTTGGCACATAGGCTATGGTGTGAGAATGCAGAATGTACACCCTAAAGTCTTTTAAGGCCTTAATCAGAGCATAGGCATGCTTCTCCATGATGTTGTACTTTAAGGGTGCATCTCTTAAGGCTTTACTGAAGAAGGCTATAGGCTGTTCGTTACCTTCTGCATTTTTCTGCAGCAAAACTGCAACTATGGTGTGTTAGGAAGCAAATGAAAAGATTAGGAAATCTTTTGAGAAGTCAGGGCTGATAAGAACAGGAGCCCGGGTGTGTGCAAGTTTTACTGATTCAAAATATTTCTTGGCTTCAACAGTCCACTTAATTCCAACATTTTCTTCAGCATTTCAGTCATTTTCCTAAGATGCTCAACAAGATTGGGGATAAATATTCTAAGGAAATTGATCTTCCCAATGAAGGACTGTAGCTCCTTGATGTTCTTGGATGTGTAATTTGAAGTATTCCTTCAACTCTCTAGGGGTCTATCTTAATCCCTCTCTCAGATATGATGTGGCCCAGAAGCTTACCTTCTTGCAGCCCAAAAACAGTTTTCTTGGGGTTTAGGGACAGACCGTACCTTCTACATTTTTCAAACACTTTTCTCAGATGTTTCAGATGTTCTTCTTCAGTTTTAGAAAAGACAGTCAAGTCATCCAAGTAGATGACTATAAAGTGTCCAATCTCCTCTCAGAAAGCTATGTCCATCGCTCTTCGGAAGTTAGCTCCAGCATTCATCAATCCAAAGGGCATTTTCACATACATGAAGGTGCCCCATGGAGTGGTAAAAGCTGTTTTGAGTTGATCTTTTGGGAGTACCAGAACTTGGTTGTATCCTGAAAAACCATCAAGCAGGGAGATCCTTTTAGAACCTACTACCTTCTGTAGGATATCTTCCATTCTGGGCAAAGGGTAGTTGTCTTTTAGGGAGGTTCTATTCAGGTTTCTGAAGTCTATGCATAGTCTGATCTCCCCTGTCTTCTTCCTTACAGCCACTAAGTTTGACACCCAATCAGAAAACCTCACAGAAACAATTATGCCGGCTTCATACATCTTTTTAATTTCTTTCTCTACTGCGGGCAATTGTTTTGGGTTGATTCTTCGAAGTTTTTGTCTGAAAGGCTTCTGATTTTCTTTTAGTGGTATCTTGTGTTGTATGATGTTGGTGTCATAGGCCTTTAAGTCTTCATAACTCCATGCAAACACATCAATGAATTCTTTAAAAAAGTCAATGTATTTTTCCTTCATGTTTGCAGGTATAGACTTAGCCAGTTTTATCATTCTGGGTTTGTCTTCAGTGCCTATGTTGCATTCTTCTATATCTGATTCTGCATGTTCAATTGTGGGCTTTTTTGCTACGTCGTCAAAGTCAAAAAGGTATTCTAAGGGTGCCAGGCCTCTGGGTATGTTCTTATCTTTGGCATGCAACACTTCAACCTCTTCGTTTTCTGCGTTTTTACTATCTTCGCTAAAATTTCCATTTTTATCAGAAAAAATGTTTATTTCTATGCTACAGGGTGTTTCTGGTTCATCTGGGGGATCTTTTCTTGGGAAGTTATCATCAGAAATTGAGTCTGAATCAGAAAATTCAATCTCATTCCTGCCCACCAAGAAATCTTCGATCTGTTTGTCTCCTTCAAAAACCTGCCAATATTTTTCGTTGTCTGGCACTGCAGGCCTGAATTTGGTTTATAATTTGTTGGTCAGCTGGGGCTTTAGGATACGAGCTAGCTGACATGCTAGTCCATTTTCAATTTCATTTTGGCCCCTGGGAACAAACACTAATTCATATTCAACAAACGTTTTCAGCAAATCTAGAGTGTCGTTCCTGTATGCTCTAAGCCTGGGGTGCTTTGCTGAATACTCACCATTCACCTGTTTGATAACTAACTCTGAGTCTCCTTTCACGGCTATCCTACGGGCTCCTAGCCTTTTCAACAAATTCAGACCTAGGATGAGAGCTTCATATTCTGCAATATTGTTTGTGCATTTGAAATGCAGATTGATAGCGTGGCTCTCTGCGTGATCGTTTTCAGTGTTACGCAGCCACACTCCTGCTCCAACACTCTTCCTAGTACAGGACCCATCAAAGTTCATTTCCCACAAGGGTTCTTTGTTTGATTCGTTTTCATCCCCTCCCCTACGGCTGGATTCATCATTATATTGAGTTGTGAGGCTTGCGCTAGGAGGGAGGTCGTTTTGGTCATGGAGATCAGGGAGGTGGCTAAGTTGCTGTTTTTGTTTTGTTTCTATTTCATTCAGAGTTATATTTTCAGTATTTTTCCCATGGTCCTCTTCGTATTCTTCTAAAGTAGCCATTATGTTGAAATCCATGGGATGTATGTTACTGTTCTCTGAGACTGGTTCTTCTGAGGATTGGTCATTTTAGAGAATGAAAGAGTCCAGATCTGTATATAAAGAATATAATGGTGAATTTTCCGATTTCTCGGGGCTACTGACTAGGAATTTCATTTGGGACTCTCTATACAGTCTTCTAAGTTGGCCAAATATGGGGATAGTGGCATATGAGCCATCCATCTGCATCGTTCCTTGCAGTTTGGCTCCCCATGATCTTGACAACAGCATGCCATACTTTGGTGGTACATCTGCCACCACAACATCCATGACCATACACTTGGCAGGAATCTGGGTTAAGCTCACACATAAGTCTTTGATGAGGCCTAGGCACTTTACTCTGCTAGAGTCAAATGAGTATAAGTCTTTGTAAGGTCTGGTGAATTCTAGGCCTAGCCTCTCCATCACTACCTTGGGCATTAAATTATGTGATGCTCCAGAATCATGCATGGCATTGTGGTTTATCTTGTCATGAATGTTAAGACTAATACAAAAAGGTGGAACCACCCCCTCCTGAAACTTTCCCTCAAATTTTGGACCAAAGAGCAGGGCAGGTTGATCATCATTCAAATTTACAGAATCATTCATTTCTCCCAGATTTAATGCTTTCAAAATTTGGCCTTTATATACATCCTGAGAGGCCAGCTCAGATAATGGTACAGAGATTTTGATTTTTGCAATCTCACTCTCTAGATTGAAAGTGGACTGTGTCTTGGGAACACTTGACTCTGTTTTATTTGCCACTGTTTTGGTGGCTGAATCGGTTTGCTAATTCCCATTATGTACATGTGTATGAACAGTTTTATCAGGAGTACTAACTGAAGTGCTAGCACTGCTGGCTGGTTGACTTTGTTTTTCATTGTCCTGGTTGTCCTTCTCCTTATGTTTACCAGAAATTACAGCTTCTGTTTTATTATCTACAGAGGTTGCTTTAGAAGTTTTGTCAAGTCTTTTCTTGATGGTTACCTCGGGAGTCTTTGTTTTGGAAGTATATTGGCTTTTATTACTGCTAAGTTCATATTGTTCCCTGACCTGCATCATTGCATTTTCAAATCCTAGTCTGGAATCCTAAGTCTCTAACCATTCCTCCTCCCAAAATGAAGGTGAGGGCTGATCTTCTTCTGAATTATAGTTAAGGACTGAGTCCTCTGCTTCAAACATGTTTATCGTATTCCCTTCAGACTCCTCAATGATTCCCTCATCTTCATCTAAAAAGTTTTCTTGAAATGGGGGAATAATTTGTTGATCTGACTCTCTTTGTCTGTTGGGAGCAGCATTGTTTCTTCTAATGTTTTGGTTTTGGTTTCTGTTTTGGTTGTTGTTTTGGACAACCATCCTCTTTATCATTTGTTGCAGTTCTTCCACATTTTTAGAGAGTCTATCATATTTGGGATCAGATGTGGAAGCTATGTTGTCATCCCTATAGGTTACCCTTTTTTCAGCTTTTAATCTTGCCCTTTTTTCCATTAAATTTGCTTCTATGGTTATGGCTCCTTTCTGCATGTCTTCCAAGGTGGTATATTATTTATCTCTAAGCTCATAGGCCATGTCAGCATCAAATCCATCAGGATATTTTGCTAGGGCCATACCCTGTGGAGGTTTCATGTGTGGAGGGAGAGCATTATAAATGCTGTTGAATCTAGTGGTGTAATCATGAACACTCTCTCCTATGTTCCTCTTAAGGGAAATGTACTCAGCTAGGAGCTGGCGAGGGTTTGCTCTAACCTCCCACTTGTTTATGAAGGTCTGGTATAATGCAGGGAGATCTTGAATGCTGCCCGGAGGCAATCCTTTAAACCATTTCTTCACCTCACCCCCTAAACTTTGGGCAAAGATTCTCATTTTTATTGTTTCATCATCAATCTCCATATAATCAAAAGATTCCTCCATTTTATCTACATGTTGCTGAGCTGTTATGGACTCTTTAGCAGTGAAGTGTGGGATTTTTGATTGATAATCATTTGGTAAGGGTAACAAAGGTTGAGGTAAAACTAAAGGTGCATACCAAGCTGCCATGATGATATTGTGATGAGGCAATGGGTTAATTTGAGCAGCTGGTATTTGAATGATAGGGATATTAAGACCAGCAGAAGTCTGTTGAGCAGATCTAGGGTGGGAGAGCCCCAAGTTTTGAATGAAATGAAAATCAGGAGGTGTGGAAGGAGGGGTTTCACTGTCCCTAGTATTTGGCTGGTCTGAAACACTGAGTGACCTAGTTCTAGGTAATCTGTTAGGTATGTCTAGGTTAGGGAGGAAATGTGCTAGAGATGTTAGGTTTTCTGGTGCAGAATTAGCTCTAGGAATGTGACTGGAAATAGTTGGTCTTGTATGTGTAAGAGTTCCCTTGAGGATACTCTCTGGATTTTCAACTATTTCTGGTGGGTCAGGGTTGGGATAAGCTCTTGTGTGGATGGTTCTCAAAGCCAGAATGTTGTTTATAAGCCAAGCAGCTTAACCCTACTTGTTGCTTCTACTGTGGTTAATGTTGCCTCAGGAACTGGCTTCCTAGTGGAGCCTCCATTATATTTTGGGTCTGGTCTCCCAGTGGAGTCTAATTGTGAAACCAAGATAATCAGCAGGCCTACTGATCACCAGTGGAGTCTTTTAACGTTTAGGAATGATGGAGTCACCAGGTGGAGGGTTTAGGATGTTTCTAAGGGGTACACTGTCCACCACAGTGCTTAGGCAATATCACCTTTCAGGAATCTCCTCTAAAGCAACAAGCTCCAACCAGAGATTGACTGGGAGGGCATTTACCAGATATGTCACCTCTGAAAAGAGGATGAGATCTGGAGGCTACCTGGCCCTTTCCAGGCTCTGTCTAAGAGTACGGTGGATATTCAATATTGGAGGTTGATTCAAGAAAGGGGTGAATTACTGTCAACCTAACCAGAGCCCTGAGTTTTTGAGATTTTAAGAGCGTTTAAGATGGAATGTACTCAAATTCCCCAGTGGAGTTGTCATTATGTTGGGGTTCCCATGTTTTGGCCAGGTTGAAAAAGACAAAAAGATGAGACAACATAGAACCACTTTGGGACCTTAGGATCTAGCCCTCCTAGGTCCAGAGAGGGATCTCTCTATAAAGTCAAAGGATATGTCTTTGAGGCTTTTGGTATAAGATTTTAGGCTAGTTATAGGCTCGAGGTTGTTGGTTTGATTTATATGTGGTTGGAGGGAATGAGGAAAAAAAGGACCAATATAAGACAAGGATGAGCAAGAAAGAAGCTTAGGCAGAGACAGATAACTCAAAGAACATCAAAGCCACTGGGCTATGGAGTCAAGAAAGGATTTACTTGTGGTCAATGTGCAAGCTTTCAATTGGGCTAGTCATCTAGAGCATTTGGATCTTAAAGGGTAGAAAATGGGATGGAACATTAAGGACTGAAAATGAAAGGAGGAGGACCGTCCAACTCTGTCTATAGATCAGGCCAGAGGTCATTTAACTCCAGGCCTGCTTGGACAGAATCAGAGGTAATTACCAGGGAACTTAGAAAGACTAGCTGGTCATGCAAAGATCCTAGTGGACAGGGCTAACACTAATCCCCAGTGTTCCCAAACCTTCCAGCTAAATCCTACCAAGAACATCTAAACATAGACTTCATCAATTCATACATCAGAGAGCAGGAAATATCATCCACTACACTGGTTAAATCAATTGAAATCAACATTCAGATACACATATAAGTAGAAAACATAAAGGCTGGGAGAGCAGCAACATAAGGTACTTATCGAGGGTAAATATTATGCAAAACTTCTGATGCAAGCCTGAAGAAACATGATGAAATGAAAGCAAGTCAATCACAAATACAGAGAAAGGAAAACATCACCAGTTGCTTTAGATCAGGATCCAAAGAAACATGCTTGTCATATTAAAAACAACACCAATCAGGTACATCATAGCCCATAGCTTGAACATTCAGTCTGAATACATCAAATCTCAGCCTATCTTACAATATACACAGAGAACTTGTCTCAAGAGGAAAATACTTGCGTTCCACTGATTTCTCATCAACAACCATTACAATGTTTCCTCCTGTGCTTTATAGCATAGGATAAACCTAAGATCGACTGAGAAGGTAGGTGAAAATTACATGTATATTTAAACATAACCATGAATGCAGGGCCGAAACCCATTCTGCTTGACATGCTGTATATTTAATCTCTGTCACCTCCCTCAAAAAAGAATGATCTCCTTGGATATGATCTCGACATTTTGGCATGTTGTACTCCAGGTGTCGTGAACTGAAAGTAAAATAAACTGTATGAAGGTCTGTCTCATAAATTTCTGACTGTCTTTGAGATGTAGTTTGGTGGGAAAACTCTTCAGGGACATTCTGCATAATAAAAAAAGTATGGATGCCTTGTACCTGACGAAGAAAAACATTTTGCTAACGGAACCCTGATATTACCTTTTATCTGTGCTCAGGGTCCTTTGATTGATCCTCGAGGTCCGTAATCTGCTGATTTGCCTCTGAAAACATTGACTTAGGGCTTGATATCTTCATGGTTGTGCTTTAATCTTCCTTTTTCTTTGTGCTGAACATTCTGCCGCTCCATCTACTCTGACAGGGTAGTTCAGGGTTTTAATGGTGCTGAAAGGTTTTCAGTGCTCGAAATATACCTTTTTCCTTGATGTAAACCCTCTTGTCCGCTTTCTTTGACCATTTTATGCCAGTACCAACTCTTGGATTTAATACAGTCTGCACAGCTTTGCCACGTAGGGTCATGGCGGTCTTTTACCCTTGGAAACTCTGCAAAACAACGAACTGCGAGGAAGACCATAGACAGGGATGATGAAGGCGACGAGGACAAGATGTGGTCATGGAAAATAGCCATGCAGACGGAATGGAGGGAAAAATTGCAGGGGAAATGGTGGAACATAGCTCTGGTGTGGTTGGCGGACGCTGCAGAACGAAGAATGCATGAAAAACATTAAAAAACGCGAGAGTAGGACGTTATATGAGATGAAATGGTTGACAGGTATGGAACATGCACGTGGGGTGACGTGGAATACGGACAACCGAGTGGACGGATGAGTTGGAGGTCCCGGGGCAATGGAATGGTCAACCATGGACGGACTGATCTGGACCGTTGATCGCTGGTAGATCAACGGTGGGGAATATCGGAAGATGGGGCCACGGGTACGATGGACTGGGCTAAAAGGCGTGCGGCTTCGGAAGACGACAGCCATTGGATGCAGGGCTCCAGGATCCAACGGCGATCGTGGATTCCGCTGCCCGGCTTTCGTCCGTGGAATAATGCGTGAGGTTTTCAAGAACAGTACCGGAGGACGCGTGGCAAAGGATGAATGGGATCGCTTGGTTTTGGAGAAAACCGCCAGTTGCAGATGGGCGGTGCGGGAAATACCGGCGGGTTTGGGCGGATGACATATGCAGGCGGGGTCCACCATTTCGAGCGCGCTCCGCTCCGTTAGATCTGGCTTTCGATTGGACGGCGGAGATCCATTGACCCAATACTATGTACAAAACCCAAAAATGTGCGTTTCCAAAGGTTTTTGAATAATTTTCTGGCGCGGGAATGGTTTGATAGGATTTAAGCACCTGGGGGTTTAGCTCTGGGTTTCGGCGCCAGGTTTTATGGGAAGAAAGGGGCGCGGGGCTATGGCCAAAGGGGCTTAGGCCTTATTATATGATTTTTGCACATTTTAAAGTATTTTTAGGCCTAAGGGGAGGAACGATAGGGAAATGAAGGGTAGGGAAGGCCAAAACAGGGGCAAAACAGGATTTAGAGAGGGTTTAGAAGGATAATGGGGGAATTAAAGGGGAGTTTGACAAAGGGAGAAGGGGAAAGTGATATTTTGCAAAGGTATAAAGGGCAATAATGGGCCTTTTTTTTTTGAGAAATGGATCAGTAGAGGAATTACATTTTAGGCACAGTACAGAGAGACTCCAAGGAGGATGAATTTTCAGGGGAACGACATTCCTTGGAGGCTCCAGAACAATTCTAGCCCCCAGCTTGCTTGTCAAAAATTTCATAGGGGGGCTAACAGAGGCTTCACATACCCCCACTAGGATACCATTGCATATCCTCATGCAATTACAAAATTGTGAGTCTTCATCATGTCACTGCATCTGCACTGATACTTCTGCCAAGATATCTAATTTCATATTCTTTTTCATCCTTGTAGTTACAACTAGTCTTGGCTTCCTCATTAGAAGTTTATATTTCAAGTTTATGATTTGCATGTTTAGTTGTTTATTATTATTTTTCAATTTCCTATTCTTCTTGAACCATAAACCCAAATGAAAAATAGTATCATTTATGGTCTTATCAATTTGATTCTGCAACTTCAGAGCTTCATGTTCCTATTTAATATGCCTATTCAGTGTCTCTAGTTCAAATATTTCTTATTTTAGAGTATTCACAACTAGAGGTTCTTGTGGACTATAAGGTTGTTGTTCAAAACTTGATGTCCTTCCCGCTGTTATATCCCTATGATGTTCAATTGGCAAGAAAAAATAGCAGAGAACAACATCAAACCACTTTGGAGTCCAGGACCTAGCCTTCCTGGGCTCAGAGAGGGCTCTCTTTGCATTTATTATTAAATGTTTTAGCTTTATGATTATATTTTCTGGTTTTAGGCTAGTTATAATGATTGGGGTTGTTTGTTTTGATTGTTTGGTTGGATATATAGAATGTGGGAAGCTTAATCCATTGGGCTATGGAGTCATAAAAGGGTTGAGTTGCACATCAATTTTTCAAGGGTTTTCACAAGGCCAACTAACTATGTCAAATGGATCTCTGTGTCAAGATGAATATGAGATGACAGAAAGCTGTGAGTTTAGTGAAGCTAAAGAGAAATTAAGAATCTTTTAACTATAATTCAACATAAATGTAGAGCAAACAGTCTCTGAATTCTGCATTCAGGTCTTTAGAGAAAAAAATTCAAGATAATAGTTCAATGCAATTAAAGAGCAGTTAAGAATTCTTTAATTTAAACTTCAGAGAAAGCCTTAAGATAACAGTTTGGTAAAACTAAAGAGCATTTAAGAATTTTTTAGCTATACTTCACAAATAAAACCTCAAGACAATAGTCCAATAAAACTAAAGAGCATTTAAGAATTCTTCAGTTATAATTTCAGAAGAAAACATTAAGATAACAGTAACATATAGAGTTAAGTTGCTCAAGCAACATATCTTAATCTAAAATTTCTGTTTTTCTATCAGATAAATTGATGTAAAGTATGAAAAAAAAAAGGAAAAAATTAACATAAAAGGGATAACATCACCATTAACATAGCTCAAAGATCCTGTGAACATGCTTGTATTATTGATGTCCAGCTTAAAAATGGTTACAATGCTCCAATACAATAATGTTTGCAACTGTGGGTCTAAAAGAAGTCCAACCAACCAACCAACCCTTGATAATGAAAATAAATGCAATATTTAACTGTAACTAAGGAGGTTTCCCTAATCTAGGGTGAAAAATTGTATTTACTACAGAGTAAATGAAGTTTTGACAATTGTGAACATGCAAAAATATCCTTGACAAACTTACTGTAATAATAACTTTCAAATTAACCCCTGAGCTAACTTTAAAATATCTTTGACCAACTGCCTGCAACATTAACTTTTACGATAACTTCTGAACTGATGCTAAAATATCTTTGACTGAAATATTAACTTTGGTAGCTTTCATTAAATCAAAATTAAGCTAGAGGTGGCCAACATGGTTTGAGAAAAGGCAAATGCTGAGTGATTTTGACATCTGGCTTTGTCTTCGAATTTGCCACTGTTAGTGTCCCATGATTTGGCAGACTGGTAGAAAAAATGACAGGGTAACATGGAACTAGTCTTTGGAGTCCTAGGACCTAACCTTCCTATTTTCAGAGAGGGCTCTCTCTATTGGGTGCAAAGGATGTGTTCTTTTTCTCTAGGGTTTTGATTTTAGGCTAGTTATTAAGTATAGGGTTTGTTGATTCTTTGGTTGGGTAAGATGGTCAAGTAGGATAGGTGGAGTGAGAGTTTGTCAAAGCCATTGGGCTATGGAGTCAAATGAAAGTCAAGGGTGTTTCAATAATGAATCAGAGTGCAGTGCAAGGCCAATCTAGCAAGGTTAATGGATCCTTAAGGTTATGAGTGAAATTGGATGGACATCAAATTTGGGAAAAATTAGGAGGTCTTAAATACTGATAGATAAAAGATATAACTCATGAGGTAGGGCAATCCATTAATCTCAATGAACAATACTTAAACTGATAAATATCCAAGATAAACATTCCATTGAAACATAGAAAGCATAAGAGCTTCTAACTTTAGTAAATTCACCTTCAGAATTTGGGAAAACATATAATATAGCACAATAACTCAATCCATGAAGAGGGAAATCATAAACATCATAAATAAAGCTATAAAGGACTCTGAAATAAGTTGGTAGGCATGGAAAAAGGGCAAGATCGAACGAGACCTCTTTGACTTAACCTATCAAACAATACTTCAAAGAAAGGTTCCAAGATAAAATTTTAGAAAGTCTCAAATAAGCAGGGCATACTGTGAATCATATTTGTTAACCAGCATATTAATCCATAAATGAAACTAACAAGCATAAGGAGGCTTGAAGAGCAACTAAGAATTCTTCAAACATAACTAGTTGAGGAAAACATTAAGGCTATAACAAACAGGAGGATTGAGGTGCCTCAAAGAGCATGTGTCAACCTATACTTTTATGATTTATAGAAGCTAAGAGGAGTGAAACATAATGATAAATAGAAAACATAAAAAAATTAAGAAGACATTACCATTCACCAAGCTAAGGAATCCTACAAACAAGCCTCTCCATCATCAAGCCAAGCAAGCCATTCATCAACTCCACAACACCAATTTCTTCTCCAAGCTCATAAAACCATGTATATTGCTCTCAAATCTCATAAAATGCCAACAAAATACATAGGGGCCTCATGCTCTATTTATGGAGCAACGGAGGACTAAAAACCTAAATGTGGTAGGAAAATGTCAAATATAACCATAAATGTCATTTATGGCCAAGAGACCATGCAAGGCCCAAGGCACATAATATCCTAAGAAATAAATGCCAAAATAAATATTTTCACCTAATTCTAGAGTAATTTTCCTCAAAAAAATAAAAAATATCTATTTGCAATAAATGAGTGTGTTTTGTTGACTTTTGGTCCAAAACACACTAGACAACCTCTATGCGTAGTGCCACTTCAGCGGAAAATAGGGTCTCTTGTGGCTGAGTTTTGGACCCCTTCCCGACACCGGATTTGGCTCTGTGATGGCTCGTTGGAAATCCTGATGAGTCTACTTTCTAGAAATACTTTATTTGTGCTAAGTGGATGCCATGTACCTATTCAAAAACCAAATCTCCCAATATTGCTCTGTGCGCAGTGCCTGGTCTAAAAATGAGGCAGAAAGGTCATAATTTTGATGTTTTGTGACATTTTGGGGGGTAAACAATGCTCCAAATGATCTGAAATTTGGTGAGCAGACTGCTGGTGATGTGAGGAATCTAAAAATGCAAATTTTGTGAGCTGAGGATGCACCAAATTTGTGTGTAGAGCCTAGGGTGTTGCGCACAGAGAGGCTCAAAAGTTCAAAAAAAAAAAAATGTTCAAATTGCCCCAAAATTGGTGGAGATGTTTCTCAAGAGGTCTAGGACAACTGTTGAGAAGCCTCAGCCAAAAATCCAAGGCCATCTTGCACTTTTTCCCTTTTTAGGTTTTCTAGCTCTGTGAGGGCCTCCTTCAGTTTGGCACAAGCAAGCATGTTTTTCCTTGCATAGTGCTTGGTCATTTTCTTTTGGAGAGCGAGGCCCCTCTTTACCTTCTTGAAATGCTTGTGCTCCTCTTTGTAATACTGAATGACACATTGTGCCATCTCAAAATATCTTTCCCATTCCATAAGCTATGCATTTTTGGTTAAGAGTAGCAATCTGGTGGTCAATCTCCTTGTCCTCATTGTCACTGTCTAAGACTCTTGATTGGTTTTCTTGATTCCCTTACTCCTCCTCACCTTTACCTGCTGCTCACCCCTTTCCATATTTTCCTTGCCTTTTTCCTTGGGATTGATAGCTAGAGGAGAGATGGCCCTTTGCCTTTTTGAGGTAGCAACCTCATCTATTTTTCCTTTGTGGTATGTGCATGTGAGAGGAGTGACAATGGTAGCTTTGAATGTGTTTTCATCATTGCTATGACCTTTGGTGTTGTCACAAGCCTTTTCATTTTTACCATGGCTTCCATGAGTCACCTCATGCTTCATTTGGTCACTATTTTCTTGATCTTTAGCATCATCATCATCATTGTATTCCTCAATGTTTTTTACACTGTCACTTTGGCCTTCATCTTGCTCATCAAAAATACCTTTTTCTGCACTTGGGAGTGATTCCTTTGTATTATCACTATCACTGTCTTGTTCAACTCATGCAGGAGCCCGTGGCCATCTTGAGGAGGAGAAAAATTGAGTTTTGGCAATTTTTGAGCAAATCTGGCCAAAATTTGTCTATGCGTAGTGCCACCCGACAAGCCGTTCCTGTTGGGCCTTCTTGTGCATAGTGCCGGGTTGGTTTGCGGGCAGATGAGTGCCAGACTGGGCCTGTGCGCATCACCTTCACCGGTGTGTAGCACATTGAATTTATCACTGCTACTGCCTCCTCTGTGCGCAACGACGACGACTCGGTGCATAGTGTCTCCATCAGTGCGTAACGCTTGAAAACTTCACCAAGGTTTTGCAGAAAACCCTAAAAATGACCCAACAACTCTCTTATTATTTTGCAAAGACAAATATGAGGTTGGGAAGAGGGAAAGGAAAGCCTTATACTCTTTTTTGAAAAGTAATTTCATAATTACAACCCATTTTCTAATGTTCCTTTCCCTTCTCACTTTTTTTGCTGTCTTTTTGTTCTTTTTGTCTTGTAGGTGGCAGGACCTTGAGGAAAAAAATGGTTTTTAGCTTGCTAGACCCTCTTGATGCTTCTCTTGTATTCAAAAACCTTTCAACAAGCTCACTCTTTGCCCTTTACTCAGATTTTGGAAAAATGAACCAATCTTTGAAAAGTGAAAGGTCTTTTGGCGAAGCTTTTTGAGGAAAAAAGAAGACAGTGAAATTAGTGTTGTTTGAAGGCCTTTCTTCACTTTTTCCTTTTCATGAACTTCAAAACTTGTAAACAGTAAGCTTGTTACCATTTTGGCACTTTCACCTTGGAGTATTCAACCCTGCATCCTTTATGCCTTTGTTTGCTTGGTGGAGAGATTGAAAGAAGAATTTTTCCCTTCCTCTAACTGCCATTCTGTCATGTTTTCTCTTTGAAATAGTGAAAAACCTCCTAGTGTAAAAAACCCTAGCAGTAAGCATCAACAACCCCTTTAGTCTTCATGAGTGCCACCATTGTGAAAAACATTTAGGCTTGCTTGACCTTATCAATTTTGCTGTAGGTAACCAATTTACAGTTCTGCAAAAGAGTCATTCATGGATAATCTATCTCTTACAGAATATGCTTTTGATAAGGAAAAATTTGGAGGCCTCTCTGCTTTTGGACCAGTTACATGTTTGTTTCTTTGACCATGTTGATAATGATATATCTCTAGTTGGAAAAGTAAGTAGTTTTAAACCATTTTGTGTTACCCCTTGGTCACTTCTGTTTTTGCAGGCGCCTAAATAACTTTTTCTTTTTATCACTGTGCTTTTTGGAGTTTGACACCTCCTTTTTCTTCAACAGTGAACCCATGCTTATCATAATGACCTCCTTGGGCAATTCTACCTCATGCTTTGCCTTCTTCTGATCCTTTATTAAGACCTCTGGCTATACTTTCGAAAAAACTGGCCTTTGTGTTGATACTCTTTGCCATTTTCTTCCTTTGGTGTAGTGAAGTAATTCTTATTGTGTGCCTCCTTTGATCCTTTTTAAATGACTCTGAAAGCACTTTGAAAAGTCAAAACCTTACACTGATACTCTTTGCCTTTTTGTCCTTTTGGTGAGGTGTGATTAGTGCCTCTTTGTCAAAACCTACAGAGAAGCTTGAAACCATTTGAATTCCATCTGCTGCTATGAAGGAGGCTTCATCATCATTTCTTGACCAATTTTGTCAATCTTCCCAAAAATACTGATTTTGACCAATTTTTGGCAATTCTGGCCAAAATTCTCCTATGCGTAGCGCCAAAAAGGGTCAAATTGTAGACAAGTTTTGAGGACCTTCCCGAAGTTGGATTTAGGCCTGTGATAGCTCGTTGGAAATATTAAATTGAATAATTTCCAAATATACCATGTTGTTTCTGATTGGAGTTTATTTTCCCTATAAAAAGTGGAGTTTCCCAAGACTGGTCAAAAAGTGTTGAGTGATGGTGCAGAAATGCAGAGTGCTGGTGCAGACAACATTTGGAGGCCTTCCTTAACTCCAAATTGAGCTCATGCTAGCTCATTGGAAATATATTTAAGTTTAGGTTTCTTTTTACCCATCACAAAATTCATTTCGACACTCCAGCTGTGAGAAAACCTTATTTTCCCAAGGTCACTCCAGCAATGCAAAAATTCTCCTAGGACACATGTGTTTTTGATATTGCTCCCAAAAAATGATACCTGTGTAAAAACTGAAGGAGTTTTTTCTTCTTGGGCCTATATTGGAAAATAAGCTCTCTCACTTTTGTCAAATGCATCTCTGTTTGGTCAGAAACAAAATTTGAAGCAAAACTAGCCCTAGGCGTGACACATGGCTTGTCTTTTGGAATGAATTCTTGGAAAATGATGGAGACATGATCTTTATGTGTTGGTATGGAATTATTCTTGCTGACATGATCTATCAAATGAATCCTTTTCTATTTTTCCTCATTTTCATATCAAACCCTAGCTTAGTTGGAAGAGGAAATTAGGGTTTGGTGTAGGGGATTTAAGGCTGCCTTGTGGAGGGAGGGGAATGAAGGGGTTAAGGGTTGTCTAAATTCTTGGGGAAATTTTTAGGGATAGGGATAGATGTTATGGAGTAGGGGAAATTGGAATTTGAAGGATTGAGTGAGGGGAAGGGGTCCAAAAGGGAAAAACACAGGCCTAGTCTTAAAAAGTGTCAAATTGTTGCAATATACTAGGTTTTGTAGAAAAATGATGAATTTGAGGGATAGGAGTGATGGAAAGTATTTATGAAGGTATATTAAGGATAGGAGGAGGTGTAAGACCATCAAGATACAAGCCTTGTTTATTTTTAACCATGGAGGTCATGAAACCAAGAAAAGATGCCCTTAAAAGCCCTAGATGGACAATGGAGGAGTTAGGCAAAACAAATAAGAGGGCTGAGGCCAAAGGTGACACAAAAGAGACAAAATGAGTGACATGAGCCCATGATGGGTATTCTGGGATGGGTGAGATAAGAATTGACATGATGGGATGATGAAATAGTGAAAAAATTATCTTAAGGATAATGAAGGTAGTGAGATTTCTAGAACTCACAATGTTCATGAACTTTGTTTCTAGAAATCTGGAATTGATACTTAGTCATCTTCAGATAGTGAAAATTATGGATGACTAACAGTGGCTCCACTTGGGGAGGGAAGCTCCTTTTTAGGAGGTGTCTAGAACTTTCAGATATCTGGCTTGATGGAGACCAGTGCCTCATCCATTGGGCATATTTTTACCTCTTTTCTTTTGTTGATGCTTGCTATAAAGTTATGATCTTAACAGATTTGAAAAACATGATCAAATCATCTTTATATCTACCTACCCAATCTATTTGCCTAACATTTTTTCTTCCTTGGGTGCATTTGGACTAGCCAATGCTTGACATTTTTTCTTTTGAAAGAAAAACAAACTATCGACTTGTATCTTATTCCCCCCAAGAGTTCAGATTAGGCTAATGAACTCTCTTATTCTCTACCTAGTCTAATAATTTGTCAAGATTAAGCTGTTTGAGAAAATTTATTCTCTATTCTACTGACATGAAATCAAAACATGATCAAACCAGGATTAGGCAATCTGATTTTCCATGGGCTGTGGCATTCGGACAAGCTGCACACACACATTATTTTTGTATAATGAAAAACTAGAAAACATGAGGGCTATGCTTTAGAATTTTTTAGGCACGGGGTTGTACCTCTTTTCAAATTTTCCCTCTTTTTCATCTTTTTTCTGTTTTTGTATTTTCAAAACAATCTATAACTGAAAGATGCTCAAAGGCTGAGCTGATTTGCATGCCTGTCTATCCTAATCTATTTTACACATGACATATACATTCATTTGGTGAACTCTCTTTTCCAATACAACAAATCAAGCAGATGATTGCATGAGGGATCTTGGTTCAACTCTTTGAGGGTGCTGACAAAATTAAAAGGCCACTTCCACCTCACTTGTTTTTGGGTAGTAATGCTTAAAATTTTTCTCACACTTTGCAACAAATTGCTCTTGGAAGAACACACTCCTCCTTTATATTTCTCAAGGAAAACAAGAAATGGATCTTGGAATAATATTTGATCTAGAGGATCTGAGACATAAGCTTCATTCAGGACTACTCCTTCTTCCACTTGGCTATGCTTGGGAATCTTTTGGGAAAGAAACTCCAACTCTTCCTCATGATCTTCTGAACTGGTAGATTCATCATATATGGCAATGTTATCCTATAACAAACCTGATGTGCTTTGATAGAGTGAGCTGAGCTCTATGTGAAAACCACCATGTTAATGAGTAGGAGCATTCTTTGGAAAAAAATCTTCTGGAGAAAGAAGTGCAACAATTTTCTTGTGATCATTAATTTCCATGCCTTCATCTGCAATTTGTAATTCAAAGGAACTTGGTGGCTACAAATATGGATTTAAGGAGGATTCCATGTTCCAAATGATTTCCTCAACCATTTCAGGAGAAGGCTCCTCATTGACAACTTGCTCAATAAGTTCCTCATCCTTCTCAACCTCAACATCAAATATGAAAGACTGCTAATTTCCAATTATGTGAAATTTATTTCTGATGGACTGAAGTGAAGTAGAGCAAAGAGTCAGAGACTCCTCACTTACTTCTAAACTTTCAAGGCTTTCCTTATTAGTGTCATAGGTGACCTATATTGGCTGCTTAATTTTTTCAAGTTGATGATAGTGAACTTCATCCCACAAATTAACTGTTCATTACTCTGCAAGGTTAGTTTATGTTTGGAGGACATCATCATCAGACTGATCAAACATTGGAAATTTATCAACATAAGTAACATCACCAACTAGACATATTGGACTATCAGATTGTTTCTCTTCGAGTTGAAATATAAATCCATTTTCTGATCTGTGATAGCTGGGATTAGGAGGAAAATAAATAGAACTGTTCTATTCATATGAAGGTTTAGAGGCTGATTGCATGCTTATAAGCTGATTTATCTCCCCTTCAGTTAAAAAAGGAGGCATTTTTATCTTTTTTTGGATAGAACTACAACAATCCTTGTTCTCTTGTGAAGGCTGATTCTGAGGTTGGATGTCTTCTTGAGACTCACCTGGAAAATATGATGAATCATCACTTGGGATTTTAGAGAGGTCTTGTGGGTTCTCTTTCATTTCGTGATTTATTTCATCCTCGACCAACTCTTCTTGATTTGAAAGGTAGTTAACTTGAGCATGAAATCCATGAATTTCCTTTGATATATCCTCAGGGTACCAATTTATTTTTATAATCTGAAATGAATCAAAGCATAAAGGTAGAGATTCTAAAGGTGTTGACTCATTCTTTATTTCAGATTGTGTGGTTTCAAGATGGCTTAAGGGAAAGACCTCTGGATCTACAAAAGGGTTTGTATCATCTATCTTGCCCTTGATTGATTCTTCAGAGCAATACTCTCCATTTCTATTTGCAATTTGTTTGTAATGCTCTCTTAATAGTGAAACACAAGATTTAGGAAGGTATCCATTACTTACTTGACAACTTTCTACATCTTCTTCCTTGCAATCTAGCTCAGCATGCATATTTTGATTATTGCTCTTGCCTTGTAGTGAATGAGTTTGTTCTTCCCAAGTAAATAGTCCCAGCTGTTTTTAATGACCAGCTCCAACCTCACCCTTGTATTCTTTCTCTTTCCTTTCTATTATATGGATCATTTTGTTGGCTGCATTTGTCAACATTTTTAGCTTTATTTTTGAAGAAATCAGTTTCTCTTGAGCTACTTTGTCCTTATTTATTGCTTTTAACTTTGTCGCTCTTTCCAGTATGTTGTATTCCATAGTAATTTCCATATTATGCATTTCTTCCAGGTTTGAACGATCTCTTTCTCTTGTCTGGAATGCCATTTCTGGGTCAAAAGCATTTGGGTATTGCAAGAGGGCCCACCCTTGGGGTGGCTTTATCTCAGCAGGTATTGAATTGTATACTTTATTGAAACTGGATGAAAAGTGTTGTACTATCTCCCCTGGCTATATTTTCAAATGATTGTATTCCCTTATGGTGAGAAAAAAATTTCCCATGATTTCTCACTTATCTAGGAAAACTTGAGTGAATTGATGAAAATTGATAATGCTTGCAACTGGAAGGTCTTTAAACCAACTCTTAATTTTTCCATGTAATGATAAGGAAAACATTATAATATGCACATCATATTATCCTAATTCAAATAGGTCAAGTAAATCCTCAAGATTTTGAATATGTTGTTCAGCAGTGATCTTTGTATTTTCTCCATCGAAATATGACAGCTTATTTGCAAGTTTTGCAGGGAGGGGGTGGAGGATAAGAGGCAAAAATAGAGGCTTATATCTTTCTAGGAAATTTGTGGGTATAGATAGTGTAACAAGAGACTTATGACTGTTTGAGGTTTCAGAAGGAGTTAGAGAAACAACGTGAGGCTCATGTTTCACTAGGCCTTTCACAGGTGAATCTAGGATTGGCACAGGTGTATAAGTCTGCTCATGGTCTGCAATTTGAGGCCCAGCTTCTCTAGGCTTGATATATTTCCAATAATCAATGTGGATCTCATCAGTGTGTTCTTGATTAGGTTTAAAGTAGGAAATTATTATAAAAACAATAATTTCTTCAATCCAACCTAGGCCCGAGTGCTCTTTCTTTCTAGGATGACTGGTCATGTTTCAGGTTCTTCTTCCAGTGGAGTCTTTAGGTCTTTCTATATTTTTGGAGTCGCCAAATGGATGATTTCAAATTTTTTTTCCACCATCAGCATGATTGGGATTGCTTAATGCATTCTCGGGGGAGTTTATAAGAACTAGTGGGGTCAACAGGGCTACTGAAGACCAGTGGAGTCGTTAGGTGGATGATGTTTACTGTTTTAAGGATGTTCTTTTTGTCCACCATCAACAACTAAATACCAATCTAAGGATGTTTGTGAATTTTCTGAGATCTAAGGAATAATTAGTTTGTAACTAACTCAGAAAGTCCCACCGTGATCACCAGAATGTTAGTGTGGCGATGAGGTGGAAGATTCACTGGATTTTCAAAGTCAAATTTAGGGTCTAAAGAGTCTTAAGATGTATTCAGGCAACTATATACTCAGAAGGTCCCACCATGATCGCTAGAATGTTAGTGTCCTATGATTTGGAAAATTGGTAGACCAAATGACAGGGTAATATGGAACCAGTCTTTGGAGTCCTAGGACCTAGCCTTCCTGGACTCAGAGAGGGCTCTCTCTATTGGGTGCAAACGATGTGTTTTTTTTGCTCTAGGATTTTGATTTTAGGCTAGTTATTAAGTATAGGGTTTGTTGATTGTTTGGTTGGGTAAGATGGTCAAGTAGGATATGTGGAGTGAGAGTCTGTCAAAGCCATTGGGCTATGGAGTCAAATGAAAGTCAAGGGTGTCTCAATAATGAATCAGAGTGCAGTGCAAGGCCAATCTAGCAAGGTTAATGGATCCTTAACATTATGAGTGAAATGGGATGGACATCAAATTTGGGAAAAACTAGGAGGTCTTAAATACTGATAGTTAAAAGCTATAACTCATGAGGTAGGGAATATCATTAAGCTCAATGAATAATACTTAAACTGATAAATACCCAAGATAAACATTCCAGTGAAACATATAAAGCATAAGAGCTTCTAACTTTAGTAAATTCACCTTCAGAATTTGGGAAAACATACAAGATAGCAAAATAACTCAATCTATGAAGAGGGAACTCCTAAACATCATAAATAAAGCTATAAAGGACTCTAAAATAAGTTGGTAGACATGGAAAAAGGGCAAGATCGAACAATACCTCTTTGACATAACTTATCAAACAATACTTTAAAGAAAGGTTCCAAGACAGAGTTTTAGACAGTCTCAAATAAGTAGGGCATACTATGAATCACATTTGTTAACCAGCATATTAATCCATAAATGAAACTAACAAGCATAAGGAGGCTTGAAGAGAAACTAAGAATTATTCAAACACAACCAGCTGAGGAAAACATTAAGGCTATAACAAACAGGAGGACTAAGGTGCCTCAAACAACATGTCTCAACCTATACTTTTCTGATTTATAGCAGCTAAGAGGAGTGAAACATAATGATAAATAGAAAACATAAACAAATTAAGAAGACATCACCATTCACCAAGCTAAGGAATCCTGCAAACAAGCCTCTCCATCATCAAGCCAAACAAGCCATTCATCAACTCCACAACACCAATTTCTTCTCCAAGCTCATAAAACCATGTATATTGCTCTCAAAGCTCTTCAAATGCCAACAAAATACATAGGGGCCTCATGCTCTATTTATGGAGCAAAGGAGGACTAAAACCCTAAATGTGGTAGGAAAATGTCAAATATAACCATAAATGTGATTTATGGCCAAGAGACCATGCAAGGACTAAGGCACATAATATCCTACGAAATAAATGCAAAATTAACTATTTGCACCTAATTCTAGAGTAATTTGCCTCAAAAAACTCAAAAATATCTATTTTCAATAAATGATTTTGTTTTGTTGACTTTTGGTCCAAAACGCACTAGACAACCTCTGTGCGTACCGCCACTTCAGCAAAAAGTAGGGTCTCTTGTGGCTGAGTTTTGGACCCCTTCCTAACATCAGATTTGGCTCCGTGATGGCTCGTTGGAAATCCTGATGAGTCAAATTTCTAGAAATGCTTGAATTGTGCTGAGTGGATTCCATTTACCTATTCAAAAGAAATTTTCCCAACATTTCTCTGTGAGCAGAGCCTGGTCTGAAAATGAGGTAGAAAGGTTAAAATTTTGATGTTTTTTGACCTTTTGGGGGGCCAAAAATGCTCCAAATGATCTAAAATTTGGTGAGAAGACTAATGGTGATGTGAGGAATCCAAAAATACAAAGTTTGTGAGCTGAGGATGCACCAAATTTGTGCGTAGTGCCTAGGGTGCTGCGTATAGAGAGGCTCAAAATTTCAAAAAAGAAAAATTTTGTTCAAATTGACCCAAAATTGGTGGAGAGGTCTCTCAAGAGGTCTTGGACACTTGTTGAGAAGCCTCAGCCAAAAATCCAAGGCCGTCATGCACTTTTCCCCTTTTTAGGTTTTCTAGCTCTATGAGGGCCTCCTTCAGTTTGGCACAAGCAAGCATGTTTTTCCTTGTATAGTGCTTGGTCATTTTCTTTTGGAGAGCGACGCCCTTCTTTACCTTCTTGAAATGTTTGTGCTCCTCTTTGTAATATTGAATGAAACATTGTGCCATCTCAAAATATCTTTCCCATTCCCTAAGCTGTGCATCTTTGGTCAAGAGTAGCAATCTGGTGGTCAATCTCCTTGTCCACATTGTCACCATCTAGGTCAATGAATTGAGGCTCTTGATTGGTTTTCTTGATTCTCTTAATCCTCCTCACCTTTACCTATTTCTCACCCCTTTCCATATTTTCCTTGCCTTTGTCCTTGGGCTTGATAGCTGGAGGAGAGATGGCCCTTTGCCTTTTTGAGGTAGCAAACACATCTCTTTTTCCTCTATGGTATGTGCATGTGAGAGGAGTGACAGTGGTAGCTTTGAATGTGTTTTCATCATTGCTATGACCTTTGGTGTTGTCACAAGACTTTTCATTTTTATCATGGCTTCCATGAGTCACCTCATGCTTCATTGGGTCACTGCTTTCTTGATCTTTAGCATCATCATCCTCATTGTATTCCTCACTGTTTTCTACACTGTCACTTTGGCCTTCATCTTGCTCATCAACAATACCTTTTTATACACTTGGGAGTGATTCATTTGTATTATCACTATCACTATCTTGTTTAACTCATGCAGGAGCCTGTGGCCATCTTGAGGAGGAGAAAATTTAGTTTTGGCAATTTTTGAGAAAATCTAGCCAAAATTTGTCTATACGTAGCGCTACCCGACAGACCGTTCCTTTCGGGCCTTCCTGTGCGTAGCACAGAGTCAGTTTGCGGGTAGTCGGGTGCTGGACTAGGCTTGTGCACAATGCCTTCACCGGTGCATAGCGCTTGGCCTCCGGTGTGCAACGCAGTGTATTTTAACACTGCTGTTGCCTCCTTAGTGTGCAACGCCGACGACCCTGTGCGTAGCACCTGAAAACTTCAACAAGTTTTTGTAGAAAACCCTAAAAACGACCCAACAACTCTCTTCTTCTTTTGCAAAGACAAATATGAGGTGGGGAAGAGGGAAAGGAAAACCTTATACTCTTTTTTGAAAATTAATTTCATAATTACAACCCATTTTCTAATGTTCCTTTCCCTTCTCACTTTTTTAACTGTCTTTTTGTTTTTTTTGTCTTGTAGGTGGCAGGACCTTGAGGAAAAAATGATTTTTAGCTTGCTGGACCCTCTTGATGCTTCTCTTGTATTCACAAACCTTTCAACAAGCTCAGTCTTTTCCCTTTACTCAGATTTTGGAAAAATGAACCAATCTTTGAAAAGTGAAAGGTCTTTTGGCAAAGTTTTTTGAGGGAAAAGGCAGACAAGGAAATTAGTGTTCTTTGAAGGCCTTTCTTGACTTTTTCCTTTTCATGAACTTTAGAACTTGAAACAGTAATCTTGTGACAATTTTTTCACTTTCACCTTGGAGTATTCAACCCTGCATCCTTTATGCCTTTGTTTGCTTGGTTGAGAGATTGAAAGAAGAAAATTTCCCTTCCTCTAACTGTCAGTCTGTCATGTTTTCTCTTTGAAATAGTGAAAAACCTCCTAGTGTAAAAAGCCCTAGTAGTAAGCATCAACAACACCTTTAGTCTTCATGGGTGCCACCATTGTGAAAAACATTTAGGCTTGTTTGACCTTATCAATTTTGCTGTAGGTAACCACTTTGACACTTCTGCAGAAGAGTCATTCATGGCTAATCTATCTCTTGCAGAATATGCTTTTGATAAGGAAACCTTTGGAGGCCTCTCTGCTTTTTGGACCAGTTACATGTTTTTTTCTTTGACCATGTTGATAGTGATATATCTCTGGTTGGAAAAGTAAGCAGTTTTAAACCATTTTGTGTTTCCCCTTGGCCACTTATGTTTTTTCAGGTGCTTAAACAACTTTTCCTTTTGATCACTGTGATTTTTGGAGTTTGACACCTTTTTTTTCTTCAACAATGAACCCATGCTTATCATAATTACCTCTTTGGGCAATTTTAGCTCATGCTTTTCCTTCTTTTGATCCTTTATTAAGACCTCTGGCTGTACTTTTGAAACTTTTGGCCTTTGTGCTGATAATATTTACCATTTTATTCCTTTGGTGTAGTGAAGCAATGCTTATTGTGTGCCTCCTTTGATCCTTTTTAAATGACTCTGACAACACTTTGAAAAGTCAAAACCTTTCACTGATACTCTTTGCCTTTTTTTCCTTTTCGTGAGGTGTGATCAGTGCCTCCTTGTAAAACCCTAGAGAGCAGCTTGTAACCCTATAAATGACATCTGCTACTATGAAGGAGGCTTCATCATCATTCCTTGACCAATTTTGTCAATCTTCCCAAAAAAGACTAATTTTGACCAATTTTTGGCAATTTTAGCCAAACTTCTTCTGTGCGTAGCGCCAAAAAGGGTCAACTGGCAGACAAGTTTTGAGGACCTTCCTGAAGTCGAATTTGGTCCTGTGATAGCTTGTTGGAAATATTAACCTGTATACGTTCCAAATATATCATTTTTTTTCTGATTGGAGTTTATTTGCCCTATCAAAATTTGAGTTTCCCAAGATTGGTCAAAAAGTGTTGAGTGATGGTGCAAAAATGCAGAGTGTTGGTGCAGACAACTTTTGGAGGCCTTCCATAACTCCAAATTGAGCTCCGGATAGCTCATTGGAAATTTTTTTAAGTTAAAGTATAGTTTTACCCATAAATAAAGTCATTTGGACACTCCAACTATGATAAAACCTTATTTTCCCAAGGTCACTCCAGCAATGCAAAAATTCTCCTCAGACACCTATGCTTTTGATATTGCTCCCAAACCATGATACCCGTGTAAAAAACGAAGGAGGTTTTTCTTCTTGGGATTATATTGGACAAAAAAATCTCTCACAGGTTTCAAATTCATCTCTGTTTGGTCATAAACACAATTTGAAGCAAAACTGGCCCTAGGTGTGACACATGGCTTGTCTTTTGGAATGAATTCTTGGAAAATGATGGAGGCACAATGTTTATGAGTTGGTATGGACTTATGCTTGCTGACATGATCTATAAAATGAATCATTTTCTTTTGTGCATCCTTTTCATATCAAACCCTAGCTTAGTTGGAAGAGGAAATTAGGGTTTGGTGTAAGGGATTTAAGACTGCCTTATAGAGGGAGGGGAATGAAGGGGTTAAGGGTTTTCTAAATTCTTTGGGAAATTTTGGGGGATAGGGATAGATGTTAGGGAGTAGGGGGAAGTGTAATTTCAAGGATTGAGTGAGGGGAAGGGGTCCAAAAGGGAAAAACACAGGCCTAGTCTTTAAAAGTGTCAAATTGTTGCAATAGACTAGGTTTTGTAGAAAAATTATGAATTTGAGGGATATGAGTGATGGGAAGTGTTTATGAAGGTATATTAAGGATAGGAGGAGGTGTAAGAGCATCAAGATACAAGCCTTGTTTATGTTTAACCATGGAGGTCATGAAACCAAGAAAAAATGCCCTTAAAAGCCCTAGATGGACAATGGAGGAGTTAGGAAAAACATAATAAAGGGTTGAGGCCAAAGGTGACACAAAAAAGACAAAATGAGTGACATGAGACCATGATGGGTCTTATGGGATGGGTGAGCTGGGCATTGAAATGATGGGATGATGAAATAGTGAAAAAATTATCTTAAGGATAATGAAGGTTGTGAGATTTCTAGAACTCACAATGTTCATGAACATTGTTTCTAGAAATCTAGAACTGATACTTAGTCATCTTCAGATAGTGAAAATTATGGATGAATGACAACCAATTCATAGATCATAAGAGAGGATGTGTTTCTGGTACTCCAAAAATTAATCTTTCACGCTGCTTATCATCTGACCATTTCTTAACTCTACCCTTTCATATGTTTTCACCTTTAACCTTGACTGCTTTGTTTACTTCTTTTACCTCTCCCTTTCACATTTACTCTTTTACATTTCACTGTCGTTGATGTTGAATAAAATTTGTTTGCACTGGAGTAAATGTATGATCCTTGATGATCATTACTGTCTTTCTTTCTGCTCATAATCTTCTGGTGAATAAGGTTTTTTAAACTGAAATCTAGAGAGTCTAGGTTAAAAAATTCTTGGAACTAGCATTGCAAATTGTTTATCCTAACTTTGATATGCAGATCACCTGCAAAAAAAAAAACAATTGTTAACAAAACGAAGGTCCGCATGGAGGCGGGCAATGGTGGCCTATCACATGGTGCAGGGTAAACAAGTTTTTCACATAGGTGCGGTGGGTAGAGGGTTTCATTATATGCGAGGGGGAAATTTGTGGTTTTATTGCGTGGTGATAAGCGACTTGGTGGTTTTAGTTGGAGGGTATGTGATGAAGTGTGGGGACGACGCGTGGCCGATGGGAGGGTTTGAAAAACCACCCATTTTGCAACCTCTCTATGGTTTTAAATGACGGGTAGTTGTGGGTGCAAAAAGGACTGTGGCCGTCGGATCAAAGGGTGGAGATCGGACGGTGGTTGGGCGATGGTTCGATCATGGGTTGATTTGATAGGTGGGGTCGAGATTTGAACGAAGACAGAGGGTTTTAAATGAACCGTGGGGCCCAGGGATATTTTAAAGCGGCGGGGTGAGGTTTAAAGCGGAGGTTTTAATATGAACATGAGTTGGTGTTTTTAACATATTAGGGGTCGAGATTTTTAATAAACAAGGTTTATCAAAGTGGGACCCGTGGTTAATAATATTTTAAAAAACTATGTAAAAGTGGGTTTTACATTGTTTTTAGTGAAAAATAGGGAAATAATTAAAAGGGGAAAGGATTATATATATGGGGGTTTATGGTTTAAAATGGGTTTTTAGAGCATGGGAGTGTCAGAAAATAGGAAAAATGAAAGGTAATGGAGAGGTTAAATGAAAAATAATGAAGGCAGTGAGATTTGTATTTCCATCACACTTAATCAGAAGTTGTTCTCCTCTTTTAACTGAATCAAATGGTAGATGGAATTATTTGATCCCTTTGTTACCCAGGATCTCCTTTCCTTTCTGAAAATAAATTATAGTCATGGTATGTTATTTTCAGCATGAAAAATATAAGGAATAGGCAGTCATCTTGTGATACTGTAAAAATACATGAGTCTAACAGTGGCTCCAACTGGGGATGGCAGCTCCTTTAGGAGGTGTAAATAAATTTGTAGACCAGTAGCCTAATTTATTTGGTTGATCCCCACTCTGTAATCCTAATCTGCATCTTCTTTTCTGATTGTGACCTTCAAAAACTGAAACCCATGCTTACTGCAAACTGAGGTATGAAACACACTTGATCTTGAGCCTTAATAAACATCTTGAAATTGAAAAATTTGAGCATGCTTAAGTGTTTTGAGAGATATTTTGCATACATACCTACCCAGCCTATGATTCAAATAAATTTTCCTCTTTTTGGGGTGCATTTAGGCTTGCAAACCTTGACATAATATTTTCTTTTGAAAGCAAACTATCTATTTCTAACCTGATAACTTCCAAAGGCTTAGATTAAACTGATGAACTCTTTTATTCTCTACCTCACAACTGATATTCCAAGATTAAACAGTTTGGCCAGATCTTTATTCAATAACTATCAACATGAAATTTAAAGCATGAATGAATCAAGATTAAACAATTTGATAATCATGAATTGTGGCCTTTTTTTGACAAGCTGCACACAAAATTATTTGCAAAGGTAAACTAAAATAAAGGCTTTGGTTTTGAAACTCTCATTTATCACCTATCCCTTCCTTCTCCTATTGGTTCAGATTAGGCTATGGAATCAATGTCATTTTCCACCTACCTATTGATAAGCCAAGATTAAATAGTTTGACAAATATTCATTTTCTAACTTATCAACAAAAATTCAAAATTTGTATAATCATGTTTAGACTATATGATTGAACAAGGCTTTCTTAAAAGTAGTGGCATTTTGATTTGCAACACTTTTAGAAACATTCATTTTTTGTATGGGGCTTACCTTTTTTTTTACATGGCCTCTTTTCTTCTTCTTCTTCTTCTTCTTTTTTTAATAAGAATAGGCTTATGGCCTTTACTTCGGGCCTCAACTCGATCAAATATTTTGTGTGAATTTTGTTTAGGAAATGTTATATACACTGAAGAAAATTCAAAATGATATTTTTAACTGAAATAATGCTTTAACATCCTGCCATTGATAGGACCTCCAAACAACTCTGTTCCATCTATTTCTTGTAGGAAGAATGCATTGTTACCCCTTGTAGAATGAATGATGTATGGACCTTTCCATAGGTTATCAAACTTTCCATGCTTACCTTTGTCCTCTCTTCTAGAATCCCACTTCAGAACTTTGTGTCCAATGCTGAAATCATTTTCTTTGGTCCTTCTGTCAAAGATTTTCTTGATATTTTCTTGTACCACCTATGTTCTGTTGTATACTCCTTCTCTGGATTGCTGTAGCTGAATGGTTTGGCTTACTCTTCTCTGTTTATCATTCTCTTCAAAATGCACCTCTTGAATGAGTTTCATTACTGGCACCCCCAAGGTTGTTGGGAAGACTGCATCCATTCCATAAACTAGATGATAGGGTGACATATCAATTGATTTCTTATCTGTTAACCTTTCTGCCCATACTACATGTACCAATTTGTTGTGCCATGATTTCTTATTTTCCTCCAATAACTTTTTAATTATGTTCACCAAACTCTTATTTGAGGATTTAGCCAACCCATTACCTTGAGGGTAATAAGCTATAGAATGCCCCAAATTAATGTGATATTTGTGGGAAAATTCCACCATTTTATTGGATTTAAAGGCATCAGCATTATCAGTAATGATTTTCCTAAGACAACCAAATCTAGATAGAATGTTGGTTTCAAGGAATTTAATAATTACTGAGTCAGTGGAAATCCTGGAAGGAATGGACTCTATCCATTTGGTAAAATAGCCAGTTGCAATAAGGATCCATTTTTTTTGGGCAGAGGAGGAAGGGTAGATTTCTCCAATGAAATGTAGACTCCTTTGTTGAAAAGGATCTTCAACAGAGATTGGTTGTAATGGAAAAGGTAGCAACTTTCTTTTTCCCTAAAAAAATTGGCATTTATGACAGGTAACTACCATTTTGTGTATGTCTTGGAAAAGGGTAGGCCAATAGAAACCAACCCTAAGGATATTATGAATAGTGGTTTTCCAATAGAGGTGGCCTCCAGAATCCCCTTCATGAAATTCATGCATAATCCTATTTGCATCTTCTTTAGGCAAACATTTAAGCAATACACCACCATAATTTTTCCAGTATAAATTTTTTTCCAAAATGCAAAAATTTACAACCTTTAACTTTAAGAATCTGGCCTTTGTTTTGCACAAACAAGGAGGAGCACTTAAATTAAAAATCACATAAATTATATCTGCGTACCAAGGAGAATTCAGGAATGCTTCCTCAATAGGTGGAGTCGCCAACTCCTTTTGTTCTTCCAGTGAGTGAATCATATTGATGTCTAGTGCTTGAAAATTTGTTTCAGCCATTAGTTTAGCTAGTCCTTGTCCTTTGCTAATTTGGTTGTTTGATTTCTAAATAATATTCCAAGATGACAACAATCCATTTGCCTCTTTTTCCATCAGGATCTTGTGTTAGGATGTCTTTAACCACTGTATGGGGCACAAACGCAATGATGTGTGAATGAAGAATGTAGAACCTGAAATCCTTTAGTGCCTTGAATAAGGCAAAAACTTGCTTTTCCATGATATTATACTTCAAAGGTGAATCTCTTAAATCTTGGCTGAAGAATGCTATGGGCTGCTCCTGTCGCTTTGTATTTTTCTGCAGCAATACAACAACAACTGTGTGTTCTGATGCAAAGGAAAATATAAAGAAATATTTGGTGAAGTCAGGGCTGGTCAAAACCGGTGCCTGTGTAAGTGCTTGCTTCACTAAATCAAAAGACTGTTTTTATTCTTTGGTCCATTTGACTCCTAATTCTCTTTTGAGCATGTTGGTGATGTTCCTTAGTAGTTCTGCAAGGTTTGGTATATACCTTCTTAAAAAATTTATCTTTCCAATGAAAGATTGTAGCTCTTTGATATTTCTTGGGTCACTGATTTACAATATTCCCTCAATCCTATTAGGGTCAATATTGATCCCTTATTTAGATATGATGTGCCCTAGAATCTTTCCTTCTTGAAGGAAAAATAAATATTTCTTGGGATTCAAAGACAGACCGTATTTTCTACATTTCTCAAAGACCTTTCTCAAATGAGCTAGATTTTCTTCATCAGTTTTGGAGTAGACTATGATATAATCAAGATATATCACAATGAAGAAACATATTTCTTCTTAGAAATCAATATCCATTACTCTTTGAAAAGTGGCTCCAGTGTTCATTATTCCAAAAGGCATTTTTACATACATAAAGGTTCCCTAAGGTGTAGTGAAAGCTATTTTGTGTTGATCATCTAGATGCACCAACACCTGATTGTACCCTGAAAATCCATCTAGAAGAGAGATCCTTTTGGAGCCTACTACCCTTTGCAATATGTGGTCCATCTTTGGTAAAGGGTAGTTGTCCTTCAGGGATGCTTTATTTAAATTTCTGAAGTCAATGCATAGTCTAATCTCTCCTGTCTTCTTCCTCACAGATACAAGATTTGAAACTCATTCTGAGTACTTGAGTGGGACTATTATCCCAGCATCTTACATTTTCTTTATCTCCTTCTCAACCAGTGGCATTTGGACATGATTTGTTCTGTGTAGTTTATGTTTGAAGGGCGTCTGGCTTTCTTTGAGTGGAATTTTGTGCTGGATGATATCAGTATCATACGACTTCAAGTATTCATAACTCCAGGCAAACACATCAATAAATTGTTTGAATAACTCAATATATTTATGCTTTATAGGTGTTGGCAGTGTCTTTGATAGCTTTAACATCTTGGGATCTTGCTCACTGCCCATATTGCACTCCTCTATATTTGCTTCAGTGGATTCCATTTTTGGCTTTCTAGCAACATCATTAAAATCAAAAAGTTATTCTAGAGGGACAAGTCCTCTTGGCACGGTGTTATCTTTGAACTGTAACACTTAAAATTCTTCTTTTTCTAGATATTCATATATTTATGTCCTATGTGGATCTTTATTTGCTAACAGATTTATATCAACATCCTGAGGGGGCTCCTCCCTACATGTTTATTCCTTAGCAAAGCAGTCCTCTTCATGATCTAAGTTTGAATTTGGGATTTCAAACTCATTTTTGGATTGCAGGAAATCTTCAATTTGTTGGTCATCTTCAAAAACTTGCCAATATCTCATATTATTGGGGACTGATAGTCTGTATTTAACTTGTACTATGTATTATGTGTTAGGATGAGGCAGTTGACTAGTGCTGGCTACAAATGCTAGTCCATTGGCAAGGATATTTTGATTTCTTGGGATAGAGGCAAGGTAATATTCTTTGAATGTTTTTAGGAGGTCAAGGCAGCATTCCTATGTGATCTTAATCTAGGATGCTTAGATGAATATTCTCCCTTAATTTTCCTAATGACTAGCTCAGAATCCCCATGGAAAGAGATCCTTTTGGCTTCTAATTTCTTCAGTAATTGTAACCCTAAAAGGAGTGCCTCATATTCTACCATATTATTTGTACATTGAAAGTTCAATTTGTAAGAGTGACCCTCTACGTGGTTATTCTTAGTATTGTGTACCCAAACACCTACTCCTGATCCATTTTTCCACAAGAACCATAAAAAATCATGCTCCAAAGAGGCTTAGGTTTAGGCTTGTGTTGTTCATTTTATTTTTGGTCTGACTGTTCTTCTTTTTCTTCTTCTTTTTCAGCTATTTGTTCATTTACTACTACTTTTTCATTAAGGTTTTCATCATTATAAAGGATAAATGAATCAAGGTCTGAGTGTAAAGAGTAGAGAGGGGGGTTATCAAGCTTTTCTTGACTACTCACCATGTATTGCATATGATTTTCCCTATACAATCTTCTTGGTTGACTAAAGAATATTATGGTAGCATAGGTCATATCCATTTGGAGGGTGCCTTGAAGCTTGGCTCCCCATGAGCGTGATAGAAGCATGCCATATTTATGGGGAATGTAAGCCACTACAATATCCATTACTAGAATTTTGGTTGGTATCTGTGCTAAAGTAACACAGAGATATTTGATCAGGCCTAGACATTTAACTCTACTGGAGTCAAAAGAGTACATGTCTTTGTATGGTCTAGTTATCTCAAGGCCAAGTTTCTCTACAATTACCTTTGGCATGAGGTTATGAGATGCTCCTGAATCTAACATGGAATTATGGAGGATTCTATCATGAATATTCAAACTGACATAAAATGGGGGCACATATCCCTCCTGGAATTTACCTTCTACTTCAGTCCGAAACACAAGTTTATGTTTGTCATCATTCAAATTTACAATATCAATATTTTCTCCTATGTTTAGTGCTTTAAAAACTTGGGATCTATATACATCTTGGCCTACCAATTCAATGAGCGGTATGGAAATCTTTATCTTGGCAATTACATTCTCAATACTAAATTGTGTCTGTGTTTTTGGCAGATTTGAATCAGTTTTATCAAACATTATTTTTGCACCAACTTTAGATTGTTGATTTTCATTAAGGATATCAGCTGGATTAATTTTGTTAGGGTTGGCAGTTGATTTACCAGTGTTGGTTTCTAGACTGTTTTTCTATTTATCAGAATTTTTAACTATTTTATTTGAACTTTCTGCTGTCTTTTTAGGATCAGTTTCAGGAGCCTTTCTAGTAGAATTTTCAGAATTCTTTCTCTTGGGAATGTCTTGTGCTTTCTTTCCTCTGAGGTCATATTGTCTATGCACCTCCATGATAGCGTTTTCGAATCCCTATTTATAATCCTTGGATTCTTTGCATTCCTCTTCAATTTGAGTTGGGGAAAATATGCCTTGCTCTTCCTCGGTGAGGAAAACAATATCCTCATCATTAACTCCCATTAGATTAATTTTAATTTCTTCTAGATCTTCAATCACCCCCTCATCCTCATCAACATAGTTTTCTTGGAAGGGAGGTCTGATTTGCTAGTCAGGTCCTCTCTGTTCCCTCTGTCTTATTTGAGGGTGGTTTCTCCTACAATTTTGGTTTTGGTTCTGGTTTCTATTATGAGGAGAAGCTTAGTTTTCTCTGGGGAAAGTTCTCTCATTTAGGTTTATTCTCTCCATCATCCTCTCCATGGTTCTAACAAGGTTATCAATCTTAGTATCAGATGTGGATGCTACAGCCCCTTCCCTATATGTGACTCTCTTTTAATTTTTCATTCTAACCCTTTTGGCAATCATATTTTCTTCCACACTTACTACACCCCTCTACATGTCTTATAATGTTGGAGGGTCTCTCTCTCAGTTGATAAGCCATATTTGGTTCAAAACCATCTGGAAATTTCATTAGGGCTAGACCTTGCGGGGGTTTCATGTGAGGAGGGAGGGTGTTATATACACTATTTAACCTGGTGCAGTAATCTTGGACACTTTCTCCAATGTTTCTCTTGATATTTTCATATTCTGACAAGATTTGGAGAGAATTTTTCTTGAATTCCCATTTATTTAGGAATACTTGGTGAAAATTAGGGAGTTCATGTATACTATTAGGGGTCAGGCCTTTGAACCACTTTCTTGCTTCTCCTCCTAAGATTTTAGCAAACATTCTTAATTTAATAGTTTCATCATCTATCTCTTAATGATCGAAATAATCATCCATTCTATCCACATGTTGTTGAGCAGTTGTAGAACTATTTTCATCAAATAGGGGGGATTTTGGACTGATAGTCCTATGGTAGAGGTACTAAAGGAAATGGTAGGACTAATGGGGCATACAAGGCAGTCATGGCTAGTCGTTGGGGAACCCAAAGGGGGTTAACAAGTGGGGGGTTGATAAAATGAGGTGGAGGGTTAAATGGAGGAAGGTGAAAAGAGGGTGTATGAGTTGGGTTTGAGGACTTTGGTGAGTAAGGTTCAAGGAAATGACAGGGGCTGCACATATACTTGGACCAAATACTATTGTAGTAAGTGCAGATAGTTCTATAGACTGTTGAAGGTAAGCATCATCAATAGCTGAAGTGAGCTATGTTACCCTTCCTTGAAGGGAGTCAAATTGTTGGAGAAGCTGAAAGTTAGCAGGAGTGGGGGTAAAGGCTTCTGCAATAGGACTCTACTGTAATATAGATGGATAAAAAATTGTTTGGTTTATCTAATTCTTGGATTTAGTCCTAAACATGCTTTGTTCAAAGTGTGAATCAAATTGGATATCCTGTAAGTTTTTAAGGTTTTCAGGCAGAGAACTTGCTTTGTGAATAGGCTTGCTAACAGTTGAACTCTCAGATCTAGGAGTTTTCCTTAGAATTTTATTCGGATTGTAAACTATTGTAGGAGGGCTTGGGTCAGGATGGGATCTGGTACAAATTCTTCAAGAAGAAAGAATTTAGACCCAAGGCACAAAGATGTTGAAAGTTTTGTAATAGTTCAATCTGTGAAAAAATACTTAATTCACACAATATTTTGACTGAGTTTTTATTTGAGTTTTGATAATATTAGACTTTCTCAATAATTCCCCAGCATGGTCACCATTATGTTAGCTCCCTGTGATTTGCAAGATTGGCAAGAACAAATAGTAGAGAACAACATCAAACCACTTTGGAGTCCAGGACCTAGCCTTCCTGGGCTCAGAGAGGGATCTCTCTGTATTTATGATTAACTAATTTAGCTTTATGATTATATTTTCTAGTTTTAGGCTAGTTATAATGATTGGGGTTGTTTGTTTTGATTGTTTGGTTGGATAGATAGAATGTGGGAAGCTTAATCCATTGGGCTATGGAGTCATAAAAAGGTTGAATTTCACATCAATTTTTCAAGGGTTTTCACAAGGCAAGCTAACTATGTCAAATGGATCTTTGTGGCAAGATGAATATGAGATGACATAAAGCTGTGAGTTTAGTAAATCTAAAGAGAAATTAAGAATCCTTTAACTATACTTCAACATAAATGCAAAGTAGACAGTCTCTGAATTATGCATTCAAGTCTTTAGAGAAAAAAATTCAAGATAATAGGTCAGCGAAATTAAAGAGCAGATTTAAACTTCAGAGAAAGCCTTAAGATAACAGTTTGGTAAAACTAAAGAGCATTTAATAATTATTTAGCTATACATAAAAAATAATTCCTCAAGACAACAGTCCAATAAAACTAAAGAGCATTTAATAATTCTTCAGTTATACTTTCAGAGGAAAACATTAAGATAACAGTAACATACAGAGTTAAGGTGCTCAAGCGGCATATCTTAATCTAAAATTTATGTTTTTCTATCAGAGAAATTGATGTATAGTATGGAAAAAAAAGGAAAAACATTAACTTAAAAGGGATAACATCACCATTAACATAGCTCAAGGATCCTATGAATGTTCTTATATTATCGATGTCCAACTTAAAAAAAGTTACAATGCTCCAATACAATAATCCTTGTAACTCAGAGTCTAAACGAAGTCCAACCAACCAACCCTTGATAATGAAAAACATGTAGTATTTAACTATAACTGAGGAGGTTACCCTAATCTAGGGTGACAGACGGTATTTACTATAGAGTAAATGAAGTTTTGACAATTGTGACCATGCAAGGCCCAAGCCAAAAATATCTCTGACAAACTTACTGTAATAATAACTTTCAAATTAACTCCTGAGCTAACTTTAAAATATCTTTGACCAACTACCTACAACATTAAATTTTACAATAAATTCTGAACTGATGCTAAAATATCTCTGAATAAAATATTAACTTTGGTAGCTTTCATTAAATCAAAATTAAGCTGGAGGTGGCCAACATGGTTTGAGAAAAGGAAAATGCTAAGTTATTTTGACATCTGGCTTTGTCTTCAGATTTTCCACTTCATAGATCATAAGAGAGGATGAATTGATGGTACTGCAAAAATTAATCTTTCACGCTGCTTATCATCTGACCATTTCTTAACTCCGTCCTTTCATTTGTTTTCACGTTTACCCTTGACTGCTTTGTTTACTTCTTTTACCTCTCCCTGTCGCAGTGACTCTTTTACCTTTCACTGTCGTTCATGTTGAATTAACTTTGTTGTCGTTGGATTAAATGTATGATCCTTGATGATCGTTACTGTCTTTATTTTATATCATAATCTTCTGGTGAATAAGGTTTTTTAAACTGAAATCTAGAGAGTCTGGGTTAAACAATTATTGGAACTAGCATCACCAATTGTTTATCCTAACTCTGATATGTAGATCACCTGCAAAAATCAAAACAACTGTTAACAAAACACAAGTCCGCAGGGAGGCGGGCAATGGTGGCCTATCGCATGGCACAGGGTAAACAATTTTGTCACATAGGCGCGGTGGGTAGGGGTTTCATTATATGCGAGGGGGCGGTTCATGGTTTTACTGCGTGGTGATAAGCGACTTGGTGGTTTTATTTGGAGGGTATGTAATGAAATGTGGGGACGATGCGTGGCGGATGGGAAGGGTTGCAAAACTGCCCATTTGGAAACTCTCCAAAGGTTTTAAATGATGGGAAGTTGGGGGTGCGAAAAGGACTGGGGCTATCGGATCAAAGGGTGGAGATCAGATAGTGGTTGAGCGAAGGTTCGATCGCAGGCTAATTTGATAGGTGGGTTCAGGATTTGAACGGAGACGGAGGGTTTTAAATGAACCGTGGGGCCAGGGGATATTTTAATGCAGTGAGGTATAGTTTAAAGTGGAGGCTTTAAGATGAACATCAGTCAGGGTTTTTAACATAGTAGGGGTCGGGATTTTTAATAAACAGGGTTTATCAAAGTGGGACCCGGGGTTAATAATATTTTAAAAAACAATGTAATACCCACTTTTACATTGTCATAAAATAGGAAAAATGAAAGGTAATGGAGAGGTTAAATAAAAAATAATGAAGGCAGTGAGATTTGACTTTCCATCACACTTAATCGAAATTTGTTTCCTCTTTTAACTGAATCAAATGGTAGATGGACTTATTTGATCCCTTCGTTATCGAGGATCTCCTTTCCTTTCTGAAAATAAATGATAGTCATGGAATATTATTTTCAGCATGAAAAATATAAGGAATAGATAGTCATCTTGTGATGCTGTAAAAATACAGGAGTCTAACACCCGCATCTCTTTTCTCTAAAGACTCAATATAATCATAGATTTCATTTTTCACAGGATCAATCTCTGGGGTTCTTCGACTTGGAACTTGCGTGGGTGAAATAGTAATGGGTGATGGCACCCCAAGAATTTCTTCTAAATCAACAAGTTTCGTCTCTTTTGAAGGTGGCTCTTTTGTTATTTCACTGAGTCTAGAACTTCTTCTTACTGGCCGCGAAGGAATTTGATTTTTTTTCTTTTCTATGTTTATGATTTTTCCTTTCCTTTCATGCTATCCTCTTTATTTTTATCAACTTGCTTCTTGAATTTTCCCAAAAGTTCTGCAATTGGGATTCTATCCTCTTATTTTTCTTGAGATGGTTTTTCATTCTCAACAAAGCTTTCAACCTTTATTTTTCTTCCTCTTTTTTCCTTATTACCACTAGGTTGTTCTTTTTCTTTTTCTTTGAAATGATTTCAGACTAAGAAATTTTCCCAAGTGTCCCATAGGATTTTAAGATGAAATTCAATAAGAATTTTTAGTAATCCATGATGATACATTGTAATATCTATGAATTGAACTCTCTTTTGAATAGTTCCTTCCATCTTCCTCAAGCTATTCAATAAAAAGTATGGACGATTTATTTTCCTATCTTCAAGAAAATTCATTAACAACCTAGCATGATAAAATAACATATCTGAACCTTCCCTTGTAGGAAATAAATTTTTGGATTATCAATGACATATTTCTCCATTTTCATTTAAGAGCTGTGCTAGGAATTCCTTTTCTGAAAATGCTAGTATCCATACCTGGGTTCTTTAGGAAGCTTTTCCATCCTTCTCCTTCAATTCCTCTATTTTTAAACCATATTTCTCCTATCTTCGGTAGTCCAATAGCTTTTGTTATGAAGGATTATGTGATTATAAGCTTGATATTTCCGATTTAACCTTCTACTCCATCAAAAGATCTAGAAAAGTATTTAGTAACTTCTTATAAAACTTTCCGAGTTTCTACACAAAAATGAGCCACTTTTCTTTGTGTAACATCTCCTTCATTTATGGGTAACCTTCCATAAAATTTCTCCCTACAGGCTCTGTTCTCATAATTAATCCCAAAGCTACCGAGAAGCTTCACCTTTAGGACTGCCTCTTTTGTCACGGTAGACTGAGGGTTTCAGTATTAGTTTGAGATCTTGGATGAATTATGCTGCGGAATGGTTGATAGGTGTGGATGAATGAGTGTATGAGCGAGGCTTCAGGGTTATTAAGAGCGTGAGTAGGGCTTTAAAATGGAAAATGACCGTTTGGATTATTAACCAACAAAATCAGAATTAACGTTGGAGGATGTCTTCAATGTTTATTAGGCACAATGTGAAATTGGATTTTGATTTGACATGATCAGTCCTTTTAATAATGACATTTGAGTTGGTGGTATAAAATGATCATCTAATTCATATATCAATGTTTGAAACCTTATTATTAAATAAAAATTTGTATTTGCATACCTTATATGTTGCTAAGCTTCAATTGTTTCTTCTTGTTTTTGTTCTTTTGGTATCCTCCAGTGGATTCTTCACTGTAATCTTCAACTACTTCAGTAAAAAAGGTCCTTTTGTATCTGAGCTGCAGAAATTTATAAGAGATGCAAAATTTTACGAGGGCCAGAGAAACTCGTCAATTCTGTAACTATATTTTTATTTTCTGAAAAGGAAAAGGAATATAAAGAATTGAGATTTTTTTTAGAACACGAATAAAGAAAATGTAAGGTGCCAAAAACAAATATCTGGTTTTCGCCTTATATTTTTTGCATAAGAATGCCAATCAATGATTGGTTTTCATACTTATATATATATATAATTTTATTTAATTTTTTAACTTTAATTTTTTTAAATTTTTTTTTTTTAAATGAGGAGATAAAAAGAAGACTTATAAGTTGGAGAAGAAGAAAAATTCTTCTTAAATAACTTCATATCAGTATTATCTTGAAAAACCTTGACAAATTCCTCTTTTGTCAATGGATTGTGATAAATCCTCAGTCGATGCCCATTTACAAGGAGAAGAACTTTTTCTTCATCAATAGTTCTAATCCTGACTGCTCCATTATTAAAGACTCTCTCAATCTCATAAGACCCAAGCCGATGAGTTTGAAATATGCCTTGAAAATCTTGGAATTTTGAATAAAAAAGAAGTTCCCAATCGCCTGCTTGACATTTTCTCTCTTTGATCTATTTGTCATGCCATCTGGATATTTGTTGCTGAATTAGGTTGGTATTTTGAATTGCATCTTACCTGATCTCATCAAGCTCGTTGAGTTTTTCCATTCTATGCCTTTATGCCTCTGACAAGTCAAGTCCCAGTTTGACTGTTGTTTTAAAGGTTTTTATTTGGAACTCTATTGGAAACAAGACTTTCTTCCCATAAACAAGTTCATAAGGAGTATGTCCTTTTGTACTTCTCCATGTGGTACGGTAGGCCTATAAAGCTTCTGGAAGCTTTTCTTCCCAATGCATCCTATGAAAATGTACAGTTTTTGTGAGGATTGATGCAGTCACTTTATTAGTAGACTCTACTTGTCCATTTTCCTGTGGATTGTATGGAGTGGACTTTCTATGCTTGATTTTGTATTCTTCCACGATCTTTTGCACCATTCTGGATGTAAACTGAGTTCCTTGATCTGTCACAATTTCCCTTAGGACACAAAAACGAGTAAAAATAATCCTCAAAAAGAAATGAAACTACATCATTTTCATTACCAAAGTAAATTTCTTTAGCCTCTGCCCATTTAGTGACATAATAAGTGCACACAAGAATATACCTCTTTTGTCATAATGGTGGATTGATTGTTCCAAAAAAATCTAGAGCCCATTTTTCAAAGGGTTCGATGAGTACCTGTGGTTGTAATGGAATTTAATCTGAAGGAACAAGTTTTCCCATTCTCTGGAACTATCACATCTTTTAACATATTCAGTGTCTCTAGTTCAAATATTTCTTATTTCAGACTATTCACAACTAGAGGTTCTTGTGGACTATAAGGCTGTTGTTTAAAACTTGATGTCCTTCCTATTGTTAGCTCTCTGTGATTTGCAATTGGAAAGAAAAAATAGCAGAGAACAACATCAAACCACTTTGGAGTCTAGGACCTAGCCTTCCTGGGCTTAGAGAGGGCTCTCTCTACATTTATGATTAACTGATTTAGCTTTATGATTATATTTTCTGGTTTTAGGCTAGTTATAATGATTGGGGTTGTTTTTTTAATTGTTTGGTTGGATATATAGAATGTGGGAAGTTGAATCCATTGGGCTATGGAGTCATAAAATGGTCGAGTTGCACATCAATTTTTCAAGGGTTTTCACAGGACAAGCTAACTATGTCAAATGGATCTCTGTGGCAAGATGAATATGAGATGACAGAAAGCTATGAGTTTAGTAAAGCTAAAGAGAAATTAAGAATCCTTTAACTATACTTAAACATAAATGCAGAGCAGACAGTCTCTGAATTCTGCATTCAGGTCTTTAGAGAAAAACATTCAAGATAACAGTTCAGTGAAATTAAAGAGCAGTTAAGAATTCTTTAATTTAAACTTCAGAGAAAGCCTTAAGATAACAGTTTGGTAAAACTAAAGAGCATTTAAGAATTTTTTAGATATACTTCACAAAGAAAACCTCAAGACAACAGTCCAATAAAACTAAAGAGCATTTAAGAATTCTTCATTTATACTATCAGAGGAAAACATTAAGATAATAGTAACAGACAGAGTTAAGGTGCTCAAGTAGCATATCTTAATATAAAATTTCTGTTTTTCTATCAGAAAAATTGATGTACAGTATGGAAAAAAAAGGAAAAACATTAACATAAAAGGGATAACATCACCATTAACATAGCTCAAGGGTCCTGTGAACATGCTTGTATTATTGATGCCCATCTCAAAAATAGTTACAATGCTCCAATACAATAATGTTTGCAACTCGGAGTCTAAACGAAGTCCAACCAACCAACCAACCCTTGATAATGAAAATAAATGCAATATTTAACTGTAACTGAGGAGGTTTCCCTAATCTAGGGTGACAGACTGTATTTACTATAGAGTAAATGAAGTTTTGACAATTATGACCATGCAAGGTCCAAGCCAAAAATATCTCTGACAAACTTACTGTAATAATAACTTTAAATTAACCCTTGAGCTAACTTTAAAATATCTTTGACCAACTGCCTACAACATTAACTTTTACAATAACTTCTGAACTGATGCTAAAATATCTCTGACTGAAATATTAACTTTGGTAGCTTTCATTAAATCAAAATTAAACTGGAGGTGGTCAACATGGTTTGAGAAAAGGCAGATGCTGAGTCATTTTGACATCTGGCTTTGTCTTCGGATTTTCCACTTCATAGATCATAAGAGATGATGCATTGATCGTACTGCAAAAATTAATCTTTCACGCATCTTATCATCTACCATTTCTTAACTCTTCCCTTTCATCTGTTTTCACCTTTACCCTTGACTGCTTTGTTTACTTCCTTTACCTCTCCCTGTCGCAGTGAGTCTTTTACCTTTCACTGTCGTTCATGTTGAATAAACTTTGTTGTCGCTGGAGTAAATGTATGATCCTAGATGATCGTTACTGTGTTTCTTTCTGCTCATAATCTTCTGGTGAATAAGGTTTTTTAAACTGAAATCTAGAGAGTCTGGGTTAAACAATTCTTAGAACTAGCATCATGAATTTTTTATCCTAACTCTGATATGGAGATCACCTAAAAAAATCAAAACAATCGTTAACAAAACACAGGTCCGCAGGGAGGTGGGCAATGGTGGCCTATCGCATGGGGCAGGGTAAACAGGTTTGTCACATAGGCACGGTGGGCAAGGGGTTTCATTATATGTGAGGGGGCAGTTCGTGGTTTTATCACGTGGTGATAAGAGGCTTGGTGGTTTTAGTTGGAGGGTATGCGATGAAGCGTGGGGATGACTCATGGTGGATGGGAGTGATCCGAATGGAAAATGGCATCTACCCATGGTATTCATCTACCCATGTTATCCATCCACCCATGGAATTTACCCATGGTATTGTAAATGTCATCAACCCATGGTATTCATCCACCCATTGTATTTATTCACCCATGGTATTTTAAGTGGAATCTATCCATGATATTCATCCACCCATGGTATGTATCCACCCATGGTATTCATCCACACATGGAATTTACCCATGGTATTGTAAGTGGTATCTACCCATGGTATTGACCCATGGTATCCACCTATGATATCTACGCATGGTATTGTAACTCAAAAAAGGCTATAAATAACAAGCCTTAGTTTGTAAAAGGACATAATTTCTACCACAATGTAGCTTCTACAGTTATTCTCTGTTTTAATAAAACAAGTTTCTTTGTATAAGTTTTATTTTCTTTGTGTTCTCTCTCTCTAAGTGGTATCTACCCATGGTATTGACCCATGGTATCCACCTATGATATCTACGCATGGTATTGTAACTCAAAAAAGGCTATAAATAACAAGCCTTAGTTTGTAAAAGGACATAATTTCTACCACAATGTAGCTTCTACAGTTATTCTCTGTTTTAATAAAACAAGTTTCTTTGTATAAGTTTTATTTTCTTTGTGTTCTCTCTCTCTTTTTTTTTTTTTTGACATTCTAATTTTGCAGATCTTGTCAGATCCATTTCAATTTGTTTAGATCTTGGGGGCCTTCCCCAGAGATTCATATCAGTGGTATCATATTTAGGTTACAAATCTATGGGAATGAGGTTTTGAAGCATATTTCAATTTCAATTTTTGGCAGCAATCTTCAACAAACTCCATGAATTTCTTGGGCAGCGAGTTTGAAGATCAGATCTGAAAATTTTGGTGAAAAATTTACAAAATTGAAGACCAAATATGGATTCCTTGCAAAAAAATACCCAAATTCAAAAAAAAAATCGGTCGAATTGGAGTTCGGATGAGGGAGATATTGCTGATTCTAAATCAACAATGTTGCAGAAAATGCTGTGACGACAATTCGTGGACGACGGCTATCCTGTCAATTTTTGCATTTTTCAGTGAAATTTTTTAGAGAAATGGCTATATATCTAAGATCCCCTTGAAAAATCACCCAATTTCAAAAAAAAAATCGATCGAATCGGAGTCCAGATGTGGGAGTTATCGTTGATTTAAAATTAGCTATTTTTTTCAGAAATTTTGTGACGACAAGACAGTTCCAGCGCGAATTTGAGAGTCTAGGGTCTCCAGATATTGATTTAAAACATATGAAAAGATGCATAATGATCATTCGATTTCCAAAAATATGTTATAATAAATATTCCGAGTTATATTGACCGAGTTATGCTCATTTTAAATCTAGGGCAATATTCGGAGCGAGTTCCCTTTGGAGACATGCCCTCCCACCCCGCTTTAGTAGGCACCTGCTTCACATTCATTAGTTTCAGCATAGAAAAATTCAGCTTGGGTTATTTAAAGATGTGCATTCCCACCCCCAGCTATGTAGGCACCTGCTACTTCATCAACAATCAACATCACGGTTATGGGTCAACCGCACAAAATCCTTCTCATCGAAGTCCATTTGTTAGGCCGCACACTGTTAGTAACACAGTTGGTCACAAGCATTACAGAGTATCTCTATCCTCGGATCTTCATTTGTCATAGTTTTGGTTCATCCAAAAACCCTCATTGAAGTCCTTGTGCTAGGCCGCACACTGTCAATATCACAGTTGGTCACAAGCATTACAGGGTATCTCTATCCTCGGATCTTTGTTCATCACGATTATGGGTTAACTACACAAAACCCTTCTCTTCAGTGGATCTTCATATTCAACAAAGGTTTCTCAGGAGGGAACTTCACACAATGGGAACCATTGCTTCTTAAGGGGGGAGGAATGATCCGAATGGAAAATGGCATCTACCCATGGTATTCATCTACCCATGTTATCCATCCACCCATGGAATTTACCCATGGTATTCATCCACCCATTGTATTTATTTACCCATGGTATTGTAAGTGGCATCTATGCATGATATTCATCCACCCATGGTATGTATCCACCCATGGCATTCATCCACACATGAAATTTACCCATGGTATTGTAAGTGGTATCTACCCATGGTATTGACCCATGGTATCCACCTATGGTATCTACGCATGGTATTGTAACTCAGAAAATGCTATAAATAACAAGCCTCAGTTTGTAAAAGGACAAAATTTCCACCACAATGTAGCTTTTACAGTTATTCTCTGTCTTAATAAAACAAGTTTCTTTGTGGTTTTATTTTCTTTGTGTTCTCTCTTTTTTTTCTGGCATTCTAATTTTGCAGATATTGTCAGATCCGTTTCAATTTTTTTAGATCTTGGGGGCCTCCCCCTAAGATACGGATCAGGGAGGGTTTGCAAAACCACCCATTTTGCAACCCGTCGAAGTTTTTAAACGACGAGAAGTTGGGGGTGCAAAAAGGATTGAGGCCGTCAGATCAAAGGGTGGAGATCGGACGATGGTTGGGTGATGGTTCAATCGCAGGTTGATTTGATAGGTGGGGTAGGGATTTGAATGAAGACGGAGGGTTTTAAATGAACCATAGGGCCCAGGGATATTTTAAAGCGGCAGGGTAAGGTTTAAAGTGGAGGCTTTAATATGAACATGAGTCGGGGTTTTTAACATAGCAGGGGTCGAGATTTTTAAAAAGCAAGGTTTATGAAAGTGGGACCCGTGGTTATTAATATTTTAAAAAACAATGTAAAAGTGGGTTTTACATTATTTTTAATGAAAAAGAGGGAAATGAGTAAAAGGGGAAAGGATTATATATATGGGGGTTTGTGGTTTAAAATGGGTTTTCAGAGCATGGGAGTGTCAGAAAATAGGAAAAATGAAAGGTAATGGAGAGGTTAAATGAAAAATAATGAAGGCAGTGAGATTTGGCTTTCCATCACACTTAATCATAATTTTTTCCTCTTTTAACTGAATCAAATGGTATGGAATTATTTGATCCCTTTGTTACCCTAGATCTCCTTTCCTTTCCGAAAATAAATGATAGTCATGGAATATTATTTTCAGCATGAAAAATATAAGGAATAGGTAGTCATATTATGATACTGTAAAAATATAGGAGTCTAACACCCACATCTCTTTTCTCTAAAGACTCAATATAATCATAGGTTTCATTTTTCACAGGATCAATCTCTAGGGTTCTTCGACTTGGAACCTGCGTAGGTAAAATAATAGTGGGTGATGTCACCTCAGAAATTTCTTCTAAATTGACAAGTTCTGTCTCTTCTCAAGGTGGCTCTTTTGTTATTTTACTGAGTCTAGAACTTCTTCTTATTGGCCACGAAGGACTTTGAATTTTTTGCTTTTCTATATTTATGAATTTTTCCTTTCCTTTCATGATATCCTCTTTATTTTTATCAACTTGCTTCTTGAATTTTCCCAAAAGTTCTACAATGGGGGTTCCTTCCTCTGACTGTTCTTGAGATGGTTTTTCATTCTCAACAAAGCTTTCAAACTTTATTTTTCTTCCTCTTTTAGCCTTATTACCACTTGGTTGTTCTTGTTCTTTTTCTTGGAAATGATTTCGGACTAAGAAATTTTCCCAAGTTTCCCATAGGATTTTAAGATGGAATTCAATAAGAATTTTTATTAATCCTTGATGATACATTGTATTATCTATGAATTTAACTCTCTTTTGAATAGTTCCTTCCATCTTCCTCAAGCTATTCAATAAAAAGTATGGAAGATTTATTTTCCTATCTTCATGAAAATTCATTAACAACCTAGCATGATAAAATAACATACATCCGAACCTTCCCTCGCAGATAATAAATTTCCGGATTATTAATAACATATTTCTCCATTTTCATTTAAGAGTTGTGCTAGGAATTGATTTTCTGAAAATGCTAGTATCCATACCTGGGTTATTTAAGAAAAATTTCCATCCTTCTCCTTCGATTCATCTATTTTTAAACCATCTTTCTCCTATCTTCGGTAGTCCAATAGCTTCTGTTATGAAGGATTATGTGATTATAAGCTTGATATTTCCGATTTCAACTTCTACTCCATCAAAAGCTTTGGAAAAGTATTTAGTAACTTCTTTATGAAACTTTTCAAGTTTCTACACAAAACTTAGCCACCTTGCTTTGTGTAACATCTCCTTCATTTGTGGGTAACCTTCCATAAAATTTCTCCCTACAGGCTCTGTCCTAATAATTAATCCCATAGCTGCCAAGAAGCTTCACCTTTAGGACTGTCCCTTTTGTCACGGTAGACTGAGGGTTTCAGTATTAGTTTGGGATCGTGGATGAATTATGCTGTGGAATGGTTGATATGTGTGGATGAATGAGTGTATGAGCAAGGCTTTAGGGTTATTAAGAGCGTGAGTGGGGTTTTAAAATGGAAGATAACCATTTGGATTATTAACCAATGAAATCGGAATTAACGTTTGAAGATGTCTTTAATGTTTATTAGGCGTAATGTGAAATTGGATTTTGATTTGACATGATCAGTCCTTTTAATAATGAAATTTGAGATGGTGGTATAAAATGATCATCTAATTCATATATCAATGTTTGCAACCTTATTATTAAATAAAAATTTGTATTTGCATACTTATATGTTGCTAACCTTCAATTGTTTCTTCTTGTTTTTGTTCTTTTAGTGTCCTCCAGTGGATTCTTCAGTGTAATCTTCAGTTGCTTCAGTAAAAAAGGTCTTGTTGTATCTGAGCTACAGAAATTTATAAGAGTTGCAGAATTTTATGAGGGTTGGAGAAAATCATCATTTTTATAACTATAATTTTATTTTCTGAAAAATAAAAGGAATATAAAGAATTGAGATTTTTCTTAGAACATGAATATAGAAAATGTAAGGTGCCAAAAACAAATATTTGGTTTTCACCTTATATTTTTTGCATAAGAATGCCAATAAATGATTGGTTTTCACACACAGATATATATATATATATTATTTAATTTTTAATTTTTTAATTTTTAATTTTTTAAATGAGGAGATAAAAAGAAGACTTCTAAGTTGGAGAAGAAGAAAAATTCTTCTAAACCAATTTCATATCAGTATTATCTTGAAAAATCTTGAAAAATTCCTCTTTTGTCAATGGCTTGTGATAAATCCTCAGTCGATGCCCATTTACAAGGAGAATAAATTTTTCTTCATCAATAGTTATAATCCTGACTGCTCCATTATTAAAGACTCTCTCAATCTCATAAGACCTAAGCTAATGAATTTGAAATCTCCCTTTAAAATCTTGGAATTTTGAATAAAAAAGAAGTTCCCAATATCCTGCTTGACATTTTCTCTCTTTGATGTATTTTTCATGCCATCTGGATCTTTGTTACTGAACTAGGTTGGTATTTTGAATTGCATCTTGCCTAATCTCATCAAGCTCGTGTTGTTCCATTATATGCCTTTATGCCTCTGACAAGCCAAGTCCCAGTTTGATTGTTGTTTTAAAGGTTTTTATTTGGAACTATATTGGAAATAAGACTTTCTTCCCATAAACAAGTTCATAAGGAGTATGTCCTGTTGTACTTCTCCATGTGGTACTGTAGGCCCATAAAGCTTCTGGAAGCTTTTCTGCCCAATCCATCCTATGAAAATGTACAATTTTTGTGAGGATTGATGCAATCACTTTATTAGTAGACTCGACTTTTCCATTTTCCTGTGGATGGTATGGAGTGGAATTTCTGTGCTTGATTTTGTATTCTTCCACGATATTTTGCACCATTCTGGATGTAAACTGAGTTCCTTGATCTGTCACAATTTCCCTTGGGACACCAAAACGAGTAAAATTATCTTCAAAAAAGAAATGAAACTACATCATTTTCATTAGAAAAGTAAAGTTCTTTAGCCTCTACCCATTTAGTGACATAATCAGTGCACACAAGAATATACCTCTTTTGTCTTAATGGTGGATTGATTGTTCCAAAAAAATCTAGAGCCCATTTTTCAAAGGGTTCGATGAGTACCTCTGGTTGTAAGGGAATTTAATCTGAAGGAACAAGTTTCCCCATTCTTTGGAACTATCACATATTTTAACATAATCCTTGGCATCCTTGAAAATGGAAGGCCACTAATATCCTAAGATAAGGATTTTGTAGGCAGTTCTCTTGTCAACAAAGTGTACTCCACATGGTTCATCATGACATGCCTTTAGTATTTCAGGTATTTCGTCCTCTCGTACACATATCCTAATGATGAGATCTGGAATTGTCTTGTGAAATTCTTCATTTACACATGAATAAGATGCACTCATTTGAATTATCTTCCTCTTTTCTCTAGGAACCAAATATAATGGTAGTTTTCCTGTGGCTAAATAGTTATCAATGTCTGCAAACCATGGAGATTTAGTAGATATTGAAAAAATATATTCATTAGGAAAACTATCTTCTACTTGTGTATCATGGTTATCATTTTGAATTCTAGACAAAAAGTCAACAATTGTGTTTTGTTTTGCAGGTCGATCTAAAATGATGATATTAAATTCTTGCAATAATAGTAACCATCTTGTGGTTCTGCCATTATTAATTGATTTATTCATTAGATATATAATTGCAGAATGATATGTATAAATGAAAGTTTCATATCCAGTGATGTAATGTATGAATTTGTTAATGGTATGGACAATAACTAAAAAATATTTTTCGCTAATGATATAATTTAACTTTTCCGGAGTCAAATTTTTACTTGTATAGTATTTTTTTCCCAATACAACTCCCAGAGCTGTCTCTGAAGCATCAATTGACATATGAAAAGGAAATTTATAGTTTGGTCCTCTTCGGATGGGTGCTTCAGAAATATTTTCTTTCAAAGTTTCAAATGCCTTTTGGCACTCAGGATTCCAATTAAATTCACAATCCTTTGTAAGCAATTTGAAGAGTGGAGATGCAATTTTTGTGAATTTTTTTATAAATATTTAGTAGTATCCTGTAAAACCAAGAAAACTCCTAACATCTTTTTGACAATTTGGGATTGCTAATTTGGAAATAGCTTCAACTTTAGATGAGTCCACCTTAATTCCATTTCATGAAATATGGTGTCCTAAAAAAATTCCTTCAGTAAACATCTTAAAACATTTTTCATGACTTAATGAGAGATTTTCTTCCTTACATCTTATGAGAACTTTTTCCAAATTTTCAAGGGCTTCTTCAAAATAATTTCCATAGACTGTAAAATCATCCATACAAACTTCCACATAGTCATGAATTAAATCAAATAAAATACCTAATATCGCTCTTTGGAATGTTGTAGGTGCATTGCATAATCCAAAAGGAAGTACTCGGTAAGCAAAAGTTCCCCATGGACAGGTAAAGGTGGTTTTGTCTTGAACTTATGGTGCTACCTAAATTTGATTATACCCACTAAACCATCCATGAATGAAAAATATTTCTTCCTTGCTAGTGTATCTAAAACTTGATCTATGAAAGGAAATGGAAAATAATGCCTTAAAGTAGCCTTATTAAATTTCCTATAATAAATACACACTCTCCATTTTCCATTATTTTTAAGGACAATTACTAAAGGTGAAACCCATTGATTGTCTGATATTGGATAAATAAAGTTTACATTTAATAGTTTTTGTAGTTATTCCTTTACAATTTCCCTAAGATTCAGATTCATTCTTCTTTGAGGTTTTCGTATTGGTCTAGAATTCTCCTTAATATAGATGTGATGAAGACAAGTTTTAGGGTTGATTCCTTTCATGTCAGAAATTTCCCATGCATATGTAGAAGAATTTTTTTGAAATGTTTTTATTAATTTTTGTTTTTGAAAACTTTCTAGATTTTTGTCCATATTCAAAGTTTTACCTAGAAAGATTTCAGTTGAAGAATTACCAAATTATTTCATAGAATATAAAGACATTTTTCTGGATGATAATTGTTCAATATTACATTGTTCCTGAAAATTTTGACTACTCTCACATTGTGAAGATAATTCATGTTTTTTTATGAAATTTAGAATTTGATTTTATTCACTAATCTATGAGATAGTAAAAATAGGTTGTATGTCATTATCATCATCCATACATTCTTCATTTTCTTCTTCTATCATTGTTTTTGTCGGAGGGTATAATGTGAATTTCCTTATTGAACTTCCATCATAGATAAACATGTCATGAGATCTACAACTGATGAAAGCATTAATTGTAGCTAACCAAGGTCTTCCTAATATTAATGGATGTCCTCCTGAGTTATTATTGGGAGTTAAGATCATAAATTCAACTGGATATTCCCAAGAATATAAAGATACATAAATGTATTATAATACACCATCAGGTTTAATTACAGATCTATTTGCTACTTGTAACAATGTTGGTGTATATTGAAGATTTGGAAGTTTTATTTGTTCCATAGTTTGTTTACTCATGATGTTTATGGCTGTTCCTAAGTCGATCAATGTGTTTGAGATTTTGATACCATTGATGTTTGTTTTCACAATGAGACTTCCTAGATCCAAATATTTCTGTATGACTGTTTTTCCCATCATGATATCTGCAATTTTCCCTACTAATTTTATTATTTTTACTTCCTCTGTTTTTCTTCCAAATTTCTTTACACTGAACTCTGTTATTGTTTTGCAAGGATTGGAATTTCTTTAATGGCTTGTAGCAAAGGAATTTTGATACAAACATCATTCAATTCATTTAATATATCATATTTAGAAAACATGATTTGTTTTTCTACCCCTTTATCAATTTGTAGTCTTTTAGGGAAATGAGGTTTTGGTATAGATACCGAAGGTTGCTCTATGATAGGAGTTGAGTTTATTGGATTATCTTGTATTTGATATTCTGATGAAGAGATGTCCCTTCTTCAGAATGATTATTTTTATTTTGAATATTTTTATCTTGATGAGGAAGAATCTCCTCATCAGAATGATCATCTTTTGCTTTTTCCTGAATAATAACAAAAGGCGAATTCTTTTCTAATATTCTACCAGATCTAATTTGAACATTATTAAGATCTAGTGGAGTTATCATATAACTATAATTTTTTTCCCCCTCCATGTTATAAATAGGTTGTTCATTTTTATTGTTTGGTTTTGGAAGTGGTTGAGAAGGTAGTTGGTTTGGCCTTTGTGGAAATGGTAATGAAAGTTGTGGGTTTTGATTTTGAAATTGAGGTCGTTGACTGTTTTGAGGAAAATGTTGTGGTGGAAAGTTTGGATAAGATTGTGGATATTGGTGATATTGAGAATATCTACCATAATGATTTTGAAATCCTTCTGTCCAAGGCTGGGGTTGAGACTAGGGCTGCTTCCATGGCATTGATGCAAAACAATTATTCTTTGGGGGCTTAGTATACATCTGAGTATTGGAACCTTGATTTTATGGTCCTTTCCATGGTCTTCTAGAAATGAAACAAAGAGGATCTATCTGGTTTGAAGCTATTTCCTCTTGGTAAACAGATTTAAGACCTGGAATGGAAGGAAATTTATTTGTGTCATGATTTTCTGTACATATGACACAAGTTTCTATGATTTTGAAATCAAGAGGGAATTCTTTTAAGGCATGTTTCTTTCTGCACTTAGGACAAAATATAGATAAGGTATCAATTTCAGTTCTTTGCTTGTTTGGTAACTTCAAGGTGTGTATTTATTCACTAAGAATCCCTAAAATATCTATTTTTAACTCATCAAGAAAATTTCCTATTTCATTCCTACTTACTATTCCAGCTGCAGATTTATTAACTTTAGAGAGAATAGGATCTCTTGAAATCCTCCCAATTCTTGAATTTCCTCGTGAAAGATGTATGCATAATTCAGAGATGTGAGGCAATGATAGTTGATAAATATCTCCCTTTACCATCATATTAATAATATATATCCATTAATCTCTAATGGATTTCAACAAGAGAGCTTTTAAAATATCTTCATCTAAATTTTCCATCTCAGCCCTTTTTAGATTGTAACTGAATCTCTTAATTAGATCCTCCAAGTTTTAATATTCTCTTTGCATCATCTTAAAAAATTCATATTTTCGATCATGAGGTGTGAAATAATCCTTGTATTTTTGTAATAATGCACTCTCCATTTCTTCTCATGTCCTAATAGAATGTGTTATTAAGCCCATGAACCATTTTAATGCTGCATCCTTAAGAGTTGTAGGAAACAATTAAAATTTTTGAGAATCGAGTAAGTAGTCATATGATCTACATAAAACTTCAAATTCAAACAGAATTTTTTTAGGATATTCACTTCTTAATCCCTGAAAATTGGGAAGGATGGAGGGTGATATATTCTTCATTGTTGTAGTAGTATCTTCATAAAGTATAGGAAATCCAACAAGATCTACTTCTCCTCTACCTCCTCTTCCTTCTCCTCTTCCTCTACCTCTACCTCGTCCTCCACCTCCAATCCTAGTTCCACCTCCTCCTAGTATTAATTTCTCATCATTCACATTGTGTAATTCTCATTCCCCTCCTCCAGCCATTGTAGATTCCTCATAACTAACATAGGACTCTAAATTTGGGATTGTTTGTTCCTCTTCTGATTCTTCTGGTTCCTCTATCAATGTTATATTAAAGAATACTTCTTCTTCTTTGTCAATAGGGATTTCTAGCTCCTGGGCTAAGAGTTGTTCTCTGGTAGAGGTTAAAAATATTAGTCCTTCAAGGGATCTAGGGTCTTATTCTTCTACAACTCCTTCAGTTTATGAATTTGGAGAGTCTCTAGGTTGAATTTATGATCTTAAGACTTCAAGAAGTCTATGTCTACCTGCTAAGAATGGAATACGGGTTTGGGTGGATGGTGTGGCATGATGAGGTATTGATGGAGTGAGTGGTGTTGTTGGGATCAAAATTCTACCTCTAGCTACAAATATACCTCTAAAATATCTTTCTCTACGCATGTCATTTTTTATGCTTTTGTTGTTTTGTGTGTGTTTTTTTTTTTTAGATTAAGAGATAAGGCTCCTATTTACACTTCTACGGAAACGGTGCCAAAATGTTTAGTCAATTTAATGTCATAAATTTCTATCATAAATTATCGACCGGAGTTGGTAATCTTATGAAGTGCTAGTGCACTATATATGCTAGAATCCTTTTCTTACTTAATTCATTGTGTTGATTTTATATGTTTAAAGTTGTTTTTAGGATTTTGTGTTTATTTTGAATGTATAAATGGATTTGAGAATCTTAAAACTTATGATTTGTGAAATGAAATCTAAATTCAACTATAAAAAACTATGATGAAAACCCTATCTTAGCTTGTTTAATAGTTAATGATTGATTTTAAGAAAAGAAATTAAAGTTCTAAAAATAAGAAGGAACTTCAATCTTTTTGTGTTCTTTTAGAAAATTTATATGAATGAAATTTAAAAAAAGAAATTACAAAAGATTATTCATACTTAAAGAAGGATTTTAATGATTGAAAGATAAAACTTGTAAGAAAGAAGAAAATGAAATGTTTATTTAAGTAGGGAAACTAATCTATGATAAACCTATATTGCATGAAAAAGAAATTAATCAGAATGATGAATCTTAAGCTATAATAAATCAATCTATGCTGACTACTATGACAAATTTTCTCTAAATCTACTCAATCATAAACAAATCATCTATGATATTCTGCAAATGAAGATACCAAATAGTGAAATAAAAGTGATAAACCTGATCACCTACACTATAGAAATCTGAAAACAATTGCAATGTAAATGAAAACAAGGCATGTGTCTATAGTATGAAAGAAAAAGATGTATTCAGGCTATGAAACGAAAATGAAGACATTATTTCTATGCCATAAATCACAACAGAGACAAAGCATGTATCTATATGAAAAATATAATGAAAGAATAATAAACTGAACTATGAAAGAAAAATAAATTAAACAAATAAACCTCTTATGTGCAGAGGCCCTCCACAATAGAATGGTTTCTGATCTATGATTTACTAGTTATGCATCAAGGTTCCATAATGCTTCCTTCTTCAATTAGCGAATAAAAACATAGTTTTTGAACATAACAATCTCACAATAAAATCGAACTTGTTTCATAATTACACAACCCGGTATTTATAACAGCCTTGTATTAAATGTTTGAGGCTTTCACACCTTGAGAGACTAAGAAAACTATGTATGAAACTCTAAATAGAAATATGAATTTCATCGCTTTGCGATTTTTTACGTGGGAGTAAATTATGAAGCTTCCATCTTTCTCTCTTTCTTGTTCCAGTTCCTATTTTGATCGATCCTTTGACGACAATCTTAGGTGCTTTCTTCCTTGATTCAGGACAAGTAGATAGGATAAGATCCATAGAAGATCGTTCACCAACTGCCCATATGTTTTTCTTCTTCATTGATTCTTCAGGAACTATTGAATTGTGGCAGTGGCTATAGAAGCAGAATTTAGCTGCAGAATTGAATTAATTCTGTGGCTAAATACAAATTTTATTCTAATAATAAGAAACATCTGAAAATATAAAAAAGAGATCATTAAGATATCTTACTAGGCTAAAATGTGCATTTTAATACTTGTTTGGGCTCATGGAGTTGTCAAAAAGAGGTAAATATGGCAAAAATGGATGTCAAAATTGAGGTAGCCTTGAAGCTCCCCAATAGGCTTCCATCCAGATTTTCCAAAATACATAGTTTGACCCATCAAAGATTGGTATTTTTCTTGAGAAAGCATCATTTTTCTCTTATATAAACATGATTCCTTATATATCTACCTTCTATTGGTTAGACTGTTCCTGAAGGAACCTAGCTCTGATACCAATTGTTGGAATAAGGAATTACTAGGGTGGGGTGGGGTGGGGATGAATAAGTAATGGATGTAATTTTAACTTTTGAACTCTTTTAGCTTAAAGATTACCAATAGTTCAGTTATAATCAAATGCATAATAATTAGGGTAAATCACTCTCATGAACGTACATCATCAACATAAGCAATAAACACACATGGACACACAGATTTAACACGGAAGCCCAAATGGGAAAATAAACAAGCTATTTTTTATTGTTGTTTGTGAGCACCAACTCATAAGAGGCTCCAACCCCTTTAAAGCTAACAAGCCACAACTTGCCAAGAGGCACCAGCCCCTTATAGATGTAGAACCTAACTAGCTTCAACCAACTTTCTTACTTTTCATACAATTTTCAAACTAAGACATGTTGAAAATGGCAAAAAGAAATATTGAAAATGGCATCAAAAGGGGTTTTAATTTAATTTCTCCTTAATTAAATTGGAAAGAAATTATAATTCCACATAACATGACAATTTGTATGAGTAAACTGAATTAGGAAGGCTTAGTTAGCTCATTCAATTCGATTTGGGGGTCAAACTGGAGGCATGCAGAGTTCACTCTAAGTTTTAGGGGGTCTAGTTGCAATTTATTTTGAGTTGTAATTGTTTAACTTAATTATTTGAGTTAAAATCAGCTTAACTAGTTCTAATTGATAGATGAGCTAGTGAGAGGTCTAGTGAATTAAATCTGATTTAATTCACATGAGTGATCAAACATATAACTGATAATTCTCTCTAAATATGTGTTTCATGTTAGTTCTAAGGAAGGCCCAATTGATATTGGAGTTAAAGAGAAGTAAACTATCAGTTCTATAATTAGAAAGTTGTAGAAGTCATGCATGAGGTTAGGATGATGGCTTAGATGTATTGCACAATCAATTAGTGGGAATTTCCTAATTAATTGGGGCTCAATTCCCTCAGGAATGCATAAGCAAGGCTTTTCAGAAAGAGGAAAGAAATTGGTTAAGTATAGTACCAAACTTGCTTGGATCAAAGTGATACAATCAGAGATAGTGCAGAGAGCTCTCAATATTGAGATAAGCATTGTATTGTTTCATGTTCTTGACTTTATGCAATATACAGATATCGGGGCTTTTAGCTGAGGATTTCCCCAGATAAATCTTTGTGTTGTGCGATTGAAATTATTTCTTTTTCTTGTTCATGTGATTGTGCGATCTTAATTGGTTTCCACAATTTGTAGAATAGATTTGAGAATTTTGTTTTAGCATATTACAAGATCAGTTGAATATATGTGGATTTTCTACATGGTATCCGAGCATGAGTCACTATAGAAGAGAAGAATATGAGTTTTTTTGAATAGGTGAATCAAATTTTCATATTTATTCTTTAGGACTAGCAACATATCAAGATGTATTTGTTTAGATTGAGACTTGAATATTCCATTGAGGTAGATCAAATTAAATAGCTTAGAAGCACACGATGGAGGTAGTTTTGAAACACAATGGGTTGAAGGAATTCATATACAATGATATTCCTAGGCCTGCAATAGTAGATGCTCAAAATCTTGATGCATGGAAGAAGAATGTGTAATATTCCAAAATCAGCTTGCAGCTAATTGGAATATTATTTTGTTCTTTTATCATACAGATAGATGAATAAGCGGGTAGGGAGACCCATAAATCTCTTTAGTAGGAATAAAATCCCTCTTAATGTGAATAGGGATCATCTTAATAGCTGGATAAAGCACCCTCATGTGTGAACATGGGTTGGAGCATGTGGATGGGGTCAATTTGACCAAATCAATAGCACTGGTATGGAGGGAGTGGATCATTAATGGGAGACATAAAAATGTTAATGGGAGGAAGTATCCATGAAATTAGTGGCTTTAATGAGTGGGGCCCAAGGTGAGAAGGCTCAAATTTCATATAAGGAGGGAAAGGCAGCCATAGAGGGGTATGTTTTTTATTCTTGATTTTGGTGGTTTGTATGAATTCTTGCACTCTTCAGCTATTTAGCAGAGTCCGTTGTGCTGTTTAGCACAAGGGTGTTCCCGAGAGGGAATCCCATACTCATCCTCGGGGGACTTCGAGTGCCCACTCAGGAGAGGTTTGTGAGCTGCATTTCCAAAATCTGGAATTTAGGCCAAGCTTCAGTCTTTAGCTACAAAGTAGCTTCTTCCATAGTTGTGTTGTGTTGCAGGGTAGAAGCATGTAATATCCCAAAATGGGAATAGCAGCAATATAACTCATAAAAATGTAAAACACAACAAATCTGCAATATCCCTTTTTAGGAATTTCGGGAAAATATCCAATGGGGACATTATATAAGGAAGCCAATGTAAAAATAAGCTGAACCGGGACTTGGATCCCTTTTTTTACCCTTCATACATTACTCTTCCAGAATATTGCCTCAAAGAAATAACCCTCGGAGGGTTATTTAGATCCTCCAATCCTATGTATCTCGAACAATGCTCAAAAGGGAGCGCTGCAACAATACATGAACTCTAACAAGTAATAGCTATGAAATATCAATACATGAGGTGCAAGAAGAGTGCATAGCCCTTATATTATGTGCAGCAAAAAATATATATACAAGAACTTGAGGAAATTCCTCTCAAGCTAAGCTAGATCAGCCCCAAGACAATTGTACATACAAAGAGAAAGTACACAGCTACACAACCCAGCAACAAGATATGACTGCACAGTCTATGGTGAGAAATGGCTGAAAACTGATATAAATACAATGATATAGCAATAACAGGCTCAAATAAATTGGGGGAGCAAGATATCAACCCCAGAAACAATACTACAACAATCCTCTAAGGGATTGGCCAAAATACACTAAATGGAAAAATGCTGGAGTTGCTTGGTAGTATAAGCAACTCAATAACAATAAAAAAATGAAGAAGGATAGAAATGATGCAATTGATGTAGAAACCTCCTCCAATGATATTCAAAGTTAAAGGTTGCTCCCTTCACTGAAGATTACACCCTCCAATCCATAGTGTGAACCTCTCCTGCAAGTGCCCACTGAAAATAACGCAATATGGAGAAGATAATGCTCTGTGAATGAGATGAAACATATGGCCCAATGAAAAAATATGTAATGAAGCTCTGGGATATTCCTCACTGATATCCCAGATAAAGAATGAGCTCTTTCTCTGCAAAACTAGCTTCGAAAGTGGGTGGTAATGAATTCTCACTACAACCCCCAGCAACTCAACGTTTCTGCCAAGATGGAAAACAATATAGCTGAAGATGGTTACCTTGGAATCAAGCTTGGATGTGAGGAGAATGAAGAACAGGTCCTCCAAAGCTTCCCAATGACGGAGAGGAAACTTCTAAATAGAAATCTCCCTTGTGCTAAGCAGCACAAGCTATCCCAGTTGCACAACTAGAGAGAGCAGAGCAAAATAGAAATCTTCAACATAGTGAGAAATGGATCTCCTTCCCTCTTTTATGCCAAGAGGAGGCTTACTTTCCATGGACCCCACCCATTAGGGTTTCTCTCATCCAATAATATCCCTCCTATGAAAACTACGCTGTCCCACTTGGTGACTCACTCCCTCCATGCACCGCTGTTTGACTTGGTTAAACTGAACCTAGGCTTATTGTCTTTTCCCCTTTTCACACTAGGAGATGAAAAATAAGCCACTTAAGTGACCCATTCACACATTATTAGTGTTTATTATGCTTCTTCATGGGCCCCCTTACCCATTTTATTCTTTTTATTAAAAGGAAAGAAAAATTAATGTTCCAATTAACTTAATGAAAATTTTGGAACATTACAGTCCTCCCCTCCCAAAGGTTGCTTGCCCTCAAGAAAGTGCAAGGGTAGACTGAGTCTTCTTCTCCTCTACTACAGCACCTATGTATTATTATCTCCTCCAAGAAATAGGATGCTATCTCATCAATAAAGTTCCCACATTGCTTCTCCTCAGCATGCAAATTAGCTACCAAGCCATCATCATGAAAAAGTGAGGTGCTCAAGAGAGTGGAAAAGTGTTGTCTAGAGGTCCTCCCAAGACATGGAGTATGAAATGTGTTGGGAGACATTCTCCTCATGTGTATCCTCCATCCCCAAGCAATCAATTATGCAAAATGAGTCACCTTCCAACTAGGCAACTCTGGGAAATCATCCTCCACCTCGAGTCCATGTAAAATAGGTGGGCTGAAAATATGATCATGGTAAGCTTCATAGCCCACCCCACGCTGTCCTCTTCTCCACTTATGATAAGTGTGGATTGAAAGCTGAACTTGGGCTGCAATGGTGTTTCCCTCAAGTGGCAAGATGAAGTTTAGATCTCCAAAGATCTCTCCTCCAATGCTGTAAATCAAGCTGGCCCAAATCATCTCATATGTGATGAGTTGGAAGTCATCATCATATGGCATCCCATCAATCATATGGTTCACCTTATGGAAAAACAACTTTCTTATCATGGTGCCATATCATCTTCCATACTGCTCTTTGAGCATGTGCTGCAAAAAGTGTGGGGGTCTTCCCCCCCAAAGGACACATCCTCCGAATGTGTCTCTCCCTCCTTATGATACATATGGGGCTACTGCTGATAAATGGATGAAACATAATGATCCTCAAGTTAGACCCAAGCCATCCCATCAAATCCAACACCCATGAGGTGCCTCCCCAAAAAGCTCAAGCTCTCCAAATGGCTCCTCCCATTTGAAAGAAAATGGTGTAACATGGCAATAAAGGTTGGCCCACTTGTTTTTCTGAAACATGAAATGTGAGAAGTATGGGAAACCACACTCCCTATGGGCATCCTCAACTCTTGTGCCACTCCTCCAATGATGCTTCCCATGTCCAATGTTCTACTAGAAGAATATGGAAGCATAAATCTGTGAGAGCAAGGAGGTGAAACATGGCTCCACATATGGAACCGATGCAGGGCATCATTGTCCTGCCTCGAAATATAGTGCAACAAGTGTCCTTCCAGCCACTTTTTTTCTACCTCATTCATCCTACAATATGAGATCATGAAAACATAACTTGGTGCTAATGGTGCATACCGAAAATCCTGTGGCTTTCCCCCACAATCCACCAATAAGATGGCCATCACAATGTCTGCAATGGACCACAAGTACAAAAAAACATAATGTGCAAGAAGGAAAGATCCTCCTTGATATGATATGCTACTCGAAAAGATAAGAGAGTGCAAAACATAAAGCAAATAGTTACCTCCCTCATCATGTACTCTGGTCTTTGAGCTTAAATGGCTCAAATGAAAATTATCCCTTACTGCAACAGATTAGGGAAGTGGTTGTGCCAACCATATCATCATCTCTTTGGATATGCATCTATCCATATGCTGATATACATCCATTAGGATGACCTCCCAAGTGGACTCCTCCATCAACAAATAGTATGCATAAGAATGCATGAAAGGAGAATACATAAATGTTGCATGTAGGTGTCTCTCCTTGTGCTTGTGAACCCAAGTCAAGAAGATCAAGATATAGTAAGGAATGCTGCCATCCATTAATCCCTCATCCTCATCTCCTACATGTCTCCAATGTACATCACTTGTGAAGTGGTTTTGGAAACACTTCAACAAGTAATCCCAACTCTGAAGTGACAGTGTTGCTGGCCTGTGGAGTAGGGCCACTGTCATCTCAAAGCTCAATTCTTTGACATGGATCTTGTCAAAGACTCTACTCATCATGTTGCTGCACATATAGAGTCCCTCCCATAAATAAGGTACTGCTTGGGCATCTAAAGCCAAGGAGAAACCCCTTTGCACTATGCTACTGCCTCCTCCTGCTCCTGCAACATCTAAATACAATCTGAGCAACAAGAATGTTTTCTGCCCCTCCATACTCCCACCATAAAAAATATGTGGAGGTGGCATAATGAGTGGTAAGAAGAATTAAATCTCATCATAACACATCCATGCTCCTCTCTGCCCCATGGGGTAAGTATCCTGCCAGTCCTCCTCCTTCTCCATACCCCATGAAAAAGGATAGATCCTATGCCGGCCAAACTCTCTCAAGAGTAGCCAACGCAGCATTGCCTCTTGTTGCCCTGTATCATAAAATTGAAAAAGGCTCACCATCATTTTGCCTCTTATCCACATCCAATCAAATCCTTGTGGATGTCCCCCTTCATCCTACATCTTGGTATCCTCCCAACAAGGACTACCATCTTCCCAAAATAGATTTTGGCTTTTGCATTTCATGGGACATTGAAATGAAATCTCTTCCATGAAAAAGTGTCTAAACCCCAACCTCAATGGTGGTACAAAACATATCAATGATGTACAGGGATAATAGTACATCATAGTGAAAACCTCCTGCTCTAGACAATCAACATGTAATGATATACAACCCTCCATGAGAAATAAAAACTTAGGCATACCTTGGAGAGTTTTGGAAGAATATTGTGTTGCAACAAGAGTATCTTCCTCAATAGTGCTAGATGCCTCAATTTCTGGAGATGAAGGTTGCTTCACCATCATTATGACAGCACTGGTATGTGCCTCTGCAACTGGTGGTGAGGGCTCCTCCCTCTTTTGACCAAATCTTCTGATCAATCTTTGAGAAAAATCAGCAAGAGTAGAAACCCTTGCATGGTCCCAATGGCTGAACCACCAAGTCTTTTCTTCACCCTCAAGGTGCAGTGCTGGACCTTCTACGGCCTCTCTGTCTACTACAGGATGTAGCAGGAAGAAATCCTCTAGCTTCTTTACCCAGACCTCTGCTGCACATGTGAGTGATCCATTGAAAGTGGACAATAGGAATCTATTGCCTCTCATAATTCCATAGATGTGGGGTCTTCTCTCTTCTTTCTGCTACATACATTGTGGAAAATATAGAGTCTCTTGGAAGGCTATAGGGTTTTCTCGGTACTTAGCAAGATACTCACTTAGAATTTCGAATTCCAAGTGTTTCTCATGCACCATTTTTCCTCCTTGGTGAGAGTAGGAAGTGCATGGTCCTTGATCCTCTTCTCTTTCTTCAGTCTTCTCAACCTCCTTGGAGAGGCCTTTGCTGGATCTAAAAACTGATGAGAGTAATCTCATCCTCTGCATCATCTTGATCTCTTCTATCTCTGCAATTCAAACTTCCACAGGATGGGCCAAGTTCGAAGCTCTGATACCACTGTAATATCCCTTTTTAGGAATTTCGGGAAAATATCCAATGGGGACGCTGTATAAGGAAGACAATGTAAAAATAAGCTAAACCAGGACTTCGATCCCTTTTTTTACCCTTCATACATTAATCTTCCAGAATATTACCTCAAATAAATAACCCTAGGAGGGTTATTCAGATCCTCTAATCCTATGTATCTCAAACAATGCTCAAAAGGGAAAGTTGCAACAATACATGAACTATAACAAGTAACAGCTATGAAATATCAATAAATGAGGTGCAAGAAGAGTGCATAGCCATTATATTATGTGCAGTAGCAAATAGATATACAATAACTTGAGGAAAGTCCTCTCAAGATAAGCTAGATTAACCCCAAGACAATTGTACATACAAAGAGAAAGTACACAGCTACACAACCCAGCAACAAGCTATGACTGCACAGTCTATGGTGAGAAATGTCTGAAAACTAATATAAATACAATTATATAGCAATAACAGGCTCAAATAAAGTGGGGGAGCAAGATCTCAACCCCAGAAACAATACTACAACAATCCTCCAAGGGATTGGCCAAAATACACTAAATGGAAAAATGTCGGAGTTGCTGGGTAGTAGTAGCAAATCAATAACAATACAAAAATCGAGAAGGATGGAAATGCTACAATTTATGTAGAAACCTCCTCCAATTATCTTCAAAGTGAAAGGCTTCTCCCTTCACTGAAGATTACACCCTCCAATCCACAGTGTGAACCCCTCCTGCAAGTGCCCACTAAAAATAACGCAATATGGAGAAGAGAATGTGCTGTGAATGAGATGAAACATATGGCCCAATGAAAAAATATGCAATGAAGCTCTGGGATCTTCCTCAATGATCTCCCAGAGAAAGAATGAGCTCCTCCTATGCAAACTAGCTCCAGAAGTGGGTGGTAATGAATCCTCACTGCAACCCCCAACAACTCAACGTTTCTTCCAAGCTGGAAAACGTTGTAGCTGAAGATGGTTACCTTGGCCTCAAGCCTGGATGTGAGGAGAATGAAGAACAGGTCCCCCAAATCTTCCCAATGAAGGAGAGGAAACTTCTAAACAAAAATCTCCCTTGTGCTAAGCAACACAAGCTATCCCGGTTACACAACTAGAGAGAGAAAAGAAAAATCAAAATCTTCAACATAGTGAGCAATGGCTCTCCTTCCCTCTTTTATGCCAAGAGAAGGCTTCATTTCCATGTACCCCACCCATTAGGGTTTCTCTCATCCAATAATATCCCTCCTATGAAAACTGCGCTGTCCCACTTGGTGACTCACTCCCTCCATGCAGCGCTGTTTGACTTGGTCAAACTAAACCTAGTCTTCTTGTATTTTCCCCTTTTCACACTATGAGATGACAAATAAACCACTTAAGTGACCCTTTGACACATTAGGAGTGTTTATTATGCTTCTTCATGGGCCCCCTTACCCATTTTATTATTTTTTTTAAAAGGAAAGAAAAATTAATGTTCCAATTAACTTAATGAAAATTTTGGAACATTACAAAATCTGAATATAACATAGGAGAGATCAATATACAACCATAATTTTATTAAGATATCAGTAGAAATATACAAAAACAACATTAGGGACAAGCCACTCAAGCAATGGGAACAAGTCTCCAATGAACAAAACAATCAACACATGAGTTGCTGCAACTGTATAGAATGCCAGAGAGTAGTGAAAACGTTGTCTATATTAGTGTAGTTGCTGCTAAATACATATATAAATGAAATGTGGCTAATATAAACAAGAGAAATTCCCAACAAAGAAGATGTGGGCTCTAATACAAGATTTCTAGCCAATCTGGAAAAGATTGCTAGAAATGCCTTGAAATGTACATTGTGACAAATAACCCTAGGGTTGAGATGTCACTGCAAAATGGATCTGAATAGAATGAGGCTATGAAATATCTGAAATGATGATGTCCTCCTCCAATGGTATTTCTGATTAGAAGGAGGATCCCTCTACTCAGAAATAAACCCTCCTCATGAGCTCAAAGAACCCTCCCAGCAAATGCCTCCAAAAATAGTGCAGTTCAGAATTGTGACTGCGCTGTGAGGAATGGTAGACAGTTGGCCTGATGTCAAAGATGATAAAATATGCCTAGGAGCCTTCCTTTATGATCCTCCAATGGATAGGCTACCTCTCCACTGAAAAAACAAGCCTAGAAACATCTCTATGTGATCCTCCATTGCTGCACCCTGCAACACAACCCAACTCTAAACAGAAACTGTGCTGTAGCTGAAGGAGGTAGCTTGGCTAGAATGAAGGAATGAGGAAATTAAGCTCAAAGAACCTCTCCTTCCCTGAGGATGAGGTATGGATTCCCGATCAGGAACACCCTTGTGTTAAACAACACAACAACCCTGCTAAACAACAAGAGGAAGTAAAAGTCTAAACAGACCAATATCAAATGATAAACCAAAACATGAATAACAATGTTTGCTATCCCCTCCATATATAGCATGAGAGCCTCCTCACATTGGGTCCCATCCATACTTGCCACCAAGCTCATGCAAGTTGTCCTCCACCAAAACTACGCTGTCTCATCATAAAGGCCACTCCTCCATGACAGTGCTGTTGATTTGGTCAAAGTTGACTGAATCAACATGATCCAATCCCTGTTAACTGTTGTGTAACCAGCTCCAAAAATAGAAGAAAAGAGATATGAACGCCTTAGAAATAAGCCACTTCGAGGGGGCAACCTCCAATACATTACATAAATGAACAATTCTTGGATGATACAATTTACAAAACCTCCTTTCTATATATAGGAGTCCATGGGGCCATAATGTAACCCTAGTGGGCCACAATGTAATCCTAGCCGACCTAACAATAATAATTTAAGGGCACAATAATAACAATATGGGGGTTACAGGGGTACAATAATAACAATAAGGGGGGCTACACTAAGATAATAAGGGGCTATACTATTAATATAGGGACTTAACATGCCCCTCTCCTTCAAACAAGTGTTGTCCTCAACGCTTGATTATTTCTTGATGCTTCTGTATAAAATTCTCATCCTCCCATGTGAAATATTCTACAAGAAAGTTCTTCCACTTGCTGAGATACTCTGAAATTGATCATACTTTTTGATTTCTTGTTTCTATGACTTCTTCATAACTTCTTTCGATGTGATGTTGATCTTCCTGTTGTTTCATTAGATTCTGCACCAAAGTTGGGTTATCCTTTGAGAGTTGGAGAACTTGTTGTTGATGCTCGATGTGATCTTCCACTAATTTATCTTCCATATTTGCTATTATTTGATCCTTCAAACCATCCAAATTAGCCTTCATTTCTACTTTTAAACCATCTATTTCATCTTCAATTTCTCTTCGTAAGATCGAAACTTGTTGCACTTGGTACCGTAATTTTGATATCTCATACTGCAACTCTTCCTCTTCATGCGTCATAGTATAGCTTTCTAAAGGCTTAATGGGTGTTGAATTATTTTTTGGAGGCATAATAGAAGCCATTACTGACAACAAATTCTTCAATATGCCCTTGGAATCAATTCAACTTGATTCTTCAAACAAGACTTATGTAATTCGGAAAAAAAACAATACACACCTTTTTTTTTCTTTTGAGGAGCTCGATATTGAAATTATATTATCTCTGTGATTGTGGCCCTTCAATATTTGAAATTAAGCACTGAAGTAGCCCTATGAATTATATTTTGAATGCGACAGGTCTGACCTGATTTGGATTCCCCAAGGCAAAGTTGTGTCCAATCTCCCACAATGACCTAATTCTGGATTAGTTCAGTAGAGCAAACTTGTAGGACTTGCCACGTGTCACTGTTTCTTCCTTTGTCTCTGAAATTGATATCCAAGAAACTACAGTCTGTGTACTTGCGACCACTTTTAACAGCACTCAAATCCACTGTCCAGAGAGAGAGTTATTGAACTTTTCCCACGATCACCTCTTTGAGATGAAATTCAGGAGCCTGAAAAAGCACTACCTTCCACAGATCATATCTCCAAAAATATTGCGAACCAAGCTCTAAAATTTTTTGACGAATTTCCTCAGGATTTCAGCTTCGCACCATACGAATTTCAGATTCTGAAACTTCGTAGAAACAAATTTATAGCGAAAATTCCACGATGACCTGTTTAGGAGCTTGAAAAAATACCTAACTTCCACAGATGATATCTCTGAAAATATTGCGAACCAAGCTCTGAAATTTTTAGACAATCTGCCTCAGGATTTCAGCTTCGCACCCTAAAACTTTCAGCTTCTGAAACTTCGTAGAAAACAATTTATAGCGAAAATGCCACGATGACCTGTTTGGAGCAGCGAAACCCTAGAATCCCAAGCTCTGATACCAAATGTTGTGTAACCAGCTCCAAAAATAGAAGAAAAGAGATATGAACACCTTATAAATAAGCCACTTCGAGGGGGCAACCTCCAATACATTACATAAATGAACAATTCTTGGATGATACAATTCACAAAACCTCCTTTCTATATATAGGAGTCCATGGGGCCATAATGTAATCCTAGTGGCCACAATGTAATCCTAGCCGACCTAACAATAATAATTTAAGGGCACAATAATAACAAAATGGGGGTTACAAGGGTACAATAATAACAATAAGGGGTGCTACACTAACATAATAAGGGGCTACACTATTAATATAGGGACTTAACATTAACACCCAAAGGTGCTTAATCCAGCTGATTATTCTTCCTCCTTTCACATTAGGAGTGTTATTATTCCTTCTAAAGGGGTTTTATGAGTCTCCCCACCCATTTATTCATCTACCTAGTGATAAAACAACTATAATATTCCATTTAGATGAAGTTTAAATTTTTGGAATATTATAGTCCTCCCCTCCAAAATGTTGCTTGTCCTCAAGAAACTGTAAAGGTGGAGAAAAATTACTCCCTTCCTCTTCTTGTGGCCTCCTCATCAATATTTCCACCACAGCTCAACATAATCTGCAATAAATCCGTCCTCCAATGGTTCCTCCCAAGTATGCAAAACCAAATGGTGTACATCATGAGAAAGTGGAAGGTGTGAGTGGAAACCTTATTGTTGTCCCATGGCCTCCTCAAGGTAGGAGTGATGATAAACATAGGGAATATCATCCCCAATGAGAGTCTCCCATACCCATGATATCATCCAAATGAAATGAGCCATTCCAGGTAGCTCATCAAAGAAATCATCAACCCCCGGTTTATGCAATGTGTTGAGGCTACATGGAGAGTTTAAATTTCCCCATCCAAGGTGTTTTTCTCTCCATTTATGGTAAGTACGGGGTTGTTGCTGATCTTGGGCTGAAATGACATGGCCTCCAAGAATGTCCCAAGTTACCCCACCAAACAATTCATCCATGAAGTGCCTCCTCCAAGAACTCAAGTTCTCCAAATGGCTCCTCCCACATGAAGAAAAGAGATGTAGTATGGCAATCATGGTTTGCCCATTGTTTCTCCTGAAACATAAAACATGTAAAGAAGGGAGAATCATACTCCCAATGGGCACTTCCAACCTTTTTTCCACTCTCCAAACAAAGCTCCCCATGAATATAAAAATATCAGCAATATATGGAAGCAAAAACCAATGAAAACAAGCTTCCATATGACAAGCCGAAAGTGGATCATAGTTCCACACATGGAACCAGTGCAGTGCATCCCTTTCCTGCCTCAAATGAAATAAAAACAAGTGATTTTCTAGCCATTTGTTTGCTTCCACAATCATCCTACAAGATAGGATCATGAAAGTAAGATGTGGTGCCAATGGTGCACACCAAGAATCATGTGGCTTCCCCCACAAACCACCAAAAGGATAGCCAATCTAAATGCTACATTTGGCCTCAAGTACATCATAATATAATTTATAAGAAGGAATTACCCTCCTTAATACAACATGCTGCTCATAAAAAGTAAATAAGTACAAATCATAATGCAAAATTGTACCTTCTCCACCATGTAATTTGGTCCTTGAGATGAAATGGCTCAGCTAGAAATTCTCCCTCACTCTCAATGAGTAGGGAAGTGGCTGTGCCAACCTCTCCATCAACATATGAGCTATGCGTCTCTCCATATGCTAAAATATATCATGTTGGATGCCCTCCCAAGTGAACTCCTCCATCAAAGAATGATATGCATCAAAAAGCATCAAAAGGAAGTCCTCATGTGCTGCATATAGCAGCTTCTCCTTGAGCTCAGAAGCTTTAGTCAAGAAGACTCTGCCATAAGCATAGATGACCACATCATCCACCACATATCTATCATCTCCATCTAGATCATCAAGAATCATGCAAGCACCAATATCCTCGGAGTACTCTACCAAGAGTTGAGATCTCCAATATGGATCAATCCTCCTAAGAGATAGCGCTGAAGATCTGAAATATGAAGCTCCCCACATGTTGCTGTCTTCTCCTTTGACATCCCTCATGCCAAATTCCTCCTCCAAATTTCTACCATGCCCATCATGCAGTTTCTCATGCTCAAATAGAAGTGGTGACCTTTGGAAGTTGGCCTCCCATGAGAAGCTACCATCCAAAAAGAACCTTCTGATCTTGACCATTGTAAGCATGAGTGGCCTCCATCTACTCCAATGTATGGAGGATTCCTTCCATAAAGGAAGTACCCTCTATCTCTCCAAACCCATGGAGCAACTCCCTTGCACCATGAAGGTGCCATCCTTCATCACTGCAACAACTTTTGTCAGTGCAGTATGTGTAGTGAGAGTGGGTGATGCTGAAAATGGGAGAATGTATCACTCCTCCTTGAGTCTATCCCAAACTCTCTGCACTGTACTAGATTCCTCCAAAGTATTCACATATTCGGAATCTAAGAGTGGTGAACCAAATGGAAATATGTCTTTTACCAACTCCAGATCTGGTGGCCTCCCGGGTGGAATGCCCCCATGTAGTGAGACATCAAAATCTGAAGTGGACAGTACATATGAATGGACCGATTTGTCCCTCTCTTCACTATGCAATACAGTCTCCTTCTCTTGTGTAGAAACCCATTGAAATAGATAAGGGTGAATCATCCCTTGATGCTGATCCTCCCTTTCTTCTTCTCTTCCCATCTCACAATCCGCAAAAACTGATACATGTTTCTCCAGAATTGTGCTTTGATTCCCACATGTTGGATCAATTGAACTCCTTGAAAAGACACGGGGGATCCTCTAATGGAAGCAATGGCTCCCTTTATATCTCCATGTGGTCATGGATCTCCTCTTAATGGTACAACGCTGTTAGCTCTTCTTTTCTCTTCCTCTTCATCAATATGTGATAATGCCTCGTCATCAATGAGAGACCCTTGATCTTGGTCTTCCCTTGAAGGAGGAACCTCCATGACTTCATCTATAGAAGAGGGCTCTTAAAGAAGTGGGGATCTTTCCATTGGAAAAGTATCATGTATGTTTTTATCCCCTTCAACAAAATTATGGAGTGGAGATGGCAAAAGAAATCTCTCCAACTCATGCAAAGGTTTTGAGTTTTTGGTTTCAACAAGAGATGTTTCATAATGTTTAAGATCAAATCTCCTCACTAATTTCTTAGTGAACCTTGCATAAGTGTTTAAATTTGCATGATAAAATGGAGCAAAACTATAAAACCACCAATCATGGGCCATACCTTTGAGGTGCAGCGCTGCTACTCTAATAGCCTCCTTTTCTAAAACTTGGTGTAGCTAGAAATAGGAATCTAGCTCCTCCACCCAAGCTTTGTTTGTGCACTTTGCTGATCCATCAAAGTTAGATAGAAATATTCTATGTCTCTTGCTTCTATTATGGTTTTTGGATCTTCTGTCTTCCTTGAGTTGGAAAAACCCTTCGAAGTCCAAGTGCTCTTTGAATCTCCATGATTGAGACTCATACTCCTGAAGATAGTCACTCAAGGTCTCCTCCCTTGGTGCACCTTCTTCCTCCATTCTTCTTGCAGTGAATGTGGGCCATAAAATGTGATGTGGATCTGCATGTGTGGTTGAATGATCACACTCATCATGTGAATATCTAGGGATTGCTTCACTTTCAAACCCTCTTGAAGTGTTTCTACACCTCTCCCCTTTCATCTTCTTGAGATATTCTTTGATGCTCTTCATAGATTGGAAAATAAGCTGGGAGATCCTCTCTTCCTTCATTTCTCCAAATAATGGAGTTATGCCTTTGTTTCTTCTATACAAATTCTTCTTTCTGTGAGATGAAGCTTCTCTTTCTAATGACATATTGTCTTGAATGCACAGGCTGAGCCAAGATTATGCTCTGATACCACTGTAATATCCCAAAATGGGAATAGCAGCAATATAGCTCATAAAAACATAAAACACAACAAATATGAATATGAAATAGGAGAGATCAATATAAAACCATAATTTTATTAAGATATCAGCAGAAATATACAAAAATATCATGAGGGACAAGCCACTCAAGCAATGGGAACAAGTCTCCAATGAACAAAACAATCAACACATGAGTTGCTGCAACTGTATAGAATGCCAAAGAGTAGTGATAGCGCTGTATATATTAGTGTCGTTGCTGCTAAATACATATATAAATGAAATGTGGCTGATAGAAACAAAATAAATTCCCAACAAAGAAGATGTGGGCTCTAATACAAGATTTCTAGCCAATCCAGATAAGATTGCTAGAAATGCCAAGAAATGTACAATGTGACAAATAACCCTGGGGTTGAGATGTCACTGCAAAATGGATCTAAATAGAATGAGGCTATGATAGATTTGAAATAATGATTTCCTCCTCCAATGGTATTTCTGATTAGAAGGCTGATCCCTCTACTCAGAAATAGACCCTCCTGATGAGCTCAATGAACCCTCCCAGCAAATGCCTCAAAAAATAACGCAGTTTAGAATTGTGACTGTGCTGTGAGGGATGGTAGATGGTTGGGATGATGCCAAAGGTGATAAAATATGCCCAGGATCCTTCCTTACTGATCCTCCAATGGATAGGCTACCTCTCCATTGAAAAAACAAGCCAAGAAGCAGCTTTATGTGATCCTCCGTTGCTGCACCCTGCAACACAACCCAGCTCTAAACAAAAACTGTGCTATAGCTGAAGGAGGTAGCTTAGCCAGAATTATGGAATGAGGAAATGAAACTCAAAGAACCTCTCCTTCCCTGAGGATGAGGTAGGGATTCCCGATCAGGAACACCCTTGTGCTAAATAGTGCAACAACCCTGCTAAACATCAAGAGGAAGCAAAAGTCTAAATAGACCAATATCGAATGATAAACCAAAACATGAATAAAAATGGTTGCTATCCCCTCCATATATAGCATGAGAGCCTCCTCACATTGGGTCCCATCCATACTTGTCACCAAGCTCATGCAAGCTATCCTCCACGAAAACTGTGCTGTCTCATTATAAAGGCCACTCCTCCATGACAACTCTATTGATTTGGTCAAAGTTGACTGAATCAACATGATCCAATCCCTATTCACATCCAAATGTGCTTAATCCAGCTGCTTATTCTTCCTCCTTTCACATTATGAATGTTATTATTCCTTCTAAAGGGGTTTTATGAGTCTTCCCACCCATTTATTCATCTACCTAGTGATAAAACAACTATAATATTCCATTTAGATGAAGTCTAAATTTTTGGAATATTACAAAGAATGGAGGATTTTGAGGGCCACTTTTAGTGTTTTGTTTTCAGTGGATAAGTAGCCTTTCCATTGGGAGGCAAGAAAGGAAGGTCCTGGAGCATATTTTCGTCATTTGGCATCAGGACCAGCTATTACCACCTCCTACAACGCAGTTTCCTTCAAGGACTGCGTTATTTTAGAGAGCATTTGCAGAGGAGGGTTCAGTGCTACTTTTGGAGGGTTAGAATTTCAGTGAAGGGACCAGCCTTTCACTTGGAGGATATATTGGAGGAGATATATACATTTATATATCAGTTTCAACCACCTCCTTCCAATTATTCAGTTGCAGATTCTATTCAGCCCTAGGGCTGCATTCTAATGTTTTTCATTTTGGAGTATTTCCGGAAACCCTTTCTGGGTTGTATTGGAAAGGTGCTTGGGAGACTAGATCTCTGTTCCTGACATTTATTGAGCCATATATCAGGAGATCCATGTTATTAAATTTCCTAGCAGTATTTTATCTCATTGGGAATGTGCTGTATTGATTCTCTTGCATTTATATAGAAACTATACTTCATGTTGTGGCATATGTATTCATGGGAGGCTTGTTTGTATTGAATATTTGAGTTGTGCCCATATTTATTGTACTTATTTGCTACTTATATACATAATAAAATGCTCCATTTTTGTCCCACATGTTGGTGTAATGTTATTCACTGCTATTTCCATTATTTTGTTCTATATTCCCATCTTTTCCATTTTGGAATATTACAGAATGTACTAAAGGCGAGAAGGATTATGTTAGAAGGAGTTCAAGTTCATATTGTCTCAAACCTCCATGGAAAGGAAATTCCATATGACATGTGGAAGGCCTTAAGATATATGTTTCATAATAATAGTAACCACAGGAAGCTGGTGCTGAAGGAAAAGCTTAGAAAAATCAAGATGGAGGAGGGCGAGAGAATACCAAAATACTTGAGAAGTTCACTCAATGTCAAGATGAGCTTGGAATTGTTGGTGTTACCCTTCCTGAAGATGATTCGGTGAGCCTAACACTTCTAGGCCTTCCCAAGAGCTAACGCAACTACCAGGATCCAGTAAATGGGAGGGAGAAGCTACCAAAATGGAATAAATTGTGGTCCGACTTGGTGCAAAAAGAGATTCAACAGAACACCAGAGATGAGACCTCTTCCAAATATAAATAAGAAGATTTTTCATTAGTTGGAAAATGAAATAAAGCCAAGGGAAATAAGTCCCAAGGAAAAGAGGGAAAGAAGAAAGACTTGTCCAACATCAAGTGTTTTCATTGTCACGATTTCGGACACTATTCCATGAAATTTCCACATAAGGCAAGCAAGAAGGACCCTATAGTAGTAGCAGTAGGTGAAGCTCTAGCTTCACAGTTCAAACTTGATTTAACTATCATTGAATGCATGGTCAACACTGTAATGGGATGCATGTGGTATCTCGACAGTGTTGCCTCGTACCATATGATGAGGAATAGAGATATCTGCAATGACTTGGAGGAGAGATACCTCAAGCAGAACATAGATTTTGGATATGATGATAGGTATAACATGACCAACATAGGTACATTTACCTTTCATAGGGATTCAGACTCATGGATGTATTGTTTGTTCTGTAGAAATATTGGAAGACTGTGGCTATGATGTGATATTTAGGAAAGGAAAGGTTTTCCTTAGACACATTGCCACAGGACATGTGAAACAAATAGATGTGCGAGTCAAGAAATTGTATGCTCTTAAGGTCAAATATGCATGCAAATCCTTGAGGAGCAAGGAAAATTTTAGAGACTTGGTGGTTGAGAGGGAGCATGAATTATATCTCAACATGCAACCTCAGAAGAAGCCTCAAAAATTTGTGGAGTAGCCACAATTAGAGAAGCAAAGAGGTGACCAAGTGGAGGAATCCACTCAAGTAGAGAGCACCAGTAGGGAGAAATTTCGAGGCAAGTGGGCAGAGGGAGCACATGATTCCATACCTCCAAGAGAGAGGTGAGGCGATGTAAAGAAATAGTCCCAATAGTGCAGAAATTTTCCAGAGTCCATTGAGAGACCTTTTCTCATGGATCATTAACTTGCTACAGGAGCCCACAATACATAGTAGCAAGATGGATTAGTGGTGGTTGATAACATCAGAAGATAAATTGATAGATGCAAAGACCAGTAGTACTCAGATACCGAGGAGCGCACAGAAGAGTTGGCAGCATTGGAGAGTCAACAACATCGCAGAGTTTTCATTAGATGGTGCAGTAGCTAGTAGTAGTCAGAGACTTTGGTGGCAGATGCATCATATTGATTCAGTTTGGATGTTTTTAAGTTTCAGAAGTTGTAGTAGCAACAAAACTAGGGAGAAGCGTTGCATGCAAAACATTCCAAAGGTACCTGATCAGGATAGAGTTTAATTCCTTTCTTGTTGAGGAGGAGTGTTGAAAATGGCAACAACAAATATTGAAAATGACATCAAATGGATTTTAATTTAATTTTCCCTTAATTAAATTAGAAGGAAATTGTAATTCCACATCACATGACATCTTGTACAAGTTAACTGAGTTAGGAAGATTTAATTAGCTCAACCAATTCGAGTTGGGGGTCAAACTAAAGGCATTTATAGTTCACTCTAAGTTTTAGGGGGTCCAGTTGCAGCTTATTTTGAGTTGTAATTGTTTAACTTAATTATTTGTGTTAAAATTAGTTTAAATAGTTCTAAATCATAGATGAATTAGTGAGAGGTGTAGTGAATTAAATATGATTTAATTCACATGCAGTGATCAAACATATAACTGATAATTCACTCTAAATAGTTGTTGCATGTCAGTTCCAAGGAAGGCTCGGTTGAGATTGGAGTTAAAGGGAAGTAAAATATCAGTTGTATAATTAGAATATTGTACAACTCATGCATGAAGTCATAAGGATGCCTTGGATATATTACACAAAAAATTAGTGGCAATTTCCTAATTAATAGGGGCTCAATTCCTTTAAGAATGCGTGAGCAAGGATGGTCAGAGACAGATAATAAATTGGTTAAGTATAGGACCAAACTTGCTTGGATCAAAGTGAGACAGTCAAAGATAATGCAGAGAGCTCTCAAGCCTGAGAGAAGCATTGTATTGTTTCATGTACTTGACTTTATGCAATATACATATAGCAGGGTTTTTAGCTGAGGCTTTCCCCAGATAAATATTTGTGTTGTGTGTTTGAAATTTTTTCTCTTTGCCATTCATGTGATTGTGTGATTGTAATTGGTTTCCACAATTTGTAGAATTGATTCAAGTATTTTTTTTTAGCATATTACAAGATGCGTTGAATCTATGTGGATTTTCTACAAGAAAAATAGGCTTACACTGGTTACATAGAAGTATAAGAAACCTGATCTATTGTTACAAACAACTCCTTCCTCTCTACTATGTAGCCATTCTCTACACTATACACTTCACTACTCCATTGGTTATGCACTTATCCCTTAATTAGTCTCAGAAAAATACCAACTCTCAACCAAGGTTCACCTTATTCACGCACATTTTCTTAGTGAAATTCACACTCTCTCACAACATATAATAATGCTCCCCACTTCCACTCATTCTTTTGTTTTTATTTTTTGTTTGTTTTTTAATTTTTTTGTTTTTTGTTTTTTTTTGTTTTGTTTTTGTTTTTTTGTTTTGTTTTTGTTTTGTTTTTATTTTATTTTATTTATTTATTTTTATTTTTTTAAAATTATTTATTTATTTATTTATTTTATTTTATTTTTTTATTTTTTTCAGCAGTTGCGCATGGATCAACGCAACCTATCTATTCATTAATTAGTGCATTCAATCTATAGTATGGCATGCCAGTATTTAGGTACTATTATTGCTCCGCCAGATTCCCAAGGCTGGAGAAGGAATCCCAACAGAGGTAACCACAGACCAAGATTTTTACTTGATAGCTAGCCCTATTAAACCGGAGAGGGCTCTCTACGAAAGGGTCACAACCAGGAGGGCTAGAGAAATTAGGGTTTTTAGGCTAGATATAGAGTGCAGGGGGTTGTCTGAATTTGAATTGGTGGGGGAATCACTGGATGAAGGAATTAGGTCAAGGAAAGCTAGGTTAGGGAAAATGAGTTAGGGTTGTAGGGATCAATGGGGCAGGGTAGGTATAATGATTATCACTTGAAGAGAATTTTTATCGAATGGTGTTGCAGCTGTAAGAAGGCTAAGAAAATCATAGGAGATGTATTTTTCTTAGATAGAAGAAGATGAACAAAATATGATTAGCTACCCAAAACAGAGCACGTGTGATCCAGATTTATGCAGGAATGCAAAAAAATACACATATAACCATAAGTACAAAGATGCAGCAGAAATAATACTTCATTCATTAATATCAAAGAAATTAAATTAGCTTGCAGACAGAATGGAAAGAAACTAGCTAGGGCGCTGGTAGCTCATCTCTGAGAAGAGATGTGGTGGCTATAGGCCTATGAAATGAGTTACAATGAGGCTTGAGAGCCTACTTATTATTTATAAACAATGGAAAACCATAAACATCCAAAACCCTAACCCTAGGAGATGAAGCACCAAAACTATGGGCCCCGTTTGGGTAAATTGGTGTTTCAACTTCCCAGGGATGTAACTTTGGCATGCGATCTCCATTTGATGTGTTCCATACCTCATTATAAATATCTATCCAAGGACTAAAACTTTTGATGTGAGCAACATCAATTCATGGCCCAATGTTGCTCTCGATTTTCCCAAAAAACGTCGTTTAGGGCCTCAAAACGGCTCCGAAAGTTCAAGACCCGAAAAACTGCTAAAAATAGTAAGTTGTGCCGAAACTAAAAAAATGAAAGATACAATGGTAGGGCCCCAAGTGGAATAGGCGGGTGGCCACAAATAGTCACCTAGATCATTCCTCCCCCCTTAGGAAGAAATGGTACCCATTGCGTTGAGTTCCTCCATGAGATGAGGAAACTTTTGTTGAACTCGGTCCCTGGTGAACCACTTGCCTTGGTGTAGGAGTTGGCCAGCTTTGACAATCTGACATAGTTGTATCTTCTATTGGCAAGTTTTATTGATTTTCGTGTCCATGATACAATCTGTGGTGGCCTATTCCATGCAGTTTGGGTTTAACTCTATTAGTGTGAGTTGTTCTGCAATGTCAGAGGTGTCTAGTAGGGGTGGGAAGTAGGGACAAAGGCAATCCACATTGAATACTGGGTACAAACCAAGGAATGGTGGAATACTGAGCTTGAAGGAATTGTTCCCTATAGCCTTGGTGATGGTGTATGGCCCATATCAGAGTGGGTGAAGCTTGCGGTGGGGTCCAGTGAGGCACTCCTTCTGCAAATGTAGCCACACTTTGTCACCCACTTGGAATTTGTGTTGCACCTGATGTTGATCATGTCGTTGCTTGTAATTAGCATTGCCTCTATCCAATATGTCATGAACCTATTGGCGGATGTTATGAATACGCTCGTCGAAGTTTTTCCCTTTTCCAGCTGCAGATTGAACATGAGCCGAATCAGTCCGAGTGGCCGCAAATGGCATGACTACGTCAATGGGAGATAGTGGTTGGAATCCCAAGCCCACTTGAAAGGGGATGTGGCCGGTTGAGCTATAGAGAGCCCAGTATAACTGTGTTGTACATAGAGGAGGCTCTCATCCCATGTGCGTGGATGCTTTGAATTGTACATGTGCATAATGTGTACAATCATCCTGTTGACGACCTCTGTTTGGCCATCAGTTTGGAAATGGAAATTTGTGGACTTGGTGAGCTTGGTGTCCAAAATTGACCACAGGCTAGACCAAAATATGCTGAGGAATCTGCTATCACGATTTGATATGATAGACTGTGGGATCCCAAAGTGCACCCACACTCGTTCAAAGAAGAGTTTAGCAGTGGCTTCTGCTGTGATATTCTTCTTGCAAGCTGCCATAACAACCATCTTTGAGAATCTGTCAATGACCATGAAAAGACAGTCGTTTCCATGCTTAGTAGAAGGAAGGCTTGACATGTAATCCATGGAGATGGATTCCCAAGCTTGACTAGGGGTAGGTAGTGGAGTATAGAAGACTTGATTCTTGATGGTCAGTTTGGCAATGACACAAGAAGTGCGGGATCTGATGTACTTCCTGACATATTGTCGAAGGTTCAGCCAATAGAAATACTTCTGTAGTACTGCCACTATTTTCTCGACCCTGAAATGCCCAGTGACTCGACTGTAGTGTGCTTCCCATATCATCTTGGCACGTCGCTTGAAGGAACAAAAATGTGTCCCAAGTGACATAACAATGCATCTTGGAGGTGAAAATTTGGAACTTGCTTACCCCTTAAGATTGCCTTGTATGTGTGGCCAAATTCTGGATCGCTCTTGTAGAGAAGTGGCCAGTCAAAAGTCTCGTGCCCACAAGAGTTGAGAACAGTGGTTAGCACCATGATCAGTGGTCGGCTAAGGCAATCTACAACATTGTTTGTGCTACCCTTCTTATACTTGATGTTAAAATGAAAATGTTGCAGATATGTGGACCACTTATGATGGCGATCATTTTTCAACTTCCCTTGTGTCTGTATGAACTAAAGGGGTCGGTGGTTTGTGTGGATGATTGTTTCCTTCCCCAAAATGAAATGCTTCCATTGTAGACAAGCCTGCACAATGGAATACATTTCTTTGTCATAAGTGGGATACTTGCGAACTGTGTCGGACAATGTCTCACTATGATATGCCACTGGATGCCCCTGTTGAGTAAGAAATGACCCAATATCATAGTTAGAGGCATCTGTCTCGATCTCAAATGGTTGTTGCAAGTTTGGTAATGTGAGCACTGGGGCAGAACAGAGGCGATGTTTCAATTCTACGAATGCCTTCTGTTGAGATTTTGACCAAAATAATTTTTCTTTCACTCCTCATTTGGTGACTTGAATCAAGGGCCAAGTGATATGAGAGAAGCCCAACACGATCCTGCGGTATAAATTAACAAGACCTAGAAAGCTACGAAGCTCTGTAAGAGTGGTTGGAGCTGGCCAATCCCGAATGACTTGGATCTTGGTTGGATCCAAATGCACCCCAATTTCATCAATAATGTATCTTAGATATTGAACCTGGGTCATACCAAAAGTGCACTTCTTCAAATTGGCACACAACTTGTGTTGTCATAGTGTTTGGAGGACTTGTCGGATGTGGTGGAGGTGCACTTCCCAAGTTTGGTTGAAGATCAGAATGTCATCCAAGTACACCACTACAAATGAGTTTTTGAATGGCCTCAAGATGTCATCCATCAACCTCATGAAGGTTGCGAGAGCATTCATCAACCCAAAAGGCATAACCAACCATTCGAAAAGTCCCTCCTTGGCTTTGAAGGCAGTCTTCCACACATCAGAGGGTTTGATGGGTATCTGGTGATACATAAACTTCAATTCGATCTTGCTGAACTATTTCTCCTTTTTGAGTTGGTCTAGAAGGTCATCAATCTGTGGGATCGGGTACCTATTCCGGACAACAATCTTGTTCAGTGCTCGATAGTCAATATAGAGTCTCCAAGTCCCATCCTACTTCTGTACCAACACGATCGAGCTCCCATAGGGCGATGAACTTGGCCAGATGTGACATTTTTGTAGCGGCTCCTAAATCTACCTCTTGATTTCATCATTCTCCATAAAAGAGCACTGATATATCGGTCCATTGGGTAGTGGCACACCTGGGGTCAGATCAATGGGGTGCTTGACCTAACATTGCAGAGGCACCCCTGTGGGTGAGGTGAAAATGTCCCTGTACTCCTCCACAAACTTGTCCATTTGTTTTTTTTAGTGCAGAGGAGCCATGTCTGGAGGTCGTGGCCACAATCTTCTTCTTGCCTTGGGGGTGAATTATTAGGAAAAAAAAATTTCCTTGTTTGGGAAATAAGCTTATTGCATTGTTTTGTAGTAACCAAAGAGACAGTGGTAGGAAGTTGTACCTCTAGTATCTTGTACAACTCATTTCCCAAAGTAACAATAACAGCGCAAGGCTGGGACTCATACACAACATGTCGCTTCCATAAGTATGGTTGGCCCAATAATACATCAGAAACATCAAGAGGAGCAATTTCACATAATTCCTCATCCGTGAAGGGCTTGATGCTATAGGGAAAGCGACATTGTTGGCTAACGCGGAGATCTCGTCCTTGGTGAAGCCACCCAATGGTGTATGGCTTTGGGTGCATTATGGTTGTAAAGCCCAACTGCTTCACGACATATATTGAAATGAGGTTCTTTTGGCTCCCATTTTGGACAAATGAACTGTAGCGGGGAACCCTTTACCCACATATGGGAGTGGAAGAGATGCTCCTCCTCCTCTGGATCTTCGCAGTGGAAACAATGGCGTTGGGATTCGCATCAATAATCTATTTCCCTTTGTAATTCCCCTTGTCAGGTTCTGATTCAGAGTTAGAGCATGCATCTAATTCAGAAGTCCTTGTCTCGGCCACCAACGATTGCTTGGCCTGACACTCACTTGTGTTGTGAGTGGAGCTCTTATGGAACTCACATGACTTTCTCGTGTCCCTCTTTCAAACATACTAGTATGTCGTACCAAGCGAGGAGATGTCGAGGAACTCCATTTCCTCTTGAATGTATCTATGTAGATAACTGCGATACTTTAGCACCAAATATTTCTTCGAATCTTTGATTCCCAACTTTGTGCTCGGGGTATGGAACAAATTCGTCAGCTCATGCACATCTTGATCCCTTTGTTGTCGCAACATGGTCCATTGTATGTAATTGTCCTTGTATTTCCCCAAGGGATAATATTTTTCCTTGATGGAGTCTCGGAAATAATTCCATGTGGGTATGGCTGAGAACAGAGAGTGTTCTGTCTCATCCTTTTTGTCGCAGTAGGTTTCCCACCAGTCCTTAGCATGGGGGGTAGCTTTAAGGAGTGCAAAAATAATCTTCTCCCTGTTGGAAAAGTTATGAACCGAGAAATATCCTTCTAAGAGATTCAACCATCTATCTATGGCGTCTGCATCTATTTGAACCTCAAATATGGGAATGTCAAATTTTACTTGTACCTTAAATGGAGTTGCACCTCCAGAGTGGCTGCTGGATGAAGATGCGTTGCCGGTGGGCATTCGTTGAAGGATCTGGGAAAATTTGTCCATCATCACATTCCTTTGTTTTTCGAGGGCCTCCTCGAGCAATATTTTTATAGGATCTCTTGCTCCCTCATCTTTCTTTTCATCCCCCATGGGCAGCCGTTGGGGTTTGCGAGGACATGAAAAGAAGGATCAAGGAAAAAGCAGACCGCTCTGATACCAATGATCCAGATTTATGCAGGAACACAACAGAATACACATATAACCATAAATACAAAGATGCAGCGGAAATAAAACTTCATTTCATTAATATCAAAGAACTGAAATTAGCTTACAAACAGAATGGAAAGAAACTAGCCAGGGCGATGGTAGCTTATCTCTGAGAAGAGATGTGGTGACTAAAAGCCTCTGAACTGAGTTACAATGAGGCTCAAGGGCCTATTTATTATTTAGAAACAATGGAAAACTCTAAACATCCAAAACCCTAACCCTAGAAGATGAAGCGCCAAAACTATGGGCCTCATTTGGATAAATTTGTGTTTCAACTTCTTGGGGATGTAACTTTGGCACATGATCTCCATTTGACATGCACCACACCTCGTTAGAAATATCTAACCACAGACTACAACTTTTGATGTGAGCAACATGGGTCCATCTTACTCCCAGTTTTCCAAAAAAACGTCATTTAGGGCCTCAAAATGGCTCTGGAAGTTCAAGACATAAAAAATTGATAAAAATAGTAAGTTGTACCGAAACTAAAAAACCGAAAGAGACAATGGTGGGGCCCCAAGTGGGATAGGCGGGTGGCCACCAATATCCACCTGGATTAATGTGCAAAAAAGTATACTGATTATATAACTTATAAAAGATAATAACATAGAAATGAAAGTGAAAATGAACACAATAATTTCAAACATATGATACTAAAGAATAAAATATGATAGACATTCAATACCACAAGTATCCCAAAAATTAGCTGCAACTCCTCTTTATTAGTTGGCCAAAATGAGTACAAAGTTTCCTTGATCAACTAGAAAACATCAAACTGATTCCAACCTTTGAAAATGATTCAAAAAGTACCATATATAGGCCTCAAAAAACCTCTCTCAACCTCAAGGGTCCAATCCTTGAGAGGAGGAGCTGATCCACCAAAGTCTGAACTGAAACCTAGAGTGTAGGGTGGTTAAAGTGACTCAACCCTAACTTTTTGCCAACTGATTCATTACACCTCATCATGAGTTTTAACCTAATGTATTTACTCTAGGTAAGTCAACCACAAGATAATTTCATTTAAATTAATGATTTACATTGGTAAAAATCCCATTGAATATGGTCAAACTAAAAAAAATTGAGAAAATTGGAAAATATCAGCAAACTCAGAAAATTTGTCCAATTGAATCAGAGTGGATTATAGGTGTCCACATTGGCTCCAAGATAGATTGTTGGAAAGCCCTTCATGTATAGTTTCCATATTTTCCTTCATTTTTAAAAATGAAGGTCATTTTACCTGTCAAAATGCATTTCTCCCAAGACTGCTAAATGCACAGCGCCAGAAGGAAACACACCCTCCCTTAAGCAAACACGCCCTCCAACTTGCGAACCACTTTTGGAGGCTTTCCCGGTGTTTAAATTAGGCCCAGGATAGCTTGTTGGAAATATTATACTATATAATTTCCAAATATTCCTTTATTTTTCAAAATGAAGCTCATTTTATCCATAAAAAACTCATTTTCCCAAGACTGGTAAACGCGCAACGCCAAGGCCAAAAATGAGGCAGAAAGATGTTTTTTGGTGGTTTTTTTCCCTTTTCACTGATCATTTTGCCTTCAAATTCTTAGAAAATGTACAGGGTGCATGTCCTCATCATATGAATTCAATGCTGGTGACCATTTTCTCATTGGATGCCCCCAAAAAAAGCGCAACACCCTAGGTGCTGCGCGTTTGACAATTTTGCTCTGCTAAAAATGTCCCTAAAACCACAGAAATTTACAAACTTGCAAAATTTTCCAAAAACTTGTCAAAATTGGTGGGATGATTTCTGATCATGTGTTTGAGGCATGGAGTGTTACCTCAGCAAGTATGTCTATCCTCTTTTTCTCCTCTTTCTTGGTCAAGGTTTTAATTTTTGCATTGGCTTTTTTGAGCTTGGCCCTTGCAATTTTGTTCCTCATGGCATAATGCTTTTCCATAATTCTTTGAATATCATTGTCAATTTGAGACTTGGAAAAGAGATTATCCAAGTGCTAGTTTACCTTCTTAAGCCATGGTTCCCTGTTCTCATTTATTTCTATGGCAAGCTGCTCATTTAGGGTTAGCGGGTCAACTAGCTCAACTTCCCTTTGTCTCTCTAGGGCTAGAGCTCTTTTTAGCCCTCTAGTCCTAGGTCTCTGTCTTGTAGGCTAGTCCTCCTCATCATCATGCTCACCATACTCTTTTAGTGTCTATTCAAGAAAAGCTTTAGCCTTCTCTTCCTCTCTTTGTGCTTTGATGCATTTCACTTCATTGATTAAGTGTTTGGTCTTCAGCTGTTGGTTCTCTTGCTTGAGAAAGGTAATGACAAAATTGGACCTGTAAAGATTAGCTTGGAGCTCTCTAATCTTGGCTTCCCTCTCTTAGATGATCAAGGAAGGATCATCATCATCAATTGTGTCCAAGTCTACAAGTTCAAAATCTTCCTGTTTCTCATTAAGGCATTTCTCTTCATGTATGTCCACCTCTACCATCTTTTCCTTGCCTTTGTGTACCTTTTTTGTTGGTGAATAAGGTAGGTCCCCTCCCAAAATATGTGGGGAAAACACCTGCCTATGAACTCTCTGATAGGTATGTGCAAATGTGCCCAAATCAGCCCTCTTAGGCTTGCTAATTTTACCTCTGCTAGGTTTCCATGATGTATTTGGTGTCAAAAACCTAGGGAGATGATGGAATGGAATGTGGGTGTATGAATTGAGGGTTGGTGTGAGGAAATTTGAGGAGATGGGAATATGGATTTGTGATAAGAGGGAGGTGACAGGGGATAGTGATGATGAGGGGTTTTAGAATAGGGGATTTAATTATAGGTAGGGTATAGGGAGCCTAGGCAAATGGATACCTAGGGTTTAGGGTTTTGAAGGATATGAAAGCTTAATGAAAGGGGATGTTGATGCAGGAGCATCCTGCTCAAATGTTATTGGTTATTTTGGAGACTTACAGAGTCTTATGTTTTAAAGAGAAGTTGGTTCTCTAAGTGTAATTTTAAATATTTTGAGTGATTTAAAATGTGATTTAATTGATATTGTGAGCATAAATGTAAATGGTCTCGAATGTTGGAGAACATGAGAGAATTAGGGATTGAGAGATTTGAGAAATTATTGTAGATTTTAAATTAAGAATTTGTTGCATGAATTTATGGGATTAGAGAGGATCCTTAGGGATAAAGAGAGATTTTGGAAATTAATGAGGACTTAGAAGAATTAGGGATTTTTTGAGTAAATTAAGGATCTAAGCCAATTTTGGTTTGGAATACATTTGTATATAATTATAAACCTAAAATACATAAGCAGATGTAGGAGAGATACCATATATGATAATTAGAGATAGAGGAAGAGAATTGGAAAAAAACAGAGTGCAGGAAACTGAAGTAATCAAGCCATGGGGCTAAAACTCTGTAAATTCCATTTTATGAGTAATTGATTTTAATTTTATGTGCAATTACGATTCTGGTATTGAGTTTGATTTGAATTCCTTTGACAATTCAAATCTGTATATGCTGGTGGTGTTTTTCTGTTCGGAGTTAAATTTGGGCATATTCTCGTTATGTGTTATTTAGAATCATTAGTCAAAATGATTGTATGAGATTTCGATTTACCATGAAGGAATTACACATTTAAGGATTTGATTATAAATTTGTGTATCTAATCTGGAACAAGTGCAGAGGTCGAAAGACATATCTACAGGAGAATTTCTTTTGGGTGATTGAAGTGTTAAAATGGAGTTATGTTGTAACCCAAACAACATTAAAGGAGAGCAGATTAAAGAAATCTGGTGGTTTTAATAAAGGAAAGCGGATTTCCAAATAAAGGAATTTTGTTTGTTGTGACTGCATTGTGATTTTGTTGAACTTGAGATTCGAAGGCATTATAGAACAACCATGGAAGCTATCATAATATACTAGCTTGGATGTGCAAAGGTATTAAATTGAGTAGACGAAGATGTGAGTCGTGAGATAAAACACAGCAAAACCATGAATTAGATGCTTAAGAATCAATTTCTGTTTGGAAAAGAAAGCGGTTGAATGTGAAATAGTAGATCGATGATAGCTTCTGTCAAGTGGAAGATTTAAGGCTGGATCACTTTTATAAATGGATGCAATTTGTTTTAATGCTGGAACCATACGTTTTATGAGAACCTCGAATTCAATTTAGAACTTTGAGTCAATAGTAGGATCAAAACCATGAGACGGTTTCACAACTCAAAGAGTGGTTTTCGCATAACTCAGAAGTGGTAAGTGGTAACTGTTGAAGGAATGCAATAAGGGTCTAGAGGTGCCACGTTGCACTAAAAAACCGGCCATTTTGCATGTAATGAAAATCTTAAAGGTTGGGCTTATTAAAATGCGATTTCTGTCGGATGACTGGGTGCATAAAATTGACGGTGAACAGATGCATGGTTAATAAGTTGGGGGCCAGACATTTTATTTGTTAGCATCAAGATTTTAAACCAAAGTTACGAACCAGGTAATTGTTTATTTAAGTGGGAATTTTATATATTTATAACATAGATGTGTTACAAGAAAATTAATCCCACTTAAGGGCTCACGTTAAAGATATGTATCTTGGGTCACATATATATGATACAAATTTATATGCATACTGTGGGAAAAGGTGCAACGATGCTGCACCATTAGTGGTATCAGAGCCGAAATAAAATTTTCTTTTTAAGTTAAAAATTGAATTGTGAAGAATGCAATTGAAAATGCAAGAAAGGGTGATCATAGTAAACAGAAAGGGATTCTATGTGGAGCTGAGAAAAGTATGAACATATTGAGATTTTCCTCAAGATAGTGAGTTATTGTAGCCAGAGAAAGTTTGAGAAGTTTTAATACAGTATTTACACAGATTGCATGAGAAAGAGATAAATTGTGTTATGATTGGTGAGGTAGATGCTTAGAAAGCAATTGAAATTCTGTGTAAATTCAAAATTCAAAATTGATGTGGATTGAATTCTGTTAAGAATTGATTTTTGTGACAGAAGCTGAATGTTGAAAGAATGCACAAAACTATAGAACTATATTCACAGGAATGGTAAAGGCCAACAAATAAGGAGATCTCAAAGATAGGTGATGTTGAAAGATGGTAAGCATGAGTTTTTATTAATTGATGATATTTTACATATTGAATAGATCAAGGGAGTGCAAAAGTTACATGTTTGCAGGAGGCAACCAACCGAGACATAATTTAATTACAAAAGTATGAAAGTTTGCAGCAGTTGAATGAATGGCGAAGTTGGCACAAGACTACAACAGTAAAACTGTAGTAAGAACTTTTCAAAATTCTTAGAAATTGTAGCAGAAGCTTATTCCAGCTGAGGCTTGGAATAAATAGGGAAAAAGGAGTCCTTAAGAGAAGTGAGTATAGCAACCAGAGAGAGAGAAAGTTTGCTCAGTACAAGTTTTAAGGAAAAGAGGACTTGGAAACCAGACAGAGGAGAGGTTTGGTGATCAACTCAGAAGGAAGTTGATTGGTTGCAGGTGTAGAAGCTCACATAGAAGTGAAGATGGCTATGGGAAGTCATAAAGAAGGTTCAGAAGAAGGCTACAAGATGAAGGAAAAAGGTACTAAAATAATCTGCAAGAACCGGATGAGTCAAGAAGAGCTTGACAATGAGTTGGTTTATATAAGAAAAGAACTCGATGAGTTAACAATGCTGCTAAAGGAAAACCAAAGAGAAGCTTGGGTCTTGAGGAAAAAGACAGTGAAGTGGTCTAAATTACAAAGAATACTACGACAGAGACAAGTGAAGTGGTTGGTTGAAAAACTCAGAGAAGCAGAAGCAGAAATGGAAGTTTCTATTTGTGGACCAGAATAGGGTGAAATTCTGGGTGAAAAAGACAATGAGAAAGGTTCCATGGACTATTGGAATAGTTCAGAACAACTGAAAGATTTACTGACAAGGGAAGAAAATGAGGCTATGGAGCCTTGTGTTTTTAAAACTCATAGTTTGTATGTGTTTGTAGGCTGTGCAGAAGAATATGGATAGCCTGGAAAAACTGTCACAATGATGAATAAAGCTCTTGAGGTGAAGTATGATAGAGAATGATTTTTAGAGGAAGAAGATATTGATTTATTGTAGCAAAAAGAATTCATAAATGAATTTTTGTTTGGTGTAAGACAACTAGTTAAAGCTGTTATGGAGCAGAAGCATAATGAAAATGTCATAGTGATATTCCAAGGAGGTAAACAAATAAATTTTTTTAATAAATTTGATGAAAGAATTTTACAATGTGATGATACAAAAAAAAGGATAATTCAAGAGGACTGCTAGAAGAAGAGTGAAACTGAGAAGGAAGATTGTGAAGAAATGATGGGAAAATTTCACATAGAAATGGAGTTCTTGAAAAGATGGCTCAAGGAACCAGAAGGAAGAATGAAGCTTGCAAAACCTGATAAAGAAGAAATTGTAGAGTTAAGTAAATATTTTAACTCTTCAATTACTAATATGGTTGTAGGTACAGAATACAATGTTGATAAATATGAAGTTGAAATAAGAGGAATTATGCAGAAGATATTGAATATTAGAGAGAATACTGAGATAAATTTTCAACTGGCATTATTGATAGAAATGTTCCAGAAAAGTAAAGGAAACCAGAGATACAACTACATAATGGGAAAGAAGGAGAAATGGTATAAGCTACAAGAGCAACAAGTGGATATGTAGTTAATAAAGGAGTTGAGAAAGCTTGGGAAAATTATAGATGTTCTATTGAAGACAGAGAAGCTCAAAGGAGTGGAGTTACAACAAAATGGAATTGCTGGAGAAGAACAAGTTTCTTTTGAACTTGAAAAAGGAGCAATGAAGTTTGAATCATCAGTTAAGGCAACTGAGCCTTATGGATTTGAAATCGACAATTTGTGTACTTTTGCTGGTAATAAAGAGGAGAGACGAAATTTAAGTTTTGAGAAAACTCATACACAATTAGAGGAACATATTATTTTACAACATACTGCTAAAGTTGAAAACAGAGGAAATTTGGCTCACAATGATGACCAAAAGCAAGAAGAAGAAGCAAAGGATGCAAAGTACTCAAATGCTATGCTTGAGGAAGTTGAGGTGAAGACCATTGAAGATTTTTTGAGTCATATAAAAGACTTGGAACAGAAAATAGATTTGATGACAGAATCATCAAACAAGACGATTGGGTCTTGTGATTTTAAAACTAAAAATTTGGGTGTGATTGCAGGTTTTGAAGATTTCGCAGGTGATAGATAGTCATTGGAAGTTGTCATAAAGATGAAGGAAAAAGAAAAATGGACACAAACATTTTAAAGAAGAAAGATTAGAATTGTATTTTGATGAAGGATAAAGCTATGATATCTGATGAAGATTGCAAAGGATTTGCAGCAGTGGAAGAAAATGTTACTACAATCAAGGAATTGAAGAGAAATTTACTTTTTAAAAATAAATTTGTAGAACAACAATTGGATATTGCAGAGGGAAATATCTTTAAAGATATTCAGGAAGTTTGGGAGGCAACAATATCTACAACGGTATTTGGAGCAATCTCAAAAATGAAAGCAGAAGTTGAAGAAAAATAAGGCAACAAGAGATTTGAAACTCATACACAAGGGAAAGGACAACAACAACAAGGTAATTTGGATAGAGAAATAAAAAATTTCATGAAGCTTATAGGAAATGAACACAATGAAAGGAGCTACAGACAGAGAATCAGATGGATAAAAGATGGACTGTAACAAGAATTAAAGGAAAAGAGAATTTAGTGTTGCAAATGAAAATATGACAATTAGGAGAAGCAAGGAAATACAACAAAATGCTTAAACAACAGTTTAAAGAAGCATGTAAATCATTGAAGAACAGAGTTTGGAATCCTAGAGGTAGAAAGTCATTAAGACTAGTGGCTGTTGCATTATTACAGAAAAGCAACAGACCTCATAGACATGATTCTATGAAAATTTTCTACATGGGGAGTTTGATGCATAATCATCCTGCTCAAATGTTATTGGTTATTTGGGAGACTTACGGAGTCTTATGTTTTAAAGAGAAGTTGGTTCTCTAAGTGTAATTTTAAATATTTTGAGTGATTTAGAATGTGATTTAATTAATATTGTGAGCATAAATGTAAATGTTCTCTAATGTTGGAGAACATGAGAGAATTAGGGATTGACAGATTTGAGAAATTATTGTAGATTTGCATGAATTTATGGGATTAGAGAGGATCCTTAGGGATAAAGAGAGATTTTGGAAATTATTGAGGACTTAGAATAATTATGGATTTGTTGAGTAAATTAAGGATCTAAACCAATTTTGGTTTGGAATCCACTTGTATATAATTATAAACCTAAAATACATAAGCAGATGTAGGAGAGATACCAGATACGAGAATTAGAGATAGAGGAAGAGAATTGGAAAAAAAAAGAGTGCAGGAACTGAAGTAATCAAGCCATGGGACTAAAACTTTGTAAATTCCATTTTATGAGTAATTGATTTTAATTTGGTGTGTAATTGCGGTTGTGGTATTGAGTTAGATTTGAATTCCTTTGACAATTTGAATCTGTATATACTAGTGGTGCTTTTCTGTTCGGAGTTGAATTTGGGCATATTCTCTATTATGTGTTATTTAGAATCGTTAGTAAAAATGATTGTATGAGATTTAGATTTACCATGAAGGAATTACGCATTTAAGGATTTGATTATAAATTTGTGTGTCTAATCTGGAACAAGTGCAGAGGTTGAAAGACATCTACAGGAGAATTTATTCTGGGTGATTGAAGTTTAAAACGGAATTACGTTGTAACCCAAACAACATTAAAGGAGAGCAGGTTAAAGAAATCTGGCGGTTTTAATAAAGGAGAGTTGATTGCCAAATAAAGGAATTATGTTTGTTGTGACTGCATTGTGATTTTTTTGAACCCGAGATTCGAAGGCACTATGAAACTACCATGGAAGCTATCATAATATACTAGCTTGGATGTGCAGAGGTTTTAAATTGAGTAGACGAAGATGTGAGTCATGAGAGAAAATGCAGCAAAAGCATGAATTAGATGCTTAAGAACCAATTTCTGTTTGGAACAAAAAGTAGTTGAACGTGAAAGAGTATATTGATGACGGCTTCTGTCAAGTGGAAGATTTAAGGCTGGATCACTTTTATAAACAGATGCAATTTGTTTTAATGCTGGAACCATACATTTTATGAGAACCTCAAATTTGATTTGGAACTTTGAGTCAACAATAGGATCAAAACCGTGAGATGGTTTCGCAACTCAAAGAGTGGTTTTTGCATAACTCAGAATTGGTAAGTGGTAACTGTTGAAGGAATGCGATAAGGGTCTGGAGGTGCCACATTGCACTAAAAAACCAACCATTTCACATATAATGAAAACATTAAAGGTCGGGCTTATTAAAATGTGATTTCCGTCAGATGAATGGGTGCATACAATCGACGGTGAACAGATGCATGGTTAATAAGTTAGGGGTTGGACATTTTATTTGTCAGCATCAAGATTTTAAACGAAAGTTACAAACCAGGTAATTGTTTATTTAAGTGGGAATTTTATATATTTATAACATATATGTCTTACAAGAAAATTAATCCCACTTAAGGGCTCGTGTTAAAGAGATGTATCTTGGGTCACATATATATGATATGAATTTATATGCATACTGTGGGAAAAGGTGCAGCGATGATGCACCATATGTCAATGTATGGATTTGGGAAAGTGTCTTATGATATATGGGGGAAGAGTATATGAAGGCTAAGGGAATGAAATTGAAGTGTAATTGGGTATTTGAGAAATAATAGGGTTTTAAATTTAAGGAAAGACACCAAATTTTCTTTAACAAACTCACAAAACACAAAATGATTTGATGAAGAAAAGGAATGAAGCAATGGTCACTTACTAGCTTGTTCGAGGTATGATGAATCACTACTGAAGTATGGAGGGTGATTTTTGAAGTTTAGAGGCCCTCCTGGAAATTTATGAATATTATGGGCAAACACGCAACACCCAGGTTAAACGCGCCCTCCTCTTGATAGGCGCACAACACCTTTAACAAATGCACAAAATTTTCATGCAAACGCACAACGCCAGTGTAGAACGTGCCCTCTGTGTGAAACACCTTTTTGCATACCACATTTGGAGGCATTCCCAATGTTAAAATCGGGCCCAAGATAGCTTTTTGGAAATATTATTCTGTCTAATTTCCAAATATTCCCTTATTTTTATTATTGGAGTTTATTTTCATTGTCAAAAATTTATTCTCCCAAGACTGGTCAAAAAGTGCTGAATGAGGGTGCAAAAATGCAGAGTGTTGTTGCAGGAAAATTTTGGAGGCATTCCTCAACTCTAAATTGAGCTCATGATAGCTCATTGGAAATATATTCCAATATAGTTATGATTTTACTTATCAAGAAAGTGATTTGGACATTCCAGCTAGGAGAAGCACCTGTATTTTTGAAATTTCTCCAAAACCATGAAACCTGTGTAAAAAATGAAGGACGATTTTCTTCCTTGACCTATCATGGACAAAAACCTCTCTCATTTTTGTCAAATTCATCTATGTTTGGCCAGAAATATAGTTTGAAGAAAAACCGACCCTATGAGTGGCAAATGCCTTTACTCTTGGAATGAATTCTCAAAAAATGATGGAGACATGATGATTATGAGCTGAAATGATGTCATAATTACTGATTTGACCTACCTTATGCCTCCTCTGCTAAAATTTCTCTGTTTCCATAGGAAAACCTAGCTGAGTGGGAGAGGAAATAAGTGTTTAGTGCTTGTGAAAAATGATGACTTGGGCAACCTTGGGAAAAATGGTTAAAAAACGAAGCTAGGTCAATGATAATGATGGAGAAGAGGTGAAAGTAGAGTAAAATAAGGTGGGATGGTTGGGATGAAAATACCAGTGCTAACAGGTATAAGCAAGTGTATGGGTTCAATTTTACTCTAACTAGTAGGTAGAGGTATGATCTTAATTGCAACATAGTAAAATCCTATTATCAATGATTTAATTATGTAGAAATTACATCCCCTTCCTCTGCCATTGCAACAACATTTAAATATGAGAATTGGATCCTGAATGTTTCCCAATATACCTACAAATACAATGAGTTCCTGTATTGAATTATTTCTGTACATAAAAGCATGGCTCTCCAACACTCTGCTTCAGGTTGTGGTCCTTACCATTTTCTTGTTTTCATGTCTCTCAAATCTCCTCTATCTCCATTAGTGACTAGGGATGATACTCTTTGTTACAGGTAGATTTGGGCATCATCCCAAACCACAGATCAATATTCATTAGGGTCTATCATACTCTAAATTGGTTGCTACATGTCCTAAACAAGTCATCACATTGGTGGTCTTTCTTCTTGAAAGTTTCACTACTTAGATGCTAGTGGAAGTGCCCCATTGAGCCATCAATGCACCCCTAAAGAGTTGTAACTTCTTTTTAGAACATCTAATCCCATACAAGGCTGCGTTGCAGAGGATCTAGGCCCACTTTAGAGTTCGTTGGTCGAATGGGAGCGAATTTTTCATTGGATTCCTGGAATCTTCCCACCCTCTAGTGACTTCTAGAAGTTGTTCCAACTTTCACCTCATCTAATAGCCTCAAATTTGGAACCCATGAAGTCATTAAACCTCTTATCCTCCTATTCCCATGAACAAGGAAACCTCTTAATCCATTTTTAGGAAAGTCATTCAATGATTTATTTATGCCAAACTACCTTCATCTACTAATAAATAGAGCACTAAACATAGTGCACAAGAGAGAAATAATTTGTGTTAAGTAGAGTTATGCTGGTGATATATCAACTCTTGAAGGTATTGTGCATGTACTTTGATGCTGCTTGATTGTTGATGCTGGATGTGATGAGGATGGGACTCAAGCAGGATAAGTGACAATGAATCGATCAAACTGGTTGTACTCTTCCTTCTACTTCATAATAAAGACATTTTTTCCTTTCCTAATGCACATGTCAATGATGTTATATGTGTATTTATGAATTTAATCCATTCAATTTTTTTAACTTGAATAGATCATATTTCCGTTATGTTGTTTTTTGTCTTTTATTTTCCATGGAAGGTATCAATCAAGCGAGTTAGTTTGGATTGAGAGCGATGAAAGTGATAGAGGGAGGTGAGGGAAAGAAAACAGATCACAAGTAGGTTTCTCTCCCGTTATCTATTCATTTTAAGGAAAAGGTTAGATATCTTTCTTTTTGTTACTCTAAGTGCACCACCACACTTAGGGAAAGCATAATTATTTGTAGGGTTGTATTTCCGTAAAAAAATTGGCGACCATACTGGGGAATGAAGGATTGTCCTTGGTGGTTTTGTCCTTGTCTATCAACATCTAGTAGACTTTACCTGCTTATTTTTAGTCATTTAAATTTGTCTTAGCAAAGGTAGTGTGTTTGATATATTTTTCAGAGAATCCTCTAGCACCAACGCATTGTTGGTCTTGACACAGTGCTCTGAATAGCACTATTGGCTTAGGGACAGTGCTCTGCAACACACTGTCTCCCACTTAGGTGTGTGTTGACCCTGTGACCAACCAAAATCTATCTGTTTTATTTTTTTCTAATTCATGTCAGTGTTTGCTCGCTGAAGTTTTGAGTGACTGATTGCCACTAGAGACCAGTTTTCCTTTACTCTTCTTGCCTCACTTTGGAGTTGTTTGATCAATGTTAGACATTTAATTAGTTCATTATTTTCAAAAATAGGAATTTTCATTTCAGTTTTCGTTTCTATTGAAATTTTTGAGTGATTTTTTATGCATTAGTTTCTTTTTCATTCATCTAAACTTAAAGGAAATGAAAAGAAAAACATGCATTTGCACATAGGTATTGTGAGTGATGCTTAAGGAATAGTTTAGGGAAGAATTGCATTAATATGTGCTCATTGTTGATTGTGTACAATTTGATTTCTCTATCCCTAATAGCTATTTTTCATTATCAAAAATAAATTTGAAACAAATTCTTATCATTATAATTGCATTCTAGGAATTTTCAATACATATCGTGGTGAACCTAAAAGACAAATTGATAATCAAGATCAACATAAAATTTATCTGAATTTATCTAAGGAAGCATTGTAACATTAACCATAACATTTAAAGGTCTAGGTTAGAAGACGTGTTCTGGCATCATTAAATATAGCAGTTGTCGTTAATTGTCTATGATATATTCCGAGTGTGATACTTCATTCCATGTAAGTAAATATATCGGAGCTCGTCCACGTACTTTCGGATATATTGGGTAGTGTTCTATTACGAAAAGTATAAGGGGATGCTGTCACTATGAGGTTTCACATTAGACAACACTAACACTGGGCCTCCACTTACCTTCGTGTATATTTGGGAGGACAAGTTTAGGTTTCTTACCATCCATAGGCAACTGAGTTGCCCGCCTTGTACCTGTGATACATCAAACACAACATTCGGAGAGATTACTTGTACGTATAATAAGTCCTTGGTTTACTGAGGCAGTATATTACAGTTCACAATTGCTTGGTAAAATTTTTTCCTAACAATACCCTTCTTAACACTTCTTCTGCATCTGCAGTGTTGAAAAATCCTTTTCCAAATCCGGAAACACATTTGGTTGCTACGAATCCTGCTTCTAGTTTGAAAATTCTTATGCCATCCGCTACAAAGCCCAAAACTGATGTTTTGGTGCCGAATCAAAGTAAATATTATAGTAATCCATTATCATCATCAAATGGTTAGGATATAGTTCAACCTAGCACTTCCACTTCAACCTCATCTGATTCAGCTCTACTGCTTATCCTTCCAGAGTTAACAATAAAGTCGCCGAAGGGAGTAGTTCAAAAATCAACATTCAACCCTCGAGCTCGTGCTGCTAAAACTTATAATATAGTATAAGACCTGGCTTAATTACCTTTGGCTATGTCAATGCTTTAGGTTCTTCAAAATTTTCCCTCCCAGAAGCAAGCTTTTTTGTCCGCAATCGGTGGAATTGATCCGACAGATTCAAATCTTGTAGTCTTTAATCACGCGGGCTATGTGCCACAACTACCAACACATTTAGCATTCTTGATTCAAGTACATGTCCTAAATCACCTCATTCATCATACTATCATTGATGAAGGCGCATCTACTTTTTTCATGTCAATGAGTTGCTAGAAGTCACTTGGCTTGCCGAATTTGTCACAATCACCTACGACATTGAAATATTTTGATGGTCGTACATATAAGAATTGTGGAATTCTTAGTAACCTGCAAGTAGAACTAGGGGGAAAATCAGTTACTGTTGAATTTTAGGTCGTTGATGGACCTCTCGACTACAACATATTACTTGGAAGACCATGGGTTTATGCTATGGATGCGGTAGTATCTACTTACTTTCGTATGATCATCTTCCCCCATAAAGGAAGTATCACAACCATTGATCAACTCTCGTTCTTCACCTCTGGTTCCCAAGAAACTGGAAGCATTCTGTTTATTCACAGACCCCCACCTTCTCTTTAGAACATTGGTGTAGGACTCTTTAAGGATCCTTCCCTAATGGGAACCTTTTCATTACCATCTCTTGCGACATCGGCAGAAATTTCTAATATAGAGACCCGCAACATGATATATTCCACTTCATCTAACTTAAGGGAGATACCCAATGATTCTGAAGTAGCTAGGTTGGGAAACATCATGCTATTGAGTCCAATTGAGCTAGCATAGAAATCAATTTTCTTGGCTTATGCAGCCAATCCAAATCCATTGTCGCTGACCGTTTGGGTTAATCGTTCTTCGGATTTTGGTACTTATTCTGATCCATTTTCACGCGTATTATTTACTGATGCGAGCATTATGGAATCCATTATGATAGAAGAAGAACCATGAGAATCATCACATCAATGATCCCATCTTCCAGATTACAGTGAAGATACTCCATCTGAACTATATCACCCTACTTTCGTTGATTTCTTGATGAATTCCATTGCTATCCATGTCGTCGATTATGAGAAAAAAACATTGAATATCATAGAAACAATTTCTATCGATATTTAAACCAAACCAGGTATTATAGAAAATATTCATGTCAATGCGTCTTGTTCTCCATCTGAACTTGACACTTAACGCGCTCTTTTTCGTGAATTCTGAGATGTATTCGCTTGGTCATATGAGGAAATTCCAGGTATCGACTCCAGCATTGTTGAACATGAGATTAAAATGTATCCTGATGTTAAGCCAGTGAAAATGCCTTCATCATGTTCACCCTAATAAATTTGTTTCCATTAAAGTAGAGGTTGAAATTTTTTTATGTGTTGGATTCATTTACCCTGTTCCGCTTATCGATTGGGTATCTAACATTATTACTATCATGAAGAAACAAGGGAAAATTTGAGTGTGTGTCGACTATCAGGATGTTAATCATGCTTGTCTGAAAGACAATTATCCAGCTCCCTTTATCGAACAAATCATTGATGAATGTGCCTGATGTGAAATATTTTCTTTCATAGATGGATTCTCCGGTTACAATTAGATTAATATTCGCCCAAGGACCAATATAAAATTAATTTTATCTGTCCTTGGGGCACATTCGCTTATTGTAAGCTCCCTTTTGGTTTAAATAATGCCGGGGCCAAATTCCAGAGGGAAATGAATTATGATTTTCATGACATCAAGCACATAGTTCAACCAAATCTGGATGACTTCCTACACATTCATGGAAATGGGCTGACCACCCGCTACATCTGAGAGAAATCTTTCTACGATGTCATCACTATAAAATACACCTCAATCTACAAAAAAGTGTGTTTGATGTTGGTTCTATTCGCTTGCTTGGATTCATCGTGTCGAAAGAAAAAATTCGGCTTGACCCATTGCAGGTCCAAGCTATTCTTGATTTTCCTTCTCCTTCCAATGTGCTTCAGTTATAGAGACTCCAAGGGACATCTAATTTTCTAAGGAGGTTCATTCCTAACTATGCCGAAATGGCTAAAGGATTTACTTGACTTTTGAAAAAGGGGGTACCCTTCCAGTGGGATGAGGTTGCGCAAACTTCTTTTGCTGTTCTTAAAGATTCCCTTATTCGAGCATCATTAATCTATCCCCCAAATTATCAAAGTGACTATTTCCTGTATCTCTCCATTGCAGATACAACCATCACTATGGTTTTAGTCGAAGAAGAAGATGGGATTGAACATCCTATATATTATTTGAGTTGTAATCTCAATGATATGGAAGTTAAGTACACATAAATTGAGAATCTCTCTTTGGTAGCCGTTCAAGTTGTACAAATATTTCCCCATTCTATCTTGCTCTGAAAGACCATTGTCATTTCAGATTGCAACCCTATGACATACATTATGTCACGTCAATTGCTGGGGGGGGAATATTCAAAATGGATCATCATTTTATAGGAGTTTTATTTAGAATTCATCAAATCCAAATCAAAGAAGTCTTTGGTGTTTGCTGAGCTTATTTATGACCTTCCTTTGAGTAGTACCCATCCTACTACAGAACCATTAATTCCGGACGAGTCTTTGTTTCTGATTGAGTCATCTAACCCATGGTATGGATATTTCATCATCTATATCTAGACCCAAAATTTTCAACCCAATACCTCTCACTCGTAATAATGATTTATTTAATACGAAGCCAAAGATTATCTGATTGTTGGCAATACAATTTATCATTGTGGTGTTGATACAATTTTATGGAGGAAGATGAAAAAGTTATAAATGATTTCCATTCTGGTGCATGTGGTGGAAATTTGTTTGGTTATGATACTGCGCAAAAGATTCTCCACGCTGGTTACTTTTGGCATACCATATTTCACGACTGCCTTATCGTGGTTATAAGTTGTCATGCTTGCCAGATATTTGATCGTGAAACCCGCTTGCCGCCAACACCAATGCATCTTGTCATTGTTGTTGGAACATTTGCAAAATGGGGCATTGAATTCATGACATGTAACCCCTGCTTGGCTGGGGGGCATGGGTATATTATTGCCACCATTGACTATTTTACCAAGTGGGTTGAGGCGATGCCTACATTCAACAACACGGAACAGAAAACTACATTGTTCTTTTTGAACCATGTGGTTTCACGGTTTGGTGTACCACGAGCCATAGTCACAAATCATGGAAAACATTTTCCAAGTTAGTACTATCACATGATAGTTATACCCCTTATTATTTGCAAGCTAAAGGACAAGTTGAAGCTATCAGCAAGATTCTTAAGCATATGCTTCAATGCATGATTGGGGTTTATAAATGAAACTGGCATTTGATCCTGTGCTCGGCTTTGTGGGCATATCGAACCTTGGTGAGAAATGTGACTGAATTCACTCCCTTTCAGCTGGTTTATGGTCTGGAAGCTAACTTACCGATACAATGCGAAATACCATCGTTGAAACTCACGATTGACCTACTACCTGACACTTCTGAAGAAGAGCCATGTCTTTTAGATCTCATCCATCTAGATGAAACACATCGTGAAACCACATTGGCCAGCGAAGTGCATAACAGAAAAATCAAGGCACAATATGATCGCAATGTCAAGCCTCACACCTTCTTGGAAGGAGACATGGTCTTGCTTTATGATCAGGAAGCTGATAAGATAGGAACATGGAAATTTGAACCATTATGGTATGACCCCTACATTGTCAAGAACATTTTGGCTAAGGGTGCCTACGAGTTGGTAGATTATGATGGGATTCCATTGTCGCAGCCTCTAAATGGGATGTATCTTAAATGCTATTATGCCTGATTTTGCATAGTAAACACTGTATTATATGCTTTGATTGCATGTGTGTAGTAGTGTGCCTTTTAGATTTTTTCATGTGGTTAGTAATCCGCTTTGAATTTTTTGCAGATGTTAGAATCTTCAGAACCATTTGTTGGATATGATGATGGTGATAGTAGTGGTACTCAGAATTTATCCTCTGCAGCATGGGCCATCTTTTCTCCAAGTGGCAAGTTAGTTAGCTTCCAAGGGATTTGTATTGGTCGATCGACCCAAAATATCGTTGAGTATAGTTGGTTGATTGAACTACTCTATAATGCCATTTCACTTGGAATTTTCCACATCATCATCATGCTGGAATCACAACTTGTCGTACTACAAATTATTGGCATCTGTATTGTCCGAAATCCAACAATTCATCGCATGTTGCTTAGAGTTCATCTTTTGGAAAGGCATTTTGATTACATTCAATATCAACATATTTCCATAAACTTTAACACATTGGTTGATTCATTGGCGAATTATGTGTTAAATAGACATTTGAAGCATATGTAAAGATAGATTTTCAATTCACATCATACAATTGAATATGATTGCACATAATCATAGAAAAACATTGAAAGTAAAATATATTTATATCGAGTTTTTTACAAAATTATGTCCAAGACACGTTGGTCATATGACCTCAAAATGTATACAGACATAGCATAATCTAAGTAAACCTAGTGATGCTCATGTTAACAGGTCAGTGCTTGGGCTATCATGCAAAATAGCCTCATCCAATAGCTAGGCACACCAATGGTATGGCATTGCATCCTCATAGGTAAATCCTTGATCTGGAAATTCGGTATCCCAAGAGTCAATCCCTCCAAATGTTGCTGCAACTCAGCAAGAGTCTCAACTAAATTCAAATCCTGCAGGACTGCTCTTCGGGCAGTCCTCTCTGTTGGTTTTTCTGCATGCTGTGCACGAATTACTGGTCGAACGGTACCTACATATGCATACATTAAACATATTTAGTTTAGTCTTGGAAACATAAAAAAACACAAAATATGTAAAAAACCCCAAAAAATAAAAAACATGGTCAACATTTTACCTATAGCACCCCTTTGAGTGTCAACTCGTAAAATCAAATCTGGATCTCCGCAAAAATCCATCCCTGCATATAGATGCTCCTCTATGAAGATATTCTGTCTTCGGAGCCAACTGAAGAATGCACTGGAAAATAAGATCGATGACTCACCAACATGTCTAGCCATCAAATAGACCCAAGGCTGCATCCATGGATATCTAGGATCAGCTAATCCTAGTGTCACATGTTGTGGTTGCACCAATGGAACTCACTCCAAAACAAATGTGATAAAAATTGACCCATAACTGAAATTTTTGGTCTTACCACTCCTTACCTTAGTTACATGTTCTTTCATATGAAGGAGTACTACTTCAACCCAGTTCAACACGGTTGTCTCGAGACACTCAAGCACATACTGCATGTATCATTTGTTTGCGACATGTAGTGTCACGTTGCCAGCTAGCTTTGCTATAGGGAATTGGAGCATTCGCAAAGACATATCACACACATCTTTGATATTTATCTTTCCATCTTTTCTAGGCTCAATTCCTGGTTGAAAAAACTGTTGGATGTAGTCCTTCACTGTTTCACCTCCACGGATGGAGACCTCAAGGGAAATGGGGGCACCACATCTCGAAAAACCTGTCAAAAAGTAAATATCATCAACCAATATTGGGAGCACTTTATCCTCAATGTGAAATTCCTATAGTGTCGGGTCCCATGAATGGATCAAGAACTGCAATAGTTCCATGTGTTGCCTCATCCCTGACAATCAGAAGTACTTGAGTAACCCACAGTCTCTGAGGGCTCTCATAGTGCCAGGATCATTTAGGGAAACCATATCCTATTCTTCATGTTCTATTTCTCACCATGTAATCAACATTATGATTTGATCAAAGTATGAAATCACACCATAGGCTTAGTTAGGATCCATTCCATGAAAAAAATTGGGGAAATTTTGGGCAGAAATCAAGATACAACTTTCTGAATTGTGCCCAATGCACCCCTAAGAGGGAGACAGAGTTTTGCAGAGGAACTGGGCCTCTTTCCAACCTCTCTGCAACACATTTTTCACCATTCAATGGTGCATTGGCCCTAGGGCATTGTATATTTACCCTCGAGGCCCAAAAAACCTAAAAATGTGCATGAAACTGAAAAAGAATGCATCCAATAGAAAGAGGAGGGTAAGATCTACTACCTGGTCTAGACGACATGAGAAATGATCCACAGAATCTGTCACAATTAGCTGCTGAAGTTTAGGGTAAAACAGGCTCAGAGCACTAAAATTCAAATGGTAAAAATGACTTGATAATTTCTTAATTTAATATTATTTTTGATTAATTTATGATTATTTAATGAAATGACTATGGTTTTTACCCATTTTTACTATTTTAAATAGGCATTTCTAATCCATTTGATGTTTCTTTGAGTATTTTTGCGGCTAATTATAGTGAGTTAGTCGTGAATGATCGTGAAATGCAATTTTGACCACAAAACACAATTTTGTCTCTTTTTCGAGCTTGGTTATACATGAAAAAGGAACTCAAAGCATAGTTTTATCTATTTTTCGAGCTTTGTTAAATGCAAAAAAGGAACCCCCCTGGAGTTTTCCTTTAGCTCTTTTCAGACTCTCAAAATATGAAAATATTGTCGAGCGCTTTTCTTTTCGAGCTCATTAAAGGAATTAAAATGATGTCTACTCAGTATAAGTTTAACCCTTTTCCAGAATAAGTTAGATTATGTTTAAAAAAATGGAAAACCCTAATCGAACATGACTAGGAGGTTCTCTCAAGTAGTATTTTATGCTTTTTTGGATCTAAGAGACTATTATATGAAAAAGAACTTGTGGAGTTTTCTTTTAGTCCCTTTTTCAAACTCTCTAAACATGAAAAAGGACTGAGTTTTCACTATCATTAGACTCATTAAAGCATCAAATATTGACAAACTTGTCCATCATGAAAATATCAAGTTTCACCTTCGCTAGACTTATTAAAGCATCAAATAGCAATGGATTCACCCAAAGGGTGGAATTATACATCAAGCATATGTTATCCTCCTCAAGCTTGTTAAAAAATAAAGAGGTACTAGTCAATAATGAATGGGGAAAATTGGAAAGGGATAAAACACTTTATGGTAGCAAGTCACTCTTGAACATGACACTTATTCACTTCATCTTTGTGATTTTTGGGTTGGGTAATCTTCTTGGTGGTCTATCATACTTATGGTCTATCATACCATCCATCACTTCGGTTTTGGGTCAAATTCTTCCAATTCATTCAGTGTCACCAATATGTTCAAGAGGAGTCACTCGGTTATTCCTCATCCTTTGCAATACTCATAAACCTTCATTTCATGACTTCCATCCTTGACATTGCTTCATCAGTCACATTCTGTCTCCAAAATCATTACTCCCGTTTCATGTCATTGATGGGGGAAGCATCAATTCCCTCTCGTGACGAGTCGCTTCCTCTCGACATCAACTCATCGTCCAAGAAGCTGACTTAGAAACAACCTTTCAGTACCTTGGATCTTTCTTACATCAATGGCATGTTTCTCACTTCCGATGATAGGTTGGCATCACAAGCCTTCGACCGAAATACTTTGTATGGTGTTTGACATCAAATCATCTATTCACACCTTGCAAAATGTACTATTGTACCTTGATAGCCATGATCATCAACAATGGTTTCTCTCACGTCTGTTAATGGCTCACATCATTGGCTGGTAATCAGATGGTGTCTTCCCATGTTCAACTTTAGATCACATATTCACGTTGTTAGCCTCGTACTTTAAGCGATCAAGTGAACAAGATAGAATACCCTAGATCTGGTTTCATCCAGCCAAGCTATGATTTCAGGAGTATTATCAAATCATCCATACGATGGTCATTATTTAGATGGTCATCCTATCATGGGTCTATATCTGTAGATGACTTTGTGATGTTATGATAGTTTATGTGCTGAGTATGGGATATGCCTCCCTCAACAATTCATGTACAAGATTAACAAATATCATGATGTAATGTATTGTAACTCATGTAGGTCGCCATCCGCTTCAGTTCCTCCTCATCACGTCGTAAAGAAAATCACTCAACATTATCATTTTTGACTTCATGCTTTAGGGGGCGACTATTATAGGTTGATTTGGGCATCATCCCAAAACGCAGATCAATATTCATTAGGGTATATCATACTCTAAATTGGTTGTTACATGCCCTAAACAAGTCATCACATTGGTGGTCTTCCTTCATGAAGGTTTCACTGCTTAGATGCCAATTGAAGTGCCCCATTGAGCCATCAACGCACCCATAGACAGATGTAAGTGCTTTGCAAAGCATCTACTCCGATGCAAGGCTGCATTGCAGAGGATCTAGGCCCACTTTGGAGTTCTTTGGTCAAATGGGAGCGAATTGTTCATTGGATTCTAGGAATATTCCCAACCTCTAGTGACTTTATAAGTTGTTCCAACTTTCACTTCATTTGATAGCCTCGAATTTGGAACCCATGAAGTCATTAAACCTCTTATCCTCATATTCCCATGAACAAGGAAACCTCTTCATCCATTTTTAGGAAATCCATTCAATGATTTATTTATGTCAAACTACCTTCATCTACTTATACATAAAGCACTAAACATAGTCCACAAGAGAGTAAGAATTTGTGTTAAGCAAAGTTATGCTGGTGAGATATAAACTCTTGATGGTATTGTGCATGTACTGTGATGCTGCTGGATTATTGATGCTTGATGTGATGAGGATGGGACTCAAGATGGATGAGTGACAACGAATTGATCAACTAGTTGTAATCTCACTTCTACTTCATAAGAAAGACATTTCTTCCTTTCCTAATGCACATTTCAATGATGTTATATGTGTATTTATGAATTTAATCGATTCAATTTGTTTAACTTGAATATATTTTATTTCATTTATGTTGTTTTATATCTTCTGTTTACCATGGAAGGTATTAATCAAGTGAGTTAAGTTGGATTGAGAGCGACGAACGCGACAGAGGAAGGTGAGGGAAAACAAACATATTACAAGTAGGTTTCTCTCCCTTTATCTATTCATTTTAAGGAAAAGGTCATATATCTTTCTTTCTGTTGTTCTAAGTGCACCACCACACTTAGGGAAAAAATACTTATCCATAGGTTTTTATTTCTATAAAACACTCTTTAAGGCATGTGATGTTCAATTAATTTCTCTTGTGCCTTGCTTGGTGAAATAGTCAAAGGTTTCCAACTTGTTCAATGCTATTAAACACATGCCCATAAGATATTTTTCTCTCAGCCCACAAGACCCTTTTTATTAAAAATAACATAAAGTCCCTTGGTCACATAATCATGCTAAACCACTACAAAACAGGCTCATGGAAACTCCTTTTTAATATAATTAACTTGAAATCCGTTGGTCGCAATAACATGTGAAAATGATGAAAAACCATGGCCTAGGCATGCCTTCCATATTTTGACGAAAGAATTAACTCTTGGTAAAATATTCATCTCCTAGGCTTGCTATCCTGACCATTTCTTGACGTGCCTTGCACCATCCAGGAATACATGTCCAGTGGGTCCACTCGACGCCTTTTTTATTGGCTCTGTTTGGCCTCTTTGTTTGCTGCCATATCCTGACACCAAATCGTCCTGTAGCTCGCTCTTTTCACTCCTTTAAAACCTTTTGAGGTAAAACCTCAGCGATGACATGTCCTGGTGGGAACCTTGATCAGGAGATCATTTCCAAGTTATTAAAAATAGCTTAAAATTCAATGTGCTTGGAAGAGTGCTGAACCTGAATGACCGGAAAGGTCTCATCGCTGCAATTCTGGCACCGTAAACGGTTCACAAAACAGAGGTCGTATGCGAAAGTTATTCAGGTTTGAAATCTCCAATAAAATCCATTTTCCAGTTGATCAAGTTTGACTTTCAAACTTTGGAAAAATTAAAAAAAAACATTTCGAGAATATTCCTAGGAATATTCTATGGAATATTCCATTTGGGTGAATGATTTTTGGACAAGTGGCATCTCCTTATTTGATGGTGGTTTTACTTTGAAGTTTTTAGGCCTATCACGGGCTGCCATGTGGCAGGCTCGGAGGCTGCCACGTGGCCCCAGGCTAGAGGAGAAACAATTTGGTAAAATTTTGTTTGGAGGGCCGGAGGGTCGAACACGTGACCTCCGGGCTAGCGCGCCTACACCATACCAACTGGGCTGCGCGGTGGTTATTGTAAACCATAGAACCCGACGTGTATTTCAATTCCAAATTTATGTGGGGTGGAAAAAATAAAGGGCTAGCCCCTCAGGACTAGCCCCAACATCATATACCGAGAACTGGAGGCTATAGAGGATACGGTTAAGTAACGATGGCGGGTTCGGGCCATGTGGCTAGCAGAGAGATACATTTAATGTTACAGTTTAGGTCACGGTTTCTACGGTGGTCAATTCTGACAGTTCTGGAGATCCACATGTGACCACTGCCCACTAAATAGTTAATGCCACAGTTACGGTTTGTCAAACGGTTGGGTTAATGAAATTTCCATCGGCGGTTAGAGTGGACGTCCATGTGACCCCGCCTTCATAAAATTTAATTTAACCACCAAAATGCTGCCAGTTTTGGGGCGGAGTCCACCATTTTCGATGGTTAACCAACTTTGTCGACACTAACTCCAACTCCTTCACATTTAGGGGAGGTTTTTGAGGGACATTGGGAAAAATTGGTTTTTTCCATAACTCCCTCAATATTGAATCAAATTGGATGAAATTTTAGTCAATTTTGGGTCTCTTCGACCTCTTGAGCACTTTGGGATAGGTTCTAGGTCGAATGGAGGTGATATTCAGTAGCGTTTTCTTCAGGGAAGATGAAGGAGCCACCAAGGCCACCATGAGACAAATTCAGTTTGAGGCCTAACTAGGGGAGTTAGAGTCCTTTTCCAGAGTTCCAATAGTCTAAATAGGATATTTCAGATGTTCTGAATCTGATGAAATGGTTTTCAGAGCCTGTAGATAATGATTTAAGGCTGAAAAGATTCAGTAAAGTTACAGGGGTCATTAGTGCCAACTTTGGCTAGCAGCAGTGCAGGGCTTAGAAAGAGCTGTTTGTGACCATATGCAGTGAACCAGTGGTCATTGTTGACTAAAATCATAATTATAAATCTAATGATCGAGGTTTCAAAATTTTTTGAAGATTTCTAGAGGTCAAAAACTCAACAAAGAAGTTTTCATTGTCTCTAGTGCCAAGGGGCGCCGATAGGTGATTGAGGCAAAATTGGAGCAGTCGGAGGCCATTTATGATGAATGAATAGTCTAAATTGACTATTTAGGAAATTTTGGAACCAATGGAAGTGGTTTCATAACATTTTGAGAACTTATACAACTCTATAAGTTGATTTGAAGTTTTGGGCAGCCTTGGGCAAACCATGGAGGATAGCCTATTTGGGGAATGCAGTGCTCAATTTGAGTAATTTATCAGTTGATAGTTGATGTATGATGTGTATTGGATAAAAAAGGAGTGGTTTTAGTGACAGAAATAGAATTATAAGGGATTTTGTGCCATTTAGAAGCTCAGAGTAGCTTAGTGCACCGACAGAAGGAATCGTGTCAACAAGAGCCTAAAGCTGTTTACAAAGTTCGGACAACCAATTGAGGGATATCTATGGTATTTTAAGTCCTTTGGATCATTGTTTTATTCATTGGAATTAAGTATTTACTTGTAAAAAAAATTACCATAATCCCAAAGAGCTGAGTCATGATGACAAAGCTGAAAGGAGACGTAGCCCACGAGATTTCGGGTGAACTCCTAGATTAAAATTGCTGTTATGTTTGAATGATTATTTGCTGCATTATGTTGCTTTCATACATGTTAAATTACAGCAATAACAAATGAAGTTAAGACATAAAAAGTAAAAATTCATACACCACTTTCAAGTAAATAATTTCGTAAAGTTGTCAAGTAAAAGCTATATCATTTTAATTAAAACTGAGTGGTAGGTTCTTGAAATACATACAAGTTATCCATACCATTTTTAGATCAACCACCACTACACATTTGTACCAGTCAATGACCAATTAGAATAAGATATACTTAACGTGTGTTCAGTGCTTAATCAACCTTGATGCCTCCACTTGTTGCACCTTTAAAACCTCCCAGGATAAAGCTCGAGGGATGATGTCATGCGTACTTCAACAACCCCATGTGGCACCTCCTGAGTGGTGACATGTGTCACCTAGATTTGGCCTCTTTGACCACTTGAAAATGTTTAATATGTTTTCCATGTGTCCTATGTACCATACTTCCATGTCATATCTACTTATGTCATGCTAACATCATCTTGGGCCCATAAATTGCTGCCACGTGCCTGTTAGAGAGGACAGAGAAAATCCTCATGGGCCTTGTGTTTTTCTACCAATTCATTTGTTAAAATTTCAAAGGAAAAATCACCGGATTCAAGATTTTACATTGCACTACCCTCCATTGCTGCAGCGATTCCAAGTTTCCTGACTGTTTACCATCCCAGGCCTTCACTTTGTGCGCTTACCTTATTTGTTCTATGAAAGCCGTTCGGGGCTTAACTGTCAAGTGGGGCTTCCCACTTTAAAACTCCACTAATTTAAAATGTGTTTGCATCTTTGAAACTTCCAGGATGATGACATTTGTGGCTTTCACTTCTACATGCACATTGAACCATCCGAAGTAAAACCTGTCAAGATGAATTGTGTAATGGGATCCATTTCTAGCCAATGAAAACTATCTCCGTTGCTGCTCTTCGTGCCACATTTTCCCCACCCTTTATTTAGCGGCTCTGCTTAAATATTCTACCACATTTGGAAATTCCATTAAACAAAACTTTCTCCAAAGGGTCCTTTACTAATATAACTTTGCAACTTTGATTGTTTAGAGGTTCTCACCATTGTATGACAATAATTTTCTCCATGTAGGAGGTCTTTATCAGACTTCAACATACTGTTGGAAAGTTGTTTCTGAGCATAATCCAACTATGCCATCTCAAAGAGAATCTGAGAGGATATCTAGAAGCAAAAGTGCCCTCAAATCTCTAGACTCCCAATCATCATTATTATACGATTTTATAGCTTCTTAACTTATCTAGTTACTATGATGATTCTCTTCCAAAAATTGCAACAACCATATGATACCCTCTAATATTGACCCATCATGCATCTCCCATCCTTACCCATTTGACATGAATATCAACATTATACTAAACATTTATATCATAAATAATGTTAAAAATATTATATTCATCTAATAAATTTTATTTTTCATTTTAAAAAAAATTGTTAATAATAATTTAAAATTATATGTATTATTTTAATATATTTCGTATCTTAATAATTTTAAGTTATACATAATAATTTAACATATTTTATTTTTAGTATATTAAATCACATCAATTTACTCATTTAAAATTTTATGTAAATCAAATATATAACTAGATAATATTATAATTCTTATAATAGTATATGTTTTCTCTTTTATCTGAGTGTATGATTTTATCTTTTCTCTAAAACACTTGTGTAATATCCCAAAATGGGAATAGCTACACTATTGGGAATAATTTGAGTTATTACCAATGTGGAGCTTCAACAAATCATGAGCATGGAAATGTATAGCAGCTCATTAGATGTAAAATAACATCATACTAGTAGATGAAAGAACCTCATCAACAAGATGGCCTATATTCTCCTTCCCGGGTGGGCAAATGCAGTAATACAGGGCATAAAACATTTGTCTTCAGAAAATAATGTTATACAAGTGATAAATGGGGTTTGTATCCCTTAGAAGACATGATATACAACTCACATGCAGAATTAGAGGTGAAAAAAATCACTCTAGCTCATATAAACAGATCTCCCCAAGTCAATGCAGCTCAAATAAGCCCAAACCCCATAGTCTAGCTCATGCAGAAAGTACTGAAGCAAGGACCGCATTATTATAATGAGGGTTTATGCAGAAAATAATGAGAGAATACTAATATGAAGCTTGTATTAATCAAATAATAGAGGGATGGAGGTTTAACCTCTTTTACACCAAGAAAAAGACACCCGGCAAGGGTTTCCGGCAATTTACATGTACAAAACGCAGGACTGTAGAAAATAACGCAATTTATTGAAAAAATATATTAAACATGACTAAATATGACATAAAATATCTGAATAATATAGAAAATGGCCCTAAGCCTTCTTATTAGAACTCCCGGAGGGAAATAAGCACCTCCTGCTCAAAGACTAGCACAAATCAAAGGGTGCAACCCAGCTACTGCTGCCCCTGCATAAAGGACGTAGTTTTCTAAAGGGAACTACGAGATGGCTGAATATGGTTGAATGGCCCCAAGAAAAATACTAAAATGAAGCTCAAATCCTTCCCTCTTTATCCCTTAAACAAGCTGATCCAAAGAGAGGATGGAATTCCCGAACAGGAATTCTTTGCACTAAGTAGTGCAGCAACTCTGGCTAAATAGCTAAAGCATGCAAATATTCAAAAGAATAAAGATAGCTGAATACGTGAATAATCTCTTTGATGCTATGCCCTCCTTTTTATCTTTGGTGAGACTCCTCACCCTGGACCCCACACTTTGTTGAGGTGACTTCCTAGTGAAGATTCCTCTTCTAAAACTGCGCTGCCCTAGCTTGCTTTCCTCCTCTTTGTAGCTGCATTGTTGACTTGGTCAACTGGGAATAATCCACTTGCAATGTATCCTTTCACACTAAGGGATATTCAATTTGGTTCTTATATGTGTGCCTAGGATGATCCTTGTTCTCATTGAGCTAGTTTATTTGAGTGATTTCTTCCTCCTCAAGACTACATGTTGACTTAGTCAAACTTGACTATGTTCGCATCTATTTTTCCCTTGTTCACAATTGGAAGTGTAAAACCAACTCCTAAGGTGATATCCTTCCTCATTAAGGTGGAATTTATTCATATATTTATTTTTCATGGGCCTCCTTCCCATTTATTCCTCTTCTAAGTGAAAGTATAAAAATCTAATATTCCAATTTGCTTGTTTACAAAATTTGGAATATTACAGTCCTCCCCTCCCAAATGTTGCTTGTCCTCAAGCAACTACAAGGATAGAACTAAAGAGAATCCTCTCTTCCCCTGTAGAAACCTCATAAGATTAAATCCTCCAAGGATCAAGGTGCTACATCATCAATATATCTCTAAGTTGCCCCTCCCAAGTGTGCAAGCCATCTATCAGGGAATATCCCAAATATATGTCATTATGTGACAATGAAATATCCATGGAGGCAACAATGGGAAATTTGACGGTCCTCTTGAGGCATGAGGGCTGATATAGATTGGGATTCATAATCCCCTTTTGAATCTTTCCTCCCCAAGCTATCAACCAAACAAAATGAGTGAATCTCCAGGTTGGCAACTCATGAGGGATCTCTTACACTTTGAGCCCATGTAGAATAGGTGGGCTGAAAATCTGAATATGGTAGACAAGAGAGCCTACCCCATGCTGTCTTCCTCTACACTTAAGATGAGTGTAGAGAATTTTCTGATCTTGGGCTGCAATACTATTGCCCTCCAATGGCAAGAAGGAAGCTAGACCTCCAAAGGTCCCTCTCCTAGCATTGTGAGTCAAGCTGGCCCAAACCATATCATACATGATGGAAAAGAACTCACCATAATAGGGTATCCCATCCATCTCGTGGCCCTCCTCATAAAGAAACAAAGGTTTTTCTGTAGAGGCCATGTCCCTTCCCATGCTCCCCTTGGAACATGTAATGCAGAAAGTGTGGGGATGCTCCTCCCCGAAGAACACATCCACTCCATGTGTTCCTCCTCCAATCATGCTTCTCATATAAGAAATAATAATATCAGCAAATAGGATCATGATTAGCATCATAATGAGAGAAAAACTGAAGGTTTCATGTGGTTCCGGAGGGTACCAACAGTCTCCCAAGTGGTCACAACGTAGTATTCCCCACTGCAGCTTCAGACAATAGCATGGCAAGTTGTTTCTTAGTAGATGGCTAGTTGTGTAAGTCACCATATCTACTAGCAAGTAGTAAATGGCTGAGTGTATCAATTGAGCATACAAGAGGTAACCAAACACTTGCACCAAATCATACAATAGATGGTTGTCTCCATCATAATAGCTAGCCAAAAATACATCATGGAGCCTAAAGAAAAACTTGCCCCTTTGAAGAGAAATGCACTGCAAAGAAATGGTAAGAGCATGCAAATATTGTGTGGAACAGTAAAAAAATGCAAAAATAGAATTCTTACCATGTAATGAAAGAAAGATGGTGACAATATCCATAGATGAATCCTCCATAGTGACATGACATACCCATATGAAGAGGGATGAACCACATGCTCCATGAAAATCCTCCTTCTTATGCTTGGAAATCCAAGTCAAGGAGAGCATACCACAATAACCAATGAGTCCATCCACCATTCTACCAATCTCACCCCCTCTATGCCCATCAAGTGCATCAAATATGAAGTGATCCTGGGAACACTCCATCAACAAGATCATGCTCCAAAGTGATAGCACTGTTGGCCTATGCAAATAGGCTCCTGCCAACTCATAAATCCATCCTCTGACATGTTCAATGTCAAATACACCTCTCATAATGTTGCCATCTCCGCCCATTGCAGCATCATGCAAAATGTGAGAGCAACTCTGCCCTTGCTCTCTCTTGCTCCTCCAAAGAAACAAATGTCTTTGTTGCCTCATCATACCTCCATCACACAAATTATGCAGTGAAAACATAATGAACATACCATCATAATGCATCCACACTCCTTGTTTCCCCATGATGCAAGTACTCTGCCAAGTATTCTCCTCCCACATACCCTTGGAAAAAGGATATGTCTCATGATGGCCAAACTCTCTCAAGAGTAGCCAACACAATTTTGCCTCTTGCTGCCCAATATAATAGAGTTGCAAGTATCTTTATAGCTTCTTGCTCCCTATCCACATCCACTTATCCACTGATGGATGCCTCTTACCATCCTCCATATTGCTACTCTTCCAAAGAAGATTACCAACATCCCATATAAAATTTTTCTCCTTGCATTCTATGGGATGATGAAATGCAACTCCTTGGAGACCTCCTAGAGAAGATCTCTCACTGGTGATTATCTTGAATCCATATGGATCCAAGGGGGCTGAAGGCAAAGCCTCCTTGATGCCATCTCTTGACAGCGTTGTAACCCTCCTCTAGGGTGTTTTGGCTATCTCATGTCTCAAATCCCAGATGAACATTTGATTCTGTGTTAATTTTCTTGGAGAAAAGTTCACTCCACCCTCCAAGCTCATGAATCCATCCAAAATATCACAATCCAACCTCAATGGTTGTGTGCAACTCAACAGAGGTCCATGAGAATGACGGTTCATCTGCTTCTTGAACCATTCAAGCTTGCACAACACAGTGCAATCCTGCTGCTCTATCTCAGCAATAATGTTTGATCCTGGGCCATATGAAGACATATTTCCACATTATTTAGAAATATTTGCTGCAATAAGTAAAAGTGGAAATATTCCCATACGTTGGTGAGATGTAGGAACCTCTTGTAGTGTTTCAAGGGCTCCTACCTCCCATGTAATGGTTGCTTCATCTGCTGGTGTAGAAGGCTGCTCTCTCAAGGCTATGACAGCGCTGGTACTTGCCTCCTCCCATGGTGGTGTGGGACTATTCCCCTCTGATATTTGTCCATCAAAGGTTTTGATCAGCTCTTGAGTGAACTCAGAAAAATAAGTCACTCTTTTGTGGCTTAAGTGACTACACCACCAAGCATTGACTTCACCCTCTAGGTGCAGCGCTGCAACTTTTACTGCCTCCCTCTCTACCACTGGATGAAGTAGGAATAATGCCTCAAGCTTCCTTGCCCAAGATCTTGATGTAGTTGACCAATACAATTTAGACAATAGGAGTCTATTGCCTTTAATTTCCCCTTGGCTACAGGGTCTTCTCTCTTCTCTCAGTTGAATGACCTGAGGAAAAAATAGGGTCTATTTGAAAGCCCTAGGTTGGCACCTGTATTTTGCCAAATACCCACTTAGGATTTCATGCTCTAAGTGGTCTCCTTGCTCCCCACTTCCTCTATGAGAATATGAAGTGCATGCATCTTCTTCTGCCTCCTGAAATGTTCTAGAGGTCTCACTGTAGCTCTCTCCTCCTTGAAACCCTCTTGGAGTTTCAATGCATTTCTCTTCTTCTTTCTTCTTAGATCTAAAAATGGATGAGAGTAAGCTCATCCTCTCCACCATTTTTTTCTCCTCTTCTTCTTATATTCTGATTAGATCTGAAATCCACAGGCTGAGACAATATGGTAGCTTTTATACCACTATAATATCCCAAAATGGGAACATCTACACTATTGGGAATAATTTGAGTTATTACCAATGTGGAGCTTCAGAAAATCATGAGCATGGAAATTTAGAGCATATAATTAGATATAAAATAACATCATACTAGTATATGAAAGAACCTCAGCAACAAGATGACCTATATTCTCCTTCCCGGGTGGGGAAATGCAGCAGTACAGGGCATAAAAAACTGTCTTCAGAAAATAACGCTATACAAGTGAGAAATGGGACTTGGATCCCTTAGAAGACATGATATAAAACTCACATGCAGAATTAGAGGTGAAACAAATCACTCTAGCTCATATAAACAGATCTCCCCAAGTCAATGCAGCTCAAATAAGCCCAAACCCCATAGCCTAGCTCATGCAAAAAGCAATGAACCAAGGAATGCTTTATTATAATGAGGGTTTATGCAGAAAATAATGAGAGAATACTAATATGGAGCTTGTATTAATCAAATAATAGAGGGATGGAGGTTTAACCTCTTTTACACCAAGAAAAAGACACCCGACAAGGGTTTCCGGCAATTTACATGTACAAAAAGTAGGATTGCCGAAAATAACGTAGTTTAATACAAAAATGTATTAAAAATGACTGAATATGACATAAAATAGCTGAATAATATAGAAAATGGCCCGAATCCTTCTTATTAGAACTCCCAGAGGGAAATAAGAACCTCCTCCTCAAAGACTAGCACAAATCAAAGGGTGCAACCCAGATGCTGTTGCCCCTGCATAAAGGACACAATTTTCTAAGGGGAACTGCACTGTGGCTAAATATGGATGAATGGCCCCAAGCCAAATACTGAAATGAAGCTCAAATCCTTCCCTCTTTATCCCTTAAACAAGCTGATCCAAAGAGATGATGGAATTCCTGCATGGGAATTCTTTTCACTAAGCAGTGTAGCAACTCTGGCTAAAAAGTTGAAGCATGCAAATAGTCAAAAGACCAAAGATATCTGAATACATGAATAATCTCTTTGATGCTATGCCCTCCTTTTTATCTTTGGTGAGTCTCCTCACCCCGGACCCCACACATTGTTGAGGTGACTTCCTAGTGAAGATTCCTCTTCTAAAACTGCACTGCCCTAACTTTCTTTCCTCCTCTTTGTAGCTGGGCTGTTGACTTGGTCAACTGGGACTAATCCACCTACAATGTATCCTTTCACACTAAAGGATCTTGAATCCGGTTCTTATATGCGTGCCTAGGCTGATCCTTGTTCTCATTGAGCTAGTTTATTTGAGTGATTTCTTCCTCCTCAAGACTGCATGTTGACTTAGTCAAACTTGACTATGTCCCCATCTATTTTGCCCTTGTTCACACTTGGAAGTGTAAAACCATCTCCTAAGGTGATCTCCTTCCTCATTAAGGTGGAATTTATTCATATATTTATTGTTCATGGGCCTCCTTCCCATTTATTCCTCTTCTAAGTGAAAGTATCAAAATCTAATATTCCAATTTGTTTGTTTGCAAAATTTGGAATATTACAACTTGATTTTATTAAAATTTTATTAAAAACCATTAATATTAATATTAATAAATCATAAGGATATTAGTCAATTTTCATAAACATTACTCTACAATTATGTCTTTTGTCCAAATTTTTTCCTTATCGTTATTAAAATGGTTTCACAGTTTTTTAATATTAAGATTATAAGGAATTTGGTCAATTTGCATAATGAAAGAAATATTTTAAAATTCATTAATATAATGTAATTTTATTTATTATTTATTGTGTTTATGGTAGAGATATTTTAATGTACCATAATGTAAACATTTTAATTTGGTAAAAATAAAATAAAAATAAAAATAATTTGATAAAAATAAAAATAAAAACTACCATGATATTTATGTAGAATATAACCTCTTTAAAGGGGGAAATTAAACCAACGTAAATCCATCTTAACTTGGGGCTTGGTATTATGCATTTTTATATTTTAATAATTTTTTTTTTTGATAGATATCACTAAAATGTCATATGCCTTTTGTAGCATATTCATATTTAAAATGTATTCATTATATATATATATATATATATATATATATATATATATATATATATATATATATATATATATATATATATATATATATATATATATAATGAATTAGGTTCATCTATTTCATAAACCACATCACATATATAAATTTTAGAAATTTCTCTAGTGCACTCTGTCCTAATGGAAATCATAAATGTAATAGAAGATATAGGTTCACCATGATTTCAAAATGGGTTACTATGTGGCTTCTCCATAGATCCATGCCAAAGATATAATACTTAAAAAACAATACTGAGTGTGACCAAAACATATATATTCGCCTCTGGACTGCCATCATGTACCAACTTACATGCACACTCTTAGAAGCTATAGGAAAACTATGATAATAAAAATAAAAGACAATCAACATTAACCCAAGGAATTAGGTACATCAATATGAATGGTATTGGTGTTTGGGCTAGTTGGAAAATGTGTTTTTTTACAAATAAGATGCTCTTTCAAGTGAGAAAACCTATTAATAATACTCATGATATGTGTGTGTAGGTACCTGATTTCTTGTTGAATTTCACCTAGCATAGAGGCCATCTCTTTGTTTACATCTCATCTATCCTATATATATTTCCCGATTAGGGTATTAGTGTGACAATATAATTGAATTTCCTGTCAATACTAATTCCTTTTTCCTCTTGTGTAATGGACATATGGTGCCCAAATCAGGGCCGCAACATTGATTTCAAAATCAGAGAGTGATCTATCCTCCATGATTTTATCCTTAGCTAAATGGATTTAAGCCCTAATATAAGATAGAATGATGACATGGTAACTTGTAGTAGCTTGCTCATGAGTGCACGACCCCTCTCAAAACTTTTGTTGCAGTCCTTATTTGATTGTCTTCTCACACCTCGCCTAGTGCACGTTCTTTATCTTGATGTGGTGACTCAAAAGGGCCTACAAAATTAAAAAAAGAATACTATAACAAGAGACTTTGGAAATGCACACCCAACCCACCAGAAAACAAGAGAGAGGGCCAACACAAGGATAAAACCTCCATATAAAGAAGATCCATGAGTAGTAATATGGAGACTCCCCACAGTGCAAGAGCATTAAAGCTTCCCAAATCCATCACGATTTCTAAAGGGAGGCTCCAAATGGGCTTCAACATTTAAAAGGAATTCCATTTCATATTTATAAATAATCTTAGTTTCTTTTATTATTATAGGAAGTATGAGTCATATGTTTAGAAAAGCCATGGATATGCAAGAATTTTTTGATAAGGCAAAAGCTAGTCCTCCTGGAAAACCATAAGTGATTTATGGATGTAGGAAAATATTTTTTTCTTTCTATATGCTATTTAAAAACATTATAAACATAAGGGAAAACAACTAGCATCCAAATGAATATAGAATGAGGCCATAGAGAGAGAATAGAGAGAAAAAAATGTTTTGATGTTTGTATGTATAGTTCTTGTGATGATGAATGAGAAGGAAATTCACCATATTGTTGTTTATTTTCATGTATTATGTATGAATGTATTCAAAATATGGTGAATATTTGTTAATGTGAGATTAACTAAATTTGTACATGAATTCAGATTGGAAGAAAATCCATCTGTGTGAGTGACTATAGGGATAATAAATGAGATTGATAAGACTTTTTTAGAGGAGAGGTAGGTAGAATTCCCATTTGGAATTCCATTTAGATCAAGATTTAATTTGGGTGGAACTACATAGGTTCCAAATTTTGTAGAAGTCTCCATGACTTAGAAGGTGAGTTACTGGACAAGTTGATTTTTCCTGCATTAATTCATATAAGAGCTAGAAAGATATTTAGTGGGAAGATTAGAGGATACAAGCTATTTAGAGAAATAAAAGTAGGATAATTATTTTGGAAGAGTTCAAACATAGCAGAGAACAATAGAGCTTGCGAAAATTGATAGGATCAGATTTAGTGAAATTTGTCACATGAACCCTTAATGTTTTAGTTAATTTGAGAAGGAGATGATATTTGCAGTTTAAGCTCTTGGTAAAGAAGAATAAGAACACTGACATAAAATTTGATAGAGAAATGAATTTTTCTACTTTATAAATAAAAACTTGTTAAAGTAAGTAAATTCTACAACAAGAAATTTGTAGACAGACAAGAAATAGTTCGAGCAATGAAGTTGACATAACTCTAAGAAGTGTAGATCAAATATAGTTTGATGATGGAAGATGTATTTGTTTTTAAATTGGAAAATTTAATGTTAATTTTTAGGCAATAGAAAATAAGAGGATATTTTTGGAAGACGAACCTTACAATAGAGAGCTATAATAATTCTATCCGAGGTTGGAAGGAGAGAGAACAAGGTTGGTTCTCAAGAGAAGTGTAAAATCCTAGATCAAAGGAAGCTGAGAGAGAGGGTTCCTAATAGAGGATCTTAAAGTTACCAAAATTATAGGTTCAAAGGAGGAAATAATGGCAGAACTGTCCTCAGATGCACAAATTTTGTTAATGAGGTAAAGAAAAATTACATAGAAAATTTGCAAGAGTTTACACATGAAAACTCAACACTCTCGCAAGTGGGAAAATGTGCTTTAAATAAGCTACATGTCCTAACATATTTTAGTTATGGATCAATTATTAAATTAACTAGTGTCCATTTACATTAAATGATATCCTAACAAATCTACTAACTATTTTCCTAAATTTGAGCCTCAGAAACGACACCTTTCTAGATGCCACATCTTTTACAACAATTCTCTATTTCTAAAAGGTCTCCAATATTTAATTAAATATCATAAATAATTAAATATTATATTCTAAATTTTAAACTAAGATCTATGTATTTTGGATAATGTAACATTACCTCTTATGATCCAAAGATACATTACAAAAAATACCAAATTCATCCTTGAACTTAGTAAATTTTGTCCTGCTAAGTGGTTTTGTGAAAATATCAAAGATCTGATCTTTTGAAGGAAAATACATAGGCTTGATGACATCCTTTGGAGTGAGTGTTATGATGTAATGATATTTTGTATCCACATGATTTTTTTTGAAATGAAAAACCATATTTTTGGCAATCTTTATGCGTGACTGACTGTTGACGAATAAAGATGTAGCTTGTGCTTGAGGAATGCCCAAGTCCTGCAACAATATGTGCAACCAAACAATTTCACATGCTGCTTCCCATGCTGATATGCATTCAACTTCTGCTAAAGAAGTGGCCACCGTAGCTTGCTTCTTGTAACTCTAAGACACTGCAATTGACCCCATGTTCATCAAATAACCTTAGGTAGATTCCCGATCATCAATACTACCAGCAAAATTGACATCTGAATATCCACAAAGTACAAAGTTCTTAGAATTTTTGCAAAGAAGACCAAAATACTTTGTTCCTTGGATATATATAAGGACTCTTTTGGCTACATTTCAGTGGCTGTCTTGTGGTTCCTGCATAAATCATGAAAGAATAATGACTAAATAATATAGATCTAGATGAGTGGTTGTCAGATAGATCAGGCTGCCAATCAAATATCTATAAGTAGTGCTACCCACCATTACCCCCTCTTAAAATTTTGAAAGTTTCAATTTTTGTTCTATCACGGTGAGAACGGGCTTGCATTGTTGCATCCCAAATATTTTGAATAAGTTCAGCTGCATACTTACTTTGAGAAGTTAATTAATGATAGGGATGTTGGAATACTTCAACTCCAAGATAGTAGTGAAGTAATCCTAAATCTGTCATCTTAAAACCAACATGTATCTCCTTCTTTACCTGTAAAATATGATCATCATTATTTCCAGTGATGATCAAATCATCCACATACATAACAATAATTACCATATTTTTACCTTGTTGGTGTACATAAAAAGTATCATTAGATTCACTTCATTGAAATCCAACTTTGTGAAGGTATTCATCCATTTTGGAATACCAAGCTCGTGGTGCTTTTTTCAATACATATAAAGCCTTTATCGATTTTCATACTTTATTTTCATGACCTTGAATCTCAAAACCTGACAGTTGTGTCATATCTACATATTCCTGTAAATCTATGTTGAGGAAATCACTTTTAACATCCATTTGATGAAATTTACATCCTCTCTGAGCTGCTAATGCAAGTGTTAATTAGATGGTGTTCCATTTAGATGTAGTGGAAAAATTTTCCTCATAATCAGTGCCTCCCTGCTGTGCAAAACCCTTAATAACAAGTCTTGCTTTGTACTTGTCAATGTCTCCATTTTGCTTGTACTTAATAATGTAAACCCATTTTCATCTGATGGGTTTAACATTTTGAGGACAATCGAAAAGTTTCCAAGCGTTGTTTTCTATTTCTGCCTTATATTCTTCAATCATAGCCTTTTTCCATTCTTTATGTTTTGCTACTTCTTTATATGTGGAGGGTATTTCAGTAAAATAACTTTTTACCAAGGCAAATTTTTCTTCATTTGTGTGTGACACCCACGTCCCTGTTTTGTTTTTCTCATCAAGCCTTACATATTTCAAAATTTTAACAACCTATTTTGGCAGTTGATGTTCAATTGCTTGAGGATTTGAATAATCACCACCATTTTCAAGTGGATTGATGTAAACAGATGTTTGTCAATCAACTGAAGATTCTAGGGGTGGAGAATCACTATTAGATGAACTGCTACTGCTAGGATATTCAGATGAACTTATAGAAGATCCAGATGGTTTAGTTGAAGTAGATGGACTAGATGAACCATTTTTTGATGAAGGAAAATCAAGTTCATACCAATGTTGTGAACTTGGTTGACTTTGAATTTTTCCTTTCCTTTTATCTCCATTATTTTCCAATTTTTGTAGAAGATTTTTGATCTCTGTGGCACTCTTGCTTTTTGTTTCATCAAAAATAACATCCCTGCTGACAATAAATTTACCATTGGACAAAAGCCGATACCCTTTCTTCTCATCAAAATACCCAATCATTGTACACTTCAAACTTCGTGAATGAAGATTAGTTCATTTTTATTTTGGAACTAAGGCATAACACAATGATCCAAAAACTTCGAGATGTTTAACTCGAGGTTTGAAACCAAACCATGCTTCATAAGGTGTAATTCCATCCAAAGAAGCATTAGGAGACTTGTTCCTTAAGTAGATTTCTTTATGTATTTCTTTTGCCCAATATATAAGACTTAATTTTTTGGAAATTAGCATGGATATTTCCATTCCTAACAAACTATGATTCATTCTCTCTACTACTCTTTTGGCTTGAGGGGTCCTAACCTAGGTTCGGTGTGCAAGGTTTGCCAACAAACCCCTATACTAATGGCCCTTTCGGCAGTGACCTGCTTTCGCAGGTCAAAGTCTCACCTGAAGTAGTATGGGTGGGTGTTGGAACCAGGTTTCTACACCTTGAGAAAGGAAGGGTAAGGAAAGCAGGGTTGCGTTCTGTTTAGATTCCCTTGCTTATTCGCAGAGTTAACTATGTATCTGTTTGCATCCACTTGCACTAGATCTAAAATTATATGCTTTTCATAATATCAACACAAAATTATATAACCAGAGCGGAACAAATCGAGATCCAATCATTCAATACACAGACTTTCGCAGCAAGAGGACAGAAAATACATAACACAGTAATTACCAGCAATTCATTCAACAATACTCACAGATTCAGATCCAATAATCCTTCGTATTCATTCATTCATCAATCTTTCCTTACAATTCCCTTCCCAACTTGTGCACACAGCAGTAGGGTCTGCACACAGCTGGACTAGGATCTCTGTGCACATAGCTAGCAGAAGTTTGTTTCCCCAAAAACCCAAACAGATAGCTTACACAATAGATCGCATCAATAGCTCATCAAATCCTATCTCCTACAATCCGAAATGCCTCTCTATTTATAACAATATAGCTTCAACATTCCTATGGTCCGCAACCCATGGTTTTCGGACCCCTAGTTTACCCTTTGACCCATTACAATTCGTTTGGGGCTTTGACCCGCCCCAAAACCCCTGTGCTATACTAAATATAATCAAAATTAACCAAAATGGACCAGTTTCGTAGCTTGTTAGGAGACCCCGTTCCAACATACTCCATTTTTCTGTGGAGTGTAGACATTTGTAAGATGTATTTTTATACCATTGTCCCCACAATAAGTTTGCAATTCATTGGAAGTGAATTTCTCTCCGTTGTCTATCCTAAGAGTGCCAATATTTTCTTTGACCTCATTCTCAACAAGTTGGAAATTTTTTTTAAAATTTTCGAATGCTTCTGAATTTTGCTTCAAGAAATAAACCGAATTCATTCTACTAGAATCATCAATGAAGAGTAAAAAGTATCTACAACCTCCTATGGAATTTTGTAGGGGTCCACAAATTTCACTCTAAACCATTTGCAAACGTTTGTTTTCACACCATGAACTTGTTGGAAAACTCTCTCGACTTTGTTTTTTGTAAATGAAAGCTTCACATTTTTCATTTTTTTTCTTAAAAGTTGGAAGCCCTTTAAACATTCCTTATCTTTGAAGTTGAGAGAGACTTTCAAAATTTAAATGTCCATATCTTACATGTCACAACCTTATTAGTGAAATATATGTACTTACTACTCCTACAAAGTAAAAATTCCATGGAATAATTGTTCCTTTCATCCTTAACAATTTTCTATATTCATATCCCGTCATGAATTTTTTCATACTCTATATGGTTGAGTTGATTTTGACCAAACCATATTCCATAATAACTTGATGTCTTGCTTGTCAAATAATGACTAAATAAAACATATTATTTTTGAAAGTAGGTACATAATAAACATTTGAAATCAAATTTTCTCCAATGCCAGGAAGATAAAATTTTACTACACCTTTTCCACAAGGAGTGTCTAGTATCATTTGCAAGAAAGATTGAATTGAGATGGCAATGTTGAAAATTCCAAAAGAAGTCACGTAGAAAATTCAAGTGTTGTGTTGCTTCTGTTTATAAGATCCAAGCATATTCATAATCACTTTTAAAATAAGTGGAGACCTGTAATGTTGTTGATTCTAAACTTTGAAATGTGGTAAAGACATATTCCGAGCCATCATATTATTGATCATTAGAAAATTGTGCTATGTTTTGATGAAAAATTGGAATTTTTTCAATAGAAGTTCGAAAATCTTCAGAATAATGGCCATCTCTGTTACATATTCTACAAATAATTTGACTTAAATCTATGCCTCTGCCTAGATTTTTTCCTCTACCTCTGCTTTGACCTATGCTTTGAGTTTTTCCTCTACCTTTACTTTGTCCTATTCCTTGATTGTTGCCTCTTCCTTGGTTGTTCCCTCTACCTTGAAAGTTTTCTCTTCTTGAACTATTACTTCTACTGAAGTTTCTCCCTTTGCTTTGGTTTCTACCATGACCTTGTGCACTATGTGTTGTTGGATTTTGACTAAAGTTCCCTCTTCCTCTACCTCTAGAACTATCAATTGATGGTTTGCGTGTAGTGGCTTCTGTGAAGAAGTAATCTTCACCAATATGTTTCTTCTTCCCAATTATTTTTTCATGTTGAGCTAACATTTCACTTAATTCATCAAATTTTAACTTCTCTAAATTTCCAGTTACTTGTAGAGTTTCCTAAAGACAAGTGTATGGAGAAGTAAAACCAACAATCAACACTGTAGTAAGAAAACTATCATCTACTGCTTGCAAACCAACATTTACTATTTCCTGCTTAATGTTCTTAAGTCTAAAATATATTCAAGGAAATCTCCTCCTTCAGTCAATTTCTGTTGGAGCAACTTCAATTGAATATCAAATTTCTTAGATTCAGGTTGTGTATTAAAGAAATATTTAAAATTTCTCAAAGAAGACCAAGCATCAGAAGTGATCAGGAGTTCATAAATTATGCTCAAAGTTCAAAATTACAGGATTGGATTGAAACTAGGATGGTTGCATCAATCTTGTCTTCTTGATTCCAGCACTGTGAATAGTTTGAAAAACTGATGTCGTATGAGGAAGATATTGCATTCTGATCAAATATGACAGGAACAAGAGTTACAGAGATGCGATTCTTTCAATAGATAACAATTATCAGAGTGAAGGATGAACAGTGGTGATCAGATTGAAGAAGCAACAATGGGAGATCAACGAGAGAGATCTCATTGCAGTTGATAAACATCACACATCGCATAGAATAGAGTTTATCGTTAAAGAGTTTCGAAAATTAAATTATATAACTTGTGATGCGACAAGAAGGACCACGTGTTGGCAGAGATCCGGGCACTATCGCACTTCACAAGTGATATGGTTTAGTCTTTAATGGTAAATGTGCAGGAGGCTGATATGCGATAAGTGGAACTTGCAAAATATGCGATGCAACATTGCCATCGCAACTTCGCATCGGTGCATATATTGTTAAACCATTAAAGTTATTTGTTAAACCATGTGATCTACGAAATTGTATGTTTCTCGATCTGCGATCTTGCATACTCTGCGATCTGTGATATGTTTGAATGCGATATTGCGACATTGTCTGGGTTCTAAGTATTATGGCCGCTGTGCATTAAAGAGTTTATGTGGGCCACAGTCAGAGCCTAACCAATGTCAACAAACCATAATCCATGTTAAACTGCAGTCAGGAGTGGAGGTTCCGCTAACTGTCAAGACGTTAATGGTTGGGGTGAGCATGTGGCCATCACCCTAACCATAACAATAATTGCGCGGATTTATTGGCGGAGCAGATAAAGGCATGCTAGATTTGGCGGCCAGCCCTTATTTAACTCCAGTTAACTGGAGTTCTCCACATTTAGTGGAGTTTTCCTAGGATTAAATGGGGAAAAGTGTAGGAGGCTCAATTTTCGGTCATTCTGAGTGAATGAAGAGTCATTCTTGATTAATTGGAGCATTATGAAGCCATTGGTGCAGAGAAAAAAAACATTACCGAAATGTGACTACATGTAATAGAAAATTTTTGAGCATAATTAAAGATGGACAAGCCATTGGCAGATGGACCAACAGATGTAGCATAGGAGGGGTGAAATGCTTCATCATGCCTGCTGTGTAAATTTCATGTGGTGACTTATTTATCTATTTTACACTGCTGTTTAGTGTTATTTAGACTTATTTTATGCTTCTAATTCACTAAAGTTCATCTATAATTCATGGAAAAACTCCTTAATCCTTATGCAAACTAATGAACCAATTATGGACATGTTTTTCAAAATGAAAGACACTTAGCACAACAAAACTAATATAATCATTTTAGATCAGATGGTATAAGAGCTAGAGTTTTTCTCTGGTGTTGTTTAGTGCAACGAATTGTTTAATTGTTTGCAAGTTTTAGATCCTTACAAGGCTCAAGCTCAAAAGGGGAGATAGAAAACTGGTGGAAGTAGGAGGGTCTCAACATGAGCTAAAGAAAAGGAGAGCAAGATTGCCACAATCTCCACCACCTAGTTCACCTCCTAAAGAAGGAGAAGTTCCATTAAGCATGCCTCATGAGGAAGGAGAAATTCATGAAGAAGTTGACCCTAAGGAAGAATAAAGAGTCTTTAGGAAATAATTTCTTGACATGATTGAGATGGTTATAATTCTTTATGAAGAAAGGAATGAGAGACTGGAAGGAGAAGGATCTAAAATCCAAAAGGAAGGACAAGGATCTTCGAGAGGTCAACATGATGAAGACAAGTCAAAGAAGGTAAATGGAGGAAATGGAGGCAATGGAGAGCCACCATATTCACCCTCACCATCATCATCATCATATTCTACCTCTTCTTCAATACAACATCCACAAAAGTCCAAGAGCACTGGTAAATCTCCTTTATTAAAACTTTATTTTAATTTCAAATTGCCAATGTTTAATGGTGAAGTAAATGCAGACAAGCTAGATAATTGGATTCGACAATTGGAGGTCTATTTAAGAATATAAAACATTCAAGATGATGATACAAAAATTCAATTAGCTTCTTTGAGAATGGAAGATGCAGCACTAGTTTGGTGGGAAGCCAAGATAGAGGAGGAAATCAAGAAACATGGTAAGATTGTTCTATCATGGTTAGATTTTATTGCTGCTATTAAACGACAGGTTTATCCATTAGCTCATATGAAAAAATCCATCATGAACTAGTAGAACTTTAGGCAGTTAAAGGAACAAAATGTGCAAGAATACACCTAGGGAAATTCAACATGAGATTCGGTTGTAGCAAGATTGTCCTCTTCCAATGTATCGCATGTTGATAATGGAGAATGCTGAAATAAAGAGGCATATCAAAGAGATGTTGGATAAAGGTATCATAAGGCCAAGCACCTCGCCATGCGGTTCATCCATTGTCTTGATACCAAAGAAAGATGGGACTTGGCGCATGTGTGTAGATATTCGAGCTTTGAACAAAATTATGGTAAAAAATCATTATCCACTCCCAAGAATAGATGATTTTCTTGATCAGCTGAAAGAAGCAAAGTTTTTCACTAAGTTATATTTACGAAATGGATATCATCAAGTAGGAATTGCAGAAAGTGACATATGGAAAACTGCATTCAAAACCAAACAAGGACTCTTTGAGTGGCTAGTTATGCCTTTTGGTTTATGTAATGCACCAAAAACTTTTATGCGGGTTATGGATGATGTTTTGTGACCATTCCTTGACGACTTTGTTATTGTGTACTTAGATGACATTTTGATTTTCAGCAAAGTAAGAGAAGATCATGTCTTGCATGTAAATAGAGTGCTTGATACTTTGAACAAAAATAAATTGTTTCTTAAGATGTCAAAATGTGAGTTTGGAAAGACTTATTTGGTCTATTTGGGACATATTGTAGGAGGAGGAGAATTGGGGATTGATCCTTCTAAAGTGGAGGCCATTGTGAACTGGCCCACACCCAAAACAGTTACCGAGGTAAGAAGTTTCTTAGGTGCAACTCAATATTGGAGGAAATTTATTACTAACTTTTCTTACGTCATATATTCTATGCATGCAGTGACAAGTATGAAGAAATGATTCCAATGGGGAGGCAAACAACAGTAAGCTTTCGAAGCTTTAAAAGGCAAGATTAGTTCAGCTCGAGCCCTTGCACTACCAAATTTGAGACAACCATTCTCGATACAAACTGATGCTAGTGATTATGCCATGGGCGTAGTCCTTTTGCAGCATGGTAAGCCTATTGCCTTTCATTCAGAAAATTTTAATGGTGCTGTGACTAATTATCCTACATATTACAAAGAGCTATATGCATTGGTAAAAAGTGTCAAGAAGTGGAAACACTACTTGATGGGTAAAGAGACTATTGTACACACCAATCACCAACCATTATAGTACTTGCAGTCACAAACAAAATTGCACCAATCGAGACATTTCAGGTGGATGGGATTTCTTCAACAGTTTCACTTGGTTATAAGGTACAAAAAAGGTATATATAATAAAGTTGCAGATATGATTTCGAGACCAATCATTAGTGCTTCTACTTTACTCAAAAATGATTCTGTTGTACATGAGAGTTACATAGAACAATATGCACATAAAGTTGATTTCAAAGATGTGTATGTAGTTTGAGTGAAGGGAATCAAGTTGAAGAAAGAGATTATCACATGCATAACAATTTGTTGTTTCATTTGGGAAAGCTATGTATTCCACAAGGAGAGAGGCTAAGTGTCATGAGAGAAGCTCATTGTTCTCTTATTGCTGGACACTTTGGGGTAAGAAAAACAGTGGCACATCTACAGAGGTATTGTTATTGGCCTCACATGATAGATAGTGTGTCAAGTTTTAGAAGAGGTTGTTCTATGTGTGAAACAAGTAAGCCTAGTAATAGGAAGCTTGGATTGTACACACCACTACTGGTACCATCAAGACCATGGGAGAGTGTCTCCATGGACTTTGTTGGAGGTATACCAATATCAAGAAAGCAACATGATTATATTTTTGTAGTTGTGGATAGATTTAGTAAAATGCGTATAATTATGCCATGTAAGAAGACCATTACCGCTGAAATTTATTTTCAAAATGTTTGGGTTCATTTTGGATTGCAAACTTTTATTGTTAGTGATAGGGATTCCAGGTTCATTGGGATTATCTATGGAGAATGATGGACACAAAATTGAAAAAGAGTACTGATTTTCATCCACAAACAAATGAACAAACCGAAGTGGTGAACATAATAGTTGTGCATCTATTGAGAGGATATTGCAGCAAACATCCTAAGTTGTGGGATGAACAACTGTATTACATTCAACACACTTACAATCGGGGAAAACACTCTTCAACACAAACCTCACCTTTTGAAGCATGCTTTGAGTATTTTCCAAAATCGCCATTAGACTTCATCTTTGGGAATGATGTTGCAAATGATGGCCATAGTGATATTGATAAGGCTCAAAATTTCATTGAGAAAATTCAGATGATACATCAACAAGTTCAAGAACAACTTGAGAAAAGTCAAATAAAATACAAAGTGAGGCATGACAAACACCAGGTTGATCACAAGTTTCAAGAGGGAGATGAGGTATGGTTGCACATTAGAAAAGACATGATGTAAGGGGAAGGTAAAAAACTCAAACCCATTGACTATGGTCCTTTCAAAATCATAAAAAAAGTTGGTAATAATGCATTCCAACTTGATTTTCCTTCTTACATGCAATTTTATTCAATTGTTAATGTCGAAAAATTACTCTTGTATGAGCCTCCTTTGATCGATGACCAAGGTAGTGATGTTTAACTACCTTCTATTGAAGATTTATTGCCAAAATTTCTGGATGAGCTCAAAGAAGATACAATTCTTGACAGGAGAACAAGAGCATAAAAAAGGGGAAGTGTTGACTACCTTTGAGTTGGTCCCAAAGGCACTAAACCAAGAAAGGAAAAATGGTTGGAGATTGGAAAGGTGAGGGAGTTGTACCCTCATCTAATGAACATGTAATCAAGTATTTTGGTGTCCAAAGATTCCCAATGTGGAGGAATGATCAAGAGTTCATAAATTTTGCTCAAAATTCAAAGTTACAAGATTGGATTGAAACTGTAGATCTTGTCTTCTTGATTCGAGTGCCATGAATAGTTCGAAATATGGCAGCAACGAGAGTTATGGAGATGTGACTCTTTCAATAGATAACAAGTATCAGAGTGAAGGATGAACAGTGGCGATTAGATCACAGAAGCAGTAGTGGGAGATCAACGAGAGAGATCTCATCGTAATTGAGAAACATTGCACATTTCACATAACAAAGTTTACCATTAAAGAGTTTCACAAGTTAAATTATATAACTCGCGATGTGACAAGGAGGACCACATGTCAGTGGCGGCCTAAGTGCTATCACACTTCACAAGCGATACAGTTTAGTCTTTAATGGTAAATGTGTGGGAGGACGATATGCGATAAGTGGAAATTGTGAAATAAGCAATGCGACATTGCCATAGTAACTTCACATCGATGAATATATTGTTAAATCGTTAAAGTTATTTTTTAAACCATGCGATCTGCGAAATTGTATGTTTCCCGATCTGCGATTTCACATACTCTGCGATTTGTGATATGTTTGAATGCGATATTGCGACATTGCCTGGGTTATAAGTAGTATGGCCATTGTGCGTTAAAGAGCTTATGTGGGCCACGGTCAGAGCCTAACCGACATCAACAAACCACAGTCCACGTTAAATTGCAGTCAGGAGCAAAGGTTCTACTAACTGTCAAGACATTAACGGTTGGGGTGCGCATGTGGACATCACCCTAACCATAACAGTAATTTCACGACTTTATTAGAAGAGTGGATAAGGGCGTGCCAAATTTGGTGGCTAGCCTTAATTTAACTCCAGTTAACTAGAGTTCTCCACATTTAGTGGAGTTTTCCTAGGAGATATTGGGAAAAAGTGTAGGAGGCTCAAATTTCGACCATTCTGAGTGAATGAAGAGTCATTTTTGACTAATTGGAGCATTCTAAAGCCATTGGTGCAGATAAAACAACCATTAGAGCACTGTAAATACATGTAATAGAAAATTTTTGAGCATAATGAAATATGAACAAGCCATTGGGAGTTGGACCAACAGATGTAGCCCAGGAGGGGTGAACTGCTTCATCATGCCTGCTATGTAAAATTCATGTGGTGATTTATTTCTCTTTTTTACTCTATTGTTCAGTGTTATTTAGACTTATTTTACGCTTCTAATTCACTAAAGTTCATCTATAATTCATGAAAAAAATCCTTAATCCTTATGCAAAATAATGAACTAATTATGCACATGTTTTTAAAACTGAAAGACCCTTAGCACAAAAAAACTAATACAGTCATTTCAGATCAAGAAGCGTTTTCAATAGGAAATCTCATCATTAACTGAAGATTTGATTAGTGCTAATTCTTTGGCATTTTTAATCTCTCATTTAACTAGTAAAGCCACATCTATCGGTTTATTTGGTTTAACATCACCATCGCACACATCTTGCCAAAATTCATTATAAATCAAAGTGATTGTTTCCATGTCATCTATGTCTTTGCGACTTCAAAAAACGATGCAAAATAACTACAAAAAATGATCTATCGGGACTTGGCCTGGACCCTCGTATAGTCGTTAAAGGAGAAAAATGACTGAGCATTGCACTTGCCTCTAGTCATTTTCTCTAAACAAAAATTACAATGAAAATTTCGAAATTTGATTTTTTACAATGCTCTTGCAAAATTACTCTAACCCCCTAATAGTAAAATTTCTTTGAGTTACAATTTTATCACCCCAAATTTTACAAATTATAAAAATACAATTTTGCCCCTTATTACTCCATATTTTTAAAATTAAAAAAAAAACCTACTCCAAAAATTACAAATAACCCTTATCACTCCATAATGTCAAAACTCACACCTTATTACTCCATAAAAGAAAAATTATAAATTTTAAGCACACCTTATGACTCCACAAATTTACAAAATCGCTTATCACTCCCCCAAAAAGAAAAATAATAAACAAAAAAATCACTTGCATATACCCTATTTATTATAAAAGTAATGAATTACTTGAAAAAAAATTGGAACTTAATTCAGTGTTGATATTTTTATTTTTATTTTTAAATCCATTGAAACTTATGACTACATTTATTCACTGGCTCATCATTTCCACAATGTACATATTTCAACACTCGCATATATGTTGGTATTGCATTGGTCTCCTTTACTCTTACGTTGGTCTCCCACAGCTGAGTTTGGACATGAATCCCACTCTTGTTCCCACAAGTATGAAAGTTGGAATTCCTAATAAGTGTGATGGTGAATGTGCAACGCCAACACCAACTGCAGCCCCAACAACACCACTAGTGCTAACGAAAATGCCAAACGCAACGCCGACCAACACGAGGGATTGTGTCAAAGAGGAACTGCGTAGATTATGTGGGATTGGGAAAGCGTAGATTGCGTTCGATTATGCAAGCATAGACTATGTGGGCAAGCGAGGGAAAAATGAAAACACTCTAAATCAGCAGATAGTCATGCCAACAAATCGTTGAGAAACCAATTAACTGGTGGAGTTTTCCAAAACCTAGTAGAGTTGAAAACTCTTTCTTCACATTAGTTGCAATATTGTAGTTTTGATGCCACAATAATGGAAAAAGTGTCTTGACTTACACAAAGTTTATTAATTAGGAAAACAAAAATTATATAGAAAATTTGCAAGAGTTTACACACTAAATCTCAACACTCTTGCAATCAATTTTTTTTTCTTTAAATAAACTATATGTTCTAACCTATTATAGTTATAGATCACTTATTTAATTAACAAGTGTCCATTTACATTAAATGATATCCTAACAAATCTAGTAACTATTTTCCTAAATTGGAGATGAAACTACACATTTCTAGATGTCATTTCTTTTACAACAATTCTATATTTCTAAAATGAAATGGACTTTCTTTTGCAGAGGCTTAATGGAAAATGAGAAGTTCACACAAGAGAAAGAAAAGATGGATGATATCACAGGTCATGAAAAAAGCCATAATGTGAATATGGAGTTGCTACTACAAGATGCTAAAGACTAGGAATGTGGATGGGTGTTATAAAAAAGGTAAAGGCACAAGTTAAAGCTGAAACATAGGTTGAGTATTTGTGATTATTGAAGAATAGACCATCACACCATCACACCATCACCTAGATTCACCACAAAGTCTTGCACCAAGTCTCTCCCAACTTGTCACTGATAAACTATCTGAATTTCCACATAATTTCCCTAATATCATTGAAACCTCTCCTAATTTCCAAAAAACCTGTTCTCATTCTACCACCCATCACAACCATGATGATAGAAGACAATTCACATAATGGGTCCCTTAGACCCTATACCATCACCCTTTTAATTATTATTTTGTTAATCTCCTCACCCAATTCCATAGAGCAGTATTCATTATATAATTTAAGTTTTAAAATTAATATAAATAATTCAACTACACTTTATTTATAAAATATGATAAAAAGTATATATTTTAATTAAATTTATTTATATTATTAATTAAAATTTTATTATGATATAAATAATAAATCTATTTATTTTTTTATTATAATATAAAATTATAAAATATCAATAATTTTTGCACTTTATTTAAAAATAATATTATTTTACATGTAATAGAATGAATGTAGTTGTGAATTCAAATTAGTACTCAATAACATGTAAAAAAAATATGAACACCATATCATCACGATTATTTGATGTCGGCCAATAAAATGAATATGAAATTTGTATAAACATATATAATAAGTATCAAACCAAAACGAATATTTATATTCTCACAAAAAATAGCTACTGATTTTGCAACGACAACTCTGGTTTTTCACTAAACGAAAGACGAAATGGAAATGGATCTTTTCATGAGTGGCTCTTAAAACAATATCGAAGATGAGCAGAGTTGTCTACGGGTGGATTTTGAGCAGAGCCATCTAAGATTTCTTGCGAGAGAACCATTTATTATGATTAACGAATATGTAGAAGCCCGGCGAAATAGTGACATGGTATTTTGTTCGCAGAGACTACCAGTTACTTCGATGGTACAACCAAATAGAAGAGATGAGTTGTCGGGGAAACATCTGATATCGGGATTGCTCAGACGATCAAATTGGCACGAATGGCGAGTGGAGAACACATGGGAAAGTGTGAACATACAGCGGTTAGACGAAATCTGAGAGGGTGGAGATTATGAATGGGAACCACTGAATTACATTGGTGGCCCAAACGCTGTAAAAAATGCAATGGTTGAAGATGATATGGTTGTTTTGTTCCGAAATATAATGGATTGGAGTCGTCCAGACGGGGATGTTTGGAGCCAGCAAATTGTATGGAGTGGCGATTTTGAAAATTGTGAACGGATACTGCGATCGTTGGAGAATAACAATATTCCTGATTCTCTCATACTCGTTCGGGAAAATTTTGATTTTCATCCCAGAATTTGAGAGGGCAATATATTTCCCGAAATAGGGTTTATCCATCGCTCGCTCCTTTCGTAGCTATTCACTCTTGTGAAAAGGTTCATATCCATCCGGAGCTTGTGGGGAAAGGTGACGGTGAGAGTGACATTGACAGTTACAGTGACAGGTTATTATGCGTAATTTGCCGTGAAGTACTTTCCTGCAAAGGACCTGCAACAGAATTGCCCTGTAATCATATTTTCCGTACTGCTTGTATCTCTCACTGGTTTGAATGTAGAATTTCATGTCCGTTGTGCAGAGATGAGTTGAGCGATAAGTTGAAGTAGCCATCTTCAGCAAAGGGAAAATTCTCGGCCTCATCACTGCATTTTATTAAATGTTCATTTCTAAATTTTGTTGTTTCCATTAAGAGGATTAACATATTCAAGAAATTGTAATTGTATATCGTGTGTAAATATATTTCATAAGATTGAAATTAGTTCTGTCTTTACTTATGATATTATAAGATGAATTATATTAGATATCATTTTTGGGATTCAATTAAGTTATTTTAGTACCATTTTATTTCATGATTTTTGAATAGTTCACTTAACACTCATTGCATTCCGTGATGCTCATAGGGGTGAAGAAGTGGGATTGAAACTAGTGAAATGAATCACATAGGATCAATCATCACTTCCAGGGCTTGCACTCCCAGAAGTCCTCTGGCTCAAGCACGCTTAACTGTGGAGAACTATTGTGCCTCATGAACCATTCAATTTTTTTTTTTTTTTAACAATGAGCACCTAATTTAACATTACATATTATGATATTTTATTTGTGAAGCATATCTATTATTATTATTATTATTTTGTTCTTTTTATCAATAGCCCATGTTCATTTAGCTTATTTTTAAAGACTTATTTGATTACTATTATATTCTTCTCTTTAGGTCTGGGTATAAGCTCTCAAGTATCATTTTTTTGATTTGGTCTAATTCTTTGTTCATTTCCTTTACCAAAACATGTCACATGTCTTCACTGGCCTAATCAAACTGTTGGGCTGTATTTGTGACAACAATGCAATATTTGTACATCTAGGATTCTCAAGAAATTTCCTTCTTTGAACACTAAGCCTCTTATCGCTAATAATTTGATTTATGGGTGTTGTTTCTAAACATACTTTGAAGGCGTTTTTAGCCTGTATGTTGTATCTTTTTGTTCATGGTCATCTTTTACTACTTTTTCATGATCTACAAATATGGAGATTTAACTCTCTTTCATCCATGTTGTCATATGAATCTAGATTTCTCTTATCATGGTATTTTTTATTTTTTTTTGTTCAGTAGTTGTACATAGATCAATGCAACCAATCTGTTCATGAACTAGTACATTCAATCTATAGTATGGCATGCCAGTCTTTAGGTACAAGAAAGTGTTATATTACTAGTTACCATTTATGTATTCAAAAACACAATTTAAAAACTACCAAATTACACATAATATACCAATTTATAAAATGCTAAGACAATCAAATCTTTCTAACTATAAAACTTTTTTCAAATTTTTAATAGTAAAATAGGTTTGTATTTCAAAAAGTTTGATCCCTCTCATTCCATTGAGATGGATCTATAATATTAAATATTTTTTTCAACTTTCAACTTTCCATCCTTAAAATATACAATACATTTTCAAGAATTCATGATATTCTTTACATTGTGGCAACTTGAACCTTCATGTCAAAACTTAAAATAAAAACATAAAAAAACTAGTTAATTTTATTACTCTTTAATTTATTATTTATAATTTATAAATGACACAAAACTAAAGCATTTTTATTAGTTAGTCATTTATAAATTATAAAATATTTGGTAATATTTTTGTAAACAATCAAATTTATAATGATTTTAAACTATTTACAAAATTTATTCTCTAAATTTTTTCCTTCTAAATTTTTTCCTACTCCCCTTTAATGAAAGTGCACTTAATTCCTATTACAAATTTATGAAGTTGATGAAAAGAGTATCCATTGGTACCCATTTAACCTAACCTAAAAAATTAGTCTCTTGTATGAAATCAAATAGCCAATGTACGTGTTTAAGAGTACATTTTCAAAAACATGTGATACAATGATTGTTTATTAATCATTTATAAAAAAATTCTATAATTAAATTAAATTTTGATACATTTAAATAAACTTTTAAAATACTAATAATTAAGTTAATTGTTAAACCAAATTGATATTTTATGTCCACTAGTGTACATAAAAAGGTGATAGGGAATTTTGCTAACTAACTCTTAGGTAAATATTGCTTCATTCTATGGGAAAATTTTTAACCATGCTAAAGGCTAGTGTGGCCCAAGCATAATGCCATCCCTAATTATTTTGAGGGCTTAATTGTGTAGACATCTCTAAACTCACATAAGCTAACAAAGAAAAAAATAAAACGGTTTTTTTTTTCTTTGTTATACGGTAAGGAGGAAGAGAGTGAGCCTCTAGAAGAAAAGTAATAGTAGCATGCTCAAAGAGACACACAAGAGCATAAAATGATTGTTAGTTAACCTGCAAAGTAGTTCACAAGACAATAACGATTATAAAACCAAATACAACACACCTTCAACAAGATAAGTACCAAAGCCATGCTAAAATAGTTCAATTTCCTTATACATTTGAACAAAATATGTAACACAAACATCTAAAGAATAGTCTTGCGGCATTCATAATAAATGCATGAAAATGTGTTGCCTCATCTTGCTTCATATATTAAGTAGAAGTGGTAAGTTATAAGTGTACAATACTTCCACATGTGCTAATTAACAACCCCCATTATTTTAAGCAATAGTTACCTTAGAAAATAATGGGGACCCTTTTAATTTTTAGATTTAAAACAAATAGAACCCTTAGAGTAATTCATTAGCACTTAAGTGGAGAAAAATCGCATCATCGCAATCGCAAAACCATAATGAAATATATATAATTCCTAAAGCCATATTTTCAAGCAAATTCTATAAGGAATGCCTGTGGGACCCACTTCCGCCATGTAAGCCATCATATATCGCATTTTTCATTTCCTGCTGTGACGGTCTTATTTTCACCTCTCATATTTCCTCGACGCGATATACTCATCGCATCACGTTCCCGCAAATATAATCATTCTTCTTCCCCCAACCATATTCACCAATGCGATATAGTTCATCACACTTCGCACTCCACCTAATTTCACCGATATTGTGATTGTGATATCGTAATCGGCAAAAATCTAAGCCGATCAATATTTAATGAAGATTTGCACACGAGCAATGCTGCGATGTGACATATCTGGTTTTAATGCAGAAATGATTATATGGGCACAACAACCCATATCAACCATTAATATCATAATTTAATGTTTTTGTCATCCATACATCCATAATCATTTTCTTGTAACAAGCATTCAATTAATATCTTATCAGTGTGCGAAGTCTCATCCATTTGAACATTTCTATTGCTATGGTACATGTGCATATTTTGAAACCAAAAGTTATTTCGCTTATCCTTTCTCTTTTATTTGCTGGCTAGCCCGAATACGCAGAATTCACTGGAGATGTCTAAAATCTCTCAAGAAAGCTAAGAACCATATGGCCCCTGTAAACCCTACTTCCACTACAAATGAGAGAATATAAATGATGTCTTTGTTTACATATACTATGTGTGGACCAAAAAGAGGATCCCCCTCGTGGGAATCCATGTATAAGCTGCTCGAGGATGAAAAAACTCACAAATTTTAAAGAAAATAAACTGTCAATGCTCTCGATTCCTTCGAAGCTACAACTGAAGAATTAGCTAATTATTTCGTACATTGAATTTTTTCTTGACCGAAAATCCTACCATACACTGATTTGGTAAGGTGTATCATTGATAATCTCAATACTAAAGAGAGGACATTTCTTTCGAGCAAAGGAACAATTATTGTTGATTTGAGGCTTCTGCGATTTGTGTTGTTGTTGGAAGATTCTACAAAGAAAAATTATTGGTTCCTTCAAAGATTAAGACCTGAAGCTGATGTACCATATCCCAGACCCCGAAAAGGTCTATGATAAATAATTTCTTGCACAATTCACCAAAGAAAATTAGCTCAAATAGAAACCAATAAAGAAATGGAGGAGTAATCCCAACAAGCAAAAGAATGACGAAAAGAGATTGTACTCTATTGACTCCTTTGCAAGCCCTTGTTGTTATTTCTTTGCGATGATGTCCAGGATTTTGGTCAGCCATACACTACTCGATTTTCAGTAGAATGGGTCCCTCTCATGGAGGCAGTTGCAGATTCCTATGTTATGGACTGGGGAAATATTCTATCTAATAATATTGGCACTCAGATTTTAGAATATAGAAAAAACCACTCCATTTCTTCCAAAATTCCCCCCCCATTCTATATGAGTGCCTATATCATGAATGGTGTGTGTTTTACCTCAGATTTTCTAGCCATGGGCTCGAAATGGACTACCCAAGACCCTGTACCTATTCATATATTTCATAGTATGTTGTGGGAATCTAAGTATGAGAACCATTTAAAAAAATATTTACATGGAGTTATTCTATCGTTGTTCTAAGCTGTTTTTAATGAGAAAGCCCCCAGACTCTCAAAAGACGCCCAAGCTAGTTTTTCCTTTATAGGAAAATGATTTGGTGAAGAGCTATTCACCTATGTCTAAGTATTTGGGAGTTTAGCTTGACCACACGTTTTTCCCTTGCATGTTCTTGACAAGCTTCTCGCAAGAGAAGTTGCATATCAGACTGTTGGAAACAGCCTAAACGGATTTCTGAAAAAGGCCTAGAAAGCGTCATGGCGTTCTTTTACTATTAATTGTGGTGTTTATGGACTTGATAATTACACACATGCTATTGTAGAGATTGTTTAGATTGAATGTTTGAAGTTATTTACAATTCCAAACAGGAAGTATGATCCAATTAAAGTTGCTAATAATTTCACTACACAAGTGAAGATTAGGCATTTTGTGCACAAAGACGATGATTTTGATGACCTAATTGAGTCTGTCAACAATTATCCCACAGTTCAAAAGTTGGCATATTTACGTCTCCATCCACAACAATTGTTGAAATTTAAGCAATATAGGAATAAGAGATTGGAAGAAATTCCATTCAAAATGTTGGATGTTTCACAACCATTAGCTCATAAGGATAAAAAAAGTGAATCGGAAAGTAAGGATACTGAGGTCTTTATCAGAACAAACCTAGATAAATCAGTCGAAGTTCAAACTATGGATTTGAATTTCCTAAGTAATACAAAGGATGTTTGGAAGGAGTTTGATATAAAACTCTAGGAAGAACAAGTAGCTACAGTTAGTGATCAACAAAAAATTGTGCATACTCCACAAAATAAAAGCCAGGACTCGTTCACTGTTGAGCCCTCTGACAAATTATTAAGCACATAAAGAGCGGAATTCATCCTGGCCTTCCCCACCATCGAAATTGCTCATAACATTAAAGAAATCACTCCTTTGGACATTTTCAACAGTCCAAAACACAAGGCAGTTATGAGACGACAAAAGAAAAGAAGAAGATCGGAGCAACCCCAACCCCTTGTACAAGGAGATGTATCAATGGATATTGTTTGGAAAGACACTCAGGCAGATCCTTCGTAGGATATAACCCACCTAACTAAGTTCTCCGGAGCTTATGCTTCTGCAACCATTGAAAAAGCATCAGAAGTTCAACAATCGATGAAACAAAAGGATGAGAAAATCATCCAACTTGAACTAGAGCTACAAGTTGAGAAATAAAGTGTTAGTCAATAGTTACAAGTACAAACCATACAAATTTAGGAGAGCATGGACCAGTTAAAAATTCAACATCAGAATGATATTAGTTCCAAGGATATTCAAATTCATCAGTTGTAGCTCTCTATTGAGCAAGTAAAATATAAACCGAAGATTGATGAATTAAAAAAAGAGGCCTTAGAACTAAACACTTTATTGGCATAGTAACAGGTTGTTTTTTTTTAGAAATTATGAAATATCCTTGAATTGTATGAAGAGAGCGATTCACTTGTAAATCACATTGCAAATATGAGGATTAGTTTTGATGATATAGATGATAAGGTCTCCTAGTTTGTCACCTGGCAGGATTCTGCTGATGGACGAAAGGCCAACCTACCCAGGATCAAGGATTCAAAGAAAAAAATATTATTTACAGACTCGGATATATAGCTGAAGCATGCAGAGAGAGCCATTTCTAGGGTAAAGGATGTTGCTACTAACATTGTGGAAAATGTTAGTCAAAATATCATCACAACAAACCTTATTGATAGATGTTCTCCCAGTGCATTTCCTTTAGTGAAAGACTTGATAAGGCAGTGGCAAGAAATGCGAAAGGTAAAAGAAGAAATATCCTGAAGATGGAAAAGATGGATTGGGAGAAATATTGGAGATATTTAGTAAAGCCTCTCAACTAGTGGCTTATGCTACACTGTCTCACAGATACATCCTACTACATTCTTTCCCCACTTTCTGATGTTGTTTTACTTGGATAGCTACACATCAGGCCAGGCCAATCTCCAGAGGCTAAGCCTATGCTTAATATCCTTCAGTTGAAGGAACAAATGGAAAAGGAGACATGAGGACAATCCTCGAGCAAGTCATCCCTTTAATTTCTATTGTTGTTTTAATTCCACTTACGTTAAGGAGGGTTGTTTTAAACCTCCTCATATTTTTATTGTAATAACTATTTTAAGACTTATTATTTTTATATTTAAACCCCTTCATGTATTTGAAGAAGGGGTCCTGAAATTTTGAAAAGAAGACTTTACAGATGTTGCACTTTTGTACTCTTGAAGTTTTATGAATATAAAAGGCTAGACCAAGTATTATTTCTCAAATGAGCAGAGTGAACATATACATGGTACTTTTATCCTATGTGTTATATTTTTCTTCAAATGAGAAATAATTACTTATCTTATGATGTTTTGTTTCATGTATCTATTTGAATACAATTTGACATTAATTCACTTCTGAACATGTTACACTGTTATCATTGATACATATGCAATATAGGAATTTAAAAGCTGCGATATAAGATTTATTCAATTGATTTAATTAAATTAATTATCTCAAACATTTTCATATCTCTAAGTATATGTCTGATCTTTATTTGCATCCACTAAAAGGTTATTTTTGTAGATCGCACAGAGAATAGATTTCATCTCAGGATATATAGTAGATAGATATATTTTTTATTGCAAGCTTGCTAATATTTCCATATATCAAGTTCCACATAGTGATAAAACCATCCATTCACTTGAATTATATGAAATTGTGAAACTGGTCCCATAAATCCATTCGGAGCCACCATTCAAAACGGAAAAGGGACGATTTTTAAGTCCCCGACCAGGTATGTTTCCCTGATGTTTTTGCATCGATTTTTGAGGGCTCAACATTTTTGGTGCTAGAAGGAGGGCCATATGACTATGAATGGCACCAAAGATTAATCCAAAAATAAAAGACCATCAGAAGATTCATTCTCCCTCAAAGTCCACAACTTCTAGTCCTGGTTCAAAATCTCCTACTCATAAATTAGAAGTTGTCCAATATCCTCCCAAATATCCTAGTTCTGGAGTTGATAAATATATTGTTTATTAAAATATTGCTAATATTTCCATCTATAAAGTTTCACATAGTGATAAAACCATCCATTCACCTCAATTATACCAAATTGGGAAACTGGTCCCATAAATCCAGTTGGAGCCACCATTCCAAATGGGAAAGGGACAATTTTTAAGTCCCTGACTGGGTGGTTTTTCCTGATGTTGTTGCACTGATTTTTGGGGCCTCAACACTACAGTAGTCCCAAAATTCAATTTTATTGAGTTATGAGGGTGTATTTATAACAAATTAGGTGACTCTCTGCCTCCAATGTGACTCTTGACCTCCCTCGTGACTCTTGAGCTTCTACAATGAATTTTCGAATTCTTACGTGACTTTGAGGTTTTATATGAATTTATAAATTTCTAGTGACTCTTCATATTCCATGTGGGATCCTTGGGTATTCCACACATTTTACATTTTCTCATTTGGATAATTACAAAATTACATTCCACAAATGATGTGGCAGTGACACTATGACACATGTGACTCTTAAAATGACTCTTGTACAAGCCATGACTTGGAAATTATGACATGGAACTTCATGATGATGTGGCATTACCAAGCTACTCTCCTTGCTACATTCCCTTCAATAATCATGACAAATCTTACATTTATTTCATCTTCATCCTCTAGAAGGTTGATTGATATGGAGTCTTCATATGATCTTGATCTTTGATATTTTTCAGTAAGTTAGTGTCCATTCATCTTCTTGCTTGATGACTTATTCATGGTTCCAACCTCACAAGTGTCTTCTAGCATAGTCTCCTTCTCTTCCTCTTCGAGCATCATCCTGTCATGTAAAGATATAGTACTTGTAAGTGGAATCCACTCATGACAAGACGCCATCATTCAATAAAAATCCTAATCTATCTTGCTTTATGAAAACAAATAATTAAGTTGGGGCTAGGCACTGGACATGGAAGAAGAATCAGGGATTGTGTAGTGCGTAGTACTAGGGGCCATGAGTGATGGACTAAAGCATGGTATTGTGCAATGAGCAGTTTTGGAGACTTATGCATGATGACTGCATAGTTAAGGAGCTCAATGAGGAATTCATGAGCCTTGAAGTTTCCCAATACGTAGTATAGGAGAGAGAGAGGCCTATGATTTCATAATTTCATATCTTAAGGAGGCTCGAAGACAAATTGAGGCTTTCTAGTGTGAAATGCATAGAAGAACAAAATTAGGATTTGTTTTTCTAAAATAAAAGGTTAAAGCTAACAATTTTATGTATGTTGATGGATTAAATCATAACTTTTTGAGTGTTAGTCAAATGTGTGATCAAGGAAATGAATTTGTCTTTCGATCAAAGAGTGTGTGGTTCGTGAACTTGACACATGAAAGACCTTTAATAAAAGGAAAAAGAACACCAAACAATATGTATATACTGAAAGTTGGCCAAGAGAAATATTATCTAGGTAAATCTACATAAAACTAGTTATGGCACAAAAGATTGGGACATCTGAGCTTTTATCAAATAAGTAAATCAAGCAGGCCCAAAGCTGTTCATGATCTACCCAACATCACTTTACCCGAAATTACCATATGAAAATCACGCCAATTCGGTAAGAAAACCAGGGTTCAATTTAATGCCAAAGAAGGATCAGCAAGTAAGCCTCTTGAACTTATACATACTGATTTGTGTGGACATGTAAGGAGAAAGCCACCTCATGGGGAACATTACTATATCTTAATCATTGATGAATTTTCTAGAATGTGTTGGATCGGTTTATTGAAACATAAAGATGAAGCATTTGAAAAATTTAAGGTCTTAAAAGCTTTACTTGAAAATAAATTAGATCTAAAAATCAAATGTCTTAGATCTGACTGAGGAGGAGAATATATATAAGATGAATTATTTGATTTCTGTGAACAATATGGCATAAAGATACAATTTTCTGTAGCTAGAACTCCGCAACAAAATGGCATGGCAGAAATAATGAATACAATAGTTCAACAAATGGCTCGTGCTATGATTTATGAATTTGGGACTCTTGACACATTTTGGGGTGAGGCTTCTCATACTACAGTAAATATTCTCAACAAGGCTCATGTTCATGTAAATAGTGATAAAACTTTTTATGAACTCTGGTATGGAAATACTCCCACTGTGAAGCACTTTAAAGTTTTTGGAAGAAAATGTTTTATAAAATATAATGACGAAAAATGTGGAAATTAGTATACACTAAGCATGCATACATCCAGATTCCCTTGATCTCACAATATTTAACTTCTTGCAAAATACAAAATCATTCAACTATAAATCTCTTGTGGCAAATTAATTGCAAACACATGTGAAGCATAAATAAAAACAATCGCACATAACACAGTTGTTTAATGGGAAAGCCTGAAGCTGAAAACCCAAACTATCATATATTATGTATCATGGAGATCATGTAACGATATCATACAAAGCTTAGTACATCAAGCTCTCAGTACAATCAATCATCACACACCAACATAGAAGAAATCTGCAAATCCATGCACCGATCTCTGCCCTCCTGCTAGCCTGCCTCCACTACGCAATCCCTGCTGAAGAATAGCTATGAATGAATTCAAATTTCCCTTTCCTTGACTGCGCAATCCTAATTGGCAACTCCAATGTGTGTGTGGTGCAATCAATGCATCACTATAGTCACAACAAATAGTCTATCTTGCCCTTTCACCTATCTCTCCACTGGGTCTCCACTAGAACTGACATGCACTGTAGTTAACTGCTGTTTTTTTCAGTTGATTAATGAGTTATTATTTATGAATTAATTAACTAATTAATTCACTCCACTCTCATTAGTGTATCATTCAGTTAGACTAGATACAACTAGCTCAACTGAGTCTAACTGAGTTAAACTGAATAAAACTCCATGAACTACTCTTCCAATTCTGTCATAACTTTGCCACTTTAGTTCTAACTGAGTCCTCCATGCATGAACCACCAGTAAACCCTAGGAATTGCATAGTTCCTTTAGCCCACTGATTTTCCAAATCTGTGCACTGAAATTAAGTGCTCCAAGAGAATAGGTTGTTGTTTATTGTCAGATTATTATTAAGAGCTAATAATAATTGACACTTTCATTTTTAGATCGACGACCTATAAATAGAATTCACCCAATATTCTAAAAATGGAATTTCATCTATTTTTCCAATTTGACCAACCATCCACAAATAGCATCCTGCAACTTCTGAAATATGATCACCATGTCTAAAAATAGACATAATCTAAAAATAGACTTGTGCCAAAAATAGCATGCGGGCACACTTAGTGAAGGTGACTCTTTTCACTAAGCTCATCATCTTGTTGAATCTCAACACTCCCTCTCAACAAGCAGGTAATTTCATTCCCTACACCGATCCCGCCTCTATGGTATCTTATATTCTTCTCTGTGGAGCGCCTTCGCTGAACATTCGCATCCCGATCCTCCAGGAATGTATTTCAGCAACACATCCTCTACCATGCAATTCCCCTTATATGATGATGTATCGGATATCAATATGTTTAGATCTATCATGAAACACAAGATTAACCGAGATTTTAATGCAAATCGATTATCACAATGTATCACCCAGAGGATCTAAACGTGAATCGAAAAAAACCAGGATCTTCCTCATCTAGATAGCCTCACATGTAGCTTGACTTACCGCCATGTATTCTTCTTCCCTTGAACTGAAAAGCCACGCATCTTTGTTTCTCATACCAAGAAACTGTTTCAAGAGATCCAACACCGAATATATATTTGCAGATGTGCTCTTTCGTCCGTTGGGCTCCCGCCCAATCTACATTCGTGAAGCCATGCAACTACCTCATTAGAGAGTCCGTACCATAAACCATACTTAGGTGTGCCCCATACTCAGGTGTGCCCCCGAGATATCTCGAGAGATTCTTTCTTGCCTTCCAAAAGAGCTTGGTAGGTCTAACCATCCTCAGAAAGTCAAATTCACCGCATAGCATATACGTCCTGGGTCTTGTAATAATCACAGAAAATACATGAGTTTTAACCCACCAACCGTCAATAAACAAAGGCATCCACTACCACCATGTGGTGCATCCTCTTTCCTCCAATTCTCCTTGGGAAGAGGAGTGTGTTTAGCGCAGGTTTACAGCCCCTTGCATGTGAAATGCCCCTCCAAGATTTCCTGGGCATACTTGCTCAGAGACACAAACACCACCTTCCCGCTGCCATATTTCCAATCCAATGAAATAATGAAGGAGGCCCAAATCCTTCATCTCAAACTCCTTTGCAAGATCTGCCTTGCATGAGTGTATCAACTGCTCATCACCCATTAGTATTAAATCATCAACATAAAGAACAATGATTAAAAGCTTACCCTCCACCACAATTTGGTACAAGATTTCATCCACCTCACTCTTGGTGAAGCCAAGTCCAGTGAAATAGCTATTGATCTGAGTGTACCAAGCATGTGGTGCTTGCTTCAGCCCATATAGTGCTATTTTAAGCCTGCACACATGCGACTCACTGCTAAAGATCTCAAATCCTTTAGGTTGCTTAATGTACACCTCTTCCTCAATGATCCCATTAAGGAACACAGTCTTCACATCCATCTGATGAATGTGCCAACCCATTTGCGCTGAGAGAGAAAGGATGGTCCTTATGGAAGAATACCATGCGACAGGTGCAAAGGTTTCTTCATAATCAATCCCCTTGATCTATGAGAAGCCCCAGGCAACAAATATTGCCTTATACTTCTCTATGCTCCCATCAAAAACTTTCTTTACCTTGTAGATTCATCTTGATCCTACAATTTATTTTCCCACCGGCCTTGGAACAATATCCCAAGCACTGTTTCTGACAATGGAGTCATAATCCTCCACCATGGCATCTACCCATGTGGGCTCCTGCACTGCTTCTTCAAAAGAAGATGGCTCTGTCACAATACGCTTTCTCATAAGAGCCATGTATCCAATAAATAGGTCAGGTGACTGTCTCTGTCTACACTGTGATGTAGGGACTCCTACATTCTGTGCCACATCAAGCTTTAGCCTCTCTGCTTCTGTGGTATGCTTTCTACCTTGTTTGATGTTTGGTTCTGCATGAGTGGACTCCTCCACCCCATGAATATCCTACTGTGGCTGATCCACATATATAGGCTCATCTTTGGGAACAAGAAGTTCCTCCTCTGCATGCAAGTGTAGCTCCCTCTCAAGCGACAACTTCATGGCTTTCACCTCATTGAATTTTATATCCCATCGCACCATAGTCATCTGACTATCTAGAAAATACACACGATAATTATGGGGTGTTTCTGTGTAACCCACAAATATCCTAACTTCTGCAGTCGACTCCAACTTCTTCCTTGCATCCTTTGTCACATGAATGTAAACAGATGAGCCAAAAATCTTCAAATGAGAAATATCAAGATTCTTACTAGTAAAAGCTTATTCAGGTGTACTCATGCGAAGTAATCTATGAGGACAATGTTTTTTCACATAAACCATAGTGTTACATGCTTCCGCCCACAAGTGCATCGGTAGGCCTTGGTCATGTAGCATCACTCGTGCAGCACCCACAATCATTCTGTTCTTCCTCTCCGTGACCCCATTCTGTTGTGGGTTATGAGGCACTATGAGTTCTCTTCGATTCCTTCATTGCTATAGAAGTCTTTGAATTCACCCGAGATGTATTCACCACCATTATCGCTCCGTAGAGCTTTCACTTGCTTACCCGACTCCTTCTCCACCAATGCTTTGAACTCACAGAACTTTGAGAACGTTTCACTCCTATTCTGCATGAAGAAGATCCAACATCTACAAGAATATTCATCAACAAATATAACATAATACCTCTATTTTTCTGTTGAAGTAACTGAGAAAGGTCCACACACGTCTGTGTGAATTCTCTCCAGGATCACCGAAGCATGGTTCTCCTTCTCATGGAAGGTGGTCCTCACAAACTTACCCATAGTACATCCCCTGCACTGATTTTATTGCGCAAGAGTACCGTTGGGAAGTCCAATAGAAATATGCTACAAAATATTCAAAGCGCAATGGTGAAGATGGCCTAATCTCCTGTGCCATAATTCACCCTCATCCTGGCTCACCACTTCTTCTGATTTTCCCACCATTACAGCGCAGCCATCTACCTCCAGCTTATAGAGATTCTTAATTCGAACCCCTATATTCTTGGTTTGACCTGTTGTTTTATGTCGAAGGAAGGCTTTTGCCTCACTGAAAACAACATCATAACCTTTGTCTTCCAACATTGCGACTGAGACCAAGTTCTTCTTCAGACATGGAACATGCATAACATCCTTCAACAAGAATGTATTACCAGACTCCCTCTCAAAGGTAATGGTCCCAATGACGGTCACACTATATCGACCATCGTCACCCATCTCTATATGCATCTGGAGGTCCTTCTCCTCCAAGTCACTACACAACTCCTTGTCTCTCGTCATAAGGAAAGATGCACCACTATCATGATACCACACTGATCCCATATAGCTTGAAACCAAGCATGCGATCAAAGATAAATTAAGTTCAAATTGCGAGGCTAAGGCCTCTCCAGTTGCAGCTCGAGAAAATTTCTTGTTCTTCTTCTTCTGTGGGCAGTTAGTGGCGAAATGCCCATGTTCGTGATAGTGAAAACACTTCACTTTGGACAAATCCTACTGCTTGCTTTTAGCATCAGATTTTGAAGGAAATTTCTTCCCCTTCCCCTTCCTTGCTTTGGCAGCGAAAGCGCAATTCTCTTCATCTTCATTCTTCGATGAAGAGCTATCCCTGGTACCCCGCCTTATCTCCTCCTGCACAAGATCTGACCAAATTCACTCCCATCCCGACAGCTTCTCTCATCCATTGACAAAGTCTTCGTAGCAATGCCAACTCTTTAGAAGCCCAAGGAGAGCCAAGCTCACCAAGTATTCATCATCAACAGTAACCCCCACACTTCCCAGTTCATCCTTGCAATGGACAAACTCTGTGAGGCATTTTGGAATACTATCGCCCTTCTCCATTTTTATTTTTCTAAGCTTGTCTTTAAGCGCCAACTTCCTTTGGTCGCTTCTGCTTTGGAAAAAGTCTGTAAAATCCTTCCACATTAAGAATGGAGTGGCTTTCCCATGAAGGCTGGACACAATATGGTCCTTCACATATTCCAACATAATTCTTCTTGTCTTTTCTTTCTTCTTTTGCCATGCGTCAAGTAATGCAGCATCACTAGATCCCGGCTTAGGAACATCGCTATCGATGAACTCCTTTAGTACATTATCCTCCAAAACTGCCTCCATCCTATCCTTCGACGCTATGTAATTCGAGCTCCCATCAAGGGCATACTCCAATCGCAACCCATTGAAAGACATTTCAATGTATACTCAACTTCTGCACCAAGAATTTTCTGTAGCAAATTCGAATTGTTCACCAGCACAAACTCAACAATTCTTCACAATTGCAATATTCAAGAATTAACACTACTTTGATACCATGTAGAAATTAGTATACACTAAGCATGCATACATCCATATTCCCCTTGATCTCACAATATTTAACTTCCTGCAAAATACAGAATCATTCTACTGTTAATATTTTGTGGAAAATTAATTGCAAACACATGTGAAGCATAAATAAAAACAATCACACATAACATAGTTGTTTAACGGGAAAGCCTAAAGCTGAAAAACCCAACTATCATATATTATGTATCATGGAGATCATGTAAAAATCTTATACAAAGCTTAGTACATCAAGCTCTGAGTACAATCAATCGTCACACACTAACATAGAGGAAATCTGCAAATCCATGCACCGATCTCTGCCCTCCTGCTAGCCTACCTCCACTATGCAATCCCTGCTGAAGAATAGCTCTGAATGAATTCGAATTACCATTTCCTTGACTGTGCAATCCTCAATGGAAACTCCAATGTGTGTGTGGTGCAATCAATGCATCACTATAGTCACAACAAATAATCCATCTTGCCCTTTCACCTATCTCTCCACTGGGTCTCCACTGGAACTGACATGCACTGTAGTTAACTGCTGTATTGTTTAGTTGATTAATGAGTTATTATTTGTGAATTAATTAACTAATTAATTCACTGCACTCTCACTGGTGTATCATTCAGTTAGACTAGATACAACTAGCTCAACTGAGTCTAACTGAGTTAAACTGAATACAACTCCATGAACTACTCTTCCAACTATGTCATAACTTTTCCACTTCAGTTCTAACTGAGTCCTCCATGCATGAACCACCAGTAAACCCTAGGAATTGCGTAATTCCTTCAATCCATCGATTTTCCAAATCTGTGCACTGAAATTAAGTGCTTCAAGAGAATAAGTTACTGTTTATTGTCAGATTATTATTAAGAGCTAATAATAATCGACACTTCTATTTTTAGATTGATGATCTATAAATAGACTTCGCCCAATGTTCTAAAAATATAATTTCATCTATTTTTCCAATTTGACCAACCATCCACAAATAGCATCTTGCAACTTTTGAAATATGATCACCATGTCTAAATATAGACATAGTCTAAAAATAGACTTGCGCCAAAAATAGCCTACGGGCCCACTTAGTGAAGGCAACTCTTTTCACTAAGCTCATCATCTTTTTTAATCTCAACAAAAAACTTGGTAAGTTTTAACCTAGAACAGATAAGGAACATTTCTTAGTTACTCTTCTAGAAGTAAAGCATACAAATGCTACAATAAGAGACTTCGGAAGACTGTTGAAAGTATTAATGTTGTTATTGATGAATCTCTCACAGCTCCCAAAAGGGAAATAAAAACAAACGAGGATGATGATGATTAATGTTTTCCCTCATCAAATAACAATAATAAAGAAGGAGAGCCTAATGAAGCACCAGAAGAAAATATATTAGAAAGAGAAAAGTCTCTATCCATGTATGTTCAAAAGAATCATCCAGAATCTCAAATTTTGGGAGAAAAGGAATCGCGGGTACAAACAAGAAGAACTCTTGTAGAATATCCCAGTTATCTAGCATTTTTATCCACCATTGAACCGCAAAATGTAATCAAGCTAGTAAATATGAATGTTGGATTGAGGCCATGAATGAAGAACACGATCAAATTGAAAAGAATAATACTTGGGAATTGGTTCCAAGACCTCCTGCAAAAAATGTTATTGGAACAAAGTGGATATTCAAAAATAAGTTAAATTAAAATGGTGATGTAATTAGAAACATAGTTAGACTTGTTTGTAAAGGGTATGCTCAACAAGAAGGTATAGATTTTGAAGAAAAATTTTCACCAGTAGCCAGACTTGAAGCCATAAGAATTTTTCTTGCATTTTCAAGTTTTCAACAATTCAAGGTTTATCAAATGGATGTAAAATTTTCTTTCCTTATTGGTGATCTGGAAGAAGAAGTTTATATATAACAACCAGAAGGATTCATTATGGGAAATTATCAAAAACTTGTTTGCAAACTTAAAAAGGCCCTATATGGTCTAAAACATGCTCCATGAATATGGTACTACCGTATTGACAAATATCTTCAACAACAAGGTTTCACAAAAGGATCCGCAAATAGTAACTTATACACAAAGATTGAGGATGATAAACTGTTAATTATTGTTGTTTATGTTGATGCCGTCATTTTTGGGAGTAATGAAGAATCCATGAGTAAGAAATTTTCATCTATTATGCAACAATAATTTGAAATATTTTTACTTAGGGAACTAACATATTTTCTTGGCTTACAGGTGCAACAAGAAAAATAAAGCATCTTTCTCTCACAAGAAAAATATCTCAGGCATATTCTGAAGAAGTATGGGATGGAATATTGAAAACTTGTGAGCACTCCAATGTGCACCGGATGTAACCTCAATTCTCATGATGATTCTCCTATGGTAAACCAGCCAGAGTATAGATATATGATTGAAATTCTATTTTATCTAACAAATACTAGACCAAATATCATGCATGCAGTTGGGATTTTTGGATGATTCCAAGCTTATCCAAAGGCATCACATATTCAGGCCATAAAATAATATTCAAATATCGACAAGGAACTCAAGATTTTGGTTTATGGTATCCCAAGGATGTTGATCTTACTCTTCATGCTTACACAAATGAAAAATGGGTTAGAAATGTTGATGATCGGAAAAGAACTACTAGAGGTGCTTTTTATATGGGGCTCCGATTAGTATCCTGTTTCAGGAAGAAACAAAGTTCCATTGCCTTATCTACAACAAAAGAAAAATATGTGGTTGTTGCATCATGGTGCACACAACTTCTTTGGATGATGCTGACATTACAATATATTCAAATTAAATGTTCTCCTCCTATCTCCATCCTATGTGATAATACAAGTGTCATTAGTATCTCGAAATATCCTATTATGAATTCCAAAGCCAAGCACATTCCTATAAAGTATCACTTTTTGCGAGAACAAGTGCTTGAGAAAAAGGTTAAATTGGTGTATGTTCCCTCCAAAGAACAAGTTGCTGACATATTTTCTAAACCTATTCCCGGAGACGCATTGGAATATCTCAGACTCAAGCTGGGAATCGTCTTGGCCTCACTTATCTAATCTGTTTGATTTTAGAAGATTAAATTCGGTACGCAGGTTTCATATTGCATAGTTGTGTAAATACCCGATTTTCTCACTATACAATTGCGTATGGATCCTTCTATCATAAAATATGTGGGTCAACTTTCAGAAAAATATTTGTCATGTTGCTGACATATATGGTTTGGCTATGTTGCTCAAGTATTGATGGGATGCATAGGTTTAGGGGGAGCATTAACCTTGCTGCATATAATACATTATTGGAATTCAGTTGGTTACTGAAGTGTGTTTGATGATCTCTCTCTATTGATGTCCTTTGTTCTTGGCTATAATTTCATATCGGTAATTTGATGTAAGGGTCATGTTGAGACCTATGATGCAAAGATTGTCATATTCAGTCATAGACTTTTTCAAATTTGTAAATCTACTTGGTTGGGTGCTTGAGTAAAATATGTAACCCCACTTGGTTGGGTAATTGATGTATGTATGTGTCCATGGTGATAGGAAAGGTTATAGAGTCTTGCAAATATATTTGAAGCTACAACATGTGTTTAGGGGGAGTATGGTTTGTGTAATGAAACATAGATCTCTACATTCTTGTATCGGTTCAACCTTTTCTCTTGATGTCAAAGGGGGGGAGTAACTTGGTGTTTGAATAATTCTTATGATTGATGTGTCGATCGGGTATCTACACCAACATGGTTGCCATCAACTCCAAAGGGGGATATTGTTGGAATTGTGATGTAATATGTTGTCCTTGATTTAAACCTACTCGATGAGTTACCTTTTGATAGAAACCTATTTGTTAAAGTTGTAAAATTGATGTATCTTTAAGTTAGTTTAGATGTGACAGAAAAAAAATTCAGTGAGTGACATTGGAATGATGAAGGTAAAGTTTCAAGCTGTATATGTAGGTTTGATGAAGGGAACCTACGTATACCCGCAGGTTTGATGAAGGGAACCCAAGTATACATCCAGAATTAGTGTAACTTGGTGTTTGAATACTACTTATGATTGATGTGTCTATTAGGTATCTACACCAACATGGTTGCCATCAATTCCAAAGGGGGATATTGTTGACATTATGATGTAATATGTTGTCCTTGATGGCAACCTACTTGATGAATTTCCTTTTGATAGAAACCTATTTGTTGAAGATGTAAAATTGATGTATTTACAGGTCAGTTCAGATGTGCAAGAGAAAGGAATTCCAGTAAGTGATAGGGGAATGATGAAGGTAAAGTTTAACATCACCATCACACACATCTCACCAAAGTTCATTATAAATCAAAGTGATTTCAATGAGCTATTTGCATGTCTTGTATGTCTTTGCAACTTCAAGTTTTTGAGAATCAAAAAATAAGTTTACCATCTTTGACATGGTAGAAGTAAATGTAAGCACCAAGTTGGATCATGTGCTAGAAAAAAATGAGCAACACATGATGCACAAAACACTACAAAAAATGATCTATCAGGACTTGGCCTTGACCCTTGAATAGTCGTTAAAGGAGAAAAATGACTGAGCTTTGCACTTGGCTTTAGTCACTTTCTCTTAAAAAAAATTACAATGAAACTTTCGAAATTTGATTTTTTTTACAACACCCTTGCAAAATTAATTTAACCCCCTCAAAGTAAAATTGCCTTGAATTATAGTTTTATCACCCCAAATTTTACAAACTATAAAAATACAAATTTTCCCCTTATTACTCCATATTTATAAAAAAAAAAAAAAAAACTACTCCAAAAATTACAAATAACCCTTATCACTCCATAATGTCAAAACTGACACCTTATTACTCCATAAAAGAAAAATTATAAATTTTATGCACACCTTGTGATTCCACAAATTTACAAAATCCCTTACCCCACCCGCCACCACCAAAAAAAATAAAATAAAAAAAAATCACTTGCATATACCCTATTTAAAAACAATTTAATGATATTTTAAAAATCACTGTATAAAAGTGATTTGACGAAAACCTGAAACTTAATTCATCGTAGATCTTTTTATTTTTAAACTTATGGCTACATTTATTCACTGGATCATCATTTCCACACTATACATATTTCAACACTGGCATATATGTGTTAGAGAATCTAATCCCAACCACCTACTAGGTGTCGAAACCATCCATCCAAGTGTCCCAGTGCAGTTTGAGTTAGTCCAGTTTAGTCGAGTTACACTACAGTCTTTTATTGCTGATGTTTCCAATGTAATCTTATTTAAGTAATTCGTAATAGTGATAAGAGCAATCCTTTGCTCCACTTAATTTTAGTTTTCAATTCTTGTCATGGTATCAGAGCTAGTTTGCATAAGACTCCCTAGAAAGTAGCAATAGAGCCAAGTTGGAGTAGCAGAGAGAAGAGGTGAGCTTGCATAAGACTCATTGATAGAGCAAAAGAAGTTTGAGGAAAGTTAGAAGATGCCTCCTACAAAGAAGCATCTGAAAAACGAAAAATCTAGGCGAAGCCAATGCAGAAGGTGTTGGAAAAATGAAATGGAAAAATATTAGCTCAAAATCGGTTTTATTTAAAAAAAAAAATTCAGCATAACACACTTGGGCATGCAAAATAGGGCGTTACTAACATTGGAGTCCAAAGCAACTAGCTACGTTAGTTTCGAATACTTAGAGCGACTCTTCAAGCATGCGGGTCCGGCTTCAAGCACCTACGTTAAAGTGATTTCATTTGATTAAAGTGATTTTCCAAGGTTTCTTTAAGGTATCACTTATTATTTACTTTGAAAAAGCATTCAAAGAATTCAACTTGTCACAAAAATGATTGATGAAGGAATTTTAAAAATCAACAATCTGTACTTGTTTTATTTTTAATGGAATATAAAATGGTTTTTTAAAAGGTTGATTTATAAATTGAAGGAAGGCCATTTAAAAAGGGGATTTGTTGGAAATTTTTGTGAGAGTGAATACAAAGTTTTTTAAGAAATGGATGTTCTTGAAATTATTTTGAAAAAAAGAGCATGAATTTTTTTATTTTTCCAAAGTTAAAAAAAAAAAAAAAAACCTAAATTGATTGTGGGCATTGCAATATTTTAAATAAAATAGTTTACAAGAAGTTTTTTTGTGAAAGTCAAGTAGTGGTTTTACTTGTTGAGTCGTAGTGAGTCAACACTCAACAAATGAGAAAAGCCAAGAGGCTAAAGCGACAATAGAAGATGTTTGAGATATTTTTAGACCTGGAAGTGAAGAGGCAAAATGACGCAGTTGCATTAAAATGCATAAAAGAATCTGTCGATGATAGCATTCTCCCTCTTATCTGAGATGCCAAGACAACCAAGGAGGAATGGGATACCCTTGAGAGGTGTTTTGGAGCAAGGGGGAGCATTGAAGTTGAAGAGGAAGGTGGATCTATAGTAGCAGATCTAAAACGAGATGAAACGTTTATTGAATCCCACTGTGCGCAGCCACAAGTGGATGATATCTGCAAAGAAAGTGTAGAAGCAACAGAGACGCAACACGAAGATGATCGTGAACCCCACCGTACACAACTACAAGTGGACGGAGATTTGATGATACTAGAAATATGGATTGCTGATGAAGATTTGGAATTTCCAGCAACAGAGCTTGTTGAAGAAGATATGATGATACTAGCAACAGAGTTTGCTGAGAAAATATGATGAATGACAATTTGGTGATTCTAGCAACAAAGATTATTGATGATGATATCATGAATCCAACAACACAACTTGTTGATGAGAATTTGATGGGTGATGTAAACTTTGATAATGGATTTTTGGCTAATGATGACTGGTTGCAGATGATGCAACAAAAACATGATATCGACATGATGTTATTTGGTGATATAATCCCACTTGAGTCAGTGGATGACAACCTGATTGCAACAACGCAAGTTAGTAAAGAAAAGACAGAGACAGAAACAGAGATAAAGACAATCTGCAAAGGGAAAGTAGAAACAGATATAGAGGTAGAAGTAGAGAAGGAAGCACAACTAGAGAAAGCTCTCATTGTAGAGAAGAAGGACCCGAACCAAGAACAGAAAAAAAACAAAGACAAAGATAAAGACAAAGACAGAAACAAAGATAGAGGCAAATGAAGAGAAGGAAGCCCACAAAGAGAAAACAAAGTCAGAGGAAGTGCAACAGGAGAAAACACTCTCTACAAATATTTTAATTCTAACATTGATTTCAAGTGTGCAGGTACATAAAATGATTATGAAGAAGAGTTGAAGTTTCTTGAAAAATGGCTTGCAACACCATGTCTAGATGAGGTCTACACAGAAGCTGTAGCTATGAATGTTGAAGACAGCATGCATGACGAACATGTCAATGCAATTTTCAAGTATTGGAGTTATGAAGAGATAAAAATTATTCTAATCTTATGCTGCAGCAGATGGATGATGAAAAGCGCACTACAGAAGAAAAAATGTGGCAGCAACCCACATACAAGTTGTTTCTTGAAGAATTCTAGGACATGCTTAGACAACTTGGAATAGTGGAAGACCTGCACCAAGAAATGAAGAAACGGAGTTCTCAAGGATACAACAAAGCAAAAAATATAAAAAAATTTAGAGGCTATACAATCTAGAAAAAGAGAAGAAGAAAACTAAATCTAGTTGAAGTCAAGTTTTTTAAATTGTAAGTTTTACTAAGACATAGACTAGCAAGTATCTTAATTAAATTTTTATGTGCTTGTAATTAAAGGGGAGTGTTAGAGAATCTAATCCCAACCACCTGCTAGGTGTCGAAACTGTCCATCCAAGTGTCCCAGTTTAGTTTGAGTTAGTCTAGTTTAGTTGAGTTACACTACAGTCATTCATTGCCGATGTTTCCAATGTAATCTTATTTAAGTAATTCCTAATAGTGAGAAGAGAAATCCTCTGCTCCACTTCTTTTCAGTTTTCAATTCATGTCAATATGTTGGTCTCTCACTGGACTCCTTTACTCTTACGTTGGTCTCATAGCAGGGTGAATTAGACTTTCTTTTGCAGAGGCTTAATGGAAAAAGAAAAGTTCACACAAGAGAAAGAAAATATGGAAATCACATGTTGTGATAAAGGTTTAGATGAAGGCCACAATAGATTGAAAAAATATATTAGGAAAAAGACATCAAGAGGAAGACAAGTGATGAAGAGTTTAATAAGAAACTCACTGAGTTGAAAGTATGATTGAATGTGATTATGGAGTTGCTACCACAAGATATTAAAGACTAGGAATGTGGATGGGTGTTATCGTAAAAGGTGAAGGCACAAGTTGCAGGTAAAGAAACATAGGTTGAGTATTTGTGATTGATTACTGAGGAATAGACCATCACATCAGCACCTCGATTCACCACAAAGTCTTGCACCAAGTCTCTCTCAACTTCTCATTGAAAAAATATCTAAATTTCCACATAATTTCCCTTGCCTCTAATGCTTTGCACTTATGAAATAATATAGTTGAAAGCTCTCCTAGTTTCCAAAAAAAATTGTTAGCATTCTACCACCCATCACAACAATGGTGATAGAAGACATTTCACATGATGAGTCAAGTAGATGCCATATACCATTACTCTTTTAATTATTATTTTGTTAATCTCCTCACCCAACTCCATAGAAGAGTATTCATTCTATAATTTAACTTTTAAAATTAATATAAAAAATTCAACTGCACTTAAAACTAAATTGTTTATAAAATATGATAAAAGCACTTATGAAATAATATAGTTGAAAGCTCTCCTAGTTTCCAAAAAAAATTGTTAGCATTCTACCACCCATCACAACAATGGTGATAGAAGACAATTCACATGATGAGTAAGGTAGATGCCATATACCATTACCCTTTTAATTATTATTTTGTTAATCTCCTCACCCACCTCCATAAAAGAGTATTCATTCTATAATTTAACTTTTAAAATTAATATAAAAAATTCAACTGCACTTAAAACTAAATTGTTTATAAAATATGATAAAAACGTATATATTTTAATTAAAATTATTTATATTATTAATTAAAATTTTATTATGATATAAATAATAAATCTAATTTTTTATTATAATACAAAATTATAAAATATTAATAATTTTTGCACTTTATTTAAAGATAATATTATTTTACATGTAATAGAATGTAGTTAGTTGAAGTGCCAATTCAAATCAGTACTCAATAACATGTAAAAAAGAAAAAGAAAATGAACATCATACCATCACGATTATTTGATGTCGGCCAACAAAATGAATATGAAATTTGTATAAACATATATAATAAGTATCAAACCAAAACGAGTATTTACATTCTCTTAAAAAAAAATAGCTACTGATTTTGCAACGATAACTCTGGTTTTTCACTAAACGAAATACGAAATGGAAATGGATCTTTTCATGGGTGGCTCGCAAAACAATATCGATGATGAGCAGAGTTGTCTACGGGTGGATTGCGAGAGAACCATTTATTATGATTAACGAAATAGTGACACGGTATTTCGTTCGCACCGACTACCAGTTACTTCGATGGTAGAGCCAAATAGAAGAGATAAGTTGTCGGGGCAACATCTGATATCGGGATTGCTCAGACGATCAAATTGGCACGAATGGCGAGTAGAGAACACATGGGAAAGTGTGAACATACAGCGGTTAGACGAAATCCAAGAGGGTGGAGATTATGAATGGGAACCACTGAATTACATTGGTGTGCCAAACGCTGTAAAAAATGCAATGGTCGAAGATGATATGGTTGTTTTGTTCCGAAATATAATGGATTGGAGTCGTTCAGAAGGGAATGTTTGGAGCCAGGAAATTGTATGGAGTGGCAATTTTGAAAATTGTGAACGGATACTGCGATCGTTGGAGAATAACAACTCTGATACTCGTTCGGGAAAATTTTGATTTTCATCCAGAATTGAGAGGGTAATGTATTACCAGAAATAGCGTTCATCCATTGCTTGCTTCTATCGTAGCTATTCACTCTTGTAAAAAGGTTCATATCCATCCGGAGCTCGTGGGGAAAGGTGACGGTGAAAGTGACAGTGACATGTTATTATGCGCAATTTGCAGTGAAGTACTTTCGAGCAAAGGACCTGCAACAGAATTGCGCTGTAATCATCTTTTCCATACTGCTTGTATCTCTCACTGGTTTGAATGTCGACTTTCATGTTCGCTGTGCAGAGATGAGTTGGGCAATAAGTTGAAGTAGCCATCTTCAGCAAAGGGAAAATTCTCTACCCCATCACTGCATTTTATTAAATGCTATTTTTAAATTTTGTTGTTTCCAATAAGAGGATTGACATATTCAAGAAATTGTATATCGTGTGTAAATATAGTTTCATAAGATTGAAATGAGTTCTGTTCTGAGGTATGATATCATAAGATGAATTATTTCAGTTTGTAAAGACATTGACATATTCAAGAAATTGTTCAAGAAATTGTATATCGTGTGTAAATATAGTTTCATAAGATTGAAATTAGCTCTGTTCTGACGTATGCTATTATAAGATGAATTATTTCGGTTTGTTTCATGTCTTTACACAGCGCACTTTTTTTAAAATGACTGATAATTTAACATTGCATATTATGATATTTTATTTGTGAAGCATATCTATTTTTATTATTCTTATTATCAATAATATTATTTTGTTTTTTTATCAATAGCCCATGTTCATTTAGCTTATTTTCAAAGACTTATTTGGTTCTTATTATATTCTTCTCTTCAGGTCTGGGGATAAGCTCTCAAATATCATTTTTTTTTATTTGGTCTAATTTTTTTTGTTCATTTCCTTTACCAAAAACATGACACATGTCTTCACTGGCCTAATCAAATTTTTTGGCTTTATTTGTGACAACAATGCAATATTTGCACATCTCGGATTCTCAAGAAATTTCCTTCTTTGAACACTAAGCCTAGTATCGTCATCTCTCATTTCCATGCATGGAGTCCCTACACAATGCAAATGGGGGGAATTGGTGAATTTTTCTATGAGCTACCCAAGATGGTTCACTTTGTTTGGATGATAGCATGGAGATTGGAGCCTCTCATGGGGTTGAAGTACCCTACATCTACCATCTCTCATGCATTGAGAAAACCAATGGACAGCAAGAAACTATTTCTATGTATCTCCCACTTCTTTATGATGACAACTAATTGGTTCATTCACCAAAGGCACACTTATACCCTTGGGAGGAGACAATTCTATTGGAAGATTTTCAAATTCTTGTAAGTTGCTTGAGGGCAAGCAACATTCTGGAGGGGAGGACTGTAATATTCCTATTTTAATAGGAATATTCAATTTCATTTTATTTTCTTTGTTCAAAGAATAATTATGTAAAGGAGAGTCAAAAACTCCTAATGGAAGAATAAATCCTTGCCTAATGTGAAAAATGGTAAATCTGGGCCACTTTAATAAACACACTTGAGTGTGAAAAGAACAAATCCACTTGACTGGGTCAATCTTGACCATATATACAGTGCAATATTGGAGGACTGCTCATCAATATGGCACAACATAATTCTAGAAGGAGGTCTCTTGTGTGAAAGAGATAAGTTGATGAAGGTGCTTTAGGGTTTTGGCAAGCTCTCATCTTATAAAAGGGAGGGGAAGGCAACATGTTGAGGTTGTTCATGATTTTATTTCTGATTTGTTGTCTGTTTAGACATACAACTTTCTTGGTTGTTTAGCCTAGATTGCATATGCTGTTTAGCATTGGAATTTCCTATTTAGGAGTTTCATCTCTTCCCATTGAGGAGCTCTTGGGAGAGCTTGTATTACTTGTCTACTATCTGGTTGGAGACGAAGCTTCTACTTCCAACTGCAACGCAGATCTAGTGAGGGTTTGCTTGCTTTTGTAAGCTGCAGCAAGTGGAACTCTAGATCTGTTTAGATCTAGCTTATATTGGAGCCTCTTCTCAGTGAGTGTGTCTTTTAACCTCTGGAAGAGTGAAAACATTGTTTGAGTTTCAGTTTTTCATCTTGGCATCAGGCCAACTCAGTTATTCAAGCTGCAGCACAGTCCCCCTTGAGGGACTGCGTTATTTTTCAGTGGAGGTTAGATCTCTTTAGATCTAAGTCATTTCAGTGCTCCTTTTCAGTGGAGGAGGCCTCTACTCTATTGGAGGAAGGGTATTGAAGTGCATGAGCTTCAGATTCTAATCTTGGCATATGGCCATCAACCATCTATCCTCTACAGCATAGTTTCTACTCCAGATCTGCGTTATTCCAGTAGGAGGTGTTGCAGTGAGTTTGGGTGCATCAATTGGAGAGCTGGTTCCTGAGTGTTGGGGATCTACTCTTTATTTGGAGATCTACAGGAGGAGATATACACATTGTACTTTTTATATTTGATCTGCATAATTTGAATACTTCAAAATTTCTGAATATTTCTGCAAATTTGCTTTCTTATATCTCAGATCAACAACATATGCTTGGTGTAAACCCCGAAATTCCAAGGGGATCTGAAAGAGGAGCTCTTCTAGTGCATGGATCTGATATAGATTTGACTTTCTATGCACAAATCTGCTATAGATCTGATATGTAACATACAACAGTTGCAACCTAATAAAATAACGTTGTCAAGGTTGTTTTCAGTCATTCATATGGTTGCAGCCCTCTTTTGAGGAGATTTCTTCTGTCTATGACTTGTATTTTCAGCCATGTATTTGATAAACTTAATTTTATGACTTATTTGCTGCTGTAAATACTATTGAAGAATATTTCGTGAGCCTCCTATCACTGCTCTACAGAAACTGTGTGATTTTCTGAGCAGAATTGTTTGTTATTTCTACAATCCCTCTTTAGGGCATTTTTCAAAGAAACTAGGTGTGGGAGATCTGTTTAACCCACCTAGAAGGATTTCTTTTTGATACCCTCTTGGATTTAGGACTTAGATACTCAAATCTAATGGATCCAAGTGCTGGTTTTCATTTCTGTAGTAGTCATTCCTAGAAAATGCATTTTCCAGTCATGCCTTGCTAGCTGTTCCAGATTTGGAATATTACAGAAGGGGTTGAGCCTGTATGTTGTATCTTCTTGTTCACGGTCATCTTTTACTATTTTTTCATGATCTTCAGCTATGGAGGTTTAACTTTCTCTTTCATCCATGTTTTCATCTGAATTTGGATGCCTTTTATCATGGTATTTTTTATTTTTTAGTTCAATAGTTGTACATGGATCAATGCAACCAATCTATTCATTAACTAGCGCATTCAATATTTAGGTACAAGAAAGTGTTATATGACTAGTTACCATTTATGTATTCAAAAACACAATTTAAAAACTACCAAATTACACATAGTATGTCCATTCATAAAATGCTAAGACAATCAAATCTTTCTAAGTGCAAACCTTTTTTCAAATTTTGAACACAAAAATAAGTTTGTATTTCAAAAAATTCGATCCCTCTCATTCCATTGAGATAGATCTATAATGGTAAATATTTTTTTTTCAACTTTCTACTTTCCATCCTTAAGATATACAATACATTTTCAAGAATTCATGATATGCTTTACTTTGTGTCAACTTGAACCTTCAACATGTCAACTCTTAAAATAAAAGCATAAAAAATTTAGTTGATTTTATTACTCTTTAATTTATAATTTATAATTTATAAATGACAAAAGTAAAGCATTTTTATTAGTGAGTCATTTATAAATTATAAAATATTTGGTAATATTCTATGGGAAATTTTTTTAATGATGCTAAAGGCTAGTGTGGCCCAAACATAATTTCATCCAATTATTTTGAGGGCTTAATTGTGTAGACATATCTAAACTCACATAAACTAACAAAGAAAAATAAAACGGTTTTTTTTTTAAATTATTTATTAAACTATCTATATTTTCAACAAATTAATAATAATTATACATTTCAATCAATTCATCTATATTGTAAAAATTTGAACACAAAAAAAAGTGAAAAGTAGTAGTAGTATCATCAAAGAGACACACAAGAGCATAAAATGATTGTTAGCTAACCCGCAAAGTAGTTCATAAGACAATAACGATCATAAAACCAAATATAACACACCTTCAACAAGATAAGTACCAAATCCGTGCTAAAAAAGTTCAATTTTCTTATACATATGAACAAAATATAGAACACAAACATCTAAAGAATAGTCTTACAACATTCATAATAAATGCATGAAAATGTGTTGCCTCATCGAGCTTCATATATTAAGCGGAAGTGGTAAGATATAAGCGTACAATGCTTCCACATGTGGTAATAAACAACCCCCATTATTCAATCAATAGTTACCTTAGAAAATAATGGGGACCCTTTTAATTTTTAGAGTTAAAACAAATAAAACCCTTAGATTAATTCATTAGATAGAAATAGGCATAAAAAAAGGGATAAAACCTTAAAGTTTGGCCTTGAAAGCACTTAAGCGGAGAAAAATCACATCATCGTAATCCAAAAACCATAATGAAATATATATAATTCCTAAAAGGTCACTTGAAACATATTGTGATTTGATGTATATAGGAAAAAGCGCTTTTATAAAGGAAAAAGCCATATTTTCAAGCAAATTCTATAAGGAATGCCTGTGGGACCCACTTCCACCACGTAAGACATCACATATTGCATTTTGCATTTCCGGTCCTGACGGTCTTATTGTGACCTCTCATATTTCCAAAATACGATATACTCATCGCATCACATTCTCGCAAATATAATCATTCTTCTTCCGGTGACCATATTTAGCAATGCGATATAGTTCATTGCACATGGCACACTTATCAACTCAAACACTTTGCACTCCACCTAATTTTGCTGATATTGCGATTACGATATCACAATCGGAAAAAAGCTAAGCCAATTAGTATTTAATGATGATTTGCACATAATAAATGCTGCGATGCGACATATCTGGTTTTAATACGGAAATGATTATATGGGCACAACAACCCATATCAACCATTAATGTCATAAATTAATGGTTTTGTTGCCCATACTTCCATAATCATTTTCCTATAATAAGAATTCAACCGATATCTTATCAACGTGTGAAGTCTCATCCATTTGAAAATTTCTATTGCTATGGTACTTGTGCATATTGTAAAAACAAAAGTTTCCTCTTTCCACTTATCCTTTCTCATTTATTTTTAGGCTAGCCTGAATAAGAATAATTCTCTAGAGATGTCTAAAATCTCTCAAGAAAACTAAGAATCATATAGCCCCTGTAAACCCTGCTCCCACTATAATTGAGAGAACATAAATGATGCCTCTATTTACAGATACTACATGTGGACCAGAAAGCAGATCCCCCTCATGGGAATCCATGTATACGCTGCTCAAGGATGAAAAGCCTCACAAAGTTTAAAGAAAATAAATTGTCGACGCTCTTGATTCCTTCGAAGCTACAATTGAAAAAGTAGCTAATTATTTCCTACAGTAAATTGCTTCCTGACTGGAAATCTTACCATACACTGATGTGTTAAGGTGGATCATTGATAATCTCAATACTAAGGAGAGGACATTTCTTTCTAGCAGAGGAAAAATTGTTGTTTCCTTTAAATATGAAGACCTGAAGCTAATGTACCATATCCTAGACCCAAAAAAGGCCTATGATAAATAATTTCTCGCACTGTTCACAAAAGAAAATTAGCTCAAATAGAATCCAATAAAGAAATGTAGGAGTACTCCCAGCAAGCACAAGAATGCCAAAAAGAGATTGTACTCTATTGACTCCCTTGCAAGGCCTTATTTTTATGTCTTTGCGATGATGTCCAGGCTTTTGGTCAGCCGAACACTACTCTATTTTCAGTAGAATGGGTCCTTCTCATAGAGGCAGTTGCAAATTCCTATGTTATGGATTGGGGAAATATTACATCTAATAATATTGGCACTCAAATTTTAGAATATAGAAAAAACCGCTCCATTTCTTCCAAAAAATTTCCCCCATTCTATATGAGTTCCTATAACATGGATGGTGTGTGTTTTACCTCAGATTTTCCAGCCATGGGCTGGAAACAGACTACCCAAGACCCTGTACCTATTCATATATTTCACAGTATGTTTTGGGAATCTAATTATGAGAACCATTTTTACAAAATTTTCCATGGAGTTATTTTGTCGTTGTTCTAAGTTGTTTTTAATGAGAAAGCCCCCAGACTGTCAAAAGAGGCCCAAGTTGGTTTTTCCTCTATAGGAAAATGGTTTGCTAAAGAGCTATTAACCTATGTCTGAGTATTTGGGAGTTTAGCTCGACCACATGTTTTTCCCCTATATGTTCCTAACAAGCTTCTCGCAAGATAAGTTTCATATCAGGTTATTGGAAACAACCTAAACAAATTTCTGAAAGAGGCCAAGAAAGCATCATGGCCTTCTTTTCCTATTAATTATGGTGTTTATGGACTTGATAATTACAAGCATGTTGTTGTAGAGATTGGTCATATTGAATGTTTGAAGTTATTTACAAATCCAAACAGGAAGTATGATCCAATTAAATTTGCTAATAATTTCACTACCCAACTGAATATTAGACATTTTGTGCACGAAGACAACGATTTCGATGACCTAATTGAGTCTGTCAACAATTATCCCGCAGTTCAAAATTTGGCAGCTTTACGTCTCCATCCACAATAATTGATAAAATTTAAGCAATATAGGAATAAGATATTGGAATAAATTCCATTGAAAATGCTGGTTGTTTCACAACCATTATCTCAAAAGGATAAGGAAAGTGAATTGACAAGTAAGGATACCGAGGTCCTTATCAAAATAGACCTAGATAGATCAACCGAAGTTCAAACTATGTATTTGGATTTCCCGAGTAATATAAAGGATGTTTGGAAGGAGTTTGATATAAAACTCTCAGAAGAACAAGTAGCTATAGTTAGTGATCAAAAAAAAATTGTGCATACTCCACAAAATAAAATTTAGGACTCATTCACTGCTGAGCCCTCTGACAAATTAGTAAGCACATAAAGAGTGGAATTCATCCCGGCCTTCCCCACCATCTAAATTTTTCTTAACATTAAATAAATTCCTCCGTTGGACATTTTCTACAGTCCAAAACACAAGGTGGTTATGAGCCGACAAAATAAAAGAAGAAATTCAGAGCAACCCCAACACCTTGTACAAGGAGATGTATCAATGTATATTGTTTGGAAAGACACTCAGGCAGATCCTTCATAGGATCTAAATCACCTAACTCAGTTCTCTGGAGCTTATGCTTCTGCAACCATTGAAAAAGCATCATAATTTCAACAACCGATGAAACAAAAGGATGAGAAAATCGTCCAACTTGAACTAGAGCCGCAAGCTGAGAAATAAAGTGTCAGTCAACAATTATAGGTACAGACCGCACAACTTTAGGAGAGCATGGACCAGTTAAAAATTCAACATTAACATGAGATTAGTTCCAAGGATATTCAAATTCACCAGTTGCAGCTCTCTATTGAGCAAGTAAAATATAACCCAAAGATTGATGAATTCAAAAAACAGGCCTTAGAACTAAACACTTTATTGGCATAGTAATAGGTTGTTTTTTGTCAGAAATTTTCAAGTGTTCTTGAATTGTATGAAGAGAGCGATTCACTTGTAAATCACATTACATATATGAGTATTATTTTTGATGATATAGATGATAAGGTCTCCTAGTTTGTCACCTTGTAGGATTCTGTTGATAGCCGAAAGGCCAACCTACCCAGGATCAAGGATTCAAAGAAAAAAATATTATTTAAAGACTTGGATATACAGTTTAAGCATGCAGAGAGAGCCATTTGCAGGGTAAAGGATGTTGCTACTAACATTGTGGAAACTATTAGTCAAAATCTCATCGCAACAAACCTTATCGATAGATGTCCACCGAGTGCATTGCCTTTAGTGAAAGACATGATAAGATAGTGGCAAGAAGTGCCAAAGGTAAAATAATAACATATCATGAATATGGAAAAGCTGAATTGGGAGAAATATTGGAGATATTTAGTAAAGCCTCATAGCCAGTAGCTTATGCTGCACTGTTTCACATATACATCCTACTACATTATTCCCCCACTTTCCAATGTTGTTTTACTTGGATAGCTACACATTAGGCTAGGCCAACCTCCAGAGCCTAAGCTTATCCTTAATATCCTTTAGTTGAAGGAACACATGGAAAAGGAGACATGAGGACAATCCTCGAGAAATTCATCCCTTTAATTTCTATTTCTGTTTTAATTCCACTTACTTTAAGGAGGGTTGTTTTAAACCTCCTCAGATTTTTATTGTAATAACTATTTTAAGACTTATTATTTTATATTTAAAACCATTCATGTATTTGAATAAGGGGTCCTGAAATTTTGAAAAGAATACTTTACAGATGTTGCACTTTTGTACTCTTGAAGTTCTATAAATAGAAAAGGCTAGACCAATTATTATTTCTCAAATGAGTAGAGTGAACATACACATGCTACGTTTATCCTATGTGTTATATTTTTGCTTCAAATGAGAAATAATGACTTATCTTATGATGTTTTGTTTCATGTATCTGTTTGAATACAATTTTACACAATTCACTTCTGAACATGTTACACTGTTATCATTGATACATATACAATATAGGAATTTAAAAGTTGCGATATAAGATTTATTCAATTGATTTAATTAAATTAATTATCTCAAACATTTTCATGTCTCTAAGTGAATGTATTATATTTATTTGCATCCACTAAAAGGTCATTTTTGTAGATTGCACAGAGAATAGATTTCATCTTGGGATACATAGTAGATAGATATATTTTTTATTGCAAGATTGCTAATATTTCCATCTATCAAGTTCCACACAGTGATAAAACCATACATTCACCTCAATTATATGAAATTTTGAAACTAGTCCCATAAATCCAGTTGGATCCACCATTCAAAATGGAAAAGGGACGATTTTTAAGTCCCCGACCAAGTGGGTTTCCCTGATGTTGTTGCATTGTTTTTCAGGGCCTCAACATTTTTGGCGCTAGAAGGAGGGCCATATGACTATGAATGGCACTAAATATTAATCCAAAAATCAAAGATCATCAGAAGAGTCATTCTCCCACCAAGTCCACAACTTTTAGTCCTGGTTCAAAATCTCCTACTCATAAATCAGAAGTTGTCCAATATCCCCCCAAATATCCTAGTTTTGTTCATAAAGAAATATCTTCATAATATACTCTAGAGTCACCTAAAGTACATACATTGATAAATAAATTGGAAGAAATTTTAATTTCTGTAGAAAAACCTATACTTTTTGAAGCCTCAAAAGGAAGTGTTACTTCAATATTTGAAGGCACTGGTATATTATCTAGATATAAGAGTGAAAATATCGGAGTAATTGCTTTCGAATTTCCTCTTCATTCTCATCATAGGAAAACTCCTATTTCCGAAACTCAATCATTGACCGGTGAGATTCAATCCTCTTCTACCCCTCAAACAACATTAGCTATTTCTCCTTCTTTCACAGCTTCTAAAAAAATTCCTTCATTAATTCATATTCCTTCTTCTTCTCAGTCTAAAACTACTACATCAAGTAGTATTAGTTCCATAGTCATTTCTTATTTATCTTCAACTACTACTGGAACTACTTCTTCTACTCCAAATTATCCTTCAGGAAAAACCAATCCTCCAATTCACATAATGACATCGAGACCTTGGAAAAATCCTGGAGCTATCCAATTACCAGGTTCTCTTCATCCTTTAACTAAGCATCCAGAAAGATGGTTTCCTAAGTATAATCTGGATGATGGATTACCTACAGAGGAGCATCTCCATAACTTTATGCTTTCCATAAATATTATTTAAGTTACTGAGGAAGACTGTGTAGTTAGATTATTTCCTTATACTTTTCAACGATCAACTAGATGATGTTATTTTTCACTACCATAAGGAACTATTACTAGCTGCAATATTTTTGAAGAAAAATTCCTTACTAAACTTGGGGATGATTGCACTATTTCCACCCTTATCAATGAGATTTCCAATCTTAAATCAAACATAGGGGTAAATATCAAATATTTCAACTCCAGATTTAATATTTTTATCAACAAGATCCCAACAACATCTAAGCCTGGAGTAGATGTACAAATAGAATGGTACATATCCTCTCCTCCTTCTAATATTTCTATTTTTGTAGATAGAGACAATATGGCTACATTGGTAGAGAATATGAAAGAAGCTCTTTCTGTTGAAAAAAGAATACTTTATTTAGAGAAGAAAACTAATCAAGAAGATAGAAAAACTAAGAAGCTTTAATTTAAGGATGAACCTAAAAAGAAAAAATCTAAATATCCTTATGATCTTGAAGGATTACAAAAGGTCCTAAAAACCATGTCAAATGATGTGGTTGAGATAAAGAAACTAGTAGCTAAGTCTTCTTCGAAGAAACCTTTTATATCTTTAAACAATAACCAATCTTCCCAACCTCCAAATGTAATCTCAAACACTAAATCAGATAAAGACGAAGATCATGATGAAACAATATCATTTGAAAAAGAATCTCAATAAGAAGAACTAGTTGAAGTCCATGGAATATGGGACTTCATCCTTCCAACCTCTGATGATGAAAATGAACATGAGGCACTTTCGGTTAATACTGGAAGTAAAAATTCTACTGACCTACCTCAGTCACCCCAAACGAAAAAACTTCATCCTCTGTTGCTAAGGATAAAGTAGTTAATAAAAATTCTTCTTCTCCTCAATCAAATCCAACTTCGTCTACTCTTCCATCTACATTTAAAACATTAGTAGTCTATGATACTATTGAATATAATATAGTGGAATATATGAATAATATTAAATCAAATATTTTTTTACATGAGTTAATCAAATTGAAACAAAAACAAAATGTTTTACTCAAAGAGCTGAATGTAGTTCTTACTGCATCCTTGCTTTCTCCTCTAACTTCTAAAGCAACTAAAGGAGTAGGTAAGCCTCCTAATGATTCAACTGAGAGAATTGATGCAAGTGATGCTATTTTGATTGGTGACAGATCTAATTCACACACTCTTCCTTTCTTGTTAACTTTTGAAGTGTTCAACAAAAATGTGCATAGTTGTTTAATTGACTCTGGAGCCTCTTCAAACATCATGCCATATTCTATTTGTCTAAAATTGAATATATCTCCTTAGAATTTTGTACTACATATTGTACAATTAGACAGATCAAAGTTTAAGGTATTAGGAGAAATGAATTTAGTCCTTATCAACTTAGCATCCAATCCAAAAGTTCATCAAGTAATTGATATCTTAGTTGCTGATATACCTGATTTTTATGGTCTAATACTAAGTAGAGATTGGCCAGAAAAACTTCATGGCTTTTTTTCTAATTGTTGGTCTCAAATGTGGCTTCCCCATAATGGTAATCCATATCAAATCCGAGTAGACCGCAAAAAGCATTTGAAATACTTAGTAACTGAATTCGAATAAGATAATGAACCCATGGATTTTACTAATAACATTCTTAGCAATTACTCTGCTGAATCATTTTTAGGGATTTCAATGCTAAAAAATCTTCACTTCTCACCAACTGTGTTAATTCTCATATTGAAAATTTTTCTCTATCAGATTCTTCCAAGTGTATAAATACCATAGATAAACCTTGTATTAATGATTTTTTCTGGACATTATACTTTGATGGATCAAAATCTAGTGAAGGAGCAAGAGCTCATTGTATATTAATCAATCAAAAAGGAAAAAAAAACAATTCTTACATGAAGACTTTAATTTGAATGCACAAATAATACCTGTCGTGGCTCTATAATTTATAAGATTGGCAATAATAGACTATAAAGGAAAACATCAAACCACTTTGGAATCTAGGACCTAACCTTCCTAGAATTAGATAGGGCTCTCTCTATTTATGATTTGATTTCATCTTGATGTTATGAATTATGATGTTAGGCTAGTTACATTGATAGTGGGATTTAGTTGTTTTGATTAATTTGGTTGGTTCGATGAGAAGATCAATTTAAACTAATCCATTGGGATATGGAGTCATAAAAGGCTGGCTCGTTGCATCAACTTTTCAAGAGCATCACAGGTCAAGCTAACTATGCTTATTGGGTCTTAAAGTAGTATGAATGGGGAGTTGAAAGAAACAATGATTTTCAGTAGTGGTTAAAAAGAAATTAAGAATTTCTTAACTAGACTTTAGAAGAAAACATTTAGATTGTAGACAGAGACAAAATTAATGTGCTCCAACAACAAATATTAATCTAAAATTTCTTCTTTACAATCATCTTAAAATGGTACGTAGAAAGAAGAAAAATAAAAACATTTGACAGAGAAGGAAAAAAATCACCAATAAAACACAACTCAAGTATCCTATAAATGGTCTCTTATTATTAATGCTCCAACTTCAAAAAGATGCAGTGCTCTAATACCAAAAATTTTACAATACAGGATCCAACCCCTAGTACTTCCAGTACATGCAGTGTTTAACTGCAAACTACATCTATTGCCCTATATACTTCAACAACCTTTCATTAATTACAACTAAGCCAAAATTTAGACAAGTGTGGCCATGCAATGGCCAAGGAAAAATACATCTAACAAGCATCGATTGTGGTATTAACTTCGACAACTCTTCATGAATTAAAAATTAAGCCCAAAAGTGGTTGAGGTGGTCACAAAGAGGCAACAATAAATGGCTCTGACACATGGCTCCACCTTTCAGACTGCCTTTGTTGGATCATTAAATATGATGCAATGCTGGCACCTTTAGTTGATCGGTGGCTATGATGACGTGCTCACTATGCCCTTAAATCAAGGTGTATGCATAACTTGGCCCACTCCTTACCTATAATTCTTGTCCCTATGACCTGTTGGTAAACATCATCCACCTTTGTAAATTTTTTGAATGTGGGCATGGCGAGGAAAACGTGATTCAGTTCATGCTGGATGAAGATGTCATTACTCAAGACTTCCAGGACAACTTTCCCGGTCACGTTTCCTTTGATGTTGGAGAATTTTGTGGTGTCTTTGGTTGTCTTCCTAAGCTTTGTCATGTAATCTTCCTTCTGAACCATTTCATTATTAATTACATATAGTGAAGCCAACCCCTTCACCCTCAAGGGCTCAACTCTATTGAAGAACCTACTAATAGCCACATCCAATTCATGATTATTCTCCTCTAGCTGTCTGACCAAATTCCTCTTAGTGGGGACCATTTTTACTTCTATTATAGCCTTTGTCTTGTCCTGCACGTCCAGTTCCTAAAGCTCATAACTGGTTTTGGAGTTCATGAAATTTGTGATTTTGGGGGCTCTGGTAGGCATATTTCCCAACTCCTGATTGGCTTTTTCAATAGCCACCAGACACCTCTTAATCAATTCTTTATGCTAAAAAATGATATGGATGGAGTGCCAAATTTCATCCACTGACTCTATGATACTACCCCAGATGATCATCTTCATTTGGCCCAGAATATTATTGGCTGAGAAATCTCTTTCTGCCTTCTCCAACCTTTCAATCTATTTTTTGGCTATTTCATGGGCAGTTTCAGATCTTTCCTTCTAATCCCTCAGGATGCCTATATGTGCTTCCAATTTCTTGATATATTGTTTCTGAAGGGTCATACTTACCATGGCCTTGGAAAACTGATCTATCCCACTTGAGGCCCCAACAATTGCTAGAAAAGCAGATGGATTTGAGGCAATGGACACAACTTCCAATGGGATGACTGCCACTCGCGCTACTTCTTCTTTCTCCTTCAACAACGTCTCCATCTCTGTCTCCATTTTATTGATTTTTCACACTGTTCCATGATTACCTTCATTAACTCAACCTTATATGACTCATTTTTTTCAATGCCTTTCACTAAGGGGTCTTATGTTGCTGACATTTTAAGCTATTTCCTGAGGGCTGCTATGTCAGCATTCTTTTTCTTCAAAATATCCTCCACAGCTTGAACATTCGTTGGGTCATACCCAATATTCACTACCAAATATTCCAAATATTTTATTCTTGAGTCTTTAGCCATAGCAGAAATTTTCTCCATCTTAAGCTGTGATTGAGTATTAGCTAAATATACCTAAAGTTTTGACAAGCTCATGGTAGTGCTTGTCAAATTAAAGGCTACCATCTCTCCAGTCTGCTTGTGTAGTTCCAATTGGTCAATAGGGTGGATGTATTTGGTATTGAATTCGAATGATGCCTTATTGCAGTATTTTTCTCCTTGATGCTATGGAACTAGGACTTCCAAAAATTCCATTTTCATCCTTCCCTTTTCAGTATCAAAGGCAGATAGTAGCCTGCTTTGTGAACTTGATGTATGTTTCCAAAATTGGTTGTAGGTGTTAGTCTTCAAAAATTCCTTATTCAACTTTATCTCTCTGAATAACTCATATACTAATTTTTCTTTGCCTTCTATCGTAGGCCTAGAGGTTGATGTCTATAGACCCTGTTGCTGAATAGAAATTGTTTCTAAAGATGTAGGGGAGGCCATTTCCTGTCCACCTGTTGGAGATGACCTAGGGGTGTCTATGGTGTGAATTACTATCTGCTGCTCTGATTCACCCCCTTGATCGATATCCATCTGAATTCAGGCCCTCTTCCTATATTTCAGTTTGAATTCTTCGCTAGAGGTATCAATCATCGAAGGTGAATAATCCTCTCTTGGCCTCTTACTCCATATTTCTTTCTCTGGCTCTTTCCCTTTGTCTTCTTTATCTTCTGCACCCTTCCTTTATTGTGGGGTTGTGGTTTGATTTCCTGAGGTGGAAATCACCTATTATTCTTATTCTTGCAGTGCATTTTCCACCCATTTTGTTTGATTTTCATACTGTTCAATTTCAGTCCTATGTGTGTTGACGTAGGGTGTTGACCTGTTTTCCACCCTCTTCTTGGAGATGATCCCTGCAGGGTCATAAGACTAGGTGAAACTATGACTGAAACCAATCTCCTTCAATATCTTATTGGCCTCCTCCCCTGTTGTTTTGTTGTTAAAAATGAAAGGCCCAATTTGTGCCTTCATGTTGAATTGGGACTTCTTCTTTACAGAGACAAAATGGAGCTCATCTGCATGTATCATTTGTCTTATATACTCTAGTGAAAAGATCCTCATGGAGAGGAACTTTGGCAGTTTGTAAGGGGCCAAATCACACCCATAGACTCAAATCTCTGTGTAATTTTGGTACAAGTACCAATCTGTTGTCCTTACTTGATCTTTTAGCTGCATAGTTTTCCTGATTTCTTCATTCACCCTTGGCTCTCCTACACTGTTGAGTGTGTTGATGGCTGGATGCACAAACAAATACACAAAATATTTGTATGTATAATTTTTCTATTGCTTCATTAGTAGAGTGGTCCAGAAGATGACAGATTGAGGCTCAGAATCTTCATTGATATTTTTCATTTCAAATTGGAACCTGCTGGACTAAAAATAAATAGACATGTAGACCAAAACAAAGATGTAACACCTCATATGTATGAAAATTCAAAATGTGGTCATGGATGGCATCAACCAGGAATTGGAAAAAATTAAACATGTTTGAGGGTTTAGACTCTACTGAAAGGATAAACAAGAATCCTATCATGGCTTCATCAACCCATTGGTATTTGTGATATCTTAAAAAATAGGAAAAAACAATCACAATATACTGGGTTATACCAGGGAAGGAGGATGCAAGGTATGGGGGATTCTTTGTATGAATTAGGACATCAGTGGCCATGAATGGTTCCAAACTCTTGGCTTTGTTGGAAAAATCCATCTTCTAGTATAATTCTCTCAGAGCTTCATAGGAGAACGGAATGTTTCCTTCAGTGGTGGGGGCCTGCATCATCTGTTGGATGGATTGGGCATTGATAGTAAACAATATTTCCCCTACTGTGGTCACTACAATCCTCTAATTGATGTTAAATAAGGCATGACATCCTGATCAATTCTAGGCAGTTAAGGGTTTTGGGGAAAATGTAGTAAGGCAATTTAGTCTCCCAAAGGCCGATGTCATCCACCTCATCCAGTAATTTTTCCTTGAGCCAACAGTATAAATCGAATAGGTTGGAGTCTGAATCTGTCTCATGGATTTTGAAATATCTTTCTGCTAAAGCCAGGTGATCTAGATCCACCTGAGGGTACACCATCAGATTCAATGGAATCTGGTCTTGGTTTGGAGGAATTTTTTCTTCTGTGAATGATTCAATGAGTTTTTTCATTGTGTAGAAAAGAAAGGCGTTGATAGAAGAAGGGAATGTGGAAGGGGGGCTGGTTGCAGGTCTGAATGGGGAAGGGAAAAATAAAAGAGGGACTCTGATCGATCTTATAGAGCACTAATAAATTCTCTGTTGATTAGTGGAGGCTCTTCTTCACCAATATTTGTTGTAACTTCTATGAAATCAAACAACCCGTAATATTAGATTATAAAAGAAAGGTGAACCTTGCCCCCCGATCATGATTTTTTATTTTATCGTGTAATTGGGAGACTGTTGCTGTGGCGTAAGACTATTGGACAACGATCCAACCAACTGAATTCTCAACAAGTATTTGGCAGGAGTGGATTTGATTGGATTGAGGGGACAGGTAGGTAGCAACATGGTGCAATGACACCGTGCAACGGTTATCTGGCGGGAGTGGAGGTGACGTGGACGGGGTGATTTGGGGCAACGACACTCGACAATGGTCACAATGTTGTTGGGAAATTCTGGTGGTTTCAAGCGCGGTGGAAACCACTTTCGGAGGGGGAGGCTAGTGGTAAATGGTAAGTAGTGAGGGGGTGCAAAGTGACCTTAGTGTGCCACGTAGCAACAGTGGCGGTATTGGATACCATTAATTTCGGACCACCCCCCACCCCCTGCCCCCCACGTTAACATTAGGAGGCTGAGGGGGGCCGAATAGTTATATGGGACGTTGGATGGATAGGGAGTGTGCAGAGATGATCGGGAGATGAGGGTTGTTTAGCGTCGATTGGACTCGTGATATGATGGGGGGTCGGGGGATGTATGTGACGGTAGGCATAGTTTAGGACTTAGGATAGGGAATGCAATGTTTTCGGAATTAGGATAAGGGGGTATACAGTTGTAGGGACTTAGGATAAAATGAAATATGGCATAAAATATGCCAAAATGTGTTGAAAAAAACTTAATTCCCAAACTTTGAAGTACCTCCCTTCATGAAACTTTAGGATAAGAACCCTTTGTCCTTTTATTTTTCTCCTTCCACCATAGAGAATATGAAATTTTCATGCTGCACCTTGTGGGATACATTTCATATTTTTCTTCCATTCTTTCTCCTCAATGTCTCTACCTACCCAAACTACAAATCTTACATTTTTTATTCTTTTGGCCAAGATTAGGTTGTTTGGCCAATCTTCCCTTTCTAACCTATCAACAAAAATTCAAAATTGTCTATTCATGCTTAAGCTATATGATTGAACAATCATGTCTAAAAGTAGTGGAATTTTTATTTGTAGCACTTTCATTATTACTTCTTTTGGGGGTTTTCTTTCTTCTTTCTTTTTCTCTTTTTCTCTTTATTTCTTTACACCCCTTTTTCTTTTCTTTTTAATATTTTTCTTGGAAATCAAATGAATATTGATATTCAAGTACAATATGAAAATTTACCTGTATGAGATACTTAGTCACCTTGTGATACTGTAAATTACAGGAGTCTAATAACACCAAATAATACGAGGAATTGGTCCAAGGCTTATAAAAAGGAATTGGTCTTGGTGTGAAGTATCTTAAGGTATATTGTGATTCTGAAATAATTTTCAAACATGTAAGAAATAAAATACACTGTATTTTCAGTCATATTAAACATTATTAGTCATTGTTACAATCTCTCACCTTTTATGATCTCAAATATAGATTCAAAAAGGTTACTAATTATCACAAAGTTCAACTTTGAGGTTTGAACTAGTAAATCTTGGAACAGATCTCAACCCTCAGAACATAAACTTAGTACTTGGTCTTTCCTTTGATGAAATATTAGCCTTCATTCATTTATTGAAGAAATATAAGAATGTCTTCGCATGTAAATATGAAGGTCTAAAAACGTATGATATTACATCATCCAACATACTATCCCAATGATATCTACTGAAAATCCGATAGAAAAAAAGCTAAGGAAAATTCATCCTGATCTTGAAAGCCAATTAAAAAGTGAACTAAAGAAAATCCTTAAGCCCAAGATTATCTTTCATGTTAGGTATTCAAATTGGGTCTCAAATTTAGTTCCTATTAGGCAAAAGAAAGGCAATATTCATATTTGTATTGCTTTTAGAAACTTAAACCAAGCTTGCTTGAAAGACAATTTCCCATTACCATCGATGGAACAAATTTTGCAATCAGTTGTTGGTTCTGAATTAATGTATTTTATTGATGGATTTTCAGGTTACAATCAAGTTTTAGTCCATCATGAAGATAGATTAAAGACTACATTTAGAACAAAATGGGGCACTTATGCCTATCATAAAGTTCCCTTTGGTTTAATCAATGCAGGAGAAACTTTTCAAAGAGCATTGGATATTGATTTTAAGGGATTGATAAATAAAAATGTGGTTGTTTATTTAGATGATATAACCATTTACTCCAAGAAAATAAATTACCACTGTCATGATCCTAAGAAAATTCTATAATGCTATTTGAAAAATGGAATTTCTTTAAATCCCAAAAAATCTTATTTTTCTTTAAGTGAAGGAAATTTTTTAGAATTTATCGTCTCAAAAGAAGGCATTTACATTGATCCTGAAAGAATAAAGGAAATTTCTAAATTCTCACATCTCCATAACAAAAAATCTGTGCAATTCTTCTTAGGACAGATAAATTTTGTCAAGAGATTTGTTCCAATTTTTTCCCAAATTGTTTTACCTTTGCAAGTAATGATTAAGAAAAATGCACTTTTAAAATGGGGATATAATGAAAGAGAAGATTTTGATCTAATCAAGGAAGTTGTCATTAATGCTCCTTCTATGATTACCCTAGATTTTAGTCTATAAGGAATGCTTGCAGGGCACACTTCTACCACATAAGCCATCGCATTTCGCATTTCGCATTTCACATTTCTTGCCCCGATGACATTATTGTCACCTCTCATATTTCCGAGATGTGATATACTCATTGCATCGCATTCCCACAAAAAAAATCATTTTTCTTCCCTCGACCATATTCACCAATGTGATATAGTTCATCACACATCGCATATCACACATCGCACTATTATCAACTCAAACACTTCACACTCCACCTACTTTCGCTGATATTGCGATTATGATATCGAAATCAATAGAAATATAAGCCGATCAATATTTAATGAATATTTTCACACGGGCAATGCTGTGATTGTTGGAAATATGTTTCTTTTATCCTATTATATGATTGTCCTTGATGGCAACTCTCTGACAAAGGATGCATATAATGACTGTATGAAGAACTCAGAAAACCATCAACAGTTCTATACAAGTAGAATATAAGAGTTTAATCGAAGCTCTGTATTTAATGGGAGAATCGATGTGAATAAGGACATGTGAATGTATATCTACATAGAGCCTGAAGGCCATCATAGGGGAAGAAGGCCATCAGATTGAAGATCTGGCCAGCCAGTGGTTGATTTATGAATCCTTGCAACCAACATGGAACTCAGTGACTGAATTATGTGAGTATAGGCCGTCGAAATCTCGTTAGAACAACACTTCGGAATTACGAACGGAACCTGGAAGGAAAGTGATGGATCATAACAAAAGGAAGCGTGACAGAACCTAGAGTAGAAGGGCGGAACCATGAAGGAGGAACAATAAAGACGATTTCTGGTTTTTATCGCACCACCTTTGCACGATGAGCGGTATTTGAGGAGGGGGGAGCGATTCCATAGATCGACCGACGCGTGTCCCCGAGCGACTTTGGAAAACCGCCTCCACTGCGCCATCGCGCGTTATTGTTCATTCTTCTACGCCGTGCGATATCCTTCTGATCAAACGAAGCGGCGCGACGTGCTCTCAACCGTTGGATGGACACGCGGATTTGACAAAGATATGTTGCATTATTATTCATCCAACTTGGCCGAGCGATATCCGTCGGATCATTTGAAGACGAGCGACGTGCTCTCTACCGTCGGATGTGGAAGGTTGATAGCACGCGGGGGGGGGGGGTTCTAAATTATATTAATTTGGACCTTTTTAAACTAAGGTTTGCGGGGTTAATAAAGGATGTTGAATATGTGAAGTTGGCGAAATATGAAACATGTGATGTAATGAACATGGGTTAATATATGCGTTGATCTCATGAACACATAAACCTGGGGTTGATATATATATATATGCCTTGGGGAGTTCATAACTAAAGGAGGAAATTGGATTAATATCTCAATCTCAGATTGAGATATTAAAAAGCCTTAGATTAATTATCTAATTTCCAGACCAAGAAAATAGAACAATGAGAAGTTTTTTGGGGCTTAGGTAGACCCCGCTGCATTTTCTATTTGATCTCGTCCAGGAATACCATCAGCGGTTGAGTGGTTTTGACTCATGGTACTAATAAAGGCTAAAACTATATAAGGAGAAGAGTATTATAGTACAAGGCATGCATGTGGAGGGGTTGTTAATGAATAAATCTCTTTAAGAGATATCTGCATGATTGAACTCTATTTCTGATAAATCTGAATCTATGATGCACCTATGGATATGATGAAGGTTCAAGATCTCTAGATCTAGAAATGATGAATCTCTAGGAAGATTTGAAAAAGAAATTATGAAGACCTTACATAAGTCTGATGAAGAAATTGAAGAAAGTTGGTGGATCTAAGGATTGAAGCCTTCATTATGAAAGTGGAAGCTTTCTACAAGCTGGTGTTAAATCAGGGGGTTGAAGCTCCCTTCCAGGAGAGGTTGGTAAATGAGATCAGGGGGTTGGAGCTCCCTTCCAGTAGTGACTAGAGAATGAGAGAAGGTGGTAGCCTTCTACAGGTGGGTGCCTGTGTGCTGGTATAAGTCTGCGCCAGTACAAAATTGTAATAATTTTTCTTTATAATAAATATTGAAGACAGAGATGACAGCAGCGGTGTTTTTCTCCCGAATTGGGTTTCCACCTTAAATAATGGTGTTCATATGTGTTGCTTATGTGTGATGGTTTATTCTGTTATTACTGCACATGCTTACTTCTTACTAAAAATCTGATGAATGAATGATGCAATGATATAATTAAGAATTAAATGCATAATAAGATCTCTGGACATACGGGATATCCACGTGTATATGAAAATTGGATTCAGTAAAGTAGCGTATGGTTTTAAGAAAGAAAAACTAAAAAGTTTTCAGTCATCTCTAAATACTGATTCACCCCCCCCTCTCAGTATTTATTCCAACAATTGGTATCAGAGCAGGTCCTTCTGAAAAGGCTTAGTCGCTAGAAGGAAGATATAAAAAAATGAGCAATCAAGAAGGAACAACATCTATCAGGCCTCTGCTCTTCAACGGAAACAATTTAATCTTCTGGAAAACAAGGATGAGATCCTATCTGTAGTCTCTGGGAGCAGATGTATGGGCTATTGTTGAAGGAGGATATCAATATCCAACCGCAGTACCAACAGATCCAACAGAAAGAAAGAATTATGAAACAAATGCAAAGGCGGTCAATGCTCTATTGGGAAGTCTAACTGAAACAGAATTTGTCAAAGTCATGCAGCTGGATACAGCAAAGGCAATATGGGACAAAATCATTCTAATTTATGAAGGTGATGCAAAGGTAAAAAGTGCTAAACTCCAAACTCTCAGAATTCAATATGAGAATCTAAAAATGCATTATGAGGAGAGCATTGCTAATTTCTTTTTACGTCTTGATGATATTGTAAATCGTATGAGAAATCTAGAAGTAACAATAACCGAATCTACTTTGGTTGAGAAAGTTTTAAGATCACTAACGAAAAAATTTGAGTCAAAAGTTTCTGCTCTTGAAGAAAAGCAGGATCTTCAAAATCTTACTGTGGTACAACTTCATGGCATACTAACCGCATGTGAAATGAGAAGAGGAGGACCATTTGAAGTCAAAGAAGCCGTCTTTAGAGCTTCTACAAAAGGGAAAGAAGTACAAGAGACAGAAGGATCAGGGTATATCTCAAAAGAAGATGAGGTAAATTTTGTAAAGAAACTCCAACTTGGCACAGGATGGTTTAGAGGTAAGCTTCCATTAAAATGTTTTGCTTGTGGAAGAGTTGGTCATTATGCTGCTAACTGTCCTCATAAAGAAACACATGAAAAGGGGAAGGAAGTAGCAAGAAGGAAAAAGAATCGATTTAGCACTAGAAAAAGTTACTAAACTCATGAAGATAGTGATGGGTTATCTGATAGTGAGGAAGAATGTGAACAATATCTTAGACTTCTCATGGCATTTGAAAAGGAATCTAGAGAAGAAAAAGATACTTTTATGGATGTGTTAGAGGACAATGATTTTCTTGATGAATTCAATGAACTCAAAATATGCTTAGAAGAAAGTAAAATATCCATAGAAACTCTGAAAAATCAGCTTGAATAAAAGGAGAAACAAAATGAGAAATTAGAATGTGAAATAGTAAGTCTAAGAAAAGAAATTGAGAAAGTAAAAACTTTGAATCTTAGATTTGCTAAAGGACCTAAAACCTTATATGAGATTATCAAGGTACAATGCTCTCCTCTTAGAAAGACAGGTCTTGGATATATCAAAGAATCTTCTCAGGCTTCAACACCAAATTATCTAAAAGCAGCTACAGCCAGTATACAAAATTCTGCCACTCAGCAAGGGAATAAAGAACCTTTACAGGTAAAGCATGATAATCTCAATTCAAATAAAGCTTACAGGAATATCTTTCAAAGGAACACCAATCAACAGGTAAATTCAAGTAGAAGATTTCAAGATCGCAGAAATTTCTTCTTCAATGGACAATGTTTCTCATGTCACAATTTTGGTCATAAAGTTGTTCAATGTGTTGCATATAAAACCATCATGACAAGAGAAGCAAGAAAGAAAAGGATTGATATTGAAGCAAAGAAGAATACTTATAACAAATTTTCTCCTCTTCAAAATGAAGTTGAATGTGCTTATTGCAATAAATTTGGCCATGAAGAATCTAAATGCAGGAGCAAAGTTCAGCCAAAAGAACATGTTCCTTCAAGCTCCAAAGTATGGAAAAAGAAGGAATTACAGGTTGAAAATTGTGGCATAGCGTTATTTGCAGAAGATGAAGAAAACCAATGGTACATTGATAGTGGATGCTCAAGACACATGACAAGTGACAAAAACAAACTTCTTGCATATAGTGCTCTAGAAAAGGAAAAGAAAGTTACATTTGGAAATGATACTCCTGCTGTAATTAAAGGAAAAGGGTCTGTGTTTCTAAAAGAAAAGGTAAAGGCTAATGACGTCATGTATGTGGATGGATTAAGGCATAACCTGTTAAGTGTAATTCAAATGTGTGATCAAGGAACTGAAGTTGTCTTTAGTTCAAAAGAATGTGTGGTACGTGATCTTGATACAGGTAAAGCAATTATAAAAGGGAAAAGAACTCCAAACAACCTATATATATTGAAGAACTGCAAAGAACAATGTTATTTGAGTAAATCTTCAGAAAATTGGCTATGGCATAGAAGGTTGGGGCATTTGAGCTTCTCTCAAATCAACAAATCAAGCAAACTTAAAGCTGTTCGTGATCTTCCCAATATTACTCTACCTGAAAATATCATATGCAAATCTTGCCAATTCGGCAAGCAAACCAGAGTACAATTTAATGCCAAGGAAGGATCATCAAGCAAGCCTCTTGAACTCATTCATACCGACATATGTGGACCTATGAGGAAAAAGTCACCACGTGGTGAAGAATACTATATCTTGTTCATTGATGATTTCTCTAGAATGTGTTGGATTGGGTTGCTTAAACACAAAGATGAAGCATTTGAGAAATTTCAGATCTTCAAAGCACTAGTTGAGAATGAATTAGATCTAAAAATCAAGTGTCTTAGATCTAATCGAGGAGGAGAATATACATCAGATGAATTCCTTGAATTTTGTGAACAACATGGCATAAAAAGACAATTTTCTGTAGCTGGCACTCCACAACAAAATGGCGTAGAAGAAAGAATGAATAGAACAGTTCAACAAATGGCTAGAGCTATGCTTGATGATTCCGGAACACCTGACACATTTTGGGGAGAAGCAACACATACAGCAGTAAATATTCTTAACAAGGCACATGTTCGTGTAAATAGTGATAAAACTCCATATGAACTCTGGTATGGTAATCCTCCCACTGTGAAGCATTTTAGAGTTTTTGGAAGCAAATGCTTTATCAAAAATAATGATGAAAAACTTGGTAAGTTTGAACCCAGAGCAGATGAAGGAATACTTCTTGGTTACTCCTCTAGGAGTAGAGCATATAAATGTTACAATAAAAGACTTCGGAATATTGTTGAATGTATTGATGTTGTTATTGATGAGTCTCCTGTAGCTCCAAAAGAAGAAAAAAAAACAACAGATGAAGATGAAGATGACATATATCCTTCTACATCAAATAGGAATGATATAGATAGTGAACCCAATGAAGAACCCGAAGATGATTTATCTGAAAAAGCTCCATCCAGATATGTTCAAAAGAATAATCCAGAATCTCAAATTTTGGGAGAAAAGGGATCAGGTGTACAAACAAGAAGGACTCTTGTGGGATCTTCTAGCTATCTGGCATTTATATCCACTATTGAACCACAAAATGTCAATCAAGCCAGCAAAGATGAATGTTGGATTCAAGCCATGAATGAAGAGCTTGATCAAATTGAAAAGAATCACACTTGGGAATTAGTACCAAGACCTCATGAAAAAAATGTCATTGGAACTAAATGGATATTCAAAAATAAGTTAAATGAGAATGGGGATGTTATAAGAAATAAAGCTAGACTTGTTTGCAAGGGGTATGCTCAACAAGAAGGTATAGACTTTGAAGAAACTTTTTCTCCTGTAGCTAGACTTGAAGCCATAAGAATGTTTCTTGCTTTTCCAAGCTTCCAACAAATCAAAGTTTATCAAATGGATGTTAAATCTGCTTTTCTCAATGGTGATCTAGAAGAAGAAGTTTATATAGAACAACCAGAAGGTTCATTTTGGGAAATGATGAAAAACTTGTTTGTAGACTTAAAAAGGCTTTATATGGTCTCAAACAAGCTCCAAGGGCATGGTACTATCGTCTTGACAAATATCTTCACCAACAAGGATTTTCAAAGGGGTCTGCTGATAGCAACTTATACACAAAAACTGAAAATGATAAACTATTGATTGTGGTTTTATATGTTGATGATATCATTTTTGGAAGTAATGAAGAGTCTATGAGTCAGAAATTTTCTTCTGTTATGCAGCAAGAATTTGAAATGTCTTTACTTGGGGAACTAACATTATTTCTTGGCCTTCAAGTGCAACAAGCAACAGATGGCATATTCTTATCACAAGCAAGATATATTAAGAAAATTCTGAAGAAGTATGGCATGGAAGAGTGCAAACCTGTAAGTACACCAATGATAACCGGATGTAATCTCAGTTCTCATGATGATTCTCCCACAATGAATCAACCAGAATATAGATCTATGATAGGAAGTCTACTTTATCTTAATGGGACTAGACCAGAAATTATGCATGCAGTAGGGATTGTGGGACAATTTCAAGCTAATCCAAAAGAGTCTCACCTTCAGGCTGTCAAAAGAATATTTAAATATCTGCAAGGAACTCAAGAATTTGGACTATGGTATCCAAAGAATGGTGATCTCACTCTTCATGCTTACACTAACGCAAATTGGGTTGGAAATGTTGATGATTGGAAAAGCACTAGTGGTGGTGCATTCTATATGGGGCCCCGGTTAGTATCTTGGTTCAGTAAGAAGAAAAGCTCTATTTCCTTATCTACAATAGAAGCAGAATATGTGGCTGCAGCATCATGTTGCACTCAACTTCTTTGGATGATGCTAACCTTACAAGACATTCAAATCAAATTTTCACCTCCTATCTCCATTATGTGTGATAATACAAGTGACATCAGTATCTCAGAGAATCATGTTATGCATTCCAAGACCAAGCACATTCCCATCAAGTATCACTTCTTACGTGAACAAGTGCTTGAACAAAAGGTGAAGTTGGAGTATGTTCCCTCCAAAGAACAAGTTGCTGATATATTTACCAAACCTTTACCCAGGGAAGCGTTCGAATATCTCAAAAAAAAGCTAGGAGTAGTCTCTGCCATGCAAAAGATCAGATCTACTTAAATACAAAAGATTAAATTGGATATGAGGATTTCCTGTAGGACAGTCACGTATATATGCAAGTTTATACATAGAAAACCGCGTATGGGTATTTTCTTACAAAATTTTTCTGGGTCAGCATTCTTCAGCACAACTGCGGTGCTGATGGGTATCTCTAGATGCACAGACGCAACATGATCTCAGGTTGAGCATGGTATTGTCGGTACAAAGGATCTTGATCTACCCTTTTCCCTTGATGTCAAAGGGGGAGAATGTTGCTGAATGTATTTTTTGTCATGGTTGCCATCAAGTCCAAAGGGGGAGATTGTTGGCAATATGTTTCTTGTATCCTATTATATGATTGTCCTTGATGGAAACTCTTTGACAAAGGATGCATATAATGATTGTATAAAGAACTCAGAAAACCATCAGCAGTTATATACAAGAAGAATATAAGAATTTAATCGAAGCTCTGTATTTAATGGGAGAATCCATGTGAATAAGGACGTGTGAATGTATATCTGCATGGAGTCTGAAGGCCATCATAGGGGAAGAAGGCCATCAGATTGAAGATCTGGCCAGCTAGTGGTTGAATTATGAATCCCTGCAACGAACACGGAACTCGGTGACTGAATTATGTGAGTATAGGCCGTCGAACTCTCGTTAGAACAACACTTCGGAATTACGAACGGAACCTGGAAGGAAAGTGATGGATCATAACAAAAGGAAGCGTGACGGAACCTGGAGTAGAAGGGCGGAACCACGAAGGAGGAACAGTAAAGGCGGTTTCTGGTTTTTATCACACCACCTTTGCACTGTGAGTGGTATTTGAGGAGGTGGGAGCGATTCCATAGATCGAACGACGCGTGTCCCCGAGCGACTTTGGAAAACCGCCTCCACTGCCTGCCATCGCGCGTTATTGTTCATGCTTCTACGTCGTGCGATATCCGTCCGATCAGACGAAGCGACGTGACGTGCTCTCAACCGTTGGATGGACACGCGGATTTGACAAAGATATGTTGCGTTATTGTTCGTGCACCTTGGCATAGCGATATCCATCGGATCATTTGAAGACGAGCGACGTGCTCTCCGTCGTCGGATGTGGAAGGTCGATAGCGCGGCGGGGGGGGGGCGGTTCTAAATTATATTAATTGGGAGCTTTTTAAACTAAGGTTTTCGGGGTTAATAAAGGATGTTGAATATGTGAAGTTGGAGAAATATGAAACATGTGATGTAATGAACATGGGTTAATATATGCGTTGATCTCACGAACACATAAACCTGGGGTCGATATATATATATATGCCTTGGGGAGTTCATAACTAAAAAAGGAAATTGGATTAATATCTCAATCTCAGATTGAGATATTAAAAATCCTTAGATTAATTATCTAATTGCCAGACCAAGAAAATAGAACAATGAGAAGTTGTTTGGGGCTTGGGTAGACCCCGCTGGATTTTCTATTTGATCTCATCCAGGAAAACCATCAGCGGTTGAGTGGTTTTGACTCATGGTACTAATAAAGGCTAAAAATATATAAGGAGAAGAGGATTATAGTACAAGGCATGCATGTGGAGGGGTTTTTAATGAATAAATCTCTTTAAGAGATATCTGCATGATTGAACTATGTTTCTGATAAATCTGAATCTATGATGCACCTATGGATATGATGAAGGTTCAAGATCTCTAGATCTAGAAATGATGAATCTCTAGGAAGATTTGCAAAAGAAATCATGAAGACCTGATGCAAGTCTGATGAAGAAATTGAAGAAAGTTGGTGGATCTGAGGGTTGAAGCCTTTAGTATGAAAGTGGAAGCTTTCTACAAGCTGGTGTTAAATCAGGGGGTCGAAGCTCCCTTCCAGGAGAGGTTGGTAAACGAGATCAGGGGGTTGGAGCTCCCTTCCAGTAGTGACTAGAAAACGAGAGAAGGTGGTAGCCTTCTACAGGTGGGTGCCTGCGTGTTGGTATAAGTCTGCGCCAGTACAAAATTGTAAGAAGTTTTCTTTATAATAAATATTGAAGACAAAGATGACAACAGTGGTGGTTTTCTCCCAAATTGGGTTTCCACCTTAAATACTGTGTTCATGTGTGTTGCTTATGTGTGATGGTTTATTCTGTTATTACTGCACATGCTTACTGCTTACTAAACATCTAATGAATGAATGATGCAATGATCTAAGTAAAGTATTAAATGCATAATAAGATCTCTGGACATACAGGATATCCACATGTATATGCAAGTTGGATTTAGTAAAGTAGCGTATGGTTTTAAGAAAGAAAAACTAAAAAGTTTTCAGTTAGCTCTAAATACTGATTCACCCCCCCCCCCTCTCAGTATTTATTCCAAAAGTGATGCGACACATTTGGTTTTAATGCGAAAATGACTATTTGGGCACAACAAACCATATCAACCATTAATTTCATAAATTAACAATTTTTTCGCCAATACCTACATTATCATTTTGATATAACAAGCATTCAATTCATATCTTATCAACATGAAAAGTCTCATCCCTTTGAACATTTCTATTGCTATGGTACTTATGCATATTGTAATACCAAAAGTTCCCTCTTTTCGCTTATCCTTTCTCATTTATTTGCAGGCTAGCCAGAATAAGCACAATTCTCCGGATATGTCTAAAAGCTCTCAAGAAAGCTAAGAAGCAGATGGCCCCTGTAAACCCTGCACCCACTACAACCGAGAGAAAATAAATGCTGCCTTTGTTTACAGATACTGCATGTGGACCAGAAAGTGGATCCTCCTCATGGGAATCCATGTATAAGCCGCTAGAGGATTAAAAACCTAAGAAAGTTAAAAGAAAATCAACTACCGACGCTCCCGATTCCTGTGAAGCTACAATCGAATAAGTAGTTAATTCTTTCCTACATTGAATTTCTTCCTGACCAAAAATATTACCATACAGTGATATGGTAAGATGGATAATTCATAATCTCAATATTGAGGATAGGGTATTTCTTACCAGCAGAGGAAAAATGATTTGTTCCTTCAAAGCTAAAGACCTAAAGTTAATGTACCATATCCTAGACCCTGAAAAGGTCTACGATAAAGATTTTCTTACACAATTCGCCAAAGAAAATGAACTCAAATCGAAGCTAATCAAGCAATGGAGGAGTAATCCCAACAAGCACAAGAATGATGAAAAGGGTATGCACTCTATTGACTCCCTTGCAAGTCCCTATTGTTATGTCTCTGCGATGATGTCCAGGCTTTTTGGTCAGGCACACCCTACTCGATTTTCAGTAGAATGGGTCACCCTCATGGAGGCATATGAATATTCCTATGTTATGGATTGGGGGAATATTCTATCTAATAATATTTCCACTTAGATTTTAAAATATAGAAAAAACCACTCTATTTCTTCCAAAATTCCCCCCCATTCTATATGAGCGCCTATATCATGAATTTTGTGTGTTTTACCTCATATTTTCTAGCCATGTGCTGAAAATGGACTACCCAAGACCGTGTACCTATTCATATATTTCATAGTATGTTGTGGGAATTTATGTTTGAGAAACACTTTTACAAAATTTTCCATGGAGTTATTCTCTTGTTGTTCCAAGTTATTTTTAATGAGAAAGCCGTAGACTTTCAAAAGAGGCCCAAGCTGATTTTTCCTCTATAGGAAGATGGTTTGATGAATATATATTCACCTATGTCCGAGTATTTGGGAGCTTAGCGAGACCAAAATTTTTTCCCCTCAATGTTCCTGACAATATTCTCACAAGAGAAGTTACATATCAGACTGTTGGAAACGACCTAGCCAAATTTCTGAAAGAGGCCAAGAAAGCATCACTGCCTTATTTTCATATTAATTGTGGTGTTTACGGACTTGATAATTACAAGCATGCTGTTGTAGAGATTGGTCATATTGAATGTTTGAAGTAATTTACAATTCCAAATAGGCAGTATGATCCAATTAAAGTTGCTAATAATTTCACTACCCAAGTGAATATTAGGCCTTTTGTGCACAAAGACGATGATTTTGATGACCTATTTTAGTCCGTTGACAATTATCCCAGAGTTCAAAAGTCTGCAGCTTTGCGTCTCCATCCGCAACAATTGCTGAAATTTAAGAAATATAGGAATAAAATATTAGAAGCAATTCCATTGAAAATGTTGGATGTTTCACAACTAAGCATACTCAAGTCCTTAGCACAAAAAACCAAGAGAAATCAACTGAAGTTCAAACTATGGATTTGGATTTCCAGAGTAATCTAAAGGATGTTTGGAAGGAGTTTGATCTAAAACTCCAGGAAGAACGAGTAGCTATAGTTAGTGATCAACAAAACATTGTGCATAATCCACAAAATAAAAGTCAGGACTCATTCACTGCTGAGACCTCTGACAAATTAGTAAGCACAAAAAGAGTGGAATTCATCCCAACCTTCCCCACCACCAAAATTATTTTTAACATTCAAGAAATTCCTCCTTTGGACATTTTCTACAGTCCAAACACAAGGCGGTTATGAGCTGATAAAAGAAAATAAGAAGATTAGAGCAACCTCAACCCTTTGTATAAGGAGATGTATCAAGGGATGTTGTTTGGAAAGACACTCAGGCATATCCTTCATAGGATCTAACTTACCTAACTCAATTCGTAGGAGCTTATGCTTCTGCAATCATTGATAAAGCATTAGAAGTTCAACAACCGCTGAAAAAAAAGGATGATAAAATCATCCAACTTGAACTAGAGCTATAAGAAAAGAAAGAAAGTGCCAGTCAACAGTTATAGGTACAGACCACACAGCTCCAGGAGAGAATGGACCAATTAAAAATTTAGCTTTAGAATGAGATTAGTTCCAAGGGTATTGTAATTCACCAGGTGCGACTCTCTATTGAGCAAGTAAATGATAACCCAAAGATTGCTGAATTCTGAAAAGAGACCTTAGAACTAAACACTTTATTGGCACAACAACAGGTTGTTTTTTGTTAAAAATTATCAATTATTCTTGAATTGTGTGAACAGAGTGATTCACTTATGAATCACATTGCAGATATGAGGATTAGTTTTCATGATATAGATGATAAGGTCTCCCAGTTTGTCACCTGGTAGGATTTTGCTGATGGCCGAAATAATATTATTTATAGACTGGATAATATAGTTGAAGCATGTAGAGAGAGCCATTTGCAGGGCAAAGGATGTTGCTACTAACATTGTGGAAAATGTTAGTCAAAATCTCATCGCAAAAAACCTTATTGACATATGTCCTCCTAGTGCATTTCCTTTAGTGAAAGACTTGATAAGATAGTGGCAATAAGTGTCAAAGCTAAAAGAAGAACATATCATGAAGCTGGAAAAGCTGGATTGGGAGAAATATTGGAGATATTTAGTAAAGCCTCACAGCCAGTGGCTTATGTTTCATTGTCTCACAGACACATCCTCCTACATGCTTCCCCCATTTTCAGATGTTGTTTTCACTCAACAGCTATGCATTAGGCTAGCGAAACCTCCATAGGTTAAGTCTATGCTTAACTTCATTCAATTGAAGGAACAAATGGAAAATGATACAATAGTACACTCCTCGAGCAAGTCATCCCTTTAATTTATATTTCTATTTCAATTCCACTTACTTTAAGGAGGGTTATTTTAAACCTCATTTTTTTTATTGTAATAAATATTTTAGGAATTATTATTTTTATATTTAAACCCCTTCATGTTTTTGAAGAAGGGGTCCTTAGATTATGAAAATAAGACTTTGTAGATGTTTCACTTTTGTATCCTTGGAAGTTTTTTGAATAGAAAAGGTTGGACCAAGTATTATTTCTCAAATGAGCAGAGTGAACATATATATGTTACTTTTATCCTATGTGTTATATTTTTTCTTCAAATGAGAAATAGTTATTTATCTTATGATGTTTTGTTTCAAGTATCTATTTGAATACAGTTTGACATTAATTCACTTCTAAACATGTTATATTATTATCATTTGATACATATGCAATACAGGCATTTAAAAGTTGCGATATAAGCTTTATTCAATTTATTTAATTAACTATTTAATTAAATCAATTATCTCAAACGTTTTTATATCTCTAACTGAATGTATGATCTTTATTTGCATCCACTGAAAGGTTATTTTTGTAGATCGTACAGAGAAAAGATTTCATCCTGGGATACATAGTTGATAGATATATTTTTTATTACAATCTTGCTAATATTTCCATCTATAAAGTTGCACATAGTGATAAAATCATCCGTTCACCTCAATTATACCAAATTGGGAAATTGGTCTCATAAATCCAGTCAAAGCCACCATTCCAAACGGGAAAGGGACGGTTTTTAAGTCCTCGACCGGGTGGTTTTCCCTAATGTTGTTGCACCAATTTTTGAGGCCTCAACACCACAGTAGTCCCAGAATTACAATTTCTTGGGTCATGAGGGTGTATTTATAACAAATTAAGTGAATCTCTGCCTTCAATGTGACTCTTGACCTCCCTCGTGATTGTTGAACTTCTACAATTACTTTTTGAATTCTTACATGACTTTGAGCTTTTATATGACTTTATAAATTTCTAGTGACTCTTCATATTCCATGTGGGATCCTTGGGTCTTCCACACATTTTACATTTTTTCATTTGGATAATTACAAAATTACATTCCACAAATGATGTGGCAAGACATTATGACACATGTGACTCTTAATATGACTCTTGTACAAGCCATGACTTGGAAATTTTGACATGGAACTTCATGATGATGTGGCATTAGCAAGCTACTCTCCTTGATAGTTTCCCTTCAATAATCATGAAAAATATTACATTTATTTCATCTTCATCATCCAGAAGGTTGATTGATATGGAGTCTTCATGTGATCTCGATCTTTGATCTTTTTTAGTAAGTTAGTGTCCATTCATCTTCTTGCTTAATGACTTATTCATGGTTCCAACATCACAAGTCTCTTCTAGCATAATCTCCTTCTCTTCCTCTCCGAGCATCATATTTTCATGTAAAGATATAGTACCTACAAGTGGAATCCACTCATGAAAAGACACCCTCATTCAATAAATCTCCTAATGTAGCTTGCTTTACGAAAACAACTAATTAATTTGGGGCTAGGCACTGGATAGGGAAGAAGACTCAGGGATTGTGTAGTGCATAGTACCAGGGGCCATGAGTGATGGAATAAACTATGGTATTATGCAATGTGTAGTTTTGGAGATTTGTGCATGATGATTGCATAATTAAGGAGCTCAATGAGGAAATCGTGAGCCTTGAAGTTTCCCAATACATAGTATAGGAGAGTGAGGGGCCTAGGATTGCATAATTTCATATCTTAGGGAGGTTCAAAGACAACTTGAGGCTTTCCACTATGCAATGCACAGAAGAAGAATGAATAGAAGGATAAATTGTGTAGTTCTGGATGTCAAGGGGGAAAAGTTGAGAACTAATATTGTGAAAATTGCAGTCTTTAGAGGCAAGAACAACACATTGCATAGTTCCAGGAGGAAAGGGCGATGTGTTATCCTTACTACTATGAAATTCACAGTTCAAGGTGGTTGAGTTGGGTCAAGTTAGTTGGGAATAAATATTTTCAGGATGTGGCTAAGTGCGGGATCAATAAGGTATAAGTGAGATCAGAATTAAATTATCAATTATCACCCACACTCTCAAAAATTGAATACAAAAGATTGAACACTTAGTACACAATAAAATCATGATCCCCTCAATGCGAAAACAATAGAGTAACCTACATCAAGTGCGACACTTAAGATGTACTTTGCAACGACATGGACGAAACTAGTACGAAAATGCTCAAGGCTTGGGGAATATTTTTTACGTATTTTATTATGATGAATAGTACATAATCCTGTAGGAAAATGCATCAAAAGCTCCCTTTAAGAATGTACAATTTACTCCCTTTGAATAGGTCTGACTCTTATGATACACTTTGCGACCACAGTGATGACACTTGTATGAAAATGCATACAAATTTGGAAGTTTGTCTAGTACACGTCTACATGGTAAATAGGACCCACTGGTAACGAAATTTCCTCTCGCAATGAACCACAACTTTGTGCTTACAATATGCAGCACTTCCCATGGAAAAAGGCAACACTTGCGACCGTAAGAGAAAAGTATAAATGACACTTGCAAATGTGAATGAAATTGAAAGTGACACATGTCTTGCAAGCGTCACAGACACTTGCGACATTGAGAAAAAAAACTTATTAAATTTAAAATAATAAAAAGTGACATTTGTAACCATGGAAGTGACACTTTTGAAAGCGAAGGTAAGAAAAAGTGACAGTTGGAAAAAACTCACCGAAATAGAAGTACAATTGCAACCAAAAGTGAGAGAATGTCAATGAATGTGTGCACTGACTGTCGACGTAGGTTTAACATTGCATAGGGACTCTATTGATGGAGTGTGCTATGCTTGTTTGAGCTTGCATAAAAATAATGCTCTCATGAACTTGTTACAGACTAAACATGCGTGAGAAAGTGTCTTTGACACTTAGAAACCAAAAAGAATACTTAAATACTCAACGTAACATTAATTGATCATGAAGAAACTATGGAATGACATATCATTAGATTCTCAGTAGGCTCGAAAATTCAAGTGTAGGAAAAATTATGGAGGGTTTTGATCATAGTGTCAACACATCCATCATTTAAAAAAAGTGCAAAATCCACAAAACATGAAACAAGATGAAATAATTTCTGAAATTTATTCATCTTATGAAACTATATGATCATACGTGACAACCAAAATAATTTCAATCTTTTGAAATTATATTAACGCTTACACACAATATAGTGTATAGCATGAAAACAACCTAAATAATTTTTGGAATCTATTAATCATCTAAAACTGTGTAATCATAGGATTGTTATGAGAAACAACAAAATTTAAAAATGAATATCTAATAAAAATAAATTTAATAAAATGCAATGATGATGGTGATTATCAAGGATTTTCCCTTTGCCAAAGATAGTTACTTTGTCTCATCTTTGCAAAAAGGACATGAAAGTCAACATATAAACCAAATAAATATACAAGGTGTATGGAAAAGATGATTACAATGCCATTATGTTGTAGGGTCTTTGATGGAAAGTACTTCATGGAAGATTGCACATAATAACCTATCACTTTAAACATCTTCTTGCCAAACACTGTTAGCCAAACAACATCCTCAATTTCTAATACATTAATATTTATGCTCATCAAAAAAAAATTTGGCATAGAAGATTCCAAATATTAGACTCAAACCATTGACTTATACAATAATCATCTACTATACTCTTTTCTGCTAATTCTTAACAATCACATTTTTGTTAATTGACTACATAATTATTCATACACATATCTAAGTCATTTCAACAATAGGTTAAAGGCTTCCACATTCCTCAAAACCATAAACAAATTCTTTGTTAGTTCCTCCCGAGCTCCACTCCTAGTTATGAGGAAAAATATGCACAAATACTTATTTAGGATTCACCTCCTAGTCACCCTTAGCAATGTCTCATTAATATTTTAGGTACCAAACCACTAAATGCACAAATAATAATCTGATGAAAATATTGGCAACAACCATACAATAAATTATCTCCAATAATTTCTTATTCCACCTTGCTTCTACATAATTGTTGGCTAAATCATGTTATATTGCACACCGCTTTAGAATTTTGCATCATGTCACTCACAAGTTGCACACACTTCTCTTCTCTCACACTTACTCAACACATAGAATAATAAATTTTTTATCATCGATCTCTCTCTAATATATAAATGATTTGAAGTGATTAACTCAATAATTACCAAATAGTATTGATTTCAAAAAATCTCTATTCATATACTCATGGAATGATTCGAAATTTTCAACATACCTTCATCCTTGATTTGGTCCACCACTATCTTCCTTGAATGTGAGAGATATTTCCACTTCAACCACCTTCTAGATGATGGTTAACCTTTTTTCGACTCTTTTTTTAAAATAAAAAATCTCGAATAAAACCACCGAAAAAACTAATAAAAAACATAATAAGTGGGCACATAATCTAGAAAAATCATTTCCAAGAGGTATATGTTGTTTTCCTACAAGACCTACGTATGTACTCAAGGGTAAGTTGGGGACATCATGACACACCTCCACACACAATTTGACACCATGAAAATGTGCATAAAGCTCAGAATAAGGCATCAAACTCATAACTACATGGCATACATCACGTGACCTCCATCTTGTAGCTCAAATTTTCCAAAACCTTTCGAACATCTCCTACACCTATCCAAACATCTCCAAATATTTCCAAACTTCCTCTAGGACATGTAGATCCTTTTCCAACTCCTATGCATCATCAAGAACAGAAAAGACACATTTTCATCATGTTATGAACATGAAGACCTAGTCAGGAACATGGAATGAATCAACATGTCTAATATCTTTACTAGCATTATCAACCTGTCCAAATACCTCCATAACCTGTAGCAACATCATCCACCTATAGTAGCATCATGCATCATCAAATTGTCAAACTAGCTCCAACACATCTCTACTCCACCTGTAATTCTTGCACTACATTATAACCATGTTGAAATCAGTTCTAACCAACAAGACTAGGAACTAGATCACATCATTACAGGTGGAGTAGCACGTGACAAACAATACAAATATCATGTTTACATCAATGCCAATAGTAGAATTCCAACAATATTTACATCAACATATTATGTGACTTGTATAAAAACATTTCACAAGAACTAGTAAAGGACATCTTATTAGTGCACTCATTCACCATTAACGAGGCTCTATGACTAATATCATATAAAAAATATTATTGATAATAATAATAATAAATAATAAATAGATATACTTCACAAATAAAATATCTCAATATGGAGTGTTAAGTAATATTTTGGTGTATAAAGAAAATATTTTATTACTCATGTTAAATAAAATATTTTCAATGTCAATTATGTAAATATTGACAATTTTTAAATTATATTTACTAGTAAAATTTGACAATTCCAATTCCAAATTTTATTTATGTGCCCACAAGTATTTCAGGACATTAAATCTATTTCTTTTACTATTTGAAAAAATTTCTCAAATAGTAAAAAAAATCAATTTTAATATATCAATATTTTTTTAAATTTTTTTTTATTTTAAATGTGATTTGTTTCTCAAGAAAATAAATTACTCCAAGTTGCAGCTAGATCTACCCTCATTAAAATAGATCTGTAAATATATTTCTTCAACTTCTCATTCTCCCTCGCCTCTTTAATATTTACAATATCTTTTTATATATTTTCAATATATTAAATTATATATTTTTAATCCATCAAAATTATACAATCGATTTTCAATAAATTAATCTAAATTTTAAGAAATTCTCACTCAAACACAAGACGAGCGTAAATAATCTTGTCATCCATCATTTAAAAAAGTGGGCACTGTACAAGACAGGAAACAAATAGAAATAATTCATCTTATGAAACTATATTTACACATACGGCATATAGCATGCAAACGAGCGAAAATTTTTCTTCAATCTGTCAGTACTCTTATGCTATATTATCATAAGATTATTATAAGAAACAACAAAATTTAAAAAAAAACATTTAATAGAATGCAGTGACGAGGCCGGGAATTTTCCCTTTGCTGAAGATGGCTACTTCAACTCGTCGCTCAACTCATCTCTGCACAGCGGACATGAAAGTCGACATTCAAACCAGTGAGAGATACAAGCAGTATGAAAAAGATGTTTACAGCGCAATTCTGTTGCAGGTCCTTTGCTGGAAAGTACTTCACGGCAAATTGCGCATAATAACCTGTCACTGTCACTGTCACCGTCACCGTCGCCTTTTCCCACGAGCTCGGGATGGATATGAACCTTTTTACAAGAGTGAACAGCTACGATAGAAGCGAGCGATGGATTATCCCTATTTCTGATAATATATTGCCATCTCAACTCTGGATGAAAATCAAAATTTTCCCGAACGAGTATGAGAGAATCAGGAATATTGTTATTCTCCAACGATCGCAGGATCCGTTCACAATTTTCAAAATTGCCGCTCCATACAATTTGCTGGCTCCAAACATCCCCGTCTGGACGACTCCAATCCATTATATTTCGGAACAAAACAACCATATCATCTTCAACCATTGCATTTTTTACAGCGTTTGGGCCACCAATGTAATTCAGTGGTTCCCATTCATACTCTCCACCCTCTCGGATTTCATCTAACCTCTGTATGTCCACACTTTCCCATGTGTTCTCCACTCGCCATTCGTGCCAATTTGCTCGTCTCACCAATCCCGATATCAGATGTTGCCCCGACACCTCATTTCTTCTATTTGGCTCTGCCATCGAAGTAACTGGTAGTCTCTGCGAACGAGATACCGTGTCACTATTTCGTCGGGCCTCTACATATTCGTTAATCATAAGAAATGGTTCTCTCGCAAGAAATCTTAGATGTCTCTGCTCAAAATCGACACGTAGACAACTCTGCTCATCATCGATGTTGTTTTGCGAGCCACCCATGAAAAGATCCATTTCCATTACGTAGTATAAGTGAAAAATCAGAGTTATTGTTGCAAAATCAATGGCTATTTTTTTGTAAGACAATGTAAATATTCGGTTTGAATATATATGTTTATACAAATTTCATATTCATTTTATTGACCGACATCAAATAATCGTGATGGTATGGTGTTCAAATTTTTCTTACATATTATTGAGTACTGGTTTGAATTCATGATTTCCTAACCACGTAAATTACATTCTAAAATAATATGTACTTATTACTTTATAACATAAAGTGAAAAAAATGATTATCAATATTTTATAATTTTATATTAAAAAAATATTATTTATATCATAACAAAATTTTCAATAAGAATATAAATAAATTTAATTAAAATATATAAGTTTTTATTATATTTTATAAATAATTTAGCTTAAGTTTAGTTGATTATTTATATTAATTTTAAAATTTTAATTATATTATGAATACACTTGTATGGAGTTGGGTGAGGAGATTAACAAAATAATGATTAAAAGGGTAATGATATAGGGCATATCACCGGTACTCACCATGTGAATTGTCTTTTATCACCATTGTTGTGATGGGTGGTAGACCACGAACAATGTTTTTGGAAACTAGGAGAGTTGGAAACTAGGAGAGGTTTCAACGATATTATTTCATGAGTGCAAAGCATTAGAGGAAAGGGAAATGATGTGGAAATTTAGATAGTTTTTTAGTGAGAAGTTGGGAAAGACTTGGTGCAAGACTTTGTGGTGAACCTAGGTGCTGGTGTGATGGTGTATTCCTCAATAATCACAAATACTCAACCTATGTTTTAGCTTTATCTGTAACTTGTGCCTTCGCCTTTTTGATAACATCCATCCACATTCCTAGTCTTTAACATCCACGTGGGCGTCACTGACAAAGCAATATTATATCACGTGCGTTCATATTGGGGTAAATTTTTCTAGAAAAACCCAAAACATTATATTGGATATATAACTAAGGGTTAGTGGTTTTTTTTTTTGTTACATATGAAATATAAATATTTTAAGGTATTTTTTATTTATTTTTTATGCCAAGTGGGCTTGTTTTGCGGGTTTTGAAAAAGAAAAACAGCGTCGACGGATATTGTGTGTGGGATCATTGGTACTCGAGCACCATTGGAGCAAGATGGGTTAGGTTTGGCCAGACCAAAACACAGAGCACTGACTGAACATTTCTTGTGCAGATCTAAGCATTCCTGTGACGGATCTAGGCATTCAACAGAGCATTCAAGAAAATAAACAAGAAAGGATGTGTTCTGAGCATTTGATAGAGCATATAAGCAAAGAAACAATAGAGGAAGTGAATCAGAGGAAATAGAAAAAACTAGAATCCCTTGTACCATGGTGGGATCTACAGCTCGGATTTTCAGTCAACCAATTTTTGTCTATATTTGCCTCAAAAAATTCAAATTTCAGGTATTTATTCTGTTTATTTTTTGCTCGTTGGCAATTAGTACTAGAAGCATACAACTAGAAGTTAGAGCGACTTAGCTGTGTAGGGAGTAGCTGGGTTTTTTTGTTAATTAAAACGAAGGTACAACAATATTCTATTTTTTGGGTTATCGTTTTAATTTTTGGATTGCAAGGGATTAAGACTGTTTTACTGAGGTCACAAAATATGATGATTTTCATGGTAGGTAGAGGGCATTTTCTTTGTTCTTTTTTGGAGGGGAAAACAAACCATTGAATGAATTTCTCGTTGCATATTGTCATTCTTGGTCGTCTTATTTCCGCGAAAGAAAGATCCAATTTAGGCTTGCCGCAACTGCTATAGTTATAGTACAGAAACAGGTAGATGAGTCTTTGAAGTTATTAAATGGAAACAGACCTACAAATTATGCTTGGCCTGTATCTTCTAGTATTTGACTTTTGAAACACCTTGAAACAATTTTCAATTATGTTTTTTTCAGCAAATTGAATGGTGGCAGTCTTGTCTCTGAATAAAAATTATAATTGTGAACATAAGGTACACCCAGTAGAAAAGGATGGACAGTGGAAGAAGAAGAAGCTCTGTGTCGTGCAATCCATAGATTCAGTCCTGGTAACTGGAAGGAAATCAATGAACAAAAACCATTGTTCAAGAGAAGATCAACTGTACAAATCAAGGATAAGGTGAACTTTTTTTTATTGTTTCTACAGATGTCTCGTATGAGGTTTATGATGTTAGCTTAATAGGAATTATGGATTAACCAAGATGTAGGTATGCTTGGGCAATGAATTCTAACATTCTTTGGTAGGGAATTGGCTTGGATACCTAGAGGTTGTTCTCTAGAGTATACTCCTTTCCTACCACTCTCTAGGGTTAGTTGGTCTCCTAGGCCAGAACATAGTCCTCCTACCTCTTCCATCTAGGTTGGATTTATATATTTCACTCTTAGTCTCCCAAGCACTTTTTTTTTTGCAGACTTCAGAACACTAGTATTCTATCTATGAGGTTTGTAAGCTCAATAGGTATTATATATTCAATAAAGAACAGACATGCAAATTAAGATTATCTTTTCCTTGTTTATATTTTCAGATGAATGCATAAGTTTAATGTGGGCATATGTAGTATCGAAAAATGAAAGGAGACTGGGAACTAGAGAAGGAGAATAGAGTAGACGATCTTTCAAATAAGGAGTCAATTTTGTCTATGGCTGTTCAGAAAGAGAACAGGTTGAAGAAAATTAGAGAGCATGAGATTCAGGTAAAGGAGGATGAAATTATCCAGTTAGATAAGGATTTGAAAGAACTACAAGAACAAAATGAAGCAGAGTGTCTGGCGTTAGGAGATTCAGAATCTATATTGATTAAGAACAGGAGAAGAGTAGAGAAGCAAAGGCGGTGGTATGAAACGTGGTCCTCATATAGGATGTGCTTGGAAAAGATGATAGGAGATGCCATGCACCAGTAAGTATATCCAATTCCTCTTTAGATTAGTTTCCTTGAATGAATTTTTTTTACATGTTATTGAGTACTGATTTGAATTCATGATTTCCTAACCACGTAAATTACATTCTAAAATAATAAGTTTTATTTTATAACATAAAGTGAAAAAAATGATTATCAATATTTTATAATTTTATATTAAAAAAATATTGTTTATTTCATAACCAAATTTTAATTAAGAATATAAATAAATTTAATTAAAATATATAAGTTTTTATTATATTTTATAAACAATTTAAAGCTTAAGTTTAGTTTATTATTTATATTAATTTTAAAATTTAAATTATATAACGAATACACTTGTATGGAGTTGGGTGAAGAGATTAAAAAAATAATAATTAAAAGGGTGATGATATAGGGCATATCACCGGTACTCACCATGTGAATTGTCTTCTATCACCATTGTTGTGATGGGTGGTAGACTGCAAACAATTTTTTTGGAAACTAGGAGAGGTTTCAACGATATTATTTCATGAGTGCAAAGCATTAGAAGAAAGGGAAATTATGTGGAAATTTAGATAGTTTTTTAGTGAATTAGAGGAAGCAGGACAAACTAGAATTCCTTGTACCATGGTGGGATCTACAACTTGGATTTTCAGTCAACCAATTTTTGTCTATATTTTCCTCAAAAAATTCAAATTTCAGTTATTTATTCTGTTCATTTTTTTCTTGTTGGAAATTAGTACTAGAAGCATACAACTAGAAGGAATAGCGACTTAGCTGTCTAGGGAGTAGCTGGGTTTTTTTGTTAATTAAAATGAAGGTACAACAATATTCTATTTTTAGGGTTATCGTTTTAATTTTTGGATTGCAAGGGATTAAGACTATTTTACTGAGGTCACAAAATATGATGATTGTCATGGCACGTAGAGGGCATTTTCTTTGTTCTTTTTTGCAGGGGAAAACAAACCATTGAATAAATTTCTGGTTGTGGATTGTCATTCTTGGTCGTCTTCTTTCCGCGAAAGAAAGATCCAATCTGGGCTTGCTGCAACTGCTATAGTTACAGTACAGAAATAGGTAGATGAGTCTTTGAAATTATTAAATGGAATCCGACCTACAAATTATGCTTGGCCTATATCTTCTAGTATTTGACTTTGAAACACCTTGAAACGATTTTCAATTATGTTTTTTTCAACAAATTGAATGTTGGCAGTCTTGTCTCTGAACAAAAATTATAATTTTGAACATAAGGTACACCCAGTAGAAAAATATGGACAGTGGAAGAAGAAGAAGCTCTGCATCGTGCAATCCACAGATTCAATCCTGGTAGCTAGAAGGAAATCAATGAACAAAAACCATTTTTTAAGAGCGGATCAACTGTACAAATCAAGGATAAGGTGAAATTTTTTTATTGTTTCTACAGATGTCTGGTATGAGGGTGATGATGTCAGCTTAATAGGAATTATGGATTAAACAAGATGTAGGTATGCTTGGGAAATGAATTCTAGCATTCTTTGATAGGGAATTGGCTTGGATACCTAGAGGTTTTTCTCTAGAGTATACTCCTTTCCTACCCCTCTCTAGGGTTAGTTGGTCTCCTAGGCCAGAACATAGTCTTCCTACCTCTTCCATCTAGGTTGGATTTACATATTTCACTCTTAGTTTTCCAAGCACTTTTTTTATTATTTTGTTTTAGACTTCAGAACACTAGTATGCTATCTATGAGGTTTGTAAGCTCGATAGGTATTATATATTCAATAAAGAATAGACATGCAAATCAAGATTATATTTTCCTTGTTTATATTCTCAGATGAATGCCTAAGTTTAATGTGGGCATATGTAGTATCGAAAAATGAAAGGACACTGGGAACTATAGAAGGAGAATAGAGGAGACGATATTTCAAATAAAGATTCAATTTTGTCTATGGTTTTTCAGAAAGAGAACAAGTTGAAGAAAATTAGAGAGCATGAGATTCAGGTGAAGGAGGATGAAATTCTCCAGTTAGATAAGGATTTGAAAGAACTACAAGAACAAAGCGAAGCAGAGTGTCTGGCGTTAGAAGATTTGGAATCTATATTGATTAAGCACATGAGAAGAGTAGAGAAGCAAAAGCGATGGTCTGAAACGTAGTCTCATATAGGATGTGCTTGGAGAAGATGATAAGAGATTCCATGCACTAGTAAGTATATCCAATTCCTCTTTACATTAGTTTCCTTGAATGAATTTTGAGATATTTAGGTCAAATAATCTTATGCATCATTGTGTATGGATGACATTCTGAACATAGAAGCATTGTCTATAGGGAACAAGGAATGTTGAATCAAGATGTCTGCAATGCCCTCATGGAAAGGTTGGAAACACATAAGGCTGCATGTGATGCATCAGAGATGGAACTTATCAAGAAAATCAAATAGAAAGAATATCTACAATTGCTACTCCACCCATGTATGGAACAGGGCAAGAAAATCCTTCAAGGTGATGATACTTCAAGTTGCTCCAAGGAAAATATCAAAAAGGAATTGGAGGAATTGCCAAGTTGCTACCCTATAGATACTGGATGTGATCATTTTGCAAATGTAGTTGCATCTGATGACAAGGAAGCACTTGATACAGTAGTGAAGCATGAGGAAACCCTCCTCCCTCTTTGTGAGAGTAAGGAAAAATACTTTACTAGTTTTAAGAAAGAGTCGAGACTGTTTCCTAAAGAAGAGCAATCAGAAAGCAAGACTAATATGTGCATAATTGTTTCAAAAGAGCAGTGCAGGGAAGAGATGGGGATAGTGAAAAATGGACCAGCTTTATATGTTGCAAACATGGGAAAAAGAGTTAAGGAAAAATATAGTCTGTCAGAAGCAGAGGAGAGTGACTTAGATGTCTTGATTGTTGGTTATGAGTATGAAGGGGCTAGAGCTAGAGCCAGAGAAGTTGAATCTGTTGGAGAGAATCTTAGCATAAGTCACACAATTTTTTTTTAAACACTCCCTGTGTCAAATGAACAAATGCACAATGTAATAAAAATAAAAAGGTAAAGTATTGTATTAACATCCCCTTGACTTGGCATGTCACACATGTGTTAAGGCCCTTCGATGAAAATGATAAGTATCTGTCCTTCCAGGAATTTATACAAAAGTACTGCATTATCATGATATAGATAGCAAGACTCTGATTGTCATCCCCAATATATTGCAACATTGATATATATAAACTTGGCTAGTCATGCAGTGTTATTATTCTGTTTGCTGGTCCTAAAGATGTTCATACATTGGAGTCCTTAGAGGCTTAGAGGAGGAGCATTGGACACATCTCAATTGAAGTGTTGTATGTTAGAGAAAACTCTCATCTGAGCATTTTTTGGAATATCATTCATCATGGACTATAACAGAAACATTTATATCAGCTTGTCAAGTTGATTGGGACCAAATATCTTGATCCTGATTTTGATCTAAAAGGAAACATATTTGAACTTATTATGAACATAAATGCAACTTTTCTGGGGTATTTTCATAGTTTCATGAAACTACAGTTGTTGTAGGTATAAACACACATAAGGACAACACATGAATAAATAGAATGTATCATAGTTCTCGTCTACATGCAGGACATACCTTCAACACACAAAAAGAGATAGAAAACAAGAACAATCCACAACAAGATGGCACTCTACACTTGAAAATGAAGCTTCATGACATAAGTCACATAACATTTTTTCAAACACTCCTTGTGTCAATTGAAAAAATGCACAATGTAATAAAAATAAAAGGGTAAAGTATTGTATTAACATCCCCTTTACTTGGCCTGTCACACATGTGTTAAGGCCCTTTGATGACAATGAGAAAACCAACTCTGGGAGGTCAAATACCTTCCCCCTCTCTCTCACACACACAGAATATACACTCACCGAGGTTTTAACCTAGACTATTTGAATGGAAACAACTCATCCTAAGCTATAAACCACATCCAAACATAAAAGTATGTCAATCTCTCTGTGTGCAGGCTATGTTCTTTTGATATGAAAATTTTCCTCGTAAATTATTTTCCACTTGTGATGAATAAATGTTGGTTACTTGGGATTGGGAGAGGCCATTGCAGATAAGTGAAGTGCTTGCAGGGTTCATCTTATCAAAGGATCTAGGGTTAAATTTTGAAAGACACACATTGGTAAGGGTAGAAAAGGTTTAAAGTTTGAGAGAGACACATCGGTAAGGGCAGCAAACTGGAGTCTACACAGTGAAAAGCCTCTAGGGTTAAGGGATGAAAGGGATACATCAGTATGGGCAAAAAACAAGAGTCTATATAGTGAAGAAGGGTTATGTTGTCAATTTTATGAAATAATGACCATAGGTGGTGGTTCAAGACACTGTGGAAATTGAAAGGCCCTCATAAAGCTGGAATCTTATTATGGCTTATCTTGACAAACAAGGTCCTCTTTTGGATCTTCAGAAGTCGAGGTGAAAAGGGTCAGGTCTATGCTACCTATATAAGGAAAGTAGTGAATTATAAAATCACTTGTTCTTCAAGTGCCATATCACTAAGGAAGTCTAGGTAGCTACAAAAGGATTCAAGGAAAGGAGAGGCTATTGGAAGGGTATTTTATTGATGAAGCCCTGTGAATATGGTTGCAGAATAATGAAATAAGAAATAGACATAGTTCCCTTGAAATATTTGTCTTATCAGTTCGGACATCTTTAATGATAAACTGTGTGCACCGTTAGACATGCCATTCAAGGTTCAAAATACTCATCCCATCTTAAAGAAAAATTCCAAGGAGAAGTCAAGAAGGTATCTTTCCACTCTAGATCTTTTTCGATTTTTTCTTTTTGGATTTTTTTTACAGTGCTTCAAGGGACAATCTAGGGACCAGAGAAGAAGGTAGCACCCCATTATTGTGGAAACTGGAAGGTCATAGGTTTATTTTTGGATGTGGAACAAACATAGGATTTAACAACTTAGTAGAATCCAAAGAATTTTACCTTCTGATGGAACTTGCTTTAGAATTTGGGGGCTAAAAGTTCACACTTGTTGGGGACTCTTAGTCGATCATCTCGTAGATGAAATGGTCAGTAGAAGTTAGGAATCTGGGGCTGACAGAGGTTATAAAAAGAGAGGAAAGGACCTGAATCTATCCTTCAAGTTTATAAAGTGTCACTGTATGTGATTATGTAAAAAAATACATGATTCCAAATAAACTCTATATGGTTTCTATTGTTATTTGGTGGTGGCCAAATAAAAATGGTTGAAAACTTCATTGGATCAATGCTTAGTCAATCATGGTTCACACAAAAATCCAAGATAATCAAGTTCCTTATACCCAAATGCACACTTCTTCATGTTCATAAATAACTTGTCATGTGTTGAAAACCCTTGGTTTGGTCCTCCAACGTCTGGTTGAAAAGTAATATGTCGAACTAAACAATTAGAGTTGAGTGAAGATGTGGTTGTAACACTTTTTTCATCATCCCATGAATGTTTCAAGGCCATTGGTAACATTGAATGGCATCAGTGGCCATGCAAGCAGTCCTTGTCACATCTTGAAGGATGTCTTCCACATAACCTTTGTCTTGATATAGATTTGATGATAACTAGATTTTAGGTTGATCTTACTGAAATATTTATCTCCCTAAAGTTGAGTTAAGAGGTTGTTAATGTGTGATAATGGATATTAGTTATTTATTATGATTATGCTCTAGAATATATGGTCCACACACATTCTCCATGTGCCATCATTCTTTGAAACTAGAACTATGGTGGATCCACAAGGTAGTTCCAAAAACATAGAGATCAAGCACTGTCCTTACCCATTGGTAGCTCCAAAAACATTAAAAATATCTTTATCTCTCACAAGCCCTAGATACTAGCGAACAATAAATTGAATAAATTCCATTTCATACTAGCGAATAGTAAAAGCTATGATGGTTTGGTTTTTACCTCTTTAGGACACAAAAAATGATGTAAATAAGGCAAAAATTGAGGCAGTTTGTGGAAGGAGATTGCAAGAATGCCTCCATCCTTGTCCGAGGATTTTAAGAGGATTTCTTTCAACTACAGTAAGTGGTGCATAGGAGTGGGGGATTTCACATGTTTCATATCTTTTGGACATAGGAATAGGAAATTTAGGAAGGTGGCAGAGGTGGTAGTTTACAGTGTCACTGAAAATGCATGGAGTTGGCTTCCCAACTATCCTGTAGACACCACAACAAGTACATCGGAATGCTATGAGCTTGCCATGGCCTTTTAACCTAGGCTTGATTTGAAGGTTGAATGAACCATGGTATGCATGCCTTTGATTTGACATCCACCAAGTTGGCCATTTTAAAAATTATATAAATTTCTTATTTGGATCTTTATGTTTCCCTTTACAAGTTATCTTGTCTTTTAATGTTCTTTGACTTTGACATCCTACCAAACATTAGGATTTCATTACTCAAAGCTTATGTTTCTCTTTAAAATTTGTGTTGTTTTGTAATGTTCTTTGACTCAAATTGGAGACATGTCCTTACTCCAAACAACTTTGAGAAAACATGGCTTCAAGCCTTGTAATCTCAGTTATGTTTTTGAAGATGTACCAAGAAACTGGAGACTCATTTTTTCCTAACATGGTGTGGATGGGATTTGGAAAAGTGGCTTATATTAAGAAATTTCCCTTCAAGGATTCACATTGTAACAATGATGTTATTGAAAAATTCCATGTTTGTTAGGAAAGCCCCAATAATGTCATTTCAACATAACTAGATTGAATCACAAATGAGTGGAACATTTCATGTGTTAACTTGTTAATGTTCATCCTTAATACCTTAAAGGAATTATTGGAGTTTTGAACTACACCCAGAAATAGAATAGTTGTTTTGATGAAGTGCAATGATTTCTTTTATGTTGATGCAAATTGTTTATGATCACCAACCAAGCTAACAACTCTATTTCTTGTCAAATATTTCTACAAAAAATATGCAATAGAGTAATTTGTGGTTGAATTACACAAACCTTTAATGGAATATATTAGATTCCAATCAAATACCTTCAAACGGATTCACGGGCCATAACAGAAAAGGAAAAATGACAAAGCTAAACCCAAATCCTCTTAGTTGGAAGTAAAACAAAGCAGCAAAATGTAAAACAAAGAAGAAGAATATAGAAAAATGAATTCAATAACCCTCCTCTGGAAAAGTCTTAAAAAAAAATTATCTCATTTGTCTGCTTCTTCTACCTATCTTCCTACCAAAAAATAACCATTATTCCCCTAAAACTGAATAAATGAAGAAATAACTAATCCTAATTTTTCTGGCATAATAGCATGGGGGCAGTACATCTAATCCCCAAAACCTCAATTGAAACTCCCCACTACTAAGGGAGGTGGCAGGAGAATCGAAGAAAAGTTTGGAGAGGAGAGGGATTCTTTTGTTTTTCTTGAGAATGCATTCAATATTGGGTGCATTCTTAACTGGGAAAATAGTAGGATTTCATTTTATTGATATCATAAACTTGGATCTAAACGTATCTTTACTTACAAAATAAATGAAATAAAGAAATAAGACATAATGAATAGGTCTGAGTCTCGACATGTAAACACGCAGGTAATATTCCTATGACATGGGCTCTATGCTGTAATGTATTTTACATGGGTTGCACACTTAGACCCTGTGTTCCAGCATATTCTACACTGGCGACATCGAATTTTTGAAAAAAAATTATAAACATGTTCTACACTGGCAACATTAAAACAAAAAGAATAGAAAACAAGAATTGTGTAGATATATTTCAGTTCAATAAAAAATGTGCTTGCATCTGAGTACATCAAATTTGAAAACATTGAAGAGAATGTGGAGGAACCTATGCATAAACAACCAAGGTCTGAAAATTTGCCTTTGTCAGTGGAAGAAGCAAAAATTGTTGATCCTTGTGTAGTACAAAGCACAATATAGAAGTTCAACATGAGCATGCCTACCTGTATGAATATTTTTCTAATTTTCTTATCATTTCTTCAGGCTGTATTGCTTGTGGGAAAGGATCAACCGCCTAATCTAGCTGGTCACGTTCTGATGGAAGTGGTTATAGTCTCTAATCTGCATTTTGAACAAGGATTGGATAATGAGACATGACCTCCGAATATTATTCATAGAGAGAATGAAACTAGCAAAATAAAGGTGATTATTCTGAAACTTGCACGGTGTATGTATTTTAATTAAAAATATTCTTGATCTTTTAATTGCCACTTTGCAGACTTTGATGTGTTTTTCGGCACCCTGAATACATATGCAGTTGTTCATGTAGGAAGTGTTGTTGATCTAGGCTTGTTCATTACATGGTCATCCTAAACTCTATAGTGAAGATCTTAAGCCAAGAAGGTAGAAGTTGGCATCACACTAAAATTGAGTTTGATCACTCCCAAATCAAAATTTTGGCATTTGCAGATGCAGTAAAGGTTTCCTCTTCAGGTGATTAATCAATGTGTAGTAGAAACAACATACTTTTTCATCTCCATCATAGTCTTTTCATCATGGAATAGATTGCAGATTGAGTTTCTAAAGAAAGGGATTCTGTGGAAGTGAAAAGAACTAATGGAACTCTATGTGCTTTTGCGTTAATGACAAAGCCTTGAAGTATACAATTGTCTAGGATTTTTATGTATTGAGTTGTCTAGCTAGATGCAAATAAGTATTGAGTCTATTTGTGTATCATATATAGCATGTTCTGAAGCTTATTAACAAAGTTAATTTCAGTGGGTTGCTGCAAGATTTGATTCTTGAGGCAGTATGGTTGAGCATGGTGATTGAACATTTAATATCGTCACAATGTCTTGACACCTTTGGTGACATAAGAGAAACTTGACTTGAAAATGACATTTATAGTAATCTTGTGGATAGATAATAATGAGACTGTCAAGGGAAGTAATCTATAAACAGTGACCTATGTGTTAGTGAGTGACCCTGTTTCACATTTGTATACTAATGTTTAATGACAACATGACGGATCTTGCTTTTTTCATAATAACCTTGACATCTGTATAACAAAATCTTCTCTATGACATGGTGACAATGATCCCCTCTTGTGAACACTGTTGAAGATTCATCTTGAGGTTGTTGAGTATAGTTGTTAAAGTAATTATGACTACATCCCCAATGCTTCCAAATGGGCCTTGAAAATTCTGGTATCATTTTGAAAACACATTCTTGTCTTAAGCTAGTGAATATTGGGCTTATTAAATCTTCTCCAATCCAACCAAGATAGTGTCATTACCCCACAAATCCTTCCAAATGTGAAATCCCATCTTTGAAAGATGCCTACTGAAAATATTGGGGGTAGACCCACCTATCATGTTGATGTTGGGAAGGTTCATAAAACATAGCCACATAATACCATCCATTTAAACATGGGGGAAACTGTCTACAATTCTTACAAAATATTTTTGATAATCGTGAAAACAAGAAATCTAGCGGTAAGAGCTCTTTAAATCAAATTAAAAATATTAAATAACCATTAATGCCATCCACATGGGTCGTTTCCAAATGATGTCTTAATAAAATATACCATGGGGTTCTCATTAAAACACGTAAATTAAAAACAATAGAGAACAATGTTTTTTTTTATTAAAGCAAAGGGAGGGTCTCATAACTCTCATCCTCTCCTTGCCTTTTCTTCTCTATATAACTTTTTGAAACTGTAAATTTTTTTGTTCCACCTTAATAAGACACTAGTTTGATTACATGAGGTTGTAGTTGGATTTTTGAACAAGAATATTTCAAAGGGAAGAGGTTCTAGACTTGTGATTGAAGGCCTTATTTGGTGCAAACATATTCATAAAGATTGATCAATTGACTTTTCATCATCATATAGATCAATTTATATGCCATTTTATAGACATGCACATAATCAATCTTCCTAAAATATGGCTGATCTTTGTATGCCTTAGACCATTAATGCCACAAATCATAGTGAGATGTGCTTGAGTGTGGATTGAGTAATCACATTGTGGAAATACTAATATGCATCTCCTATGTATATCACAAGAATAAAGGTGAATTTTAGAATGCATGTGGGGTCATAAGAGAGGCATCATGTCCTTATGTTAAGGATATAAATATAAAGGGGTATAAAAAATGTTAATGAAAAAACAAATACCTACAATATCTAGTGAAAGTAGGGGTTTTTTAAATTGGGAAAATGGGTTAGTATTGGTATGGGGTTAAATAAAGTGATTTTTAGAGGTATTTTGCAATATGTAGTCAAATTAAGGGTATTGTTTAGTATGCCATGAATGCACGTGCTATGCCATAGGTTAGTTGAGTGACACCCCTGTGTTAGAATCTTGTAGTAGCAGCTCCATATTCACATTCAATCATACATTCATCTCAGTGAGTTTCTTATTAAAGTCTTCAGCACTTGTCTTTTTCCTGATATATTTTTTTCTCCGTTATGGATTTTTTTATGACCTGTGATATCATCCATCTTTTCTTTCTCTTGTGTGAACTTCTCCTTTTACATTAAGCCTCTACAAAAGAAATTTTATTTCACCCTGCTACGAGTAGCTCAACAAGTTTCATATTAGATGATCCAAGATACATAAATCTTAGTTTAAAACTTAGAATAGAATATTTAATTATTTAGGATATTTAATTCAATATTGGAGACATTTTAGAAATATAGAACTGTTGTAAAAGATATGACATCTAGAAAGGTGTCGTTTCGTCTCCAATTTAGGAAAATAGTTACTAGATTTGTTAGGATAACATTCAATGTAAATGGACACTTGTTAATTAAATAAGTTATCCATAACTAAAATAGGTTACAACATGTAGCTTATTTAAATCACATTTTTCTACTTGCAAGAGTGTTGAGTTTTAGTGTGTAAACTCTTGCAAATTTTCTAAATAATTTTTCTTTTCCTAATTAATAAAATTTGTGTGTTTGAGGACACTTTTGCCGTTATTGTGGTATCAAAACTACAATATTGCAACTGATGTGAAGAAAGAGTTTTCGACTCTATAGGGTTTTGGAAAACTCCACCGGTTATGGAAAACTCCACCAGTTAATTGATTTCTCAGTGATTTGTTGGCTTGACTATCTATTGATTTAGAGTGTTTTCATTTTTCCCCTACTTTGCCACATAGTCTACACTTGCACAATACAACACAATCTACGCTTTCCCAATCCCACACAGTATACACAATTCCTGTTTGAAACAGTCCCTCGTGTTGGTCGACACTCCGTTTGGTGTTGTCGTTCGTACTGGTGGTGTTGTTGGGGCTGCAGTTGGTGTTGGAATTGTAAATTCACCATCGCACACATCAGGAATTCAAACTTTGATACTTGTTGGAGCAACATTGAGAGTCATGTCCAAACTGAGCTATGGGAGACCAGCGTAAGAGTAAAGGAGACCACTGCAAAACCAACATATATGCTAGTGTTGAAATATGTATAGTGTGGAAATGATGAGCCCGTGAATAAATGCAACCATAAGTTTCAACGGATTTAAAAATAAAAATAAAAATATCTACGCTGAATTAAGTTTCAGGTTTTCATCAAGTGATTCATTACTTTTATAAATCACTTTTATAAAGTGATTTTTAAAATATCATTAAATTGTTTTTAAATAGGGTATATGCAAGTGATTTTTTTTGCAATTTGTTTTTGAGTGATAAAGGCTTTTGTAAATTTGTGGAGTCATAATGTGTGCCTAAAATTTATAATTTTGTTTTTATGGAGTAATAAGGGGAAAACTTGTATTTTTATAATTTGTAAAATTTGGGGTGATAAAATTGTAACTCAAGGCAATTTTACTTTGAGGGGGGTTAGAGTAATTTTGCAAGGGTATTGTAAACAAAATCACATTTCAAAAGTTTCATTGTAATTTTTTTTATAGAAAGTGACTAGAGCCAAGTGCAAAGCTCAGTGTCAAGGCCATGTCTCGATAGATAATTTTTTGTAGTGTTTTGTGAATGGTGTGTTGCTCATTTTTTTTTGGTGCATGGTGTGTTGCTCAAAGCTGGTAAACTTATTTTCTGATTCTGGCAAACTTGAAGTCGCAAAGACATACAAGAAATGGAAACAAATCATTGAACACACTTTTATTTATATTGAACTTGGCGAGATGTGTGTGATGGTGATGCTAAACCAGATAAACCGACAAATGTAGCTTTACTACTTAAATGAGAGATTAAAAATGCCAAAGCTTTAGCACTAATAAAATCTTTAGTTAATGATGAGATGCATGTTCATATTGAAAACGCTTCTGATGCTTGGTCTGCTTTGAGAACTATTAAATATTTTTTTAATTCACAACCTGAATCTAAGAAAGTTGATATTCAATTGAAGTTTCTCCAACAAAAATTGACCGAAGGAGGAGGCGTCCTTGAATATATTTCCAGACTTAAGAACATCAATAAGGAAATAGTAAATGTTGGCTTTCAAGTAGTAGACAATAGTTTTATGACTATAATTTGGATTGTTGGTTTGCCTTCTTCATACACTTGTCTTTTGGAAACTCTACAAGTAACTGGAAAGTTATAGAAGTTAAAGTTTGATGAATTAAGTGAAATAATAGCTCAACATGAAAAAAAGTTAGGTAGAAGAAACATATTGGTGAAGATGACTTCTTCACAAAAGAGAGTACACACAAATCTTCAATTGATAGTTCTAGAGGCAGAGGAAGAGGGAATTTAGTCAAAATCTATCAACACATAGTGGAAAAGGTCGTGGTAGAAAACAAAGCAGAGGGAGAAACTTTATTAGATGCAATAGTTCAAGCATATGAAACTTTCAAGGCATAGGGAACAACCAAGGAAGAGGACAAAGTAAAGCCGCAAGAAAAACTCAAAGAAGAGGTTAAAGCAAAGGTAGAGGATAGAATCCGGGCAGAGGCAGAGATTTAAGTCAAATTATTTATAGAAGATGTAACAAAGCTTCCGATTATACTAAATATTTTTGAATATCTATTGAAAAAATTCCAAAGTCTCATCAAAACACAACACAATTTTCTAATGATCAAGAAGATGATGGCTCAGATTATGTCTTTACCACATTTCAAAGTTCATAATCAACAACATTACATTTCTCCACTTATCGGAAAAGTGATTATGAAGATGTTTTGATCTTAGATATAGGAGCAACACATCACATGACTTTTCGACATGACTTATTTTGGAATTTTCAACAATGCCATCTCAATTCAATCTTTCCTGCAGATGAAACTAAACACACTCCTTGTGGAAAATGTGTAGTAAAAGTTCATCTTCCTGGCATTGGAGAAAATTTGATCTCAGATGTTTGGTATGTATCTACATCAAAAAATAATATGTTTTATTTAGTCATAATTCGACAAGCAGGACATCAAGTTGTTATGGAAGATGGTTTGGTCAAAATAAACTCAATCATACAGAGTATGAAAAAATTCATGACATGATATGAAGATAGAAAATTGTTAAGGATGAAGGGAATAATTATTCCAAGGAATGTTTACTTTGCCGGAGCAAAAACTACATATATTTCACATATTATTCCAAGGTTGTGGCATGTAAGATATGTACATTTAAAATTTGAAATTCTCTCAACTTAAAAAACAAGGAAAGGTTAAAGGGCTTCCAAATTTTAAGAAAGAAAATGCAAAATGTGAAGCTTTCATTTACAAAAACAAAGCCGAGAGAGTTTTACAACAAGTTCATGGTGTGAAAACAAAAATTGGCAATTGGTTCAAAGTGACATTTCTGGACCCCTACAAAATTCTCTAGTAAGTTGCAGATACTTTTTACTCTTCATTTGATTTCAGTAGAATGACTTGGGTTTGTTTTTTGAAGCAAAATTCAGAAGCATTCGAAAATTTTAAAACTTTTCACCAACTTGTTAAGAATGAAGTCAAAGAAAAGATTGGCACTCCTAGGACCAAAAATGGAGGGAAATTCACTTCCAGTTAATTCCAAACTTATTGTAGTGACAATGGTATAAAAATGGGTATTACAAATGTCTACACTCCACAGCAAAATGGATTAGAAGAGAGAATGAATTATAATCTTTTAGGAATGGAAAGAACCATGCTAACTTTCAAAAAATGAAGTCCTATATATTGGGCAGAAGCAATACATAAAACAATCTACTAAAGGAATGAGTCTCCTATTTCTTCTTTGGATGGAATTACACCTTATGAAGCATGGTTTGGTTTCAAGCCTTGAGTTCAATATCTCAAAGTTTTTGGATTTGTATGTTATGCCTTAGTTCCAAAAGAAAAATGAACCAATATTGATTCACGAAGTTTGAAGTGTAAAATGATTGAGCATTTTGAAGAGAATAAAGGGTATTGGCTTCTATCCAATGGAAAATTTATTGTCTGGAGGGATGTGATTTTCGATGAAACAGAAAGCAAGAGTGCCACAAAGATCACAAATATTCTACAAAAATTGGAAATTAAGGGAGATAAAAGGAAAGGCAAAAGGCAAAATCAACCAAGTTCACATCATTGGTATGGAAATAATTTTCCTTCATCTTAAAATGGTTCAAACAATCAGTCTACTTCAACTACACCATATGGATCTTCTAGAATTTCATCGAAATATCCTAGTAGCAACAGTTCATCTAACATTGATTCTCCACCCCCAGAATCTTCAGTTGATAGAAGAACATCGGTTTACATCAATCCACTTTACAATGATGGTTATTATTCAATCCTCAATAAAGTGAACATCAACTGCCAAAATAGGTTGTTCAAATTTTGAAAGATGTAAGACTTGATGAGAAAAACAAAATAGGATACGAGGGTCACACAGAAATGAATAATTTTTTTCCTTGGTAACTAATTATTTTACAGAACCCTCCACGTATAAAGAAGCAATAAAACATAAAGAATGGCAAAAGGCTATGATTGAATAATATCAGGCAGTAATAGAAAACAATAATTGGAAACTAGTCGATTGTACTCAAAATGTCAAACCCAATAGATGCAAATGGGTTTATAGAATTAAGTATAAGAAAAATGGAGACATTGACAAGTACAAAGAAAGACTTGTTTCTAAGGGTTTTACACAGTAGGAAGGTATTTATAATGAGGAAATTTTTTCCACTACATCTAAGTGGAACACCATCCGATTAACACTTGCATTACCAACTCAGAGAGGATGGAAATTTCATCAAATGGATGTTAAAAGTGATTTCCCCAACATATATTTACAGGAAGATGTATATATGAGACAACCGCTAGGTTTTGAGATTTAAGGTGAGGAACATAAATTCTACAAACTGATCAAGGATTTATTTGTATTGAAACAAGCACCACAAGTTTGGTATGTCAAAATGGACAAATAACTTAGCAAATTTGGATTTCAGCGAAGTGAATCTGATGATACTTTGTATGTACGCCAACGAGGTAAAAATATGGTGATTCTTGTTATGTATATGGATGATTCGATCATCACTGGAAAAAATGATGATCATATTTTGCAGGTAAAGAAGGAGTTACATGTTGGTTTTAAGATGATAGATTTGGGATTACTTCACTACTATCTTGGAGTTGAAGTATTCCAACATCCCCATCATATTTCCATTTCTCAAAGTAAGTATGTAGCTGAAGTTCTTCAAATATTGTGGATGCAAGATTGCAAGCCCGTGCTCACCCCCATGGAACAAAACTTGAAACTTTCGAAATTTCAAGGGGGGGTAATGGTGGACAACACTACTTATAGATAGTTTATTGGCAACCCGATTTAATTGACAACCACTCGTCCAGATCTATCTTATGCAGCCATTATTATTTCACACTTTCTGTAGGAGCCACGAGACAACCACTAGAATTCATCCAAAAGAGTCCTTAGATATATCCAAGGAACGAAATATTTTGGTCTTCTTTAAAAAAGGACTAAAAAATTTGTACTTGATGGATATTCATATGTCGATTTTGTTGGTAGTATTGATGATCAGGCATGTACCTAAAGTTATTTGATGAACATGGGGTCAAATGTAGTGTCTTAGAGTTGCAAGAAGCAAGCTATAGTGGCCACTTATTCAGTAGAAGTCGAATACATATCAACATGGGAAGCAACATGTGCAATTGTTTTGCTGCGCAGAGATTCGCAGGACTTGGGGATTCCTCAAGCATAAGCTACATCTTTATTCGTCGACAACCAGTCAGCCATAAAGCTTGCCAAAAATATGGTTTTTCATTCCAAGGAAAACCATGTGGATACAAAATATCATTACATGAGAAAACTCATTGAAAAGGATGTCATCAAACCTATTTATTTTCCTTCAAAAGATGAGATCTCTGATATTTTCACAAAATAACTTTGCAGGATCAGATTTACTAAGTTCAAGGATGAGCTTGGTATTTGTTGTAATGTATCTTTGGATCATAAGGGGGAATTTTAGATGATCCAAAATACATATATCTTAGTTTAAAATTTAGAATATAATATTTAAGTATTTAGGATGTTTAATTAAATATTGAAGACATTTTAGAAATAGAGAATTGTTGTAAAATATATGGCATCTAGAAAGGTGTCATTTCTTAGGCTCCAATTTAGGAAAATAGTTAGTAGATTTGTTAGGATAAAATTTAATGTAAATAGACACTTGTTAATTAAATAAGTTATCCATAACTAAAATGGGTTAGGACATGTAGCTTATTCGAGAGTGTTGTGTTTTTGTATGTAAACTCTTGCAAATTTTCTATGTAATTTTTATTTTCCTAATTAATAAAATTTGTGTGTTTGAGGACACTTCTGTCATTATTTCCTCCTTTGAACCTAGAGTTTTGGTAACTTTAACATCCTCTATCAGGAACCTTCTCTCTCATCTTCCTTTGATCTAGGATTTTACACTTCTCTTGAGAACCTTCCTTGTTCTCTCTCCTTCCAACCTTAGATAAGTTATTACATCTCTCTATTGTAAGGTTTGTCTTCCACTAATATCCTCTTATTTTCTACTGCCTACAAATTACAATTAATAATTTCAGTTTAAAAACAAATACATCTTCCATTATCATACTATATTTGATCTACACTTCTTTAAAGAGTTCTGTCAACGTCACTGCTCGAACTGTTTCTTGTATGTCTAAAAATTTCTTGTTGCAGAATTTACTGCCTTTAACAAGTTTCTAATTCCAAAGTAGAAAATTTCATTTCTCTATAAAATTTTAAAGAATTTTAGTGTTTTTATTCTTCTTTCTCAAGAGCTTAAATTACAAATATCATCTCCTTCTCAAATTAATTAAAACATTTAAGGTTTACCTGACAAATTTCACCGAATCTGATCCTATCAAGTTTCACAAGCTCTATCATTATCTTCTATGTTTGAACTCTTCCAAAATAATTATATTACTTTTATTTCTCTAAATAGATTTTATCCTCTAATCTTCTCGCCAAAGAGCTTTCTAGCTCTCATACCACTTAATGCAGGAAAAATAAACTTGTACAATAACTCACCTTCTAAGTCGTGGAGACTTCTACAAAATTTGGAAGCTGTGGGGGTTTCACTTTCCTCATTATGGTTTTTTCCCTTCATGTCAGGTACCATATCAGTTAGTTCTTTGTACCCATCCACCAAGCCATTTATGGCATAATATCAACCATATTCGGTCATATTTATCCCTGCACGATTTGAATTACAACTTTGGGAGTAGGATCATCTCACTAGATTAGTAGTAAGCCTCGGTGAAGCATCTGCATATCAGCCAAGGGTGAGCGGTGTAACATTCTTAGAATTTTTAAGATCGGAGTTGGTGGAAAACCAAGGAAAAACAAGGCGGGAGATATATTTGAAGAGGTCAGAACTCCCCACTCGGTGAAGACCTTTGGTTTCTTTGAAGGAGCATCAAGAATAATTCAACAAGTCGAGAAAGATGGAATTAGTGTTTCAGAGGGAGACGATTTTCCGACTCCTTTTACATTTATTCTTTGTTTTAATAAAAAAAAAATTGTGTGGTTTTGTTTATTGTGCATTCTCCTCTCTTTTCTTCTGGAATTTCAAATTTTTAGATCTTGGGGGCCTCCCCCCAAGGTCCAGATGATTCCAGTATGTGCTAGTAAATATTTGGGGTTGTAGCTCCATTTAGTTGTAGCTGATAAATCAGGGAATTGTAAATCCTTACTAGTTGTAGCCAGAGAAATTTGTAACAACAAGTTATCGCGTAACTTTAGAAGATATTGAAGAGAATTTTGAAGAATTTGTTTCTTCCTTGTGTTACTGAAATTATTTCATGTCATGCTCATATGAATGAATTTTTGAAGTTAATTTTAGTGTCCTAATATCATTGCATAAGTGAAATAATGTGTTTAAATTGGGTAAATCCCTACAATATTGATTCAAACCACCTCTTAGTATTGTCCTAGTTTCTAACATGGTTCATAAATGTAAACATTCATATTATTTTCCTTGAGATCTTCACTCCTTTGATAAATAATCAACCTATGTTTCAACTTTACCTGCAACTTGTGCCACTTCACCTTTTTCTATACCACTGATCCACATTTCTAGTCTTTAGCATCTTGTAGTAGCAACTCCATAAGAACATTTAGTCATATTTTCAGCTCCTTGAGTTTTTTATTAAACTCTTCATCACTTGTATTCCTCTTGATTTCTTTTTCCTCGATATATTTTTTCCTTCTGTTGTGGCTTTCACCTAAACCTTTTTCATGAGCTGTGATAGCCATATTTTCTTTCTCTCCTATGAACTTATCATTTTCAATTAAGCCTCTGCAATAGCAAGTCTATTCACCCTGCTACAAGTACCTCATCAAGTTTCCTCCTTTGAACCTAGACTTTTGGTAACTTTAAGATCCTCTCTCAGGAACCTTCTCTCTCAGCTTCCTTTGGTCTAGGGTTTTACATTTCTCTTGAGAACCTTTGTTTTTCTCTCTCCTTCCAACCTTAGCTAGAATTATTATAACTCTTTGTTGTAATATTCGTCTTCCACAAATATCCTCTTATTTTCTATTGCTTACAAATTAACATTAAAAATGTAAATTTAAAAAAAATTACATCTTCCATTATCATATTATAATTGATCTACAATTCTTATAGTTCTTCCAACTTCACTGCTCTTGTTGGAAAAAAAGGAGGTCTCTGGGAAAGACCCAGGTTCAGGCTCAAAGCCAAAAACCGAAATTTTCACCTTGCCCAAGAGAGTAAGGATTCTCACCCGAGGCATCCCGTGACCTTACTGATATTGAAAGATGGACCATTAATACCGAAGAGAGATCAATAAAAATGATTCATACATTACATTACATAGAACATATTCATAATATGTGATTTTAGAGACCAGTTATCATTTAGCCATAAACAATACGGACATGATTTTTTTTTTTTTAAGATAGTTGAACATACATCTATCTACTACCGTCACACATCTCATATCCCATAACACATCTTTAGTCAGTTTCTATTAATTCAGCCAAACATTACATAACCTACTCTACAGAGTTCATCATGACCCAACACAGTACATACAGGCTCTGCGGAGCTCCCTCAATACTCAGAACCTCTCATCAGACTCACTCTTCGCTTGCTTATCGACTCCTGCCAAATGAAATTGTTAGTATTTTCCCCTTCTTCGTTCAACTGTTCCCTTGTGCTCCACTACTTCCCATCTCTTTTCTGCAATTGACTCTGCTTCTGGGAGTCCATCTGTTTGTTCATTGTCCCCATTCCTACCATCTGTGTTGTCACCTACTTGTTCTTCGCCATATGTCTATAGGTTCTTCTCAACCGCAATGGCTCCTTGTCTTTCTTAATATTTCTCCACCACCTGTTCTTTCCACTCCTAGTCTTCCACAACACAAAATTGTGTTGCTCAAAACAAGGGCCCCAACGAGCATTCATCCTGAGTCAATATTTTTCCCCTGTTGCGGTCCCTGGTTGACCATCAACTTCTGTTGCGAGCTGAGTTTCCTCAGATGTCTCCCTTTCCAACTTCTTCTGTTCTGATTGACCCTCCTTTAACAAAGGTCCCAACTCTGGAACCTTTCTCATAGCCTCTGTGCTGAGCTGCGTGAACTTAGTTATTTCCTCTTGCCATGCTTCCATAATGGGCTATGTCTCAGTGACCACCTTGTCGGCATGAGTTGCATCCATTATATGTGGCAAAACATTAACCACCTCTCTGAATTTTGGGTCTTCTTCAGATGCCAGCTGTTGAATGAATTCTGCGTTTTTCTTTACTAGCTGTCTTGGGTCCCTGAGGAGTTGTTTTGGTCTTGTGGAGCTTTCTTCCATCATCTGAATCTATAGCTGAAGTGCCCTGACTTGATCATAGAGTTACGTGCAGCTGAATGGATCTATTGTTCCTTTGATCTCGAGAAAAATCTTAGGCAGTTGCTCGGAGACAATTTGTGCCTTCATAGTAAGCGAGTTGGAGTACTCGTGGAGTTTCTCTAGTAGGTTGTATGCCTGTGTGACCATCATACCCAGTGTTTCCTTCATATCCTGCATCTGCTTTTGCCTATGTGCTACCTTTTCTGCATATACCGTAGAAGGGTCTGGTAGTGCCGGTCTTGTTGCAAGTGCTTCTCTTAATTCTTGATTTGCATTTCCCAAGTTGGCACATGTTATGCTTACATGTATGGAATGTTCAACCACTGAGCCTACTAAAATGTCTGTTGGTGTGCTCTTGTCTACACTAGTGATTGTTGGCCATAGTTCCTTGAAATTCTCTGTGACTTGATCAAGCTGCTACTGAAGGGTATCCGTCTTGTGCAAGAGTTGATTAGGTTCATTAGTAACCACAATGACCTATTTTTGTTGTTGTTCATACCTCTGTAGAAGATCATTGTGTAGGTTCTCTCCCTGACATGCTGTTGTTTGTATACAATTGAAGATTTTTCTAGGTCTCCAAATTTGCATATCGCCACTCCTTGTCATTTATGGGCTTGGATTCCATTCTCTGAGTGGTTTCCCACTGGAAATAGAATGTTTTGAGAGGCTTTGGGGAGATGTGGGTTGACTTGGTGGGACGGCTTGTGATACCGGAATGTGATGACTGGTGGATGGTGGTTTGGGTACGAATGGTTGTAGCAATAGGATGGATTGTTGAAATGGGTTAAGTGAGGTCTCAGTGAGCGAAGTATCAGAAATGGGTGACCTCATATGGATTAATATATATATAAAGGTACCGGGCCCTAATGTGGTTGAGTTAACCTTGGTTACTTCTGTTGTACCTGACTTAACCTCCACCTCAACATCGATGGCCATTAAGGTTCCTGTTGGTATCACATCAGATATGGTCGTGAAAGTGGATGAATTATGTGTTGAATGGTATTTGGATGCAAACAATGTATGTGGTGATGAATTATTTGCATTTTGTGGTTACGAAACTAGTACATTGTGTGATGAAGATGGGTTGAATTGTAGTAATATAGAGGTTGTCTGAGTGCCTACCTCTGGTTCTTCTTGAATTAGAATTCTAGTGACTAATGGTTTTGCTTGATACTCACCTGTGAGGTCCACTACTTGATCAGATTTCATGGTCTAGGCTCTTTTCCCTTTCAGTGTTGGGATGGGAGGCTTGGTTGGCTTGTTTTTATAGAATGGAGTGATGGTTGGCTTTAGATGTGAGTGGAATATGGTGGAGGGTAATGCGGTGAGGACATGGGTTGTTATCGATGGAGATCCAAAATTAAGTGTTTGAAACTCATAAACTGACGGAAATATAGTACTTTTTACTCCAAAAGTTCCCATTACCTTATTAAAATCCTACACCCGGGTGTCCAGCTTGTCTATCAATGGTTGCAGCTACAATTGAGAAACCCTCTGGGTTGTATCCCCTAGCGTTTCTCATGGTAGTGAGTGAGGAAGCATAGCATCAAACGAATACACAGGCTCTCCATTTCTAATTTCTATAGCTGCTCCTAGCTATGAAGAGACCTCTGCGTGGAAATCTTCCTTTGTTATCTGGAATTTTAGTGGCTTCTTAGTAAATGTATCGACCATAACACAGTTAGGACGAATCCAGGTACGGTTGTGAGAAACCCTGAACCATACTTAAGGGAAATAATTATCCAGCAGATTCCTGGGGACCCTTTGTTGTGTTTTAACAACATCTTCTATTTGACGATATGATTCTACGAAGGCTTCTTCATTTATTTCCTTGCGACTTGGATCACAAGATACTCTTCATGGGGTGAACCTTAGGGCCATTGATTGATCTTTAATGATCTCTGCAAGTTGCAACCTTCCTGGTGGACTCCACTTCCACATCGCCAGAGCCATAATCAGATATCCATATATGAATATTGTGGCCTTCTTAAAATTATATTCACATGCATCGAAGAGATCTTGTAAAAGAAAAGCACACCAATTCAACTATGGTCCCTATGTACAATGTTCTGCAATTGATATTGTATTTAGGGTACATTATCCTTTGGTATAGTGCCTCATTATCTTGCTTGCGATCAGATAATATGCAAATTTCATCGAGGGGATAGTGATAGGATCAATCTTTGAGCCCTTTCCCCCTCTTCTCGTCTCGTATTTCCTATAATAATCGTAGTCTCCCACATTGTTTGCGCGTTTGGCCATATTTTGGAAAGCGAATGACACATCATTCCCTGCTGCCGATAGTCCAGTAAGCCTATGTATATCTTCTACATGGATCATAATTTCTCTCCCAAGCCATAGTGACCCGTTCTAAATCCTGTTGATGAGAAAATTTGTACACTGCATCGCTGCTCCTGTCTTTCCAAACTCTAGTAAGCTTCTTAGATGCAAAATTTTGGACCTTTGGATGCCTTTAAAGTCTAGATGCACCCTTTCTACTTCACTTCCACGTTGCTTCACATGATTCTCAATATAAACCTGTCTCTTTAATGCTAGGAATTGGAACAAATCAGTGAAGTCTGTATCTATGAGGGTCACGTTATCATACTTTCCGACCAATGCTTCTAACTTCTAAATTCTTTCATCGAACTCTGGCTCGATCACTAAAACAATTGTTCTCTCTATCTTCCTTCTCCTGTAGTATACCAATAATGCTGTTGGTCTACTATTCTAATCTCTTGCTGTTGAAGTTGGGCTAACCGTTATAGTAGTTTCTTTCTCTTGTAATTCGAAATTCTCTGGAACTTTTTTGTTTCCCTCCTCCATGCAAATTTAGTAGGACTATCGGCACAGAGGATGCTGATGCAATTCCATAACCAATTAAGTTTCGTTGTCTCTCCCTGTAGCTATAATTGTGTGATTAGTTACTCGGGTGAGGTGGGCTCTGAAGCTGCTGATGATGGCTTCATAAATTGGGTGGACGTGATGGCTAATAATTAATACTTAATGTGTAAAATTTATTACGGCATGTGGTTACTAATTATGGCAATTAGTTTTCAAATTTTGGTTGATTCCACGGACTAAAATCTATATGATGGCTCTTTATGACTAAATGATGGCTACAACTCTTGTTCGTAAGGTCACTATAACACTATAAACTCCCCATGACCACAATTGGTTGCGATATGGTCCCCATACCACAACAGGGTGATGATTGACCTTACAATACATGTGACTTATGCTATTAAGGCTCCTACTCTATTAATTGGAATTGAATTATTTTATGAACTAAACATAAGCTATTATATGACTCATCTTGGTTGTGAGAGAGTTATTGACTCTAATCTACTGACTTCTCTTGGTTGCGAGAGTTATTGGAAATACAATTTTTTGTTGATTACTCATAATAGGGCTTCAAGCATGCACCGTTAACCCATCCTTGAAGTATATCTCCATGCAGTTGTGCTAGCTTGACTGATCCTGAGTCGTGAATCTCTACGATGTGGTACGAGCTCATCTCATGAATTTATAGTTTTCCCAGAAAATTTTGGAATTTGTTGTCATATAACAATACTTTGCCTCCAATCTCAATTTTTTTTCTCTCGATGTGGCAGTCATGCGAGGCCTTCTGTCTTTTTCTATACATTGATTCATGGAAAAATTCCAGAAATATATCTTCTTCCAGTTCCTACAATTCATGAAGATGTTCAGTGATGGATTCTTCTTCCGTTATTGTGTTGTTTTAGCAATTAAGAGACTTGGGATTATAAACTCAGTTAGTACGACTAATTCCTTCTCATTCACCAACTAAAATGGAGTTTGGTTATGTAACCTTTTTATGGTAGTCCTGTATGCCCACAACGTGGCTGATATTCTTTCATCCCAGTCATCGTAGCTAGCATTACATATATTAGTTAAGCCTTTCTCTAAGATTTTGTTGAAGGCTTCGACAATTTCAATTGCCTAAGGGTGGTATAGGCTGCTCTTGTGGTGTTGTATGATGAAATTTTCCAGTAGTGATTTGACTATAACATTAATAAAATATGTGCCTTGATCACTTATTAGGCTCCTTGGACAACCAATTTTTCTAATAATGTTTTCAAAGATAAATATGGCCACTGTATATACTATACAGTCCTTCACTGGTGCCGCCTTTGCCCACCTAGTCAGGTAATTGGTTGCAGTGATTATGTATCTTGCTTGTGAGTGTCACACAACCAGTGTAATAGGCCCTACAAATTTGTTTTCCCAGTTTTCAAAAGCTTGCATATCCCTTACGGGTTGTAGGGGTAGCTCGTCGCGATGTGAAGGTCTTCCTGTTCTTTGAAAGACATCACACTTCTTCACATATTATTTGTTGTCTTTGTGCATTGTTGGCCACCATAATCCTGTTTGCAATATTGTTCTTGCATTAGGTTTTGCATCCACATGGCTTCCCGTAACTCCATTGTGAAATTCCCACAAGATATCTTCTTTCTCGAGATCTAATACACACCTTCGTAGTACTTTATCCAGACCCATTTTGTACAACTGTATTGCTATGAGTTGGTACTCAACTGCTTTAACAACTAAATGTCTTCTCTAAGTTTCTGTGTATTCTTTCAGGCATTGTCGTGTAGCTAAGTATATTGCTATTTGTTCCAGATAATTAGGGATGGCTTCTACCCGAAAAATATCTGCATCTGGTCACTAATCATCAAGTCCTCCATTTTCTCCATTTTCCAATCTTGACAGATGGTCCAGACCAACATTTAGCCTCCCAAGCTTTACTATAACTTTGAAAGTAAATTCTTGGAATAGTAGAGTCCACCTGAAAATTATTCCCTCCAAAATAGGATTGTTCACTAAATATTTTAGCACTGAGTGATCTGTGAAGAATTTGAAAGTCCCTCCCAGCAAGTAGTGGTGGAATTTCTATAAAGAATGGACCATCGCAAGAGATACCCTCTCCATTGTTGTGTAGTTCTTTTCTGTCGTTGATAACTTTCTTCTTGTGGAGTATGCTAGGTGGTCTATGGCGGTCTCTCCTCACTCTGCTAGCATGGCTCCCAAAGAAATACTTGAAGGATCAATGTGTACATGGAACTATTTATCCCAGTTAGGATGAGTTAAAATAGGTGCACTTGCCAACTTCTCCTCATTAAGGGAATTTTGAGGTCTAAAATGGGCCTCCTAAGAAAAATGTACGAAAAAAATAAAATTTTTAAGAAAAAATAGGATTCAATATGATGATTTCAACCATGGTGGATGATTCACTATTGTTTAAGTAAAAGGGTAAAAATATTAAAAAATAATAAAATAATAAAACCACCTTTTAATCTCGTATTTTCAACTTATCTTCCAAATTTTTTACTCAAATTTTGAGTGGGAGTACTCGTTGGATTCAAAATTTAACTCCTCATCCAAGGAGTACCCATGTTGCATACTTTCAATGGACTCTACTACATGAAAAATGAAAAATAATAAATAAATAAAAACGTAATTGCAATCATATTTTTCATGTATTTCTGATTTTTTGTGTAGCGGGACTCATCTAAAGTATGCAACATGGGTACTCCTTGGATGAAGAATTAAAATTTTCATCCAACGAGTATTCCCGCTCAAAATTTGAGTAAAAAATTTGGGAGATAAGTTGAAAATACGAGTTGAAAAAGTAGTTTTTTCTTTTTCCCTCAAAAATTTGATGATGTAATCAAATCCTACTTTATTATTTCCACTATTATTTTACAATTTCCTTAGCATGCCCATTTTAGACCTCAAAATTCCCCTAATGTGAGTGTTTCCAATGCTTTGGTTCATTCATCATTCCATATGAACTGTTCTATTTTCCACAACAACGTTTCTAGTGGTGCTGTGATTTTCACATAGTTGCGGATAAACTTCCTGTAGTATCTTGTGTGTCCAAGTAGTGATCTCAAATGCTTAACATTATCTGGGGCATCCATATTTACAATTACCTCTACCTTTGTGGGGTCCACACATACTCCCTGTTTATAGACAACATGTCCCAATAGTGTTCCAAATGGTACTACAAATATGCAATTTTTGAGATTCAGTGAAATTTGAAGCTGTCTGCACTGGTCAAACATTATCCTTAAAATACTTGCATGGTTTTTCAGCAAACTATACACCATCCAATCGTCCATGTATACTTATAGAAACTTGTGAATATAGTCTCTAAAAGCTGCTATCACTATCCTTGAAAATATAGGTGGTGCATTTTTTAACCCAAAGGGCATGATGTGATAAGCATATCATGATCCCCATTCCATTGTGAAAGGAGTTTTTCTCTTATTCTCTTCTGCTATTCATACTTGGTAATATCCCTAGAAACCATTCATGAATGAGTATGTTTCATTTCCTACCACGTTATCCAAGACTTCGTCACTAAATGGTGTTGGAAAAGGATCGTGGATACATGCATTATTTAAACTCCTATAGTCTACACACACTCTAATTTCTGATTTCTTCTTTTTACTTTGTATGACTATTAGGTTGACCCATTATGCCTCCTCAACTAGAAAGATCAATCATGCATTCAAAATCTTGTCTATTTCTGCTTTGACATTTTCTTTCACCCTTGGGTTCAGGCAGTAAGGTCTATGTTTTACTAGTCTAGCATCAAGTTTTAGTACTATGTGCATCTCCCCCAAATAGAATTTTATCCCTTTTAATTCTGCTACTGAAGATTGTTGGGAATATTGTCATTGATGGCAAAGGAGCACAAAGGAGCAACACCAAGACAAGGGAGCAGATCAGATTCAGATGGAATTGTTGCACATATGTCACACATGGTTTAATGTATCAGTGGGTTGCGACTGCCCATTTGGGGTCTTTACTGCAATGGAAAATGATGGATAAGATCCACAGAAATTAAATATAGAGGTTAAATCATGTGTGGAATGAATTCCAGAAAGGGTTTGAAGACTGGTTGATATCATGAAAGCAGAACGATGGAGTAAAGGAGAAGTTATAGTGCAGCAAAATGAATCGATGGTTTGTTTGTACAAGTATATGGAGGAGGTGTAACGAAAGAAATTAGATGTCGAATTAGGAGTCAAAGGTGTAGCAGAACCGTGAGTAGCATCACTGTGAACAGTGAAGGCGGTTTTGGAAAACAATAGATGGTTTTCGCGCAACATTTGAGTGGTAAGTGGTTTTATTGAAATTGAACGCGATCAAATAAGACTGTGACATGTCACAGGTGCCAAACCGCCAATTTCGTGTGACTTTTAAGCTATAAGTCGCCGGGGTTAATTGAACGCGACAATTGTTCGATCATCAACAATTGAGATCCGACGGTGTTCGCACCCGAAGTTGCACAGGGGTTAACAAAGGTGTGGGAACGGTGTCACAGAGTTGAACAACGCATCTTATGAGCATGGTTAAACGTTGATCTGGGATCAACAGTACCACAGGGGCACAAACAACCCGATATTTAAACCAAGGGGGTGCCTTCACATTTGACCCGCCCATTGGGTGTTGACCGCAGATCGACGGTTGTCATTCACTGCGGTAGCACAAGCCATATGATCTTTCCATACCGAGGAGTGCCTCTACAGTACCGTGAATCTAATTTAATAATTCAAGCGCCTTTTGAGGTCCAGTTCCATACATATTGTGGGGCCAATACATTTTGTTGACATGCTTTGTTTTAAAGCAAACAGTATATAAAGAGCGGAATGATAAAAGGTGTGGGACCAGTGTCACAGAGTGGGATAGCATAAAAAAACAAATGAGATTAAAGGAGATGCGATGCGATGGATGCGATGTGATGTGATCACATAACGCAATCGGGGTAAGAGAAAAATCGCACAAACACAGTGGTCACAAAAAATGCGAAGTGCGATGTAATGACATGTTGATGACGTGGCAAGTGACATGGCAGCTAACGTGGACCTGACCCTAGAAATCGAAAATAAATCAAGATGACGTGGCAAGATGATGTGGCCATGACGTGGTGATGACGTGGCAAGGTGACATGGAGATGATGTGGACTTGGCCCGCATATCGCAAATCGCAAGATCGGAGGGGTGAATATCGTAAGAGCAAAGTTGCGATGCGATGGATAGAAGCGATACGATGTGCCGATGTGAAGGGACACGTAGCAGCATAATGCAATATCGCACATCAACGATGCTTATGTGATAAGAATTCGTAAGTTATAGAACTTGCGATGCGATCAATGAATGTGATGCGACGGAGGCGATGCGAAGTTCATCGCATATCACAGATCGCAAAGCTCAGGAAAGATATCGTACATCTTAGAAGTCACTTGAGTTGTGATGCAAAGTAGCGATAAAGTCAAGTGGGACCTGATCACATATCACTCATCGCAAGCTCAGGACAAAGTGCGATAAAGGAGCCGGATGTGATGCAGCTCAGAACCATTATTTAAGAGATTTCAAGTCTGGGTGTATGTGATTTCCCTTTGTAAATCGCATCGGAAAGAAAGGGAGCCATATAGCAAAGAACGTTTGAAATGCCGAAGTGCGATAAAGAGAGTGGACACGATAAAGATCAAAGCCGAATCCTAAAGCATTTCAAGTCCAGGAGTATGTGGATTTTCCTCTGTAAATCGTTTCGGAGAGTAAAAGGAGGATTATAATGTAAAACAAAAAGGAAAGTATGAACACAAGTAGAAAGGCTCGGGTAAGGACCCGACACAGAGAAAAAGGCATAACCAGATGTTTAGAAGAGCGGTGAAGGTTGAACGTTGTGGGCACGAGAAAAAGAGGCATGGTCGGGGAAAAGGAGATATGATGACACTGTTAGAAACACAATAGAATGGGTCAAGTCAGACAAAATGAGTAGTTATGCAGCAGAGCTAGACTATAATAGCGGAAACTGAAAAGACAGTGAAATGAAAGGGCTGAGTGAAATGTATTATTGTATCTGTAAATGTAAATGATTTAATTATTTTTATTATATGTGATGCAAAGGCAAGTCTCCGTAGGCAAATAAAAACTCCACTGTAATATACAAATATATACATTCTGTTATATCATTCTGAATGTGTTGGATAATAAAATGAGAAGGGGGAAGGCAAAGAGTCATACCTGTTCATTTCAAATTCCCTATGGAATGTAAATAGTTATGAGGTGATCTCTATAAATAATGTTACCAGCATATGCATAAGAGTTGAGAGAATGAAGAAAGAAGTGATAAAGAGTAAGAAGAAGAAGGAGAAGACATAGAAGCTGTGAAGATCCAAGGATAAAGGATAATATGAGGGGTGGAGGACAGAAGTGAAGAAGGAATACAACAGAGCTGATATCCAGGTAAATTAGCATGTGTTTTCATAGTAGTGTGAGGAATTTGGTGCTTCCATATCAATTTGTAGCTTGATAGATGTCCAGTTGTAGTTGGTTGAGGTAGGAGCCTCCTGTAGGTTGCAGCCTGCAGAAAATAGATGGGAGTTGGAGCTTCCTTGCAAGTTGTAGCTTGCATAATTGAGGTAGTAGCCTCCTCTAGGGTGGAGCCTATAGAAAATCAGTGGTGAGAGGGAGTTGGAGCTTGCCTTTGCATCACAACAATAATAATATGTGGTTTTCTCCCTTATGGGTTTCCACTTATATTTGTTGTCTATGTGCATGATGATTATGTGTTGATATTCTGTATTTAATTTGCTTAATACCTGCTACTCACTTATTAAGATTGTTGTTCCATTGAATATTAAGTTGATCACAAAATGAAGTTGTAAATAAGTGTAAAAGAAAGTTTTACAAGACCATGACTGCATTAAATTGATTCACCCCCCCCCCCCTCTCAGTTTAACCAAGGGTTCAACAATTGGTATCAGAGCCAGTTCCTTCTATATCAGTTTAACAACTAGAAGGAGATCTTAGGCCCCCAATATGGCTAGTCTAGAAGGATGCTCAACAGATAAAGCCCCTTTGTTCACTGGTACAAATTATGTTGAGAATGCAACAAGATGACATAGCTTAGTGGAAAGAAGTCGCCTTCACTAAGTGGGCCCGCAGGGTATTTTTGGCGCAAAGTCTATTTTTAGACATATGGCTCATGTTCTATGAGTTGCAGGATGCTATTTGTGGATGGTTGGTCAAGTTGGGAAAAATAGATGGACTTATATTTTTAGACATACTGGGCGGAATCTATTTTTAGATTGCCAGTCTAAAAATAGATATGTCGAATATTATTAGCTCTTAATAATATTTGGACTCTAAACATTGTCTTATCCTCTTGGAGCACTTCAGTTTGATGCCTGGATGTGGCACATGTAGCTGACAGAACGAATTACACTATTCCTAGGGTTTAGTGGAGCTATTGCATGGTTGACTTCAGTTAGAACTCATGTGACAGAGTTTGGTGGAGTTGATGAGACAGTTAATGGAGTTGTGTTCAGTTTAACTTAATTGAGCTAGTTGTATCTAGTCTAACTGATTGATACAATTAGTGAGAGTGGTGTGAATTAACTATTAATTAATTCACTAATTATTAACTCATAAATAAACTAAAGAATACATCAGTTAACTTCATTGCATGGACAGTTTCAGTGAAGATCAGTGATGGAGGTAGGTGAAAGAGCAGGTTGACTATCAATTGTGACTATACTGGTGCATGAGATTTGCACACACATTGATGGAGATGCCAATGAGGATTGTGCAATACATCTTGGTGGTATTTGAACTTGGATCTCATGATTATCCATATTGGATTGCGCAGTAGAGGCAGGCTAACAGGTGGAGGAGATTTGAACATGTGACTTGCTTGATCTGAGCTTGTGTAGTGTGTAGTATGTGAGATAGTGCTGAGAGCTTGTGAGGAGCTTTGTGCTATTATTGTTACATGAACTCTATCATTATAATATACAGATAGTTGGGGGTTTTCAGCTTTAAGCTTTCCCATAAACACTGTGTTTATATGTGTGATTGATTATGTGGTTTTAATGTGCGCATGCGATTGTTTATTTTCCGCAATTAATGATCAATGGTAGGAGAGGTTATGTATTATGCATGAAGAAAAAATAGTGTGTGATCAGGATAATCTCGGTGAATAATTTAAATATTATTCAAATTTCTACATGGTATCAGAGCGATATTTATCATTGGAGCAATTGCAGAACATTGAAGCGGTTGAGTTTTGAGCTGGTGGAATTCGAATTTGCAGCAGTGTTTTCTTGGTGTCGAAGTTGAGATGTCTTTCAACGAATTGCGATTGGAGTATGCCCTTGAGGGCAGCTCGAATTATATTGCATGGAAGGACAGGATGGAGGCAGTGCTAGATGACAATGGGTTGAAGGAGTTCATAGATGCAGAAGTCCCAAAGCCTACTTCTACTAATGCTGCCGTAATTGAGGCTTGGCAAAAGAAGATAGCAAAGTGTCGAAGGATTCTGTTGGAGGGTGTGAAGGATCACATAGTGTCCAGCCTGCATGGTAAGGCTTCTCCATTCTTGATGTGGAAAGCCTTGACAGATTTATTCCAAAGCAAGAGCGACCAGAGGAAGTTGGCGCTCAAGGATAAACTCAGAAACATAAAGATGAAGAAAGGCGACAGTATGCCCAAGTACCTCACAAAGTTCATCCAATGCAGGGATGAGCTGGGAAGTGTGGGGGTGACTATAGATGATGAGGACTTGGTGAGCTTGGCTCTCCTTGGGCTTCCGAAGAGTTGGCATTCCTATCAGGACTCTGTCAATGGTCGGGAGAAATTGCCAGGATGGGAGAGACTTTGGTTGGATCTTGTGCAAGAGGAGATAAGGCGGAGTACCAGGGACGGATCTTCATCAAGGAACTCTGATGAAGAGAATTGTGCTTTGGCTACCAAAGCAAAGAAGGGGAAGAGCAAGAAAGCTTCTCATTCCGGTGCGAAAGGCAAGAAGCAGGACATGTCCAAGGTGAAGTGCTTTCACTATCACCAACATGGACATTATGCCACAAATTGTCCGCAGAAGAAGAAAAATAAGCAGGCTGTTGGATCTGCAGCTGGAGAGGCCTTAGCCTTGTAGTTTGAGATGGATTTTTCACTGATCGCATGCTTGGTGTCAAGTGTGGCGGGATCAGTATGGTTTCTGGACAGTGGTGCATCTTTTCACATGACAGGAGATCGAGATTTGTTTACTGATCTGGATGAGAAAGATCTTGGAGTGCACATCGAGATGGGCAATGATGGTAGATACAGTGCAACCAGTATCGGTACCATTTCCTTTGAGAGGGAGTATGTTAAACCCTTCGTATTGAAGGAAGTGATGCATGTTCCAGGATTGAAGAAGAATCTTATCTCTGTGGCGATGTTAGAAGACAAGGGATATGATGTTGTCTTTAGCGAGGGAAAGGCTTTCCTGCGCAGTAAGGCAACTAGTGAGACCCGGAGGATAGGGGTTCGAGTTAAGAACCTTTATCAATTGCAGGTATATGGTTGTGCAGCAATGGCAGGCAAGGCAGAAGGAGTGGTGAGCCGGGATGATGGCGAGTTGTGGCACCGGAGATTGGGCCACCTTCACCATGGAGCTTTGAAGATACTGCAGCAGATTTCTACTGGGCTTCCTAAAGGCACTCTTGCGCAGTCAGATCAGTGTAAGGGGTGTACCTTGGGAAAATTTGTGAAAGCCACCTTTCACGAGAAGGATAGTCGCGCCACGACGATCCTTGAGAGAATTCACACAGACGTGTGTGGACCTTTCTTAGTAGCTTCGACAGCAAAGCACAAGTACTATGTGATCTTTGTTGATGATTTTTCTCGGAAGTGTTGGATCTTCTTCATGCAGAAGAAGAGCAAGACATACTCAAAGTTCTGTGAGTTCAAGGCGCTGGTTGAGAAGGAATCGGGGAAGCATGTGAAGGCTCTTAGGAGCGACAATGGTGGTGAATTCATCTCTGCTGAATTCAAGGACTTTTGCAGCGCAGAAGGGATTCGGAGAGAGCTCATCGCACCCCATAACCCACAGCAGAACGGGGTTGCTGAACGGAAGAACAGAACGATCGTGGGTACTGCACTGTTAGTGTTGCATGATAAGGGCCTACCCATTCACTTGTGGGCGCAGGCATGAAATACTGCAATATATGTGCAGAACCGTTGTCCTCACAGGATACTTGGCATGAGTACACTCGAGGAGGCATTTTCTGGTAAGAGGCCTGATATTTCCCATTTGAGGATTTTTGGTTCACCTGTTTACATTCATGTGACGAAGGATGCCAGGAAGAAGCTGGAGCCGATTGCGGAGGTTGGGATATTTGTGGGGTACACTGATACGCCCCACAACTATCGTGTGTATTTGCCAGACAGTCGCAAGACTGTTGTGCGACGGGATATAAAATTTCAGGAGGAGAAAGCCATGAAGTGTTCGCTTGAGAGGGAGCCACACTTGCATGCGGATGAGGGAGCTTTAGTTCCTAGGATGAGCTTCAGGATGTGGATCAGCCACAGAGGAAGTTCATGGAGTGGAAAAGACAACTCAGGCAGCGCCAACCATCAGAGGGCGAAAGCGCACTACAGAAGCTGAGCGACTGGCTCAAGATACAGAGAAGGTTGTAGGAGCACCTACATCACAGCACAGACAGAGACAGTCACTTGATCGATACACTGGATACATGGCTCTTGTGAGCAAGTGTATCATGACAGAGCCATCCTCTTTCGAGGAAGCTGTGGAGGACCCCGCATGGATAGATGCCATGGTGGAAGAGTATGATTCGATTTTCAGAAACAGTGCAATGGAGATTGTCCCGAGGCCAGAGGGGAAATCAATGGTGGGTTCGAGATGGATCTAAAAAGTGAAGTGGGCAGCTGACAGGAGTGTGGAGAAGTACAAGGCAATATTTGTTGCCTGAGGCTTTTCAAAGATAGAGGGGATCGATTATGAGGAAACCTTTGCACCTGTCGCAAGGTATTCTTCCATGCGGATGATTCTTGCTCTCTTAGCGCAGATGGGGGGGCACATTCATGAGATGGATGTGAAGACTGCGTTCCTCAACGAAGTCATTGAGGAGGAGGTGTACATAGATTAGCCCGAAGGTTTCGAGATCTTTAGCAGTGAGTCGCATGTGTGCAGGCTCAAGAGAGCGCTGTATGGGTTGAAACAAGCACCTCGTGCTTGGTACACACGGATAGATAGTTATTGCACCAGACTTGGATTCTCTAAGAGTGAGCGATTCGAACCTATACCAGTTTGCGGTGGTAAGTTTCGATCATTGTACTTTATGTAGATGATTTGATTTTGACGGGTGATGGTACATTGATACTCTCATGCAAGAAGGAGGATCTTTGCAAAAGAGTTTGAGATGAAGGACTTGGGCCTCCTTCATTATTTCCTCAGAGTTGGAAATTTGCTTGATGCGGTGATGAATTTGTTTGTTTCTCGGGGTAAGTATGCCCGGGAGATACTGGAGAAGTTCAACATGCATGGCTGCAAGCCTGTTGATACTCCTCTTCCTGGAGGTTGGAGGAAGGAGGATGCTACTTCAGCGGAGGTAGTGGATGCCACTGTTTATCGACAGTTGGTGGGGTCGCTTATGTATCTAGTCAATTCACGACCCGATATATGCTATGTTGTTAACCAAATTTCACAAGCTATGGTTAAGCCAACCAAGCTCTTCTGGAAGGCAACCAAGCATGTATTGCGTTATCTCAGAGGCACATCAGGATATGGATTATGGTACAGACGGGAGGATGAGGTGAGGCTATGTGGCTTCACAGATACAGATTGGGCAGGGAGCCCAACAGATAGAAAGAGCACATCTGGAGGGATTTTCAGTATCGGGTCGACAGTAGTTTCTTGTGAGTACGGCGGGGAAGCGGAGATCCGTGGCACTCGGTTCGAGCGGGGAGGCCGAGTATATGGCAGCGAGAAGTTTGGCTGCATGCGAGAGGCCTATATGGATGAGGAAGATCCTGGTCGGGTTGTTCGGTTCACATAGACCTCTTGTGATTTGTGTGATAACCGAGTTGCATCAAACTCTCGGCTAATCCGATATTCCATAGTAGATCCAAACACATTGACTGTCGATATCATCATATCATAGATTGTGCGAAGAGGATCATGTTACTTTCATACATTCCCACAGAGGATCAGGATGTTGATATCTTGACGAAGGCACTCACCAGGAGCAAATTCGAATACCATAGGGGCAGGATCGGGGTGGCAGATAATCCCTATCTTGTTGAGAGGGAGTTTTGAGATTGCAACAAGATGATGAGCTTAGTGGAAAGAAATCGCCTTCACTAAGTGGGCCCGCAGGCTATTTTTGGTGCAAGTCTATTTTTAGACATGTCGATCATATTCTATGAGTTGCAAGATGCTATTTGTGGATGGTTGGTCAATTTGGAAAAATAGATGGACTTCTATTTTTAGACATATTGGGCAGAATCTATTTTTAGATTTCCGGTCTAAAAATAGATATGTCGAACATTATTAGCTATTAATAATATCTGGACTCTAAACATTATCTTATTCTCTTGGAGCACTTCAGTTAAGTGCACAGATGTGGCACAACAGCTGACAGATGGAATTACACTATTATTGAGGGTTTATTGGAGCTAATGCATGAGGAGTTCAGTTAGAACTCATATTGTGGAAGTTTGGTGGAGTTGATTGAGGAGTTAATGGAGTTGTGTTCGGTTTAACTAATCTAAACATAGTTGAACTAGTTGTATTTAGTCTAACTGATTAATACACTAGTGATGAGTGGTGTGAATTAATTATTAATTAATTCACTAATTATTAACTCATAAATCAACTAATGAACACATCATTTAACTTCAGTGCATGGAAATTTTCAGTGGAGATCAGTGATGGAGGTAGGTGAAAGAGCAGGTTGACTATCAGTTGTGACTATACTGGTGCATGAGATTTGCACACACATTGATGGAGAAGCCAATGAGGATTGTGCAGTACATCTTGGTGAGATTCAAACTTGGATCTCATGATTATCCATATTGGATTGCGTAGTAGAGGTTGGCTGACAGGTGGAGGAGATTCGAGCATGTGACTTGCTTGATCTGAGCTTTTGTAGTGTGTAGCATGTGAGATAGTGCTGAGAGCTTGTGAGGGGCTTTGTGCTATGTGTTTTTACATGAACTCTATCATTATAATACTCTGAGGCGTTGGGGTTACCAGTTTATCTTTCCTGCATGTAACATATGTGTCAATTGTTCCATATCTGTGTTTTTAATAATGTCTGCCATCTGGTTGTTTATTTTAGCAATCAATAGAATGTGGTCACGGAGAAGGGGCCATGTATTGTATGAAGGAATAAAATAGTGTGTGATATGACAATCTCGGTGAATGTTATCTTATTTAAAATTTCCCAATGCACACAACAGAAAACAGAATGAGGACTCGTTCATGTCTCTAGGAATACAGTACAGGTTCTTTGTGGAATTGGGATATGCCCCAAAGGAGTCTTACTCAAAGAAATATGCCAAACTAGATTTTTTAGCTAATGAAAAAGCCATGAATGCTATCTTAAGTGGTTTTTGTGAGGCAGAATTTATCAAAGTAATGCACAACAAGACTGCCAAAGAAATATGGGATACATTAGAAAGTATCCATGAGGGAGATAAAAAGGTGAAGGCTATCAAGATGCAAGTCTATAGAGCTCAATTTGAAAATATAAAAATGAATGAAGAAGAAGATGTTGCCAGCTTATTCTTAAGGTTTGCAGAAATTGTGAATAACATGAAAGCTCTAGGAGAAACCATTAGAGAATGTGTAATTGTTCAAAAGATATTGAGATCTTTACCATCCAGTTTTAACCCCAAGGTTTCTACCATAGAAGAAACAGCTGATTGGGAAACATTGATGATGAACCAATTACTTGGAAACTTAACAGCCTATGAGATGTGACTTCCACAAAGGAATTCAAAAGTGAGGGAGGAAACCTTTAAGGTAGAGAAGAGAAAAGAGGAAAGAGAAGATACATGCTCCTACTCTGATGAAGAAGAGGCCAAATTTTTCAGAAGATTGGATAGAGTTTCAGGCAAGTATAAAGGTAAACTTCCTTTTAAATGCTTTAGTTGTGGAAGAGTTGGGCACTATGCATCTAAGTGTCCTCATAAGAAAAAAAAGAATCAGACTCAAGAGATAGAGAAAACCAAAACAAATAACTGGCAGAAAGGGAAGAGATTCAATAGAAGATCATTTTATGCTCATCAAGATAGCAGTGCATCTAAAAACTCAGATGAATCCTCAAATGAAGAAGGAACCTCTGAATTTGTGTTGATAGCCAAGGAAGAATCAGAAGGATTCCTTCTAGAAGATGAGGAAGAAGGTGAGGTAGATCTTGAGGGGGAGCTAATAAGAGCCCTGGAGGAAATATACATACTTAAACTCAAGTGCAGAAAACAGAAAGACATTCTCCTCAAATGTGTAAAAGAGGTACCGAATTCAGAAGACCTCATTCAATTGAAAGTAGAACTTGAAGAAGCTAAAAAGGTGGAAGACATTCTGCTAAAGAAAATTGAGGATAAACATCAGGAGCAAGAGAAATTGGAAGAAGAAGTGGTATGGTTGAGAAAGAAACTAGAAAACACCCAAAGGGAATTGTCAATGAACACTCCTCGAATGACAAGCACTGAACAGTTGGAAAAGATTCTAAATGCTCAAAGTTCTCCTCTCATAAAGGCTGAGATAGGATATGAAGGAGAAACCAGTAAGTCCAAGGTAGAAGATAACAAGAATATCATTTTTGTAAAAGCTGTAAAGGATAATGAAATAGTTCAAAAAGGAACCACATAAGTAGAATCTAGCAAGAACTTGATGTGTGATGAAACAAACAGAAACAAGCAGCAAAATCAAGAGACAAAGAATGAGAGGAAGAAGCAAGCAGTTGCAAAAAGCTCAATTGTTCCTGAAGATCAATTGAACAAGTTCAGAAGATCTCAAAGGAAATTCTTTCCTCCTATGAGAAATGTCACTTGTTTTTCCTGTCATAAACTGGGACATATTGCTGCATACTGTTAGACAAATATAATCGATTTCAACTAGCAAAAGATGCAGAAATTGAAGAGACTACCTCAAGAAAACAAATGGAGAGGACAACCCTACACCAGGTACACTAATCGTTTCCATGGGTATTTTTTTTATTGTAAGGGGTTCGGCCATAAAGCCATGGAGTGCAGAACGTATGCACAAAGAGTGATGCTTAAAACCCCAAGGAGGTTTATGAACAATGGAGAGTTCACTTTTACACACAATCCATTTAAAAATATAATCAAATGCTTTGTATGCCATCAAATCATACACATGTCTTCCAAATGTCCTCTCAAAGAATGTTGTCCATCTTCTAAGAAAAGGTGCCAAACAAATAGCTTCCTTCAGTGGAAAAAGAATTTGAATAAGTGTGACCTGGCTCTAATAGCTCAAGATCAGAAAAGCCAATGGTATATGGACAGTGGATGCTCAAAGCATATGACTGGAGATCGAAGCAAGTTTGTAACCTTTGATGAAAAGAAATCTGGAAATGTAACATTCAACAATGATATACCTGGGAAAATCAAAGGAAAAGGCTCAATCAGTCTGAATAATGGAAGAGGAAAGGCTCAAGATGTACTATTTGTGGATGGGCTGAAAGCCAATTTGCTAAGTGTTAGTCAAATGTGTGATAAAGGCTATGAGGTCCTCTTCAGAGCCCAAGATTGTGAGGTAAGATCAAGCACCACAGGAAAGACCTTAATCAAAGGTGTTAGAACAGAAAGTAATGTCTATCTAGTGGAAGAAGAGAATGAAGCATGCCACATGAGCAAACTTGATGAATCATGGTTATGGCATAGAAGACTGGGACACCTAAACTTTGACCACATCGTCAGTCTAAGCAAGAAGAATGCAGTTAGAGATATGCTAGCAATAAAGAAGCCTTCAGATACCATATGTAAATCCTGCCAATTGGGAAAATAGACCTGCACATCTTTCAAGACCAAAGATGAACTATCGACAAGTAGGCCACTTCAGCTTGTACACATGGACCTGTGTGGACCTTCAAGAACATATGCACCAGGTGGAGAATCTTATTTCATGCTAATAATAGATTATTTTACCAGATTGACATGGGTGGCATTTCTCAAATATAAATCTGAAGTAATTGATAAATTCAAGATATTCAAGGCATTGGCAGAAAATCAAACAGGATGCAAGATAAAATGCATCAGATCATATAGAGGAGGTGAATTCATAGACTATGATTTTGCAGACCTATGCAATGAACATGGGATAAAACAACAATTTACAATTGCATGTACATCTCAACATAATGGAGTGGCAGAAAGATAAAACAGGTCAGTACAACAGATTGCGAGAGCCATGATGCAAGAAAGTAACATTCTCTAAACCTATTGGGCAGAAGCAGTACACACAGCTATTCATATTCTCAACAAATCCCATCTAAGACCAAATTGTGATAAGACTCCTTACGAATTATGGCATGGTAAACCAGCATCAATCAAGCACTTTAGAGTATTTGGAAGCAAGTGTTTCGTAAAAAATAATGATGAAAAACTTGGGAAGTTTGATGCAAGGGCTGATGAAGGAATATTTTTAGGATATGCATCCAAGAGTAAGGGTTACAGGTGCTACAACAAAAGACTACACAATATTGTGGAAATCATTTATGTAAGATTTGACGAAGATCTACCAAACATAACAAGAAGCATAAGATGCAACAATCCTCCAGATGATCATGAAGATGAGAACCAAGATAATGATGAACTAAGCAACACAATAGAAGATATTGAATTAAACTCAAAAGGTCCCTCAAGACACACTCAAAAGAACCATCCAGAAGATCAAATCATTGGGGACAAGAGTGTGGGAGTCTAGACAAGAAGACATCTTGCTGAATAGACAGAAGAAGTATACCTAGCCATGCTATCTCAAATAGAGCGAAAGAAGTTCGAAGAAGCCAGAAAAGACAAAAACTGGGTAAATTCTATGAATGAAGAACTAGAACAATTTGAGAAGAACAATACCTAGGAATTAATTCCAAGACCCGCTGGGAAAAATGTCATTGGCACAAAATGGATATTCAAGAATAAGATGAATGAACAAGGGCAGGTAATCATAAATAAAGCCAGACTTGTATGCAAAGGATATTCACAAATTTAAGGTCTTGATTATGATGAAACCTTTGCCCCTATAGCTAGAATGGAAGCAATCAGAAAGTTTTTGGCCTTTGCATGCTATCATGATTTGAAGGTATATCAAATGGATGTGAAGTCTACCTTCCTGAATGGAGATCTAGAGGAAGAAGTCTACATGGAACAACCTGAAGGATTCTCATTAACAGATAAACATGACTATGTGTGTAGATTAAAGAAAGCCTTATATGGTCTGAAACAAGCTCCACGTGCATGGTATTCAAGGCTGGGCAAATAATTACAAAAACAAGGATTCAAGAAAGGAGGAGTAGACAACAATTTGTACATAAAGGCTAATGAAAATGAACTCTTAATTGTAGTAGTATATGTATATGACATCATGTTTGGAAGCAACAAAGATGAGTTAGCTAAAGGATTTGCTGAAGAAATGAAATCAGAGTTTGAGATGTCAATGATTGGAGAGCTCACCTTCTATTTAGGACTTCAAATTCAACAAAAAAACACAAGAATATTCATTTCGCAAGAAAAATACTTAAGAGAAATGTTGAAAAGGCTTCAAATGGAAGACTGCAAACCTGTGTCAACTCCCATGATCACTGGATGCAAACTATGTGCTAATGATGGATCAATAGATGTAGATCAAAAAATTTACAGATCCATGATAGGAAGTCTACTATACCTAACAGCTTCAAGACTAGACATTATGTTGGCAGTAGGACTTGTGGCAAGATATCAAGCAGCACCAAAACAAAATCATTTACTGGCAATCAAGAGAATATTTAGATATCTACAAGGTACTTCACATTATGGCCTATGGTATCCAAAATGAAAAAGCTTCACATTGACAACATACACGGATGCAGATTGGGCCAGCTGTGTGGATGACAGGAAAAGCACAAGTGGAGGTGCATTTTATTTGGGAAAAAGTCTGGTGGCATGGCTAAGCAAGAAGCAATCTTCTATCTCTCTATCTACAGCAGAAGTAGAATGCATAGCAGTAGCAGCATGTTGCACACAAGTAATGTGGATGAAACAAACTCTCCAAGACATGAAGGTAAGCATTGATGAACCTATTTCTATCAAATATGACAATACAAGTGCAATAAGTATATCAAAAAATCTTGTACTTCATTCAAAAACAAAGCACATCCCAATAAAGTACCACTTCCTCAGAGAACAAGTAGCAAATAAATTAGTGAAGTTTGAATATGTACCAACTAAGGAACAAACAACAGACATATTCACAAAACCTCTTGCTAAAGAACCATTTGAATATCTAAGAGAAAAGCTAGGGGTAGTGTCTGTAGATGGTACTCTTTGATATGATGAAAAAAAAAACCAAAAATATATATAATAATAAGGGTTGCATACAAGAAATGGGATCAGAACAAAAGTCCAGTGACAGTCTGTATCAATCAATAAAGCATCATTCCAAGGGGAAAGAAGTCAATAAATTGTCAAAAAGAGCTAGAGGAATGGAACAGTGCATGGAACAGGTCCTCAAGATCAGAGTATTATGAAAAGATATAAACCACACTGGGAAAAGTGCAACCCTTTTCCATTGATGTCAAAGGGGGAGGAAAAGCAAGCAAAAGAAGAAAGGGTCTTCTAAAAAGCAAGCGAGAGGAAGTCCTGGAAGCATTGGAGTGTTCCATCAATTCCAAAGGGGGAGACTATTGGAAATATTGTCATTGATGGCAAAGGAGCACAAAGGAATAGCACCAAGACAAGGGAGCAGATCAAATTCAGATGGAATTGTTGCAAAGATGTCACACAGGATTTAATGTATCAGTGGGTTGTGGCTGCCCATTTGGGGTCTTTACTGTAATGGAAAACGATGGATAAGATCCACAGAAATTGAATATAGAGGTTAAATCATGTGTGGAATGAATTCCAGAGAGGGTTTGAAGACTGGTTGATATTGTGAAAGCAGAACGATAGAGTAAAGGAGAAGTCATAGTGCAGTGAAATGAATCGATGGTTTGTTTGAACAAGTATACGGAGGAGGTGTAACGAAAGAAATTAGATGTGGAATTAGAGCCAACGGCACAACGGAACCGTGAGTAGCATCACAGTGAACAGTGAAGGCGGTTTCGGAAAACAACAGATGGTTTTCGCGCAACCTTCGAGTGGTAAGTGGTTTTATTGAAATTGAACGCGATCAAATAAAAGTAGCTGACCAAATGTTGTGTAGCCGGCTCCAAAAATAGAAGAAAAGAGATATTAACGCCTTAGAAATAAGCCACTTCAAGGGGGCAACCTCCAATACATGACATAAATGAACAATTCTTGGATGATACAATTTACAAAACCTCCTTTCTATATACAGGAGTCCATGGGGCCATAATGTAATCCTAGTGGGCCACAATGTAATCCTAGGCAACCTAACAATAATAATTTAAGGGCACAATAATAACAATATGGGGGTTACAAGGGTACAATAATAACAATAAGGGGGTTACACTAACAACAATAGGGACTATACTAGTAATATAGGGACCTAACATGCCCCTCTCCTTCAAAAAAGTGTTGTCCTCAACGCTTGAGTAGCTCTGGGTGCTTCTGTATAAAATTCTCATCCTCCCATGTAGAATCTTCAGTGGGTAAGTTCTTCCACTTGATGAGATACTCTGAAATTGATCGATTCCGTAGTTGTCGAGTTCTTGTTTCCATGACCGCTTCAGGTTCCAATATGATTTTTCCTTCCTCATCAAGTTCTGGTAATATTGTTTGAACTGGAAGATTTTCACCGATAACCTTATTTAAGCATGAAACATGGAAAATTGGATGTACTCGCGAAGAAGCAGGAAGCTCCAATTTGTATGCCATAGTACCAATCTTTTGCAACACCTTGTAAGGACCATAGTACTTTGGTGATAATTTATTATCCTTCTTAGCTTGCTTGAGGGACATTTGTTTGTATGGTTGTAGCCGTAAAAATACCCAATCTCCTACATCAAACTTCTCTCGCTGCGATGTTGATCTGCTTGTTGTTTCATTCGATTTTGTGCCAAATTCAGGTTATCCTTTAAGAGTTGGAGAACTTCTTGCTGATGCTCGATGTGATCTTCCACTGCTTGAACCTTCGAATTTTCCCTTAAAGATGATGTGAAGGATGGTGGATGATATCCATAAAGTGCCATAAATGGGGTCATTGTTGCTGCAGTATGGAAGGAAGTGTTATACCACCATTCAGAAAGAGGTAACCACTTGACCCATTGTGTTTGTTTATCAGATACAAAACAACGAAGATATCCTTCCAAACATTTATTTACTATCTCAGTTTGACCATCAGATTGAGGATGATAAGATGAGCTATGAGCTAATTGAGTACCCAAACAAGAAAATAAGTCCGTCCAAAAATTTCCAGTAAAAATGGGATCTCTGTCGCTCACAATAACCCTTGGGCTTCCATGTAGCTTTTGAATTCTGTCCATAAATGTAGTAGCAACTGTACTTGCTTTAAATGGATGAGATAATGCACAAAGTGTGCATACTTGGTAAGTCTATCAACTACCACCATGATGACATTCTTTCCTTCGGACTTAGGTAAACCTGTGATAAAATCCATTGAAATCTCCTCCCAACGTTGACTTGGAATGGATAAAGGTTGTAGAAGTCCAGGGGTCTTAATTGTCTCAACTTTATTCTGCTGGCAAACCAAACATTCCGTCACAAACTTTTGAATATCAGATTTAAGGCCATCCCAAAAAAATTCTTTCTTCACCATTTGGTAAGTTTTTAAAAATCCCGAGTGTCCTCCTAAAGGAGAAGTGTGCAATTCCAGAAGAATCTTTTGTTTTAGTTGGGAATTCTTACAAAGATATAAGCGATCTTTGTACCATAAGGAATCATTTTCCAACTAAATGTATCAGATGTACTAGGATCTTGCTGCAACTTTTGAATGAGTGTCCATACATCTTTGTCCTTCTTCCATTCATCTCTTGCTTCGGTTATCCAATCTGGTTGGATAATAGAAATAGCACAAAGCAATGCTTCCACCTCTTCATTCTTTCTTGAGAGTGCATCTGCAACAACATTAAGCTTTCCTTTTTTGTAGATTATTTCAAAGTAATAACCCAACATCTTTGTGACCCATTTTTGCTGCTCTTCTGAAGATAGTCTTTGTTCCAAAAAGTGTTTAAGACTATCATGATCAATTTTTACCTTGAAGTGTCTTCCCATTAGGTAAGTTAGCCATTTCTTTAGTGCATGCAGTATTGCTAACATTTCCTTCTCATAAATAGGTTTCTGTAAATACTTTCCTTTGATTGGACGACTTTCAAAAGCAATGGGTCTTCCTTCCTGCATTAAAACTGCACCAATTCCATTTCCTGAGGCATCACATTCCACAATAAAGGTTTTGTGAAGTCTGGCGTAGCTAAGACCGGTGCTAGGCACATTTCCTCTTTAAGATGTTCAAAGGCCTTAGTTGCTTCAGGAGTCCATGAAAATGCATCTTTCTTCAATAATGTTGTTAGAGGTGCTGCTATTCTCCCATAATTCTTAAAAAACTTGCGATAATACCCTGTTAACCCAAAAAATCCTCGCAACTTCTTTATGGTTGTGGGGACTTTCCATTCCTTAATGGCTTTAATTTTGTTAGGGTCTACCTTAACACCCTCGTGAGATACAATATGACCCAGATATTCCACCTCTTGTAGTCCAAAGAAATATTTGGATGTTTTTGCATATAATTGTTTCTCCTGCAATAGTTTGAGCACCTTGTCAACATGTTCAACATGATCCTTCCAAGACCTGCTGTAGATTAGTATACCATCAAAAAATACTAGCACAAATTTTCTAAGGAAGGGTTTGAAAATGGAATTCATCAACCCTTGAAATGTAGAAGGTGCATTGGTAAGGCCAAAAGGCATGACCAAAAATTCATAATGACCCTCATGAGTTAGAAATGTTGTTTTTGGAATATCTTCAGTCTTCATTCTAATTTGATGATATCCTGAACAAAGATCCAACTTGGTAAAATAAATTGCTCCATGTAATTCATCCAATAATTCATCAATCACAGGAATGGGAAATTTGTATTTAATGGTGAGCTTATTTAGCTCCCTATAATCCGGACACATTCGCCATGATCCATCCTTCTTGTGTACCAATACTACAGGAGCAGAGAAAGAACTTTGACTAGGTTGAATTATACCTGCCTCTAACATTTCTGCAATCATACGTTCAATTTCGCTCTTTTGGAAGTAAGGATATCTATAAGGCCTGATGTTTGGAGGAACATTTTCTGGAATCAAATGAATAGCATGATCATGATCACGAATAGGTGGGAGTCCTTTGGGAGTTTCAAACACCTTGGAATGATTGTCCAAGACTTGTTGGAGATCTGCAGAAATAGATGATTTTGATGTCGGAACTTCTAGTGAGCATAATTGTGTAATTACGCCTCGTTGTTCTTTATTTAGAAGCTTTGTCATGACATTAGAGCTTATTATCCTTCCCGGCTTCCCTTCAATACCCTGTAATTCGACTTCCTTTCCTTCTGAAAAAAATTTCAAGAAAAGTTCTTGAAAATTAAAAGCTACCGTCCCCAAAGATTGTAACCATTGTACTCCTAGTACAACATCGGCACCTCCCATAGGAATGGAAAGCATTGGAATATTCAATACATATTCCCCCATGGTTAGCTTGATATTATGGCATTTTCTAGAGCAATTTATAGTTCCTCCATTTGCAACCATCACTTGACATTCTGGTGCTGGGTATAGGAAACAATTCAATTCCTTGGCTACCTTACAATGAATAAAACTATGGGTACTACCTGAATCAATCAACACTATTACCTTTTTCTTCTTGATATTTCCTTCTATCTTGAGAGTTTGAGGAGTGGTAATTCCTGCCAATGCATTACACGATATGGTCAGACTCATTTCTTCCTCTTCTAGGGTTGGTTTCTGGTGTATATCCTCTTCTTGTTCATTTTCTTCTTCCTCTTCACAATCTATGTAAAATAATTTCTTCTCAGCACACTTATTACCTTTAGTGTATTTGCTATCACAACTATAGCAAAGCCCTTTTTCTCTTTTTTCTTCCAATTGTTGTGGTGTCAACCTTGTAGGTTGTGGAAATCTAGACGTAGCAACACTTCCTTCTTTATAGAATCGATTGGTAGGCTTCCTTGTCGCCATTATTTTACATTCAAATTTTCTTGCCAACCTGAATGCCTTCTCCAATGAATCCGATTCCAAAACACAAACTTCATGTTGGATGTTATCTTTAAAGTGCCTATGAAGAGATCGATCCTGTGTTCCTCTGGAATATCAGTTACCCTTATATTCAATTTTTGGAAGTCCTCAATGTGCTGCCCCACTAAACCCTTTTGTTTGAGATTTATCAATTGGCTAAAGAAGGTGTTGCTCTTCATATCCTCATAATGTGCTATCACTTCCTCCGTAAAAATTGACCAAGTGACAATTTTTTTACGGGAGCAAATCCATCGATACCATACAAATGTATTTTGTTCTAAATGTAAAGTTGCAATGCGTACGTTTTGTGTGTTTTGCACATTATGGAGATCAAAATATTGCTCCATCTGTAGTATCCATGTTACAGGATCCTTTCCATCAAACTTCCTCATATCCATTTTTGGAATATGGTGGTTCTTCTCGCCAACATTAGAGTTTATGAAATCACGATTAACATTTATTTTGTCCTCATCATGAGGTTCTTCTACTATCTTTTCACCATTAGGAAACATTTCTTGTATCAACTTTGTCAAACCTTCGATGTATGTTTTTAGATCATTCTTCATGTTTTCCATCTTAGCTTCCATGCCAGCTTCCATGCCATCCATCTTCGCTTCCACACCTTTCTTCAAAACTTCAATTTCATTTTTGGTTGCTCTTTGCAAGAGTGAAATTTGTTGCACTTGCTCTTGTAATTTTGATAGATCATGTTGCAATTCTTCATCTTCATGAGTCATAGTAGAGCCTTCTGAAGGCTTAATGGGTGTTGAATTATTTTTACAGGGCATCTTTTAGAACCCAATACTGATATCTATTCTACAATATGCCCTTGGAATCAATTAAAATTGATTCTTCAAACAAGACTTATGCAATTCAGAAAAAAATACACACCTTTTTCTTGATTTTGAGGAGCTCGATATTGAAATTGGATTATCTTTGTGATTGCAATATCTGAATTTCGGTACTAATGTAACCCTCTGAATTATCTTTCGAATGCCACAGGTCTGACCTGATTTGGATTCTCCATGAAAAAGTTGTGCCCAAACTCCCACAATGACCTAATTATGGACTGGTTCAGTAGAGAAAACTTGTACGACTTGCCACGTATCACTGTTTTGTCCTTTTTTTCTGAAATTGATAGAGAAGAAACTAAATTCTGTGTACTTGCAACCACTTTTTACGGCACTCCAATCCGATGCCCAGAGAGAGAGTTATTGAACTTTTCCCACGATCACCTCTTTGAGATGCAATTCAGGAGCCTCAAAAAGCACTACCTTCCACAGCTTATATCTCCACAAATAGTGTGAACCAAGGTCTGAATTTTTTTGACGAATTTCCTCAGGATTTCAGCTTCGCACCATACAAATTTCAGATTCTGAACCTTCGTAGAAAAAACGTTATAGCGCAAATGCCACGATGACATGTTTAGGAGCTTGAAAAAAGACCTAACTTCCATAGATCATATCTCCGTAAATATTGCGAACCAAGCTCTGAAATTTGTAGAAAATATTCCTCAGGATTTCGGCTTCGCACCCTAAAAATTTTAGCTTCTAAAACTTCGTAGAAAAAAAGTTATAGCGAAAATGCCACGATGACCTGTTTGGAGCAGTGAAACCCTAGAATCCAAAGCTCTGATACCAAATGTTGTGTAACTAGCTCCAAAAATAGAAGAAAAGAGATATCAACAACTTAGAAATAAGCCACTTCGAGGGGGCAACCTCCAATACATTACATAAATGAACAAATCTTGGATGATCCAATTTACAAAACCTCCTTTCTATATATAGGAGTCCATGGGGCCATAATGTAATCCTAGTGGGCCACAATGTAATCCTAGCCGACCTAACAATAATAATTTAAGGGCACAATAATAATAAAATGGGGGTTACAAGGGTACAATAATAACAATAAGGGGGTTACACTAACAACAATAAGGGACTATACTAGTAATATAGGGAACTAACAACTTCACAGGTGCCAAATTGCCAGTTTCGCATGAATTTTGAGCGATAAGTCGCCGGGGTTAATCGAACGCGATAGTTGTTCGATCATCAGCAATTGAGATTCGATGGTGTTCACACCCGAAGTTGCACAGAGGTTAAAAAAGGTGTGGGACCGGTGTCACAGAGTTGAACAACACATATTATGAGAGTGGTTAAACGTTGATATGGGATCAACAGTACCGTGAGGGCACAAAAAACCCAATAGTTAAACCAAGGGGGTGCCTCCGTAGTTGCCCGCAGATCGACGATTGTCATTCACTGTGGTAGCACAAGCCAGATGATCTTTCCATACCGAGGAGTGCCTCTGCAGTACCATGAATCTAATTTAATAATTCAAGCACCTTTTGAGGTCCGGTGCCATACATATTGTGGGGCCAATACATTTTGTTGACATGCTTTTTTTTAAAGAAAACAATATATAAAGAGCGGAACGATAAAAGGTGTGGGACCAATGTCACAGAGTGGGATAGCATAAAAAAACAGATGAGATTAAAGGAGATGTGATGCGATGGATGCGATGTGATGCGATCACATAACGCAATCGGGGTAAGAGAAAAATCGCACAAACACAGTGGTCACAAAAAATGCGAAGTGCGATGTAATGACATGTTGATGACGTGGCAAGTGACATGGCAGCTGACGTGGACCCGACCCCACAAATTGCAAATAAATCAAGATGACGTGCCAAGATGATGTGGCAGTGACGTGGCGATGATGTGGCAAGGTGACATGGAGATGATGTGGACCTGGCCCGCATATCGCAAATCGCAAGATCGGAGGGATGAAGATCGTAAGAGAAAATTTTCATGCGATGGATAGAAGTGATGCAATGTGCCAATGCGAGGGGACACGTGGCGGCACAACGCAATATCACACATCGGCGACACTTATGTGATAATAATTCGTAAGTTATAGAACTTGCGATGCGATCAATGGATGCGATGCGATGGATGCGATGTGAAGTTCATCGCATATTGCAGATCGCAAAGCTTAGGAGAGATATCGCACATCTTATAAGTCATGTGAGGTGCGATGCGAAGTAGCGATAAAGTCAAGTGGGACCCGATCGCATATCGCTCATCGCAAGCTCAGGACAAAGTGCGATAAAGGAGACAGATGTGATGCAGGTCAGAACCATTATTTAAGAGATTTCAAGTCCGGGTGTATGTGATTTCCCTTTGTAAATCACATCGGAAAGAAAAGGAGCCATATAGCAAAGAACGTTTGAAACGCCGAAGTGCGATAAAGAGAGTGGACGCGATAAAGATCAAAGCCGAAGCCTAAAGCATTTCAAGTCCGGGAGTATGTGGATTTTCCTTTGTAAATCGTTTCGGAGAGCAAAGGAGGATTATAACGTAAAACAAAAAGGAAAGTATGAATGTAGGTAGAAAGGCTCGGGTAAGGACCCGACACAGAGAAAAAGTCAGAACCGGATGTTTAGAAGAGCAGTGAAGGTTGAACGCTGTGGGCACGAGAAAAAGAGGCATGGTCGAGCAAAAGGAGATATGATGACACTTTTAGAAACACAATAGAATGGGTCAAGTCAGAAAAAATGAGCAGTTATGCAGCAGAGCTAGACTATAACAACATAAACTAAAAAGGCAGTGATAGCAGCAGAAAAGACAAATGTATGGTGAACCAAGAGCTGAAAGGGTTGAGTGAAATGTATTATTGTATCTGTAAATGTAAATGATTTAATTATTTTTATTGTATGTGATGCAAAGGCAAGTCTCTATAGGAAAAGCAAAACTCCACTATAATATACAAATATATACATTCTGTTATATCATTCTAATTATGCTAGACAAGAAAATGAGAAGGGGGAAGGCAAAGAGTCATACCTATTCATTTCAAATTCCCCGTGGAATGCAAACAGTTATGAGGTGATCTCTATAAATAATGTTACCAGCATGTGCATAAGAGTTGAGAGAATGAAGAAAGAAGTGAGAAAGAGTAAGAAGAAGAAGGAGAAAACAGAGAAGCTATGAAGATCTAAGGATAAAGGCAGATATGAAGGGTGGAGGACAACAGTGAAGAAGGAATAAAACAGAGCTGATATCCAGGTAAATCAACATATGTTGTCATAGTAATGTGAGGAATTTGGTGCTTCCATATCAAGTTTTAGCTTGATATATGTCCAGTTGTAGCTGGCTGAGGTAGGAGCCTCCTGTAGGTTGTAGCCTGCAGAAAATAGATGGGAGTTGGAGCTTCCTTGCAAGTTGTAGCTTGTAGAATAGAGGCAGTAGCCTCCTGTAGGGTGGAGCCTACATAAAATTAGTGGTCAGAGGGAGTTGAGCTTGCCTTTGCATCACAACAATAATAAGATGTGGTTTTATCCCTTATGGGTTTCCACTTATATCTGTTGTCTATGTGCATGATGATTATGTGTTGATATTCTGTATTTAATCTGCTTAATACCTACTGCTCACTTATTAATATTGTTGTTCCATTCAATATTAATTTGATCACAAAATGAAGATGTAAATTAATGTAAAAGAAATTTTTACAATACCATGATTGCATTAAACTGATTCACCCCCCCCCCCTCTCAGTTTAACCAATGGTTCAAAAAAGATGGGAATAGATCTTCGTATTCTTGTAGCAGATCACAAATTGATTTTGTGGCTTCTGTGTCCCAATAATCTCCTATAGATGTGATCTTGGGATTTTCCTCACTCCCAATGTTCTATTTATTTGTCTTGAAGGGTAGTAGGTGTAGTCCTTAGTGGTAGGTTCCTCCTGTATTTCTCATTCTCCTTACTTCTCTTCAAAAGATAAATGTTGAATATTTTCCAAATCATCATAATATATCTCCCGATCTATCTTTCTCCATGTTACTATTTCTTGATAGTTAGAGTTGGCCTTCTTATCTGGCACAAACGTCTCTTCAGTTTCGTCAAGCTTTGGGAAAAACCGCGTTCTTTTGATTGCTTGTAGGGTCTCCGTAACCTGCTCTATATCTCCCTTGAAAGAAAAGCTCTGGATAAATATTTCTGTAGCTATTTCCCATGTTTCTGTCTGTCTCTTCTTTTCTTCTGTCAGGTACCAAGCTTGTGAGATGGTGTCTAATGAATGTATGAAGTTATGTACCCCCAAGGATTTTGGTTATTCTTCCATTTTCCACTTACATTCACAGATATTTATGTGTACTAGGAGACCTGAATCTTCTCTGTACTTTTCCTCTAGTTGTGGTTCTGAAGGCGCATGAAATCTTATTTTTAATTCTTCAGTTATGTTCACCCACCTAGTAAGAGAGTTGTAATGGGTTTCCCACCATCTCGTTGAAGTGGATTGTAATTATACATCCATGAGAGGAATTTTATTCTCTTATGGCACCTTATCTTCAACTTTGTTAATGAATGTGTTCATTGTTTGCATATTTGTAAGAATTGGGTAACCCGTTACCTCTGTGTCGATCCAGTTAACTTCGCGAACAATGGTGCATATTCTGGTGTTGATTTCATATCCTCCTTGCTGACAGTCATCCCAGGAAACCTCTGATCCCACGTCAGAACTTTGAACACTCCAAATTAATATTCCTCTTGTTGTTGGATTGATGTATTCTTATCTTTTTCATGTTGTTATTTGGTAGAGTTGATCAACAAGTTATACTTATTCTTTGTTTTTGACAGTTTCTGTGTACTGAGGTCCATGATATGGATCCTTTGGTTGGACCACCCAGACTTCACAATCTTAAAATATCATAAGCTCCTTTTTCAAATCAATAACTTCATAATTTTCAAAGGCCCATTCTATCCTTAATAGGGCTGGATAGGGATCCTTGTCCCCCATAATGTCTATCACTTCAAAATCCGTATAAGTTTTTACTCCCACAACATCAACTTCAACTTCTTCCAACCTCCCTACTGGAACAATGAAGTATTGGTTTTCCATTCTTAGTTGTATAGGTGAGTATGAAAATTTGGCTTTCCCAATTCTTCCCATGTCTTTCTAGGTAGAATATTAACATATGATCTGAGATCTAACATTGTGCCTCTTATCTGGAATCCCGAAACTTGAGCATTTATGCAAAAATATTTTCTGGTTCTCCTCTTGTTTCTTTTTACTCTTATATACTTTTCAAAGAGGTCAGCATTACTTGAGTCCTCATGCTCTGTTTCTCCTTGGACTACCATATTTAGATTTTTCTTCAATTGCTCCAACATATTTCCATTATTTACAATCTTGGAACAATCAGAACCATTATTCTATAAATGTCCCAGTGGTAATCATCTTTTCTCCTTCATTTGATGGTTGCATCAGCTCCATACCCCTGTGACCATCTAGTTTTGAGAATGTTTCCAGTGCTTCTTTAAAGTATTGCTTCTGTCGCTCCAGATTGAAAATATTCTTTGGGGATGCAGTTTTGACTAACTTTTTCGGGTCCATTTCTTGTGCATCCTCCCTGGTTTTCTTCCCTCCTTGGGTTATTATACCTACTCTTGGTGGAGGTTGCATCTCTACTACCCTTGGCTCTGTATTAACCATGTTGTCTCCTTGTTACCTTGGGGATTTCGTAACTACATGTCCTTCCAACAAACAGTGTGTACACCACACATTGGGTCATGTGGATCACATCGGCTAAATATCTTTTAGCTTCTCTGTCAAACTAGATATTTGATTTTGCAGTCCCAATATGGATGGGTCTTGCATGGCTAATCCCCCTCTAAACTCTTGTCGGTATCCAACCATTGCTTCTATTTTCATTTCTTGCTCTAGTGCATCTTGAAGGGTATCAATATTTTGTTGGGTCAAAGGTAAGGGTAGAAGTGCTTTAATGAACCGGTCCCGTTGGTGGTATGGATCAATTGGGTAACTTAGTTTCCCAATTGCATCTTTAAACCTTCTCATTAGATCCCAGGCTGTTTCTCCTTCCCTTTGTTTAATTTACCATAGTTCGGACAAGCCTTGTTGATTAGTGTGGGTTAGATTGAATTGTTGTACAAAATCTCTCTTAACATCATCTATTGCTAGGTTCTGGTGCACCTCCGATCATTTGATGAGCCAACATAAATCTCTTTCCATTAGTGTAGTTTGAAATTCAATTAACTTAACTGCATTTGGTGTCTGTTGAGCCCTCCAAATTTCTTCACACAGATACTAATGCTGCTCCACAGCATCATTACCTTTTCTAGAAAATTCCAGGTATCGAGTAAATGATCCTGCCATCTTTACTTGCATTGGTGGTATTAATATGAAACCTCTATTTCCTGGATGAGAGATCCTACTGCTAGCACTACTACTAGATGTTATCTGTACTATATACTGAATACTATACAACTTGTTAGACTCTCATAACTTTATCAAGAACTTATTAGGTGGATGGTAAAATACAAAAGGAAGGTTAGGACTAGTGCTACTTGAAACTTGGGGAATAGGATTACCTTGCATTATTGTTTCTGACATATCTTGGAACAATTGCTCCATTGCAACATGCAACTCCACATCAGACTCCTCCTCGGGGCGCACACCCTCTTCTTCACTAGAATTTTTTCCCTTCTCTCTTCTAGATGGGATCCTATGAACTTGCCTAACTTCTTTGACAGACCCATCCATTCCTTTGGGTCCCAATTTTACTTCTATCCCTTCTGTCATCTTTGGAACCTCTTCCTTTCTCTATCTATTCCTTTCTTTCTTCTCAAACTATCGTATCGCCCTTTCTTGCCACCTCTTAGCGATCTGCGCCTTCCAATGTGCTCTTAGCTCTCTCAACCTACTGGAGGTTCCAGTGTCCATATCCCTATTCCCCCTTTTCCCTTTTTCGTAGCATATTTCCTTCAAATCCTTCCCCCAGTACTAGAGGTTTAAGCCTCCATCGCGGGACTTTGGAACAACATTAGCCCCTAGTCCACCATTAAAGCTTTAATCCACAATGGGTCTTCTTTCAACAACTTTCCCCACAACCCAGATTTAAATATATCTTCTGCTTTTGTGAAATATTGATAACATTTGGTTGCAAACTCTACAATGTATGCCTCCAAAGTAGTTTGTACCCAAAAATCTATTACTCAGGTTAAGTCTATATCTAATCGGTGTAATGCTGTCAGGTTTGTATGCATCCAATTGTGATGGGATCAACACAATAATCCAGGAAGTGACTTGATCTAGAGTCTTCACAACCAATTATGGAGCTCTTTAAGAAATTTTCCCTAGAAAATTTCATACAAATCACTCATCGAGTCAGAAAAGAGAACTTAGTCCTTAACAGTCTTTTCCTTTTTTTGTCGAAGCTCCACCTGTTCTGGTCTGAAATCATCTACATGATTGTCCCACCAGTTACGCAATTCTCTCTCATATATCCTTGATACCATGATCTAGCTTCTAGTTAAGTTTTCAGGTGCCGACTATGGAACCATTTGTTGGTGAAAGAGGAGGTCTTTGGGTAACATGCAGGTTCAGGCTCAAAGCCAACAAGATTCCACTATAGTCTAGGACGACATCGACATTTTCACCTTGCCCAAGAGAGGAAGGAGTCTCACCCGAGGCATGTCATGACCTTACTGAGATTGAAATCTAGACCATTAATACCGAAGATAGATCACTAACAGTGATTCATACATTACATTACAATTAACATATTCATCATATGTGATTTGAGAGAAAAGTTATCATTTAGCCATAAACAATACGAACATAAAAAAATATATTTAAAATAGCTGAACATACATCTATAAACTACCGTTACACATCTCATGTCCCAAAACATAGCATTATTTTGCTTCTATTAATTTATCCAAACATTATATAACATACTCCACAGAGTTCATCATGATCCAACATAGTACATACAGGCTCGAGAGAGCTCCCTCAATACTCAGAACATCTCCTCGGACTCACTCTTCCCTTTCTTATCTACTCTTGCCAACTGACACTATCAATATTTTCCCCTTCATCGCTCAGTTGTTCCCTTGCACTCCACTACTTCCCGTCCCTTTTCTGCTATTGAATCTGCTTCTGGGAGTCCATTTGTTTGTTCACTGTCCCTCATTCCTGCCATCTATGCTTTTGCCTGCTTGTGCTCCACCATCTATCTGCAGGTTCTCCACAACCACAAAATCTCATTTTCTTCCTTAATTTCACTCTGCCAACTATTCTTTCTGCTCCTAGCCTTTATAAACTCAAAATTGTGTTGTTCAAGACAAAGGCCCCAAAAAATCTGACTATTTCTTGTTTTTCCGCAAATTTCTTGTTGTAGAATTTACTTCCTTTAACAAGTTTATACTTCCAAAGTAGAAGATTAACTTTCTCTATAAACTATTAAATAATGTCAATGTTCTAATTCTTCTTTATGAAAATCTTAAACTGCAAATATCATCTCCTTCTGAAATTAATTAAAATATTAAAGGTTCACCTGATAGATTTCATCAAATCTAATCCTCTCAAGTTTCAAAAGCTCTATCATCCTCTGCTCAGTTTGAACTCTTCCAAAATAATTATCCTACTTTTATTTATCTAAATAGATTTTATCCTCTAACCTTCCCACCAAAGAGATTTCTAGCTCTTATACCACGTAATGCAGGAAAAATCAACTTGTCCAACAACTCACCTAATTCTAAAATTTAAATTATATAATGAATACTTGTAGATGATATTAGGTGAGTGAATTATGGAAACAAGAAAAATGCATTACGCATCACTTTAATCCTGCCCCCTCTCTCCTGCGTATTGGGAAATTATAGTCAGTAGGAAACCTCTCCTTGTTGCTTACTCTTCCTCCTTGCACCAAATCTGCCCCTTGTTGCCCAATGTTGGGCACTGCGCATATCTTTGGTGCTAACTTGAATCCCCGATGATATAAATATTAGATTGAAAAGTTATGATTATGGTTCATTGATTCAATATTTGTGTTCTTCAATTATCGTAAAATAATTGGCATATGTGATTGATTCTCAACACCATTGTTCTCCATATTTTCATGATTTACTCTGATATTTTGTAATAGAATGGTTTTTATTTATTCTATATTTTAATTAATGGATTATTTTTATTTCTTCGTTATTTTCAATCTTCTTATTTTCCATTTCATCAATCATATTTTGTTCCATAATTACAACTGATACTTTCACGAGTAAAAATTCAACACTCATAGTATCAATTATTTTCTTAAATTGACCTACTGGTCTGGATAACTCGTACTTGAAGTATTTTTTTATTCATGGTTCATGAATGAGCCTTCAGGAGGTTTAATTTGTGTAGAAGCTTTCATCATAGACATGTTGGAAAATCATAATAGTACTCATCTTAATCATAATTTCCAACCACAAAAAGGAAGGATATTCTAATTAAAAGTTGTGTGACATGAAATTCAACACAATGAAAAATGGCTCTATGGTCAAGTTAATTCACCAAGGTTAGCGAGAAGTTAGAGTTTGGATAGGGTCTCGATAGAATTCTGCAGTGGAGGAAGTAGGTGGTGGAGGCAGTCACGGTGAGGTGAATGATACCAAACCCGCGGTCTATGATGGAGGCAAGGGAGCACACTTCCAGGAATCTATTTTCTGTCGGTTGATTCAATGATTGGTCCTCTTGATGGCTCATTCACTGAGATGGAAGAATAATTAATGGACTTTTCCTTTGAATCCATAGATTCCATGTTGATATAGACTATGGATCCACCCAAGAAAGCCAATATGAGTCCACCGGTGGTCGCCAAGGAACTGGTCGATCGGGTTGCTATTAATGATACTACCCTAGAAGTGGGGGGTTTCACTTTCTTCATTAGGTTTTCTGCCCTTCCTATAAAATATTGGATTATTTGGTCCTTTGTACTCATCTGCTGAGTTATTTATGACATAATATCAACCATAATCGGTCCTCTCTATCCCTTCACCATCTCAATTACAAATTTGGGAGAAATATCATCTCCTTAGCTCAGCTGTAAGCCTTGGTGAAGCATCTACGTATTAGACAAGGGTGGAAGGGGTAGCAGTCTCATAAGTTTTCCGATCGGAGTTGGTAGGGAAACCAAGGAAAAATGAGGCAGAACATAGAATTCATGATGTTAATACTCCCCACTTGGTGAAGACATCTGGTTTCTTTGAAGGTGCACCATGCATAATTTCAGAAGTTGGGCAAGATGGAATTATGGTTTAGGAGGCAGAGGATTGTATGACTCATGGAGTAGGGAATTTGGAGGAGGGTTCTCAGAACAAACCTGACGAAAAATAAAAAAATACCAAGGTTACGGACTAGGGACGACTGTTGGTTTTTGGCGAAGGTATCAAAATGGCTCAGGTATTATACATAGCAGGCACTATTCTACTCAGCAATGTGAGGGGATGAAACTATGTCATGGTGTGACTCAAAAAATGAGTTGTGGAGGTTTAGGGTGAGATTATTGATCAACTGTCAACTGTCATGACCAAGACAAGAGGGCGCTTCACACTGATTTTCACTCATTTCGAACATGCCTATTTGGTGCTATCGAAATTCTTCCATATTGAGATGGCACCACTTATGTTGATGCGGTGGTCACCGCTTTTAACCCCGATAAGGAAAAGATGGGTGCAGGGCCAATTTGGGTGTGAATTCTAGGCCTCCCTCTCCATTTCTGGTCAAAGGATGTGTTTTGATGTATAATAGATGATCTAGGCATCTACTTGGATAACGATAAATCATTCATAGAGACTAGGAATATGGCATTTACGCATATCCTTATGCATTTGGACTCCAGAGATGGGCGGGTGGAAAGTATTAGGCCCTATCATCGAGGAAAAACTAGGCTGCATATTTTGGATTACGAATGGGTTTCATTCTAATGTAGAAGGTTCCATGAGGTTGACCATATATTTAAAGAGTACCCGATGAATTCTAAAGGAAACAACGATGGGGTCATGGGGGCTAGGAAGGGAGGGGTGCAGGAAGAAGTAGAAGGGATATGGAAGGCTCCCTCGAATACTCCAAAATCATAGTTACTAAATAGGGACATCATCAAAGTCTCACAAGAGCCAAGAGATCAAACTCCCTCAACAAGGTTTACACACTCACACTCTACTAGATCTGATCCTCTTACGGGTACTACACTCTCTCTTCCTTCCCTGAATATTCATTCTCATAATTTACTTTTGGAACATTCTACTACATCTATGTATCTACCTAGGGATGCATTATCTTTTTTTCACCTAAAACCCATCTTTTCTCCCTTGGTATCAACCCCAGTATCATGTCCACCTCCCTCCCCGACCACAATTTTTAGGCCTCCTTTTCGGTAACCAAACCTACCCCATCTGATAGTAGCACTAGCCATAGGTACAATCTATGATCCTTTTTCCTTTCCAAGCCCTCCCAGATATCGGGTTGTGGAATTGGTACAGCCTCTGCCTCGAAGGGTCCCAAGCCATCTAGGGGCAGACACTTGAATATTTGTAAAGAAATTCACAAGGTTTTGGTAGAAGTGGCATCTAGTAGAAAAAATCCTATTGATCGGTTTCTTAGAGAAAATGGAAACCCTGCTTTGGTTCCTCGATTAATTTTTTTGAACTGGAAAATATGGATGTCATCTTCCTACAGGAGACCCTAGATGATTGTGAAAGCATTACTAATCTATTGAATACCCTTGTCCCTGGATGTAATTTTCATGCACTCCATGCCCAAGGCAGGTCAAGAGGTTGCGTGATAGGTATAAATAACAAAAATATGAGATTAGAAAATGTTTGGGGTGGGAAAAGGGTTTTGACTGTTGATGTCTTCTAAGAGGAATTAGGAATTATTTTAGGATGGTGAGTATTTCCGGACCCTATTACAATAGGGTGGAATTTTGGGAGGACTTAATGGGTGCATCTTTCATGATGAGAGATAATATTATTATGGGCAGAGATCTAATCATTTCTTTAGGTCATGCCGAATCATGGGGTAGCCATGCAAAGGTTGACTCTCTCACCAATTTCTTTGAAAAACTCTTTGGTCATTACAATTTTCTCAATATTGAAGATTCCTGGATTCAACCTACCTGGAGAAATAGAAGCACTAGAAATGCTATGCTTACCATAAGACGTGATCAATTCCTGATTAAGCAACCCTTATTGGAGAAAATAGACAGTATCAAGAAATGTGTAGGCTCGGGTGGTATATTGGATCATTCTCCATTTTTACTTGAAATCATGGGATATTCTCCCAAGCCAATGGCACCATTCAAATTCAATTCATCCTGGTTAAGAGAGGAGGATTTTCATCGTATAGTAAAATATACATGGATCTATTGCAATCAGGTAAGAGATAGATATCCAATGGAAGTATTGGTTAGTAATGTGTCTAGACTCAAACACAGAACGATAGAATGGGCCAAGGAAAAAAATATGAGGGATGAAGCAGATCTTTGTGAGATTGAATCAAAACTGGCTAGAATTGAGGATTGAGGCAACACTGTATTTATATCTATGGAATCAGGGCTCCACCTATTGAGGCTTGAAGTAGAAAGACTAAAAATTCTAATAAAAAAGGAAGAAGCCTGGAGACTTAAGAGCAGAGCCACTTGGCTTCATGATGGTGACGATAACACAAAATTATTTCAGCAATGTGCCAGGGGAAGGAAGGATGTAAACACGATTTGGTTGCTTAATGATGCAGGGAGTCAAGAGGCATAATCCTTTAACAAGATGGTTGATATGGGAATTCGATACTTTGGTTGACTGTTTAGTGCCCCTCATGAAGCATCTATTACCAAGATATTTAGAGTGGCAAAAGACTTTCATCAATTTGAGGATGAAGATGAGTTTGAGAACTTGAATAATCCTGTCAGGGTGGGGGAGTTGGAGGCAGTACTGAAATAGTTCAAGAGGGATAAGAGTCTGGGTCTGGATGGATGGCCTGTTGAATTTTATCTGAATTTCTTTGAATTGATAGGATAGGATCTCCTCTCGGTTATAGAAGACTGTATGATCAATGGTTATATGTATGAAGCCTTCAACTAAAGTTTCATAGCCCTGGTTCCAAAATCTAATAAGCTACTTTAAGTTGATGATTTTCATCCCATTTACCTGTGAACTTTTATATACAATATTATGTCCAAAATCATTTCCAATCGCATTAAGCCAATCTTATCCCAACACATCTCAAAGGAGAAATTTTCCTACCTAAACCATCGAAAAATCCATGAAGCCATTGACACCTCCCAAGAAGGGTTGCTCTCTATAAAATTAAAGAATCTGAAAGGCATTATTCTCAAGATCGACCTCTCCAAAGCCTTTGACAGAGCCAGGTGGATCTATATTCATGTCATTCTAACTCATATTGGCTTCCCACATACTTTTATTAATTCGTTTATGTGTTGTATTTCCTCAGTCTCTTATAGCATTCTGATTAATGGTGCAAACTCCAGTTTATTCCATGTTGAGCAAGGTCTTAGACAGGGGTGTCCATTATCACCTTTTTGCTTTCTCTTAATTATGGAAGGTCTGAGTAGACTTATATCAGAGGCTAAATTATCCGGGATCATTGATGGTGTTAAACTGATCGATTCTAATACCCTGTCTCATCTTCTACTTGTTGACGATGTACTCATTTTACTTGATGGATCCATCTGTGACTCTTCAAGTTTTAAACATATCTTATCCTTATTTTGCAAGGCTATGCGCATGGAATCCAATCATATCAAATCCACTATTTCATCAGCAAATTGTACACTACACGAAAGTGTATATGCACATTAGAGATTTCCACACTACAAGGAAAATACCCTCTAGCGGATGTTTTTGAGGAGCCCCTTATAAAAATATCCCAAATATATGTTTGTAGCGGAGGTTTCTAAATGAAATTGAAAGTGGAGGTTTTTTTCAGATTTTTTTTCTTTTCCGATGCATTCCTCATCCTACACTGCACCGGTGCATTCAACTAGAAAAGCACCGGTGCATACCACAAATTGGCACACCGAGACACCGTGCTCTTTGTGAAAACCCTCCCAGTGCGTCTCATTACTATAGCACACCGGTGCACTACACAGATACAGGTGCGGTGAAAAATGCCTTTTGCACTTGGAAGAAATCGCCTGGTGTGCCTCAAAACTCGTGCACCGGACTAGGGTTAAATAAAAAAACTTATGGCCAAAAAATCGGCATTTTCACTTTTTTAGTGCTCTAGAGATCTTAAGCACCAGTGTTAATTTCTGTTGTGAGGCGCCCTACCATCACTTCTCCCATTGCACGCACTACTACTGTCGATTTCCCACCATCTCGATTTTGAAGTTTGGAAAACGGTGGGAAAATTTAGTTTCACAAATTCTATAGCTGATCCGGATTTATGCAGGAACGCAACAGAATAAACACATAACCATAAATACAGAGATGCAGCGGAAATAACACTTCATTTCATTAATATCGAATAACAGAAAGATGCTTACAGACATAATGGAAATAAAATAGCTAAGTCTTTGGTAGCAAATCTACGAGAAGAGATGTGGTGGCCTCTGAACCTGTGAAACTACTTTACAATGAGGCGCGAGGGCCTATTTATTATTGAGAAGTAATGGAGAATCCTAAACACATCCCAAAACCTAACCCTAGGAGATGAAGCGCCAAAACTATGGAGCCCCCGTTTGGGTAGTGGTGTTTTGACTTCCCCGAGGGGCAATAACTTTGGCATACTCTCTCAAGTTTAACGCATATGATACATCATTAGAAAGCTCTATCGAGGACTACAACGGTGTCGGGACCGGTTTATCAGAAAATTCGGCGGCGCTTTCATACCCAAAAACATCGTTTAGGGCCTCAAAACGGCTCAGGAAGTTCAGGACCCGAAAAACTGCTAAAAATAGTAAGTTATGCCAAAACTGAAAAACTGAAAGAGACAATGGTGGGGGCCCAAGTGGAATAGGCGGGTGGCCACCAATATCCACCTGGATCATTCCTCCCCCCTTGGGAAGCAATGGTCCCCATTGCGTTAAGTTCCTCCATGAGATGAGGAAATTTCTGCTGAACTTGGTCCCTGGTGAACCACTTTCCTTGGTGCAGGAGTTGGCCAGCTTTGACAACCCGATACAGTTGGATCTGTTGTTGACGAGTGTTCTTGATTTGCATGTCCATGATACAATTTGTGGTGGCCTGTTCCATGCAGTCTAGGTTTAACTCTGTTGGTGTGAGTTGTTCTGCAATGTCCGAGGTGTCCAGTAGAGGTGGAAAGTAAGGACGAAGGCGATCCACATTGAAGACTGGGTGCAGACCAAGGAATGGTGGAATACTAAGCACGAAGGCATTGTTACCTACAGCCTTGGTGATGGTGTACGGCCCGTATCGGAGCGGGCGAAGCTTGCGGTGAGGTCCAGTGAGGCGCTCCTTCTGCAAATGTAGCCATACTTTGTCGCCCACCTGGAAGTGGTGTGGTACCCGGTGTTGATCATGGCGCTGTTTGTACTTCACATTGGCTCTGTCCAATATATCATGAACCTGTTGGCGGATGTGTTGAATGCGCTCGATGAAGCTACTTGCTTTGTCAACTTCAGACTGGACATGAGCTGAATCGGCCTGAGCAGCTACAAACGGCATGGCTATGTCAATGGGACATAGTGGTTGGAATCCCAAGCCCACCTGAAAGGGGCTATGGCCAATTGAACTGTGGAGAGCCCGGTTATAACTGTGTTGTACATAGGGGAGGCTCTCGTCCCATGTGCGTGGATGCTTTGAGTTGTACATGCGCAGAATGTGTACAATCATTCTGTTGACGACCTCTGTCTGGCCATCTGTTTGGGGATGGAAAGCTGTGGACTTGGTGAGCTTTGTGTCCAACATTGACCAGAGGCTGGACCAAAATGTGCCGAGGAACCTGCTATCTCGATCTGATATGATAGACTGTGGGATCCCAAAGTGCACCCACACTCATTCAAAGAAGAGTTTAGCAGTGGCTTCTGCTGTGATATTCTTCTTACATGCCGCCATGATGGCCATCTTCGAGAATCTGTCAACGACCACGAAAACACAGTCATTTCCATTCTTAGTAGAAGGCAGGCCCGACATGTAATCCATGGAGATGGATTCCCACGGTCGACTAGGGGTAGGTAATGGAGTATATAGGCCTTGCTTCTTGATGGTCGGTTTGGCAATGGCACAAGCAGTGCAGGATCTGATGTGCTTCTCGACATCCTTTTGAAGGTTCGGCCAATAGAAATACTTCTGTAGTATTGCTACTGTTTTCTCGACCCCGAAATGCCCAGCGACTCGACTGTAGTGTGCTTCCCATATCATCTTGGCACGCTCGCTTGAAGGAACACAAAGGTGTCCCAGGTGACATAAAAGTGCATATTGGAGGTGAAAATTTGGAACTTGTGTGCCCCCAAGAGTGCCTTGTAAGTGTGGCCGAATTCTGGGTCACTCTCATAGAGAAGCGGCCAATCAGAAGTCTCGTGCCCACAAGAGTTGAGCACGGTGGTGAGCGCCACGATCGGTGGTCGGCTGAGGCAGTCTGCAGCATTATTGGTGCTACCCTTCTTGTACTTGATGTTCAAATGAAACTGTTGCAGATATGTGGACCACTTCTGATGGCGATCATTCTGCAACTTCCCTTGTGTCTGTATGAACTGCAGGGGCCGGTGGTCTGTGTGGATGATTGTTTCCTTCCCCAAGATGTAATGCTTCCATTGTCGGCAGGCTTGCACAATGGAATACATTTCTTTGTCATAGGTGGGATACTTGCGAACTGTCTCAGACAATGTCTCACTGTGATATGCCACTGGATGTCCCTGTTGAGTAAGAACTGCCCCAATAGCATAGTCAGAGGCATCTGTCTCGATCTCAAATGGCTGCTGCAAGTCTGGTAAGGTGAGCACTGGGGCAGAGCAGAGGCGATTTTTCAATTCTTTGAACGCCTTCTGTTGAGGTTCCGACCAAAATAATTTTGCTCTCGCTCCTCCTTTGGTGACTTGACTCAAGGGCCAAGTGATATGAGAGAATCCCAACACGAATCTACGGTAGAAATTAGCAAGACCCGGAAAGCTGCGAAGCTCTGTTATAGTAGTCGGGGCTGGCCAATCCCGAATGACTTGGATCTTGGCTGGATCCACATGCACCCCCCTTTCATCAATAATGTATCCCAGATATTGAACCTGGGTCATGCCAAACGTGCACTTCTCCAAATTGGCACACAACTTGTGTTGCCGCGGTGTTTGGAGGACTTGTCGGATGTGATGAAGGTGCTCTTCCCAAGTCTTGCTGAAGATCAGAATGTCATCCAAGTACACCACTACGAATGAGTTGGTGAATGGACGCAAGATGTCGTCCATCATCCTCATGAAGGTTGCGGGAGCATTCGTCAACCCGAAAGGCATGACCAGCCATTCAAAAAGGCCTTCCTTAGCTTTGAAGGCGGTCTTCCACACATCAGAGGGTTCAATTGGTACCTGGTGATACCCAGACTTCAGGTCGATCTTACTGAAATATTTTGCACCTTGGAGTTGGTCCAGAAGGTCATCAATCCGTGGGATTGGGTACCTATTCCGGACAGTGATCTTGTTCAGCGCTCGATAGTCAATACAGAGTCTCCACGTCCCATCCTTCTTATGTACCAACACGATCGGGCTCCCACAGGGCGATGAACTTGGTCTGATGTGACCTTTCTGCAACAGCTCCTGAATCTGCCTCTTGATTTCGTCATTTTCCAGAACAGAGCGTCGATAGATCGGTCCATCGGGTAGTGGCGCACCTGGGGTCAGATCAATCGGGTGCTTGACCTGGCAGTGCAGAGGAACCCCTGTGGGTGAGGTGAAGATGTCCCCGTACTCCTCCACGACCTTATCCATTTGTTTTTGTCGTGTAGAGGGGCCCTGTCTGGAGGTCGTGGCCACAGTCTTCTTCTTGCCCTGGGGGCGGATCATCAGGAAAATGAATTTCTTGGTTTGGGAAATGAGCTTACTACATTGTTTTGCAGTAACCAAAGAGATATTCGTAGGAGGTGGTACCTCTGGTATCCTGTACAACTTATTTCCCAAAGTAATAATAACAGCACGAGGTCGAGATTCATACACAGCATGACGCTTCCACAAGTATGGTTATCCTAATAATACATCAGAAACATCAATAGGAGCAACGTCACATAATACCTCATCCGTGAAGGGCTTGATGCTATAGGGAAGGCGGCACTGCTGGCTGACGCGGAGATCTCGTCCTTGGTGAAGCCACCCGATGGTGTATGGATGTGGGTGAGCTGTGGTCGGCAAGCCAACCGCTTCACGGCGTCTGCTGAAATGAGGTTCTTTTGGCTCCCATTGTCGACAATGAACTGTACAGGGGAGCCCTTTACCCACATCTGGGAGTGGAAGAGACGTTCCTCCTCCTCTGGATCTTCCGGTTCCTCCTTCTGGACCTTTGTAGTGGCAACGGTGGCGTTGGGCTCCGCATCAATAATCTGTTTCCCTTTTTCATTCCCCTTTTCAGGTTCTGATTCGGAGTCAGAGCATGCATCTGACTCAGAAGCCCTCATCTCGGCCACTAGCGACTGTTTGGCCCGACACTCACTTGTGTTGTGAGTGGAGCTCTTATGGAACTCACACCACTTTCCCGTGTCCTTCTTTGGCTTTACGGTGTTGTTCTTGTCTTGTGGCTTTGACGGGTTGTCCTTAGCCGCCATGCTCTGCCCTTTGTTCTGCGGTTTGGAAGCACCTTTTCCTTGCTTTTGATTCACAGATCCAAAGTCTCGCTTCTTCTGTTTGAATTTCTGCTCAATCTTGGCAGCATACCGGTATGCCGTACCAAGCGAGAAGATGTCGAGGAACTCCATTTCCTCCTGAATGTATCTGTGCAGACAGCTGCGATACTTTAGCACCAAATGTTTCTCTGAATCTTTGATACCCAACTTTGTGCGCAGGGTATGGAACAGATTCGTCGGCTCGTGCACATCTTGATCCCTTTGTTGTCGCAGCGTGGTCCATTGTATGTACTTGTCCTCATAGCTCCCCACGGGATAGTACTGTTCCTTGACGGCGTCTCGGAAAGAATTCCAAGTTGGTACGGCCGAGAACCGAGAGGGTTCTGTCTGGTCCTTGTTCTCACAGTAGGTTTCCCACCAGTCCTTAACATGGGGGGTAGCTTTGAGGAGTGCAAAAATAATCTTCTCCCGGTCTGAAAAGTCATGAACAGAGAAATATCCCTCTAATAGATTCAACCATCTGTCTACGGCATCTGCGTCTATTTGACCCTCAAATATGGGAATGTCAAAATTTACTTGTACCTTAAAGGGAGTCGCAACTCCAGAGTGGCTACTGGATGCAGATGCGCCGCCGGTGGGCAGCCGTTGAAGGATCTGAGCAAAGCTATCCATCATCGCGTTCCTTTGTTTTTCGAGGGCCTCCTCGAGCAATATTTTGATGGGATCTCCTGCTCCCTCATCTTTCTTTTCGTCCCCCATGGGCGTCCGTCGAGGTTTGCGAGGCTGATCTTGCAAAGGTTCCACCAGATCAAGCCCTAGCTCCTTATACCCCGACCTCGTTGGGGACATGCAAGGAAGGATCGAGAAAAAGCAGACCGCTCTGATACCACTGATCCGGATTTATGCAGGAACGCAACAGAATAAACACATAACCATAAATACAGAGATGCAGCGGAAATAACACTTCATTTCATTAATATCGAATAACAGAAAGATGCTTACAGACATAATGGAAATAAAATAGCTAGGGTGCTGGTAGCAAATCTCTGAGAAGAGATGTGGTGGCTACAGACCTCTGAACTGCTTTACAATGAGGCGCGAGGGCCTATTTATTATTGAGAAACAATGGAGAATCCTAAACATCCCAAAAACCTAACCCTAGGAGATGAAGCGCCAAAACTATGGGCCCTGTTTGGGTAAATTGGTGTTTCAACTTCCCAGGGACGTAACTTTGGCATACTCTCTCCGTTTGACGCATATGATACATCATTAGAAAGCTCTATCCGAGGACTACAGCTGTCGGGACGAATTTTATCAGAAAATTCGCTGGCGCTTTCGTACCCAAAAAACGTCGTTTAGGGCCTCAAAACGGCTCCGGAAGTTCAGGACCCGAAAAACTGCTAAAAATAGTAAGTTATGCCAAAACTGAAAAACTGAAAGAGACAATGGTGGGGGCCCAAGTGGAATAGGCGGGTGGCCACCAATATCCACCTGGATCAATAGCAAAGATGCCTCCTCGACACCAAAATGTACAAGTATTTTACTTGTTTCTCCATAATTAAAATTTTTAGCAGATTAGATTTCTAAAACAACTTAAAATTTACCCTTAAAGAAAAAAAAAAAAATCCCACGCGGTATGCTTGAGCCGTTCGGCTCCCACTAGTTCACGGTGCTTGCTATGAATTTTCAAGCTGCACAGTGACCGATGCTAACAGAAACCACATCGATTCTGGTGTGGTACCTAAAAGGTGAACCGTGTTTAAAAAAAAAAAAACATAAATGGCAGTGCGGTCAGTTAACCGCCCGCACTGTGGACTATGTCCAAGTTCATGAGCAGTGCGCTGACCAAACTATGCACCCTGGGGCGTATAGTTTAGTAAGCGCACCACCCTTGTGACATCAGTACCTAGTCAATTATATGCGCCGAGGTGCAGAGTTTGGTCAGCGCATCACCCTTCCGACATCGGTACATATTCAACGGTGTGTTCTATTAAACAACCACACTGTTGATTGTGTAATGATGAAACTATCTACCCCAGGGCAAGTAGTTTGGTGAGTGCACCACCCTTTTGACATTAAAGCATGGTCAATGGTGCATTCAATTAAACAACCACACCGTTGACCATGAATTAATTTTGGACAGTGCGTTGACATAACTATCCACCCCGGGATGGATAATTTCGTCAACGCACTGCCAGAGAAAGTAAATTTCATGTTGTGCGGTGCGCTGCAAATTTCCAAGCGCACTGCGGATGGTGCCTGATAAAAAAATATGTACCGGTACTTGTTATGCAGAATTATGGATTACGGATAAAAAAACATTCCTTAAATTTGTTGCTATGCATTTAGAACAACAGATCAAAGACTTTGCAGACACTTTTCCTAAGAGTAAATAGACACACAGAAATATGGAGAAACTTACTTGGAGTCCAATCAAACTTTAATCTCTAGACTAGTTCCTGCAAGTATAAACACTAAACAATAACGATATTGCAATATACATATGGCTATTTATCTTAATCCGTTAAATCAATAAACCATGAAACATATACATCAACTAAGAATCCATAATATGAAATATAGAAGATTATACAGATACATATGTGGGAAAATGAAGAACAATATTTTTTAATGGATAGAGGGGAGGATATAACCAATGATTGATTTGATGTCACCAACTCCAACATCATCCCAGCCTCATCACAATGAACATCTCTCCAGCAGCATATCACTCAAATCAAACACTCAATTGAGAATCCAACAACATTTCTCTACCAAATTTCTTCCCTATCAAGCACTAGGATCTGTGCTTAATTTATAGAACAACTGAAGGTATTTTCACAATCAATGACTTTCTAATAATAGGAAAGACATGTTCCAAAGTTCTAAGGTTTTGAATGGACACATGGATTCGAAGTTTGACACAAATGACCTCTTCAAGAAGGCGTTGGCCATGTGGAGATTCTAGAACAATGAGAATTTCACTCCCAATTGACCAACACACTCTTGAATGCCGGGAAGTGATTTGCAGAGCACCCTTGAATGGAGGTAACTACATATGCAAAGCAGTTAGTTCCTTGAGAGGTTGCGTTGGTGAGCTCATATGTGATATAACATGTACTTCAAATCTTGGAAACCTTGCAATGGAAGTCATGGATGATTTGTTCCTGTTCTTTTCCTTAGGGCATGTAGCAACTGAAATGATAGGGGATGATAGACCCTATTCATTGGTTCTGAGGATGATTTCCAGTTTAACTAGGTCATTGAAAATGGTGCCCAAATTAACCTATAACAATTTCCCCCTAAAGCATGAAGTCAAAATAATAATAAAAATAATTTTTGAATGAGATGATTTACGCTGCGATGGGCTGGAGCTGAAGCAGAGTTGCGACCTGCATCAATCTTAAAATACATTACATCATGATATATCCTCTTGATCACAAATTTCTGAGGGAAGGCATTCCCATGCTCAACACATAAACTATCTAATAACATGTACATATTGCAGAACTTTGTCTACATTGGAATGTTTCCCAATATAGACAAGCCTAGAGATATAGGCCCATGTTCAGATTGTTATCACCTGATCTGGACCTTAGCCTGAAATAGGGAAATTAGGGTAACATCTAAACCATGCTCAGCCTTGTAGCTAGCCCTACAAGGTCAGGAGAGGGCTCTCTCTGTGAAAGGATATTCAACAAAGTAAAATTATGAAACTGATTTTAGGCTAGGTATAATAATGGGAAAAAGTTTTAATGAAATGAATGAATTTTTCAGGGATGTGTGAGACAAATGGGACAGTTTGAAACTGGGGAATTAAGACAGGATACAAGGTATTTCATGGGGCAGGGTAGGCAGGAAATTTTAGAAATTAAGGTTTAGATAAGGATGGAATGGAAAAACTAGTGAGGATCTGAAAAGGGCATAGAAGATGGATCCTTTTCAAACAGAAGAAAAACACGGAGTATTGAATGATTTCCCAAGGCAGAGAATTAAAATGGATTCTACCTTTCTATCTTGAAAACATTCAATCAAAGATGTCTATGAATGAATGATACACATAACAATTTACATATGAACACAAAAGAGAGGACAAATGCTAAATTTCATACCACATGGATCCCACAAATCAGAGCTGCATCTCTTTATTAATTCCCTGTCCAAAACTGTTATAATGGAGCGCAGAGTGTTATCCTTGATTTTCCACACTATTCCCCTACTTATTGATTTACAGACTTCCTTACAAATGATTTACAATTACATTAAATAGACTAAAATGTGGGAACATAGATCCGCAGAGAAAGGGAGCTGTTTTAACAGGTAAAGAACTGAAATCTAAAGATAGAAAAGAGAATCAACAATCTTCCTAAAATAAGGAACAACATTACATTTGACCATTTTGGCAGATTTCACTGTTATGCTGTTGAATAAAAAATAGACAATCTGAAGAGCAGATCCTATTTTCCTACTGTTGTAGAAATCTTGGTCTCATTGTAGCTCTCGGCCCTTTGACTGTTTCTTTCCATTATTTCTTTGAATAAAAAATGGCTTTTAAAAAAATTCTTTGAAATAAAATAAAATGAAATTATGCCTTTAGTGAAGGGAGAAACCCATTTCGAATGAGAAAAAGGGAAGGGAAAGGAGGTGGGGTCCATAATCGCAATCGCAATCGAAATCAATGGGAAGAGGAAATGCAATATATAATGGAGTGATACGTTGCGATGGTGTCATTGCAATCAGGATCGGAGGGTTGGATACATTGGGAACATGCCACACAAAAGCTCCGATGCAATTGGAAAAGTCAGAGCAGAGAATTTTTTTTTAAAACAAATGAAACAGTTTTTCACTTTTTACAAAGGGGGAAAAGATTTTTACGTTGAAAGAGGGGAGGGCCTTTATGGTGGGACTAGGGTAATAATTAGAATTGGAATCGGAAGGGGAGCAGGGTCAAACGTATTACCCAACAAAATTTTTCCGATGCGATGGTGAATAACAATGAGGGGGGAAGTCCTTTATAAAACGAATTAAAACAAAAATTTGATTTTAACAAAGGGAGAGGCCCTTTTATTATGAATGGGCGGGGAATTATATGGCAGGACCCGAAGGTCCATTGGCATTGGGAGATCAGAGGAGAGTAATTCACAAAAGGAAATCGCCGATGGCAACAAAGCGATGGAATATGGGCCGTCGGATTAGGGGGGGGGCGATTGACGGAGGAGGTGTAATCGGGAGTCTGCCATCGGGAGGGATTCAATCGGAGGGGCTAATTTGAAAGTGCCGATTGCATACAGGCCATCAGATCGACGGTCAGGATGAAATCAGGTGAGGTCAATCGGGGTTATTCAATCAGGAGCTCTTCAATCGCATTGGAGTTTTTGTAAACATGAGGGGCAATCAGAGCGCACATATTTAATGTTGCGATTTGCAATGGGAAAGGGAAAAGTTTGGGATCGATAGGGGGTTTTACAATGTAAAATGTTAAATTTTTTTATAAATTTTAAAGGGTCATGAGGGGGAAGTGGTTTAATTATTTCAATGCGACCGGAGGGAATTTATCATATAAAACATTAACTTTATTATAAAGTTATAAGGTATGGAGGGGAAGTGGTTATATTAAATCACATATGTGTTTAAGAGATTTAGATAATGTGATTTTTCCATCGGATGGGGAAAAAGGGGTTTTATAAAGGAAAACATTAAAAAAAAATTATGAAATAAAGTGTAGGAGGGGAATGGGAAAAAGGAAGGTTTTAGGTTATAGGGGACTTTATTCACTTAGGCATAAATTTCAATCCAGGAGTCAGTTTTGAGAGTGTAATATACCGTTGGAAAGATCTTTCCGGGATCTTTCTACGGAGCATACGTAGAACATGATTTGACACTGAAAATGTTGTGGAAAACCTCTCTGAAGGGAAGGGCAGTATCTTTGTGAAGATAGCAGCTTCTGAAGTGTGACTTATTACATATGCTGACATAAAATTCCATATAGGATAATAATGAAGGAAAAGTATCATGTTTTCGGTGAAAATTACTTGAAACTGAATAAACATTTCTTTGATCTTCCCAGATGCCGTGACTTTGGGTTTATTGACTTCCTCATGAGCTTGCTGATATTTATTGACACTTGACTCATTAATTTAACCATGGTGAGATCCTAGAACCTAATGGGACCCATCCTATGACCTATTAACATGAATCACAAAGTGAAAGTAACTCATGAATAAAAACCATAGAGAGGAGAACCAGCAAGTTTCACATGAGGGAAAACTGATGAAAGACCACTACCATCAATGGATCCATGACCTAGCAGAATGGTGAAAAATTGGTATGGGACTCTTAGTATGCAAATGCAAAAGAGCAATTTTGATCACTGATGGCAGTATGACTAGAATGACACTAACATTGGCTCCAATGGGGATGGAAACTCCTTGGAGGTGCCAAGAACACCATAGACCAAGTAGCCTTATCCATTGGGCATGGAGTAAAAATACTAAAAAATGACACTATGCAGACTGACTCTGACTCAAGACTAAGACTGAAAACTGAAATAAAACCAAACCATACACATATCATTTAAGTTTTATAGCCTTCACCTCGGGCCCCAAACTTCAATGACTGTGTACTTGAACTCTGACCAAAAATAACATGATATATACAATGATGTTGACATAGTTTTTGATCCATTATCTTCAACAATGGTAGTGCTTCAAACACCTACCATTCACTGCTCCTCCAGGGAAATATTGGCCATCCATTTATGAAAGCAAGAAAGCATTTTGTCCCCTGTATGCTGAAATTCTGTATGGTCCTTTCCACAGGTTGTCAAACTTACCATGCTTCCCTTTGTCTTCATTTCTTGCATCCCATCTCAACACTGCACCATCCAACTAAAACTTTTATGCTTTGGTCTTACGGTCATATATCTTCTTTATCTTCTCCTGCAACTGAATAGCATTCTGTGACACTTCTTCTCTTGTTTTTTGAAAGTGGATCATCTGATTGATCCTTCGTTGATTGTCACCATCTTCACTACCAACTTCTTGCAATAATCTCATGACTGGAACTGTAAGTGATGTAGGAATGACAACATTAGTACCATAAACCAATTCAAAATGTGACATACCTATGGATTTCTTACTGCTAAATCTGTTTTCCCACAATGCGTTGATGATTTTTCGATGCCAGTTTCTTTTGTTTGCCTCCAGAATTTTCTTGATTATATTTATCAATGATTTGTTCGATGATTCTGCCAGGCCGTTACCTTGTGGATAGTACACTGTTGAATGATCCAGGACAATGTTGTATTTGTCGCAAAAATCATCCGACTTGAATGCTGCTGCATTGTCTATTATAATTTTGTAAAGGCAGCTAAAACGAGATAAAATATTCGATTCTAAGAATTGAATAATTACCGTATCAGTTGCCTGCCTTGCTGGGATGGCCTTGATCCATTTAGTAAAGTAATTTGTTCTTTTCAATATCCATCGATGTTGTGCTGATGATGCAGGATGGATTTCTCCTATGAAATTGAGTCCCCACTACTGAAATGGAGCGTTTACTGAAATTGGTTTCAAAGGAAGAGGAAGAAATTTCTTCTTCCCTTGTAAAATTTGACATTCATGACAACTCATCACTGTTTTATACAAATCTGAGAATAACATGGGCCAATAATATCCTCCTCTCAACACTTTTTTAGCTGTAGTCTTCCAAAACAAATGACCACCACAATCACCTTTATGAAAGTCATGCATTACCTTCTGAGCTTCTTCTTCAACAAAACAATTGAGCAGAACACCTCCTGGATCTTTCCAATAAAGAGCACCGTTTAAAATACAATATTTAGCAGATTTAAGTTTCAGTGATCTACCTTTACTCTTAGACATTCCTGGAGGAGGTGAAATATGCTGAAGAACATAAACAATATCTGAATACCGTGGGGATTGTAGAAAAATGTCTGAAACTAGAACAAGCAAACCTTCATTTTCATCCTCTGACATTGTTGTTATAAGGTTTATGTCCAGGGCATGTAGATTTGATTGGGCCATTAATTTTTCCAAGCCTTGTCTTTTGATCAACTTCATGGGTTTGATCTCCAAATCATACTCCAACATGGATGCTATCCACTTACCTCTTCGGCCTTATGGATTAGTTTGCATTAACACATCCTTCACTGCTGCATTGGGAACATATGCTATTGTATGTGAATGTAGAATATAGACTCTAAAATCCTTCAGTGCCTTTATAAGAGCCAATGCTTGTTTCTCAATAATATTATACCTCAAAGCAGCATCTCCAATAGTCCTACTGAAAAAGGAAATTGGATTTTCAACCTGATCTCTCTTTTGCATCAAAACAACAGCCATAGTATGCTCTGATGGGAATGAAAAAATGAAAAAATATTGAGTATAGTCGGGACTAATCAAGACTGGGGCATTGGACAAAGCAAACTTTACCAAATTAAATGACTTGATAGCTTCCTCATTCCATTTGACAGTGATATCCTTCTTCAACATGTTAGTCATTTCTCTTAAATGTTCGACAAAATTGGGTATAAATCTGCGTAAGAAATTCATCTTACCATTGAATGCTTGAATCTCATTTTTGTTCTGTGGAAGGTCTAGGTGCTGAATTGCCTCTACTCTAGATAGATCAATGCGGATACCATATTTATAGATGATATGCCCTAGCAACTTGCCTTCATCCATGGCAAAAAGACTCTTCTTTGGATTGAGAGAAATCCCAAACTTTCTGCATCGCTGAAACAAAATCCTCAAATGGTACAAATGCTCATTATCAGAACCAGAAAATAATGTCATATCATCCAAATAAACAAGAAGAAAAAAATCTTTTTCATTGGCAAAATAAATTTCCATTGCTCGTTGGAAAGTAGCTCCAGTGTTCTTCAGTCCAAATGTCATTTTGGCATACTGGAAGGTTCCCCAAGGTGTTGTGAAGGCATTTTTGTCTTGGTATTTCTCATGCACCAAGATCTAGTTGTAGCCTGAATAGCCATAAAGTAGTGACATCCTAGATGCTCCAACTACTCTCTGTAGAATATGGTCCATCTTCGGAAGTGGATAATTATCCTTTAAGGATGCTTTATTCAGATTCCAAAAATCTATGCACAATCTTATCTCTCCTGTCTTCTTACGTACTGAGACCAAATTTGAAATCCAATCAGAAAATCTAATAGGAACAATGATACTAGCTTTCTACAACCTGTTTACCTCTTTTTCAATGGATGGAAGCAGCTTCGGATTGATTCTTCTCAGCTTCTGTCTAAATGGCTTCTGATCCATCTTGATGGGAATAGTATGCTAGATTATGTTCTTATCATACACCTTCAAATCTGAATAATCCCATGCAAACACATCAACAAATTCAGAAAGAAATTTAACATACTTTTCCTTTAACTCAGGGGACAATGCCTTTGAAAACTTCACAAACTTGGGCTTGTCAGGTGTTCCAAGATTCATGTCTTCAACTCCTTTCTCAGTAGGAACCAAGCTTGGTTTCTTAGCAACATCATCCTGATCAAAAAGCTCCTCTAAAGGTATGAGACCTCTAGGAATTACATTATCATTCAGCTGCAATATGTCCATCTGATTTGCTTCCATTTCTTGATCATCAACCTCATACTCACCTTCTATTGGAGTGTCTTTAAATTTTCCATCACTCTGCAAAAAAGCATTGATCTCATTGTCATCCCAAAACACTTTCCAATACCTTAAATTTTCTGGAACAGCAGGCCTATGTTTGACATAAATCTCAAACTTGTTGCTGGAGTTCATCAGAATCTTAAAATTGCTTGCAGTAGTGGAAAGAGAATCAACAATAATGTTCTGCATCCTGGGTACTCCTGTCAAAGTGTACTCTGGAAATGTCTTCAAGATGTCTAGGACTGCATTTATGTATGCCCTAAATCATGGATGTTTTTCTTGGTACTCTTCTTTGACCTGTTTGATTATCAGCTCTGAATCTTCATATACAGAAATCCTCTTTGCATTTAACTTCTTCAAAATTTTCAAACCTACAATCAAAGCTTCATACTCCGCTTCATTGTTAGAGCAGTCAAAAGCCAACTTATAAGCACATACTCTAACATTACTAGGAACCCTTTCAGGCTGGAAAACAGGGCTCCGATCCATATTCCAAAACCATCTCCGTCCTTACCAACAACTCCATCAAAATCCATGATCCAAAGGCCTTCCTCTTCTTCTTGTAGATGCTGAAAATTTTCTTCTTTCTCTTCTTTTCCTTGACTTATTTCTGCATCTTGATGTTGTTCACTGTCTTTTTGCTGCTGGTAGGCAGGAGGCTCAGAAGTGCTTGCTGCTTTATCTTTTCCCTGTTTGAGAACTTCTCTAAAATTCTCTGAAATTTCGGGCATGTCATCTACTTGTACCAACTGAACATTTTCATCATTTAAACCACCATCTGAATATAATACAAAGGAATCTAAATTTTTGTGGACTGCATTAATGGGATGATTTACTGGCTTCTCTTTGCTAGTGATCATCTATTTCATTTTCTTCTCCTTATACAGTTTTCTCAATTGACCAAACACTGGAATAGTGGCATAAGAGAAGTCAAGCTGCATAGTTCCTTTAATTTTTGCACCCCAAGACCTAGATAGAAGCATTCCAAACCATGGTGGGACATTGGCAAAAACTACATCCATCAAAACATTCTTGGCTGGAATTTTATCTAAGGATACTACCAAGTCTTTGATAAGACCAATACAATGGACCCTACCTGAGTCAAAAGAATACAAATCATGATATTTGTGAGTAATATCAATTCCTAACTTCTCCATAATGGCTTTGGGCATAAAATTATGTGAGGATCCAAAGTCCAACATAGCATTATGGAAGATGAACTCATGTAATCTAAGACTCAGGTAAAAGGGAGGGACTTCACTTTATTCAAATTGATCTTCTGTGGTTGGACCAAAAATGAGTTCAGGGTAGTCATCTTCTACATTCACCATATTGGAAACAGAGTCTATTTGCAAAATTCTAGACACCTGATTTTTATAAGTGCTATTCTTCACCAACTCAGTCAAGGGCATAGACACTTTCAGCTTAGAAATTTCATTCTCCAAATTAAAAGAAGGGGATTTTTATACCTCTTTAATGGGAGGATCTTTCTTCTCTGCTTTCTCCTTTTCTGCGCTCTGCTGATTCTTCTCGATTGTAGTGTTAATCGCTGAAGGTGCTATGCTGGAGGAAGGGTCCACTGGCTCTTTCCCTTTCTTCTGAGAATATTTTTTTATTTGGAGCTCTTTTCTCTTCTGAATGGGACTGATCGGAACATCTATGTTCCTCAAAGAATACTGCTTTTGTTGGGCCGATAAAGCATTCATGTACCCTCTTTGGTAGTCATCAGAATCTTCTTATAATATTGTATCATTAGCCAAAATGAAATCTTCATCTTTTTGAATGTCTGTAGTCGTTGTATATTCCTTGTCTTCTATAAGAAAGATTGGTGCACCATCGGTGGTGAAGAAGTGGCTGGCTTCAATCAAAGGATCATCATCATCATCTATCTCTGTTGCCTGAACATAATTCTGTTGTAATGGAGTTCTGATTGGTTGTTGTGGTGGAACTTGGTCCTTTGTTCTCTGTTCTCTCTGTTTAATTCTGAATTGGGGCTGCTGTCCACTAAAATTTGGATTCCTGATTTGAGGTTCAGGTCTATCTGAAATGGTTAATCGATCAACCATATTTTCAACTGTTTGGATCAAAGTGTCCATCTTACTGTCTGAAGGTGAGGCTTCTTCTTTCACTGTGACTCTCTTTTCAGCTCTGGTTCGTGCTCTTTTAGCTAGCAGATTAGCTTCTACAGTTACAGCTATCTTATACATGTCTTCAAGCATAGTGGGATCTCTCTCTCATAGCTGATATGCCATGTCAGCATTGAGACAATCTGGAAATTTGAGCAAGGCTAATCCCACAGGAGGTTTTAGCTTAGCTGGAATAGCATTGTATACAACATTGAATCTTAGACAATAATCCTGTACAGTTTCACCCACATTTCTTTTAATATTTTCATACTCAAACAAAATTTGGAGTGGGTTTTTCTTTACCTCCCATCGGTCTAAAAACTGTGTGTGTAACTCCTGTAAGGTGCGAATAGAGCCTGCTGGTAAGGCTCTGAACCACTTTCTAACTTCACCTCCAAAGCTTTGCACAAACAACCTTGTAGTTACATTCTCTACCTCTACCTCATGTAGATCAAAAAAGTCATTCATCTTGTCAACATGCTGCTGGGCTGTGATGCTTTGAGTGGCATCAAAGATAGGAATTTTACTTTGATAGTTAGCAGGCATATCATTCAGAACCTGAGGTAAAACCAGGGGTGCATACTGGGTAGCCATGACTCTAGGTAGATTTACAACAGTGTTTGTAGTACAAGGATTCAAGGGAGGTGTTGATGGGGGAGATGAAAGCTGAGAATTGACTGATGGGAATGCTGATGAATTAGGAGGAGGAAATGTTGTTCCTGATGACTCTGAAGGCTCGGGGATATTAGTTACAGTGATAGATGTCAGAGGGGAATTCAAAATGTAGTCATCAATTGAGGAATTTTCCCTTTGAACTTCAATATCTACAAGGAATTCTGGATCTAAAATTGTGTCATCAAGTGCAGTTTCAGACTTATTTCTAAACAAAGAAAGCTCAAAACTCTCATCAAAAGAAAGATCTTCTATAAACAACCACTCACTGGGCTAAGTATGGGATCTAAAGATAGGTCTAGGACTTAGTGATCCTTCTTGTCTTCTGACGATTCCTGGGATAAGATTAGGATTTTCAAACACAGGGGGAGGATTTGGGTCTGGATTAGCCCTTGTGTATCTTATTGAAGCCAGTGTGGTGGAAATTTCTACTGTACAATATTTATTTCAGCCTAGCAAACTCTAAACATCATCTTCCAGAATCCAGAAATTTACAAAGAAAATATTACTAGGGTGATATGTCTTTATGCTCCGATACCAAAAATATATTATGACTTTGAAAAAGCGCTTGTAATTATATTCCCTTCCAATGTGCTTTAACAAAGTCCTCTTGCAATAATATTTAGACCTTTTGAACAAATGGTTACAGTTTAATGTGACATAGGGGAACACATTTAAAAATATTTATCACTCTGGTCATAATATCAAAATATTATAACAATGGCCCTAATCCTTTAAAAACCATCAACCTTCGAACTTATATCATGAAACCCTTTTATTCTACCAACGTGACATAGATTTCAATCAGCAGGGGCCCCTCGCATCCATTATTCGGCTTTTTATGAATTAAATAAACATTAAATAACATAAAACTGTCGGATCATACCTCGATTTATTGCTTGTGCACTTGACTACGTGATTGTCGTCAGATCCAACACTCTCTAGATCAGACGATCCTCGTCAATTTCTCATTTTTTCAAAGGCCAAAGTTTAACACCTGAAAGTTTCACGATATGGGTGGTATTTGGGTGATGACGTGCCCAAATATCACTGGATTGCGTTTTTTGGGTGTGGTTTTTCTCCGGGCCAAAAACGGCGCGACAAAGGCAGTTTTAGTTTCCAAAACCCGCTGGTGGTAAATGAACCACACTTTAACTCAGGTTTATCACTATGGTTTGGCGCTTCACTCCTCGTGTTAACTCGAATGGCTAGGTCCCACTTGTATTACTCTGCCGCTAACAAACAAATATTTTTACTTTGACAACAGATATTTCTTTGAAATCGTCGCGTTCAATGTAACCAAGGTTTAACCATAGACAGAAGTTTCAATTTTTCTTCATTCGCACAGGGCCTGAATATAATTCGCTTTGAAAACATAATAAACACATTTCAATTCAAGTGATGAGAATATGTGCTCGCAGACAGTCAGATCGCTTCCCCAGCAGAGTCACCAGAAATGTTATCACCTGATCTGGACCTCAGGCTGAAAAAGGGAAATCAGGGTAACATCTAAACCACGCTCAGCCTTGCAGCTAGCCCTACAAGGTAAAGAGAGGGCTCTCTCCGTGAAAGGATATTCAACAAATTATAATTATGAAACTGATTTTAGGCTAGGTATAATAATGGGAAAAAGTTTTAATGAAATGAATGAATTTTTCAGGGATGTGTGAGACAAATGGGACAATTTGAAATTGGGGAATTAAGACAAGATACAGGGTATTTCATGGGGAAAGGTAGGTAGGAGATTTTATAAATTAAGGTTTAAATAACGATGGAATGGAAAGACTGGTGAGGAGCTGAAAAGGGCATAGAAGATGGATCCTTTTTAAACAGAAGAAAAACACAGAGTATTGAATGATTTCCCAAGGCAAAGCATTAAAATGGATTCTACCTTTCTATCTTGAAAACATTCAATCAGAGATGTCTATGAGTGAATGATACATATAAAAATTTACATATGAACACAAAGGAGAGGACAAATGCTAAATTTCATACCACATGGATGCTAAAAATTAGAGCTGCATCTCTTTATTAATTCCCTATCCAAAACTGTTATAATCGAGTGTAGAGCGTTCTCCTTGATTTGCCACACTATTCCCCTACTTATTGATTTACAAACTGCCTTACAAATGATTTACAATTACATTAAATAGACTAAAATGTGGAAACATAGATCCACAGAGAAAGGGAGATGTTTTAACAGTTGAAGAACTGAAGTCCGAAGATAGAAAAGAGAACCAAAAATCTACCTAAAAGAAGGAACAACATTACATTTGACCATTTTGGCAGATTTCACTGTTATGTTGTTGAATAAAAAATAGGCAATTCGAAGAGCAGATCCTATTTTCCTGCTGTTGTAGAAATCTCGGTCTCATTGTAGCTCTCGGCCCTTTGACTGTTTCTTTCCATTATTTCTTTGAAGAAAACTGAATTTTAATAAAATGCTTTGAAATAAAATAAAATGAAATTATGCCTTTAGTGAAGGGAGAAACCCATTTCGAATGAGAAAAAGGGAAGGGAAAGGAGGTGGGTTCCATAATCACAATCGCAATTGGAATCAATGGGAAGAGGAAATACAATATATAATGGAGTGATACGTTGCGATGGTGTCATTGCAATCGGGATCGGAGGGTTGGATACATTGGGAACACGCCACACAAAAGCTCTGATGTGATTGGAAAAGTCAGAGTGGAGAAAATCTTTTTTAAAACGAATGAAATAGTTTTTCACTTTTTTCAAAGGGAGAAAATATTTTTACGTTGAAAGAGGGGAGGGACTTTATGCTGGGATCGGGGTAATAATCAGAATCAGAATCGGAAGGGGAGCGGGGTCAAACGTATTACCCAACAAGATTTTCCCGATGAGATGGTGAATAACAATGAGGGGGGAACTCCTTTATAAAATGAATTAAAACAAAAATTTGATTTTAACAAAGGGAGAGGACCTTTTATTATGAATGGGCGGGGAATTATATGGCGGGACCCGAAGGTCCATCGGCATCGGGAGATCGGAGGAGAGTAATGCGTAAAAGGAAATCGCTGATGGCAACAAAGCGATGGAATATGGGCCATCGGATTAGGGGGGCCGATCGACGATGGAGGTGTAATCGGGAGTCTGCCATCGGGAGGGATTCAATCGAAGGGGCTAATTTGAAAGCACCGATTTCATACAGGCCATCGGATCGATGGTCAAGATGACATTAGGCGAGGTTAATCGGGGTTATTCAATCGGGAGGTCTTCAATCGCATCAGAGTTTTTGTAAACATGAGGGAAAATCGGAGCGCATATATTGAATGTTGTGATTTGCGATGGGAAAGGGAAAAGTTTGGGATCGGTAGGGGGTTTTACAATGTAAAACTTTAAACCTTGTTATAAAGTTTAAAGGGTCATGAGGGGGAAGTGGTTTAATTATTTCGATGCGACTGGAGGGAATTTATCATATAAAACTTTAACTTTATTATAAAGTTATAAGGTATGGAGGGGAAGTGGTTATATTAAATCGCATATGTGTTTAAGAGATTTAAATAATGTGATTTTTCCATCGGATGGGGAAAAAGGGGTTTTATAAAGGAAAACATTAATTTTTTTTATGAAATAAAGTGTAGGAGGGGAATGGGAAAAATGAAGGTTTTAGGTTATAGGGGACTTTATTCACTTAGGCATAAAGTTCAATCCAGGAGTCAGTTTTGAGAGTGTAATATGCTGTTGGAAAGCTCTTTCCGGGCTCTTTGTACTAAGCATACTTAGGACATGATTTGACACTGAAAATGTTGTGGAAAACCTCTCTGAAGGGTAGGGTGATATCTTTGTGGAGATAGCAACTTCTCAAGTGTGACTTATTACATATGCTAACATAAAATTACATATAAGATGATAATGAAGGCAAAGTATCATGTTTTCACCTCAAAACATGGTTTTGAGGTGAAAATTACTTGAAACTGAATAAACATTTCTTTGATATTCCCAGATGTCGTGACTTTGGGTTTATTGACTTCCTCATGACCTTGCTGATATTTATTGACACTTGACTCATTAATTTATCCATAGTGAGATCCTAGAACCTAATGGGACCCATCCTATGACCTATTATCATGACTCACAAAGTGAAATTAAATCATGACTAAAAACCATAGAGAGGAGAATCAGCAAGTTTCACATGAGGGAAAACTGATGAAAGACCACTACCATCAATGGATCAATGACCTAAAGGAATGGTGAAAATTTGGTATGGGACTTCTATTATGCAAATGAAAAAGAGAAATTTTGATCACTGATGGCAGTATGAATAGACTGAAACTAACACAGATGATGATCTATATGTAAGGTCACCGTATAGATGATGTGTACAAAAATCTTGAAATCGCAGCCCGAATGGCTGAAACTAGATCTGGGGTCTTCTTATTTCGTTCACTTGATCATTCGGGTACAATTCTAGCCATGCAAATATATGATTTGTAGTCAAACATCGTAAGACATTTTTTGATTACCAGCCAATGATGTGAGATGTTAACAAACGCGAGAGAACCACCATTAATTTCAATGACCCTCAAGTTACTACAGTACATTTTGCAAGGTGTTAATAGATGATTTGATGTCGAACGCCAAACAAAATATTTTGGTCAAAAATCTGGAAGCGAGGATCTTGTTGATGATGTAACAAGCCTCATGGTACTAGAAGATGATGGTCTATGAAACTAGAGATTCTGGGTTCGATCCCCAGCAGAGTCGCCAATTTGTTAAGTAGAATTATGGATTACGGATAAAACACATTTCCTAAATGTGGTACTATGCATTTAGAACTATAGATCAAAGAATTTTCAGACACTTTTCCTAAGAGTAAATAGACACACAAAAAGATGGAGAAAGTTACTTGGAGTCGAATTGCTTCATATTCTCCTTTTGTCACTCTTGCTATAGCTACCAATCCAACTTTAATTGCCAGACTAGTTCTTGCAAGTATAAACACTAGACAATAAAGAGATTTCAATATACAGATGACTATTTATCTTAATCATTTAAATCAATGAAACATGAAACATATACATCAGCTAAGAAGCCATAATATGAAATATAGAATCTTATACAGATACATAAGTGGGAAAATCAGAAACAACCTTTATTAATGGATAGAAGGGGGAGGTTACAACCAGCGATTGATTTGATGTCACTAACTCCAACATCATCCCAACCTCATCACAATGAACATCTCTCCAGCAACATATCACTCAAATCAAACACTCAATTGAGAATCCAACAACATTTCTCTACCAAATTTCTTCCCTCTCAAGCACTAGGATCTGTGCTCAATTTATAGAACAACTCAAGGTAGTTTCACAATCAATGAATTTCTAATAATCGACAAGACATGTTCCCCAGCTCGAAGGTGTTGAATGGACACACGGATTTGAATTTTGACACATATGGACTCTTCTAGAATGCACTAGCCATGTGGAGATTCTAGAACAATGATAATTTCACTCCCAACTAACCAATGTACTCTTGAATGTCGAGAAGTTCTTTGCAGAGCACCCTTGAATGGAGGTAACATATGTGCAAAGCAGTTAGTCCCTTAAGAGGCTACGTTGGTGAGCTCATAGGTGATATAACATGTACTTCAAATCTTTGAAACCTTGCAATGGAAGTCATGGATGATTTGTTCTTGTTATTTGTCTTAGGGCTTGTAGCAACTGAAATTATAGAGGATGATAGGCCCTATTCATTTGTTCTGGGGATGATTTCCAGTTTAACCAGGTCATTGGGAATGGTACCCAAATTGTTCCAGAATCTCCACATGGCTAGTGCCTTCTAGAAGAGTCCATATGTGTCAAACTTTGAATCCATGTGTCAATTCAAAACATTTGAGCTTGGGAACATGTCTTGCCTATTATTAGAAAGTCGTTGATTGTGAAACTACCTTCAGTTGTTCTATAAATTGAGCATAGATCCTAGTGCTTGAGAGGGAAGAAATTTGGTAGAGAAATGCTGTTGGATTCTCAATTGAGTGTTTTATTTGAGTGATATGTAGCTGGAGAGATGTTCATTATGATGAGGTTGGGATGATGCTAGAGTTGGTGACATCAAATCAATCACTAGTTGTAACCTCCCCCTTTTATCCATTAATAGAAATTGTTGCTCATTTTGCCACATATGTATCTGTATAAGATTCTATCTTTCATATTATCGATTCTTAGCTGATGTATATGTTTCATGTTTCATTGATTTAAATAATTAAGATAAATAGCCATCTCTATATTGCAATATCTTTGTTGTTTAGTGTTTATACTTGTAGGAACTAGTCCAGTGATTAAAGTTAGATTGAAAGCTACAACAAGAGCGACAGAAGGAGAATAGGAAGCGCTTCGACTCCAAGTAAGTTTCTCCATATTTCTGTGTGTCTATTTACTCTTAGGAAATGTGTCTAAAAAGTCTTTGATCTGTTTTTCTAAATTCATATCAACGCATTTAGGGAATGTGTTTTATCCGTAATCCATAATTCAGCATAACAAATTGGCGACTCCGCTGGGGAGTTTACTTTCATCCTTGGTGTTTTTTCCTCTACTTATCCACCCATTAGCATCTAATCTCAATTATTATGCTTTTGAAACAAACAATTGCATTATAAGTGTGTTTTTGTAGCCTAAATTTTGTTCTCTATTGCTTCCAACGAAGTGTTGGTCAAGACACAGTGCTTTACATAGCACAGTCTCCCACTCACGAATGCTTTGCAACACATTGTCTCCCACTCAGGGGTGCTTTGCAACAAAATTTCTCCCTTTAGAGACTACATTCCCCCCTAAGCCAACCAAATTCCATTTGAATTTTTCATTGCCATCACTTTCAACCTTTTCTTTGCTGTGTTTTCAACTTTCTGATGCCTCATACAGACCAATGAATTTACCTGAATCTTCCTCCTTTTAAAAGTAATTTTTTTCAACGTCTCTTTAAGTGTTTTTATTTATCATTGACAAATCAAATTCAAATTATTTTATTTCTGCATTATATCCATTTGTTTTCGAACAGGAAATTGTCGTTAAATTATTCGTTTCCTGTAGGAAAAATTGTAGTTCCATTCTTCATTTTTCCTAAAATATAAATTGTTGTTAAATTCATCATTTTTCAAAGAAGAAAGAATTTATTTTTTGTTGATTTGATTCATATAGTTCCCTTTTTGCATTCACATTAAGGGTATTGAAAAGAAAAACCTACATTTGCATATAATGGATTTTGTGTTTGCATAGGAGAAAATTAGGAAAGTTGCATATTAGTTTGTGCTCTTTGTTGTTTTCTCTCAAAATTGATTGGTATTTCCCTTTAGTAGCCAAGATTTTCATTGAAAAAGCTAAAAGTTAAAAGTTTTCTTATCATTTTAATTTACATTTTAGGAATTTCCATCACATCATCACGGTGAACCTTGAAAGAAAAAATTGATAAACAAGATCAACTTAAAAATTTACATCAATTTACCTAAAAAAGAATTGGAACCATAATGATAACATTTAGAAGGTCTAGGCTAGAGACGTGTCCTGACGTCGTAAAACATAGCAGTTGTGGTTAATTTTTTGTGCTACATTTCAAGTGTGATATCTCACTCCACGTACATAACTATATCGTAGCTCATCCACGTACCATCGGGTATATCCAGCATTGTTATAGTACGAAAAGTATAAAGGGGTGCTCTCATTGTGCGGTTTCGCATTAGACATTGCTAATACAGACTTCGGCCTCCACGTACCTTCAGGTATATTTAAGAGAAAAAATTTAGGTTTCTATCCATCCATAGTGAACTGAGTTGGCCACCTTGTAAATTGTGATACACCAAACACATCATTCGGGGATATTACCTGCCCGTACTTCTTGGTTCGCCAGGAGGTATTCTGCAGTTCAAATTTTCTTGGTAAACGTTTTCCCTAATGTTACCATTTTATTTTGTTTATTTGTTTTTAGTCATAAAATAAATTAGTCATCATGGAAGAAGAACATTCCTTTCCCCGTCGTTCGCGTGAACTTGCATTGAAACCACCTTTACCACTAGAAGTAACTTCTGGTCGGTGACGACGACATCGCTCTACCGAAACCAGTACCATCAACACATCTGGTGAAGCATCATCTTCACATATACCAGAGTCAACACAATTTGTTTCTACAAATCCTGGTTCATCTACTGTTGTCGAGACGGAGTCCTCATAGTTACCCATGGTTACGATCCATCCAATCATTGAGACCATACCTCCTGAAATTGACGTTGTTCAACTGGAAGCTGATCTAGATCCCATCATGCTTTAGGGGTAGCCGTTATTGGTCAAACTGGACATCATCCCTGGGACCAATGAAATAGGGTCTATCATCCCCTTGTATTTCAGTTTCTATATGCTCTAAGTGGAGAACATCTAGATCCTGAAGTCGAATAACCAGAATTTGTTCCTGTATTGGTCACTCCACAATATATTATAGCCATTAAGTCTCCCATATTGTGCAGTAAACAACCTAAAGTATACTTCGGGCTTGACGACGAAGTTCTTCTACCCTGGTTTGATTTAGATTGAAGAAATATCACAATATGAGACAACTTTAACTCCAAATCATTTTGGGGAGGAGATTTACCTGTATGAGACTTTTCTTTAATCACCTTCCTCTGCTTTTGTTGATCTTGTTTTGCTTCGAGTTCCTGTAGATTCTATAGGGTATACACTAGGTCATTTGACCATGGATGAGATAGCATCCTAGACTGAACCATCTATTTCAACTGCAAAAACATATATTGTTGCTTCATCTTCGGTTTTTTTTCCACTGACTTCACCCATGTCATCATCTAGAATCCTATCTGGTTCCTCCCTTATGATTATTGAATGACTTGATCCTTTATTCACATCCTTAGTGAAATATGAAACTGATCCCATCAGTTATTCTCCTTGGTGGTTGGTGATACCACATATGTTACCTTCGAACATTCCTAAATTCAATAGAAACCCTAGAGAATACCCATCAACACATGTTATAACTTATCATTTGTGGTACTCCTTAAATGATGACTCCATTACACTACATCTTTTCCAACGCACACTCACTGGTCCAACTTCACCATGAGGATAATTTTTTTTTCTTGTGTCATCCTCGTTAAAAAATGAAAGAAGTGCCTATGAGAATTAGGGGAATTTTGAGGTCTAAAATGGGCCTCCTAAGGAAAGTACAAAAAAATGGTGGAAATAATAAAATACGATTTGATGACATCATCAAATTTTAGAGGGAAAAAATAAAAAAACTACATTTTCAACTTGTATTTTCAACTTATCTCCCAAATTTTTTACTAAAATTTCGAGTGGGAGTACTCGTTGGATGAAAAATTTAATTCCTCATCCAAGGAGTACCCATGTTGCATACTTTCGATGGAACCTGCTAAGAGAAAAATGAGAAATACATGAAAACCAAGATTGCAATCACGTTTTTCATGTATTTCTCATTGTTCGCTTAGCAAGGCCCATCGAAGGTATGCAACATTGGTACTCCTTGGATGAGGAATTAAATTTTTCATCCAACGAGTACTCTCAGTCGAAATTTGAGTAAAAAATTTGGTAGAAAAGTTGAAAATACGAGTTGAAGAAGTAGTTTTATTATTTTATTAATTTCTTATCTTTTTACCCTTTTATTTAAAAAAAGGTGAATCATCCCTCATGGTTGACATCATCATCTTGAATCCTATTGGTTCTTATAAATTTTATTTTTCTTGTACATTTTTCTTAGGAGGCCCATTTAGACCTCAAAATCCCCCTAATGGATGGTTCTTTTTCTGTGTCAACCTCGTTAAAAAATGAAAGATAGTCATGATGATGGTTATTTTACTGTGTCAACCTCATTAAAAAATGAAACAGGTGATGACGATGGTTCTTTTACTGTGTCAACCTCATTAAAAAATGAAACAGGTCATGAGGAAAGTTATTTTTACTATGTCAACCTCGTTAAAAAATGAAACAGATGATAAGCATAGTTCTTTTCTTGTGTCAAGCTCTTTAAAAAATGAAACAAATCCTCTCCTAATGAACCTTCATTCCATCCAAGTATTAGTAACCAGTAGTCTACCTAGGTGAATGAAATGAAGCTTGGGGGGCATGTGCTCTTGCAAGGGGCATTGGACATGTTCTCTTGCACGGGACATTCAAAAAATACTTACTTATTGCACCCAATCAACTGTTGCAGTTCGGGGGCAAAAACAGGTTCAGAGCTCCAAAATGCAAATGGTAACTCTCAAATGGTAAAAATGAATAGTAAAACTCTTTTAATTAGTCATTTGATTATTTTCAAATGATAATTATTGTTGTGACTATAGTTTTATTCTATTTTTATCATGAAATAGGTATTTTTAATCCATTTCATGTTGTTCTGAAAGGTTTTGCAACTGATTAGAAGATTAGTCGTGCAGATTTATTTCAAGAATGATTTGACCACAAAGCATACTTTTATCCTTATTTTTTAAGCTTTGATAAAAATGAAAAAGGACTTGAAGCGCACTTTTATCTCTTTTTCGAGCTTTGATAACAGTGAAAAAGAAACCCTTGGAGTATTCTTTAGCTCTTTTCAGACTCCAATAATGTGAAAAGATTGCCGAACACTTGTCTTTTCGAGCTCGTAAAAGTAAATGAATTGATATCTAATTAGTATAAGTTTAACCCTTTTCCTGATTTAGATAGATTATTTACAAAGAAGGAATGCCTTAGTCAAACATGGCTAGGAGGTTCTCTCAGATATTATTTTACACTTTTTCGGATCTGAGTGACAACTTTATGAAAAATTACTTATGGAGTTTTCTTTAGTCCTCTTTTTCAAACTCTCTAAATATGAAAAAGGACCAGGCTATCACTGTCGTTAGGCTCGTTAAAACATAAAATACCGACGGGCTTGTCGATCATGGAAAGAATTGAGTTTTATTCATCTCTAGACTCATTAAATTATTAAATAGCGATACATTATTCGCCTGAAGGGTTGAATTATAGATCAATCATATGTTATTCTCCTCAATCTTGTTAAAAAATAAAGAGGTACTGGTCGAGAAATGACCGAGGTAAATTTGGGAAAGTGAACATAATTTTTTACGGTAGCGGGTCGCTCTTGAACATGACACTTCACTCCATTATTGTGACTATTTGGGTTGGGTAATGTTCTTGAAGGTTCATTCATACCTATGGTTCATCATACCTTTACTTCGATTTTGGGTCAATGTTGCCAACTCATATCAGTATCGCCGATATGTTCAAGAGAAGTCATCCAGTGAATAATCATCCTTCTGAAATACTCATAAACCTTCATTCTCATGAAAATCATCCCTAAAAATTGCTATATCAAGTCATAATTTATCTCTGAAATCAGTAACTCTCGTTTCACAATAAAGTGACTTCCTGTCGATGTCAAATCATCAAATTCATCCCTAAACATTGCTATATCAAGTCATAATTTGTCTCTGAAATCAGAAACTCTCGTTTCGCAATAAAGTGACTTCCTGTCGATGACAAATCATCATCTAGGAAGTTTACTTAGAAACATAATCTTCCAGTACCATGAGGCTTGTTACAACATCGACACTTCCAGAATTTTGACCGAAATATTTTGTTTGTTGTTCGACATCAAATCATCTATTCACACCTTAAAAAATATACTGTAGTACCTTGAGGGTAATTGACATTAATGGTGGTTCTCTCACATTTGTTAATAGCTCATATCATTGGCTAGTAATCAAATGATGTCTTACGATGTTCGACTACAAATCATATATTCACATGGCTAGACTTGTACCCAAACGATCGAGTGAACGAAATAACAAGACCCCGGATCTAGTTTCAACCATCCGGGCTGCGATTTCAGGATTGTTGTACACATAATATGTATGGTGACCTTACATACATATCGTCATCCAAACATGGGCCGATATCTGTAGGCATGTATGTATTGGGCAACATTCCAAAGTAGTCGCCTTTCTGCACTATGTACATGTTATTAGATAATTTATATGCTGAGCATGGGAATGCCTTCCCTCAGAAATTCATGATCGAGAGGATATATCATGATGTAATGTATTGAAATATTGATGTAGGTCGCCACTCATGGTCGATCGAGGAGGGTCAATCGACGTATTCATGGTAGAGTTGTAGTACATTCACAGTTGAGTAGCACATCATATGATGATCTCGATCAGGGGAGTGATCATCGTTCAACCTGTACTACACCTCCTCCTCCACCTCACACTAGAGATGAGAAGCCTACAACATCCAACAGTCATGATCATGAGTAGGCCCTTGATCCTAAGGAGGGCATAGGTCCATTTGAGGAGGTAGGTCCATCGATTGAGTAGGCCGCCACACCATCCATATATCAATAGGCTGGACCATCTAGGTCAAGTCATCATGAGCAGACATGTGATCCTGATCAGTATGAGGCACCTCCAGATCAACAAGCACATGATTATCGACATCTATCTGAGCATGTCGAGGCTGTACCATCGACTGAGCAGGCCTCGACTAGTACTACTATTGATGTACCACCAGCTGATATTTGACATTTATTATATGCAGTTATATTACAGTTGTATATTTTTGACATTATATATATATATATATATATATATATATATGGTCCATGTATTTTATGTTCATGTTGCAGTTGTACTTAATTTTCATGTTGGTGTTCATCATGATGTGTATATTGTTAGGTCATGTTAGATATGTTCATTTAAGGTGAAACTTGCAAATAGATGTGTATGTGATAACAGTTATTTGACATGATATGTATATTTGATGTTTGTGTTGTGATGATGTTATACAATGCTTGTGTTTTGTTAGATGATCATGATCATGATGATTAGATGATGTTAGCGAATTTGTATGTGTTTTTTAGTCGAATATGATGTTTGTACGATGGTTATCATGATCGTGATGTTTATTTTTAATAGTAAATCATGATAGTTATTAAATATTATGTCTTGATTGTAACTGAAATTTTAATTTTAATTTTATGTAAAATTGTAAAATTGTAGCTGTATTTCTAATTGTAATGTATTTAAAATATGTGTAAAATTTTAATTGTAATGTAATATTTAATTTATTGTGAAATGATTGTAATTATAATTTTAATTGTAGTTGTATATAAGTAGCATTTTAATTTTAATTGTAATTGTATATATGTAAAATTGTAATTATATGTAACTAGATCAACTAGATTGATCGAACTTGACTTCCACTCCACAGTCTTGTATCATGTGTCCATCATTCACATTTTCTGCATGAAAATGGTGTTCATATTCCCAGATAGATGGGAACAAATGCACCTATAAAAAAGTTAAAAAAATTTAGTGTCATGTGTATTATAATAATGCAACAGTTAAAATATGAAATATAGATGTAATTACATTTCAAAGGTGCATTACTAAGCCTAAAATTTACATAAATAGATATGAATGAGTGGATGCACCCAATCGCTACGTTTAGCTCATCCTCTTCAGCATGCGGGTAATGACTGTTTGCACCATATTTCTCTCTGACTTGGTGAGCAACACAACTGTTGGGGCATATTTTAAGCACATTTTCTTTTAAATGATCAGGATAAGGTAGAATTATACCATTCAACCATCTAAATTATTTCTTGTCACTATCCCATTTCATCGTCTTTTGTTCATACAATGCGACCCATTATTATGTTGCTTCAGAATTGTAAAGAATAGATTTATTGATTGATTCAATTTTTGAATTCGATGATGAAATCAAACCAGCATATAGTATATATGAGATCAAAATATACATTATATCATAGTTCAACATGATTATTTACTTTGTGTAAATTTGAAATATTATAAGTCGCTTACTCTTTATCAAGTTCCTTTTCCCATTCGTTTGGAGTAGCTCCCCATCTCTTTTGTCTTCATCTTTTCATCGTCCCAAATCAACGCACTTGGTATCCCCTCAGATTTTTTCCTTTGTCGAACTAAACCTTTCAATTTCTTCATGTACCTCTCCAAGAAGAACATCCAATGACAAGAAACCACCCCAAATAATTGAACCTCATCTACTAGGTGGATTATAAGATTGACCTGGAAGTCCATGAAAATCGTTGAAAGTTCCTTCTTAAACATACATATTGTTAGATTCGGACTTTGCAGCCCTCCGTCAGAGATCATTTCTCTTATTACATTTCATTGTTTAGGTGTCTCATTTCGCTCATTCACTGCATTCCGTTAGGGGCATGCCATTGACTGACGGAAGGGTTTGGTTTTCTTGTTTCCCTTATGTTTGTACCTGCTGGGTTGGAACATAGTTACCGATGAAATAGGTAACCTGACCTCAAAACGGGAACTCTAGCCCAAAAACTCTCAAAAAACATGAAAAAACACCCCCAAAAAAAAAAGTGTGTCTTCCAGAATGCACTTGTTTTTTTTTGAAGGTCAAATTTCAACATTTTCTAAAATTATGCTAAAAAAAAAATTGTTTGTTGAAAAAAGGATTGAAAAAACACCCCCCAAAAAAAAAGTGTGTCTTCCAGAACGCACTTCGTTTTTTTTAAGGTCAAATTTCAACATTTTATAAAATTATGGTAAAAACAAAATTGTTTCTTGAAAAAAGGATTGAAAAAACACCCTCAAAACAAAAGCAGATGATGCTGGAATAATAAAAAAAAAAATTGTGTCATACTTTTGGCATTTTTAAAAATAGAAGTAACATTTTTTAATTTTTAAAATTCAAACATTAAAAAAAAACCTAAAATTTAAGAAAAAAATAAATTAAAAAAATAAAAACATTTAAAAGCTTAAAATTTAAAAATATATGAAGATAAAAAAAATAAAAATAAAAACAAAGTAAAAATTTTAATTCAATCATTAAAAAAAACCTAAAATGTAAGGAAAATAAAATAAAAAATAAACCAAAAAAAATTATAATTAAAATTTAAAAAAATATAGAAATTAAAAAATAAAAATAAAAATATTAAATTAAAAAAAAAAAACAAGTAAAAAAGGAAGGAAATTAAAAAAATAAAATATAGAAATTATATTTAAAAAAGAAAAAGAAAATGCTTATTAAATTTAAAAAAAGAAAAAAAAAATTTAAAACAAATAATTAAATTTAAGGAAATATATTAAATTATAATAAATTTAAAAATTCAAAATTAAAAAAAAAAACACTATTCAAATTAAAAGGAAAAAAAAAAAATTAATTAAAAATAAAAAATAAAAATAAAATACAATAAAAATATCAAATTTAAAACAATATATATTAAAAAAACAAATAAACTATAAAAAATAAATTAAATTTAAATTATAAAAAATAAAATATATATATGAACTTAAATTAAAATAGTTATATACATCAAATTTTATTAAATTAAAAAAAAAAGAGGTTAATATTAAAATAACAAATTAAATTTAAAAACAAAAATATTAAATTTTAATAAATAAATGAATAAACAAATAAATTTTAAAAGAAAAAATAAATTTTAAATATAAAAGAAAAAAATATATATATTGTTAAACGAAAACTTTAAAAACTTTAAAAATCAATTAAAAGTGGAAAATTGAAAAAAAAAAAGAAAAAAACTTAAATAAAAAAAAATTTAAAAAAAAAATAATTTAAAAAAATTAAGTTTCATTTTTAAAAAAATCTAATTTTAAATACACAATTTTAATTGAAATAAAAAATATAAAAAATTTACATAATTAACAAAAAAAAAAAAAAAGAGTAAAACATTTAAAAAACATATTAAATTGAAATAAATTAAAAAAAAATATAAAAAATTTATTGAATTTTATAAAATTATATTAAAAAACTAAAAGTAAAAGTTAATAACAATGAAAAATTATGAAATTAAAAAAAAAAAAAAAATCAATTAAATAAAAAAAATGGGCGAAATTTAATAAAAATTATTAAAAATAATAATAATAATAATAAATTTAAAACAAAAAATAAAAAAATTAAAAAAAAAAATCAATTAAAAAAAAAATTTAAAAAAAAAAAAATTTAAAAAAAAAAAATTTAAAAAAAATATCAATTAAAAAAAAATTAAAAAAAAAAAACAATTAAAAAAAAAATTTAAAAAAAAAATCAATTTAAAAAAAAAATTAAAAAAAAAACATTTAAAAAAAAAATCAATAAAAAAAAGTTATCTATTGGGGCGGCCCACCCGCTGGGCGGCGCCCCGGGGGCGGCCCAGCCGGCCTCCCGGGCCCCCGCGGGCGGAGGGCCGATTTTTTTTTTTAATTGATTTTTTTTTTTAAATTTTTTTTTTAATTGTTTTTTTTTTTTAAAATTTTTTTTTTTTAATTGATTTTTTTAAAAATTTTTTTTTAATTGTTTTTTTTTTTAAATTTTTTTTTTAATTGTTTCTTTTTAAATTTTTTTTTTTTTTTTTAAATTTGAAAAAATAAATTTTTTTTTTCAAAAAATAATTTTTTTTTTTTTAAATTTACTATTTTTATTTGAAGTAAAATTCTTTTTTTTTTTTTTTTTTTTTTTAAAATATATACTTACATCTATTTTTTATTTGATTTTATTTTTATTTTTTTATTTTATTTTTATTTTTAATATTTTTATTTTAATTTGATTTAAAAAAAAATAAATTTGAATTTCAAAAAATTTAAAATTATTTTTTTAATTCAATTTTTTTATTTTAAATTCAAGTTGTTTAATTTTTTTTATATTTAATATTATAGAATAATTTTTTTTTTAATTTAAAATTTAAAATTTATTTATTAAAATTTTTAAATTTTAATTTAATTTAATTGTTTTTCTTATTTTTTTCGTTTATTTAGTTTTTCATTTTTTAAATCTATAAATGGTTTCACTAAAAAAAAAAAAAAAAAAACACTAAATTTATGTATATTTGTTTTTTAATTATTTGCACGTGGTTTTTTTCATTTTTTTTGTTTTTTAATGATAGGTTTTTTTTTTTTTTTTTTCAATTTTAATTGTTTTTTTTTAATTTGTTTTTTTTGTAAATTTTAAAAGTTGTATTTTTTTCCTTATTATTATTATTATTTTTTAATTTATATTTTTAAATTTAAATTTTTTTTTTTTTAAATTTTTTTTTCCTAAATTTTAATTTTGTAATTTTAATTATTTTAATTTTTTTTTAAATATATATATATTTTTAAATATATTGTTTTTTTTAATAAGTTCGAAAAAAAATGTTTTTGATTTTTTTTTTTTTTAATTTTTTGGTGAATTTTTGTTTTTTTTCTTTAAATTATGTGTTTTTTTCCTTCAAATTTTGTCATTTCCTTTGATATAATTTTCAAATATTTTTGTTTTTTTTTATTTATTTTTGTTTAAATTTTTTCTTTTTATGAGCTATTTTTGTTTTTTTTTACATTTTTATTGGTTTTTTTTACTGTTTTTATATATTTTTTTAATCTAAGTTTGTGTTTTATTACATACATGAAAATCACCACTCTAAAAAAAAAAGGTTGATGCAGCATCAATATGTTTCAAAATTAGCATGAAAATCACTGCTCTAGAAAAAAAAGGTTGATGCAGCATCAATACGTTTCAAAATTAGCATGAAAATCACTGCTCTAAAAAAAAATGGTTGATGCAGCATCAATACGTTTCAAAATTAGCATGAAAATCACCACTCTAAAAAAAAAAAAAAAAAAAAAAATTGATGCTGCATCAATACATTTCAAAATTAGCATGAAAATCACTAACATTTTAAAACAAATATTCAGACTTCATAAATAAAAATTTTAAAGTGTCAAAAATGTGCACCAAAAAAAAAAAATGGTGATTCTGCATCACCACTTTTCAAAATCGGGTGCTTTTTATGCTACCAAAAAAAAGTAGGTAACATTGCGGTTACCTATTTCATCGGTAACATTGTTTTGGTCACAATTTTTCCAAAATCATCAAAGTTCATTTCAAGTCATTTGCAGTCATAGATGCTATTTTGGTCAAAAATAGTCATTTTAGTTTCTGAGTATAGGGTTTCGGTCTTCTGAAATGTCAAACAATGCCCGCAGGCCATGAGGAGGTTTCCAATAAGTTTTCAGTTTAAAATTTTTTATTATCAAAAATTGTTTGAGGACATTTCTTGTTCAAAACTCTGTTTTGAATAAGAAATTTTCAAATTTGTTTTTATAATAATATGTATCTTTTCATCATGAAGACTTCAAAGCAAGACTCTGGTCCTCCTTTTCCAAGGATCAATGCCAACAGCCCTGCAAAAATCAACCAATTTCGTCATTCTAGCTTCAGAAAATCAATGAGGAAACAAAGGATAAAAGTTGTATTAAGTGAGAAGTGCCAAAGGTAAAAAACATTACAAACTGGGTTTTGAAGAAGTAAAAATCAAAGCTATCCCTTTTCAAGATATTTCTCAAGGTTTTTATATTCATTTGCAACAAGTTTCATTCAAAAAATCCAAGGGAGAAGTCGAGTTTTGGAGTGAAAGAGAAAATTGTGTTTTAGAAAGGTCGTGACTGTGAGTTAAGACTGAGCGTGGCGCACTAGGCAGAGGCACAGCACATAGGCTACGCGCGGCGCATTGGGCCGAAATTGACAGTGTTAATTGCCACAGGTGCGGCGCACCCACAGAGCGCGGCGCACTGGGTGTGCGCACGGCGCATTGAGCCATCAACCCAGAAATTCATCACCTCTCTACAATTTTTCAAAATCAAACAATTTTTCTTGCTCCAAGTAAGTGGAAATTCTTTGCTCATTTATTTGAAGATGTGTTTGGTGTGTTTGGGACCTAAGATCAAGAGTTTAATTGGTGAAGAACAAACCCTACATTTATATCTAAATTTGCTCCTAGGGTTTATGTGGGAAATTTGAAAGTGAGTTTTGGTGCTGAACTTTGGTCATTTTCCACCCCTTTTCATCCCATTACACTGTTATCAAAGTCTTTCTCTTTTATTCCTACTGTCCCATATCCCTATACCCTTTGTCCCATGTTCTAAATCCCCAAACCCTATCACTTGTCACCACTTCATATCATTGATAAATCCTAATTACCAAAGATTTGAGGACAGTTTCCTTGACATTGCATCTATACCTATCCCTAAAAACTACAAGTCCCATCACTATTGTTTGGTCAATTTAGTGTGTCCTAAATTGCTGCATTTAATTGTCAATCCGGGAATCGTAAACTGATGAAGTGCGGCGCACTATATGTGCAAGATAACCTCTTTCTTAACTTTTTGTCGTTTGTGGTCTTTCTAAGGTAAAATGGAAATTCTAAAGTGAAAAACAAGCTTGGTTATATTTTTTCAAGGAAGTGATATCCCCTATAATGATTTACCAATCTCGAAACTTTAAAAGCAAATTGAAATTACAATGACAAAAGAAAGTAAAAGTGTACTGCTGAAATGAAAAGTGCTGCTAATCTAATGAATCAAAACAAGAAACTAGTGAACATGAAAACTAAACTATTCTTGCTTCCAACTGAACACAAAAGAAACTACGCTTATGGAAATTCAAAATTGCAATGAAATAAATCTAAATCAGATTACATCAATTCATTTTCTGACCCTTCATCATTAGACCAGCTATGACTTGCGGAAGTAATCATAAACAACTTGTGTAACTGATATTTAATTTGTAGAAAGTAAACTAATACTAAACCATACACACATAATTAAATCCCTCGCCATCAGTCCAGCTGTGGCTTTCGGAGGCAACTGAAGATGTCATACATGATTTAATATATCTAAATTTGCAGAAAAGGAACTAATACTAAACTACACATTTCATCATGCAGCCCCTCACCATCAGTCCAGCTGTGGCTTTCGGAGGTAACCGAAGACACTATGAGTAGCTTAATATATTTAAATTTAACTATTGAATCAGATAAACAAAACTGAAATGTACAAAGCAAGACTGAAGTTAAACAAATGCTATGAAAAAGAAACTAGCAGCAGAATAATGTCAGTCTCATATCATTAGCTAAAATACTATGAAAATGCCCCGGGCTGTCTACCTAAAACCTGCACAAGAAAACTGATCAGTGATTTAACAATCATAAAAACATGAAAGACAAGAATGCAATGGAAATTATAGAAATGTATGAACAGAAATGAAGCAACTATGAAATATGAACATGTAATGGATTATGATACAATGAATTTTAAAAGAAATGAAATGAAATATATATACATTAATACACAGAACCTCGGCTGAGCAGGGGCCCTCTACACAGCTCTGGTACGATCCTCAATCACAAATTAAATTGAAAACAGAGTCTTTTCACATTAAGAAGCAGTTCATTACAGACTGGTAGTATTACGGCTCAAGGCAGCGTAATCACTACATAACAGAGTATGCACATCAACTATCAATTAACAACTCAACAGCTATGATCAACTAACAACTAACTCTACGTGCGTATGCAAATGCTCTTTATAAAACAATAAAATGTAACTGTCTCCTGAAGTTTATGATAGCAGCCAGCACGTAGACCACTAAGGCCACGGATATAGGAGTATGGCCATGTTGGAAAACAGATCTATGGAAGGTGGGCGCTTGAATTCAACTCCAGAACTTTGCACAGATGTCAATTAACCTCCGCAAGCTTGGAAACGACCGTATGGATGTTTATATGCCACAAAACAGAGTCCAGCCGACATAGAACTCCATAGTTGACTTCCACGTGGATGGCTTTGACCGCGGCTTCCTTTGACGAATTTACTTGAACCAATAGGACACGAACCATGTCCTCGTCATTCCTAGCCTGCCCATGTGGCTCGTTTCCTTCGTGGACACCTGTAACATAGATTTCCACAAAATAGCTGCGGAAAGTTGCAGCAGCTGCGGAAAGTGACAAGTTTCCGCAGCTGTGTGAACAAAATCTAAATCAAATAGAAAACACAAAAACATAATTAAAAACCATGTTAGATACCCTTTTGCACATGATATTGACAATTTTGGAGGTTTAGGTGAGTGAAAAAGATATGGAAAAGTGTATGGAAAAGAGGCAAATTCGGGACTCAACAACTATCACCCATTCCCATATCATTTGTAAAGGTGTCTAATCTCAAAGTTTTCCAAAGCAATGAGTGAATGTCTGTCCATTCCAAAGTCACTTGGCAGTCTATTGTATCCAATTTGACACTTGCAGCCTCTCATTTCATATGTGACAGATTTGGCAATTAAAACAAATACACCAATTGCTCATTTTTTTTAACCAACCAAGCATACAGTTGAAAAACACATTTCAGCACCATGTCAGAGACAGATTCACCCTATGAGCAAGGATATGAGCAAGATAGTGATTCATCAACCACAGAGCTAAATGTGCCAAGGAGATCATCCAGGAACAGAAGGCCGAAAATTGACACGCTGACTGAGAAATTGCAGAGAGCTCAGTGGGTGATAGATTACTTGGAGTAGCGTAATAAACAGCTGGAGGATCAGCACACGCTTATAGAGTTGCGGCAAATCCATGAAGATCAACAATTGGCTCGGAAGAGACCAGGTGACATGACACCATTTGAGCGAGAGACTTGCCTTACGCATGTCAACATTCATTTGGAGAAGCTCTTGGAAAAGGTCAATAGGGACAAAGACATGCTCAGACATATGAAGAATCACTATTGGGCCCGAACACACGTTTGCAGAGAAAAAATGAAGATCCTGAAGGCAAGGCTGAGAAGAGCACTGAAACGTCGAAAGAGGCCGGATCCACTCCGAATCTTGGCCGAAGCTTCCTTGGCTGAGCATGAGACATGATGGGAGACCTTCACTCCAAATTTCAGCAAATTTGGAGAATATTTTTTCCTTTTTGAAAATTTTGGTTGCAAAACAAGTTTTTCCGCCCGACGCGTCGCGCCACCCGACGCGCGCCTATGATTGGGACACCTTTTGGAGGAAAAATTGATATTTTTGGATTTCTCATGGTAATTTATGCATGCACAGGAATGGCCGAAGCATTTCATCAAATTCTGGGTGGTCTTAAGGGCCAAAAACACCATGAAAATCACCTTTCTGTCACCTTTTGCACCAGCAGGAAGTACTTTTGGGAGATTGAAGTTTTGGAGGGAAAATGAGCTCCAAATTGAAAAATTCCACTTGGGTTGGATATCATACATCCAAGGCTTTCCAACGAGCTATCATGAGCTCGATTTGGACTTCAGGAAGTGCTCCAAAAATAGGTCCAAAGTAGCGCGGCGCATAGAGCTTTGAGCGCGGCGCATAGAGGAATTCAGCCTATTTTTCACCTTCCAGCTCAGGAATTCGGCCAGTTTTGACTAGTTTCACCTCTTGATGTAATTTTTGATCTAGCTTGATGTAATATGGTAACCATGATATAATTTTGGCATGTATTTACGTGTTCTAGATGATTCATTCACTAAAAAGTGAAAATTAAATGAATGGATCAGTTTCCTAGCATATAGAGGCAAGTTGTTTGGCTGCCTAGATTTTAGCTCCTTGTTTAGAATTGGTTCAAACTGCTCCTAGAAGCATGAGCTCGACCCCTAGAGGCATGGGAAGGGGTTAGGCTTGTCTATATCATGTAGTTCTTCAATCATTTTCAGAGGTTGGACTGGTTGGACTCTTGGGAAAAGTTTGGCACTCCATTGTATATCCATTTTCAGTTTTTGGCAAAGGAAAGACCAGAGTTTTGTAGCACTTGTTGGGATCCTTGTGGCTTCTGAGTTTTGATGATGTTTCTTCTCATGTTATTGTAAGTTCATTAACGTTATCTGTATGCCATATTTCTCTATGCTTCTGAATTAAACAAATGAGTATTCGAGGTAGAATTCATTGATTTCTTGGTGCTCTGCCTTAGACTTTTGTTTAGTTTTATATGTTTTCATCAGTTTGAAGAGGATCCTTGTACTCTCTTGGTTCCTTCAGCTCCTCAGCAGTCTTTTCCATCCATTCATTCGATCTTTAGACATCAAAGCCATTGCCTACCCTGCCCCAATTTGAACTCTGCAAGATCTGGCCTCATCCCCAAGCCCAAAAAGTGATTTTCCTTTTTTTCCAACAAAAACCCTAAAAACCAAAATCAAACCCTCCTATTTGTTTATCTAGCCTAAGATCAGTTGTTCTTTTAGTCATCTCAAGCCCCTTTGAATATTTTTATTGAGATTGACCTGGAGAGAGCCCTCTCCTGTCCTCGTAGGGGTAGCTACGAGGCTGAGCGTGGTTTGGCGTGGTCCTTCTTTTGCCTTATTTCAGCCTAAGGTGGATTTGGGAACTAACACATACAATCTCAACTCTCTCTTGATTCCACCATGGAATGGTAGCCACATTAATCTCCTTTGACGTGGTCCAAAGTACAAATGTAGATAATCTAGATATGACACATCGTAGGTCGGGGGGGGGAATTCATGCTTCACACACCCACGCACGAACAAAGGATAAGGACACTAGAAATTTATAAACATGTGCAATAATATACAAAATTAGTTATGTTTTATGATCTCTCCATGGGATAAAATTTATTAATATAAAAAATGATAAAATCATGATTTTGACATTATACGTACTCTTAGAAGATTCAAATGGTCATGCGATTTCAACCTCGACAAATGGTCATCCATGGTGAAGCAATACCATAGTGAATACCCGTATGAAGATGGCACGCTCACACCCATTATAACTTTCTTTTCCAAAGAAAGATCATATTTTTTAAAAATCCATCGGTCATAACCTTCTTTGAAATACCATGAATTAGAGGGACCAATGCTTGCCTCTGATCCTGTACTTTCTAATCGTCTTGGCCAATGTTTCCTTTTAGTTTTTGAAGTAATAAGATCTTTCCTAATATCCAATGTGTCACTTTTTTTCGATGATATGTGCCTCGATAAGAAGATGAAACATTTTTAAATATATGCATGGGATCTAATAAGTGGGTAATATTAATATTCTCCGAATATGGGAGGTTACAAAGGATAGATTTCCTTTTCATCCCAATGGGAAATTTTTCAAAATACGTGTCGGAGAATTCTAGATCATCAAACATAGGTTCCCCATTTGAATCGAACATTTCTATGAACTCCCTCTCATTCTCTCTCTCATATGCTCTAAGACATTCAGCTGGTGTCGTTATTGGAGGAATTTGGGCTCTCTCTTGTTTACAATTAAAAGTGGATGCTGCTCTTCTGTAAGGGTGTTCTTCTGGGAGGAATACCCTGGAGTAGGCATACACTAGCTTTCGTAGGTCGTTGGACCATCTAGATTTCATATAAGGTTCACAAAATTTACATCCAAAATACCCTTTTATTACAATACCTGTGAGATTATTGTATACAATATATATGCATGGAACGTTAAAAAATATCATAAAGATCATAACAATTACAACAAATTAAATAGCTAATATGAGAAATAATATTGGTACGTATATAAACAAATCAATAAACATTTAGTTTACCAGAGAAAACTCCTAAGCCTGGATAATCATGTGTCATGTAATAACATATGCCATACAATGTAAAACTCCTCTCTTCTGTGATGGACCTTGATACATCGCATACATTTATCCCATCCCATAATTCCTTCAATTCATGTACTAGTGGTTGTAAGTAGACATCCATATTTTTCACTTGTCTTTTACCAGGGACTATGAGAGCCAACATAAGATGTTCATTATTCACGGAAAACCATGGGGGGATATTGTTATTGATCATTACTATAGGCCAAACAGAATAGTTGGTGTTCTAGAGGGAATATGGGTTGACGCCATACATGGCTATGCTGAGTCATAGACTTTGTACTTCATCCTTGAATTTTTCAGGCCATGTATACTCTATATACTTCATGGCTATTGAATCTGTTTGGATTCAGATAACTCCCAAATCACTTCTGTGTGAGGCATGCCATCACTGCAACATAGCTAATTAGTTGCAACGAAAGAGCCTTTGAATCCTTGGGATTATAGGGATGTGCCTCAATATCTTAAAAGAAGGACCACATGATTTACCCTTAATTTTTGACTTATCATACCTATCATGCCCACATTTCGGAAATATCTCTTTGTCTGCATATTCTCCTATATATAGAATACAATCATTAGGACATGCATGATATGATATGTACTCAACACCCAATATTTTCAACAATTTCTTTGCCTCTTCGTAGCTACTGGGAAAGACATTATCACTCAGAAGAACCTTATATTTGAATAATCGGTAGTTCGTGACCATGGAAAATAATTACTGTACATTTATGCCGACATAATTATTAACATTCATAAAATTGACTATTTGTAATGTTCATTGTGTGATTATATTTCTCAAAATATAAGGGATGACTTTATGGTAACTTACCTCACAATTTTTGAGAAAAATTCATTCGACAAGCCAAACTTTGCTTTCAAGTTGTACAATAACATCGTTGTCCCCAACTGGGTAGACTTTGACTGATCACCAGGTCCAAAGAGAGTGGTGGTGGAAGAAAATTTAAGGCTTTCGAAAAAGGTATTAATGACATGAGCATCATCCCCTAGCTGATCATCATTCTGGAATGCATCTAACAACATTGTCTCTATGGAAGTCGTATCCCTTAAGTAATCATCCATACCAACCTCTATTTGATGCCTCCATTGCCATGTTGTGAAGAACTAGTAGTACTGTAGTCATTCCTAATTGGTGAATCTGGACGTAGTGGGAATTGAATAGGTGCTTGATTCAACCATTCTTGGTATCGTTCCTCTCTAATTTTTTCTCTTAATTCAACCTTATCTCGACTTGTCATTGTCATGGGGTGCAACAGAAGATGTTAGGTGGGTCTCTCATCATCACTAGAATCCTAATAATTAAAAAAAAAAATATTTGAACAAGATTAGTACAAAATATATGATATCAATTAGTAAGAACATCGAAAATGCATGATTAAATGGTTTGACGTTGAAATAATTACATTAATATACCAAATAATTATTATTACCAACATTTTCCCAGGATTGTGGCTAGAAGATGAAATGTTACAATTGGCAGGGTGAAGCGCCTGTCTATTTTCATCTACCAAATGTGTCGTGCGGTATGCTGCTCCTGATAAGAGCCTCCAACGTTTTGGAGATGTTTGAATATTTTTTTCATCTGAACTCGATTATGAATCTGCATGAACCTGAAAATTTGTATACATAATTAATTTTATTAAGGTGATTTCCATGGATAAAAATCATAAATTCAATTAGATAATGAAAATATAAATAAAATCTGAAGTAAATATTACATATCAAGATGGATGGGGAGAACTTTGTGATGGACTCTAAGAAATATTATGGAATGAGATAGATTTTGAAGAATTTGTCATTCGATATAATTATGATATTTTCTCTTCGGATTTGAGCAAAATCAACAATAAATTTTGGTGTACACACCTAAAAGTAATTTCGGTGCCTTAAAAATGGACCTATTATTATCAGTGCTAATGTATAACTAACCGCATCGGTGAGTTTTATTTACAGCACACCGGTGCTATGTTAGTAATCGATGCACCAATGTCGAATAGCTACAAATAAAAAAGTGCAAATTTATTTTTTAAAAGTGAAAAAAAATGGTAAATTTAAAAATGGGCTGCAAATTATTTTCAAAAATCTAACTTCATAAAACAGTTCTTTAAATAGTAAAAAATTTTCATTATTCATTATTTTTGTAAAAAAATTCAGGGAGATATTTGTACGAGAGACATACCTGGAGCAAGAGAGCATGAGAGAATTTTGGAGCAGTGAAATACTTTCGAACATAACTATTCAGACAACCATAATTCCAAACCTCTAGTGATTCAAACCATGTAGCATAGAATTTCAAACCATTTGGTGATTAAATTTTACTGTAATAATAATTTTTTTTACATTTTCTATTTGATTTAATACATGGTAAGGAAAAAAAGGAAAAAAAAACCATTCTTACGCTAAACCCTTGATTCCTTTTGTTTCTGCACTTGCTTCTTCCTGTTTCTATGACTTCAGAATTAGGGCTTTCCATTTTATATTTATAAGGTTTGTATTGCTATATATATAGGCCTATGACATCTAACCCATGGGACGACTTGTAGAGTTGGATCCCAATCCATGTCGACCCTTTCGTGAATTAAAAAAAAACAGAATTTTTTTAATCGGTGCGCCCTATGTAACATAGCGCTCTGGTTCGCTATTTTATCACAGCGCACCGCACATTTACTGTTTGATAACAATAATTTAAAAACATTTTTTTTTAATCCATGCGCCATATGTAAAATAGCACACCAGTGCGCTATTTCATTAAAGCGCACCGCACACGTACTGTTTGTCAAAAACAATTTTGTATTTTATGTCTATGTTAATTGGTGCACCGTTTAAGCTATAACGCACCAGGTCTCCTTTTTTTCAGAGAGCATCGTACGATGGTCGCCTGTTTTCGTGGTGGATTATAAGAACATGCCGCATTACCCCCTCCACGACATCATATGCTACAAAATCTAACACTAGAGGATTTTTATTAAGTTTTCTATGTTAATCGGTGCACTGGTTAACATATAACGCACCAGTTCTCCTTGTTGACAAGTAGCACTGTACGATGTTTCTACTGTTTTGGTGGTGCGTTTATAAGAACAAGCCGCACCGAGGTCGGTGCGTACATCATTAAAGGAACACCATTTTCTTGAATTTTTTTTTTTTACCTGAAAAGTTTATGATTTATTTATAAAATATAATGAATGGAATGGTACATGTTTCATATTAATAAATAAATAGCTGAAAAGAGATAAAGTAACATAAATATTGATAGCACATTAAGAAAAGAAAAAAAGGAAATTTCTTCGTAAATTCTTTACAAAAATGATTATTTTTGAACTATATGTAAGTTTAACTAATATGTATTATTTACTGTGTATCATGCACAACCACAAAATGATGAAGCTCGATAAGATTATTTCTTATTTAGCACCAGAAGATAGTAAAAGCTTGATGGAAAAATTTCAAAGGATGAATCAGGTGAATGAAAAAATACTATCGATCCAATATGAGTTTCTTTTTTTAATTTTCATTAATAATATACTTAAAAATATTAGATAACATGTTTCAAAAAATCTATTAATTCACATATGTTTAATGTTCTACAGGGACCAACAACTCAGAAAAGGAATGTTGTTCTAAGAAAAGAAAAAAATAGAACATGAAAATGAAAATGAATTGCTCCTTAGCTCATATGGAGTGTTGTTGGAGGTTAACGAAAGGGGGAAAAACTTTTAAAAAACTTTGAGGGATCTAGTGGAACGAATGTATAGACATTCTTTCCACTTACAATAGAAAAATCAATCTAATGATTCCAAGAATTTATCTAAACTACAGGATGAGTTTCCAGAGAATTGGTCAATGAGGTATGTCATACATTTAATAGCAAAAGCATACAACAAAAAAATAGAAGGAATGAAAAAATAATATTTATTTAAATGTTTTTCTAGAATTATATTTATATATAGAAAGCAATCATTTATAAATTTGACTTTTCTTATATTTACTTTTCATATATCAATATAAAAATTAAATAGTTTATTGTCATGTTACATTTTCAAGAAGATTATGAAAATCTCAAAGGATGAATGAGCTGATATTAGAAATATGCCAGCAGGAATGTCCAAAAGGGTGTACAAGGAGATGGTCAAAGAAATGGACATAATTGCATCGGACGAGTAGCCATCTCAACAACAACGTGCTTCAAATTTAATATGTAATCATTGAATTTTTCAATTAGGTACAATAAATAAACAATTTAGCATTAAATATTAATTTTCAAGTATATTCTAGCAGAAAAGAAAAGAAAATGGAACCCATTCAGCACATAAAACAAGACGACAAGGAAGAAAAGGGTTGATATCTAAGTTTCTGAGTAATTTTTACTTCCTTATAACAACTTAACTAGATTTCATTTTTCTATATTTTAAGTTGTTTTACAACTATCATCACTGAATGTCTTCAAACATGTGATAACATACAAAGAAGAACCATAAGATGAATTGATTGACATTGGGTTGAATATGGGTTGTCAGTATATGTTGGCATATTAGAAATTAATTGTGGAATTTGTAAGCATCTATCGATCTTGTTTTACTTAGCTCCGTCTATAATTAATAGAACAAAAAAATATTTTATATTAAATATATGATTTGTTATGGGGTATAAAACTTGCACAAAACAAAGTATGGAACTGTGCCAATAAATGAAATGTTAAAATATGACATGAAATTTTCTTTTGAAAGAATGTGTATAGTTCATGCTTCAATTCTTTCTTTGGCATGTCATTTCGTTTCGATTTACATTGATGCATATTATTTAATATTGCAATTTTCTTTATTCTCACCAATGTATACACAGTCATTACAATTTATTTTTATGTTTGTAGATGGAAGGTGAAGAAGAAGTAAAAAATCAAGCGAAGAATGGTGATCAATATGTTTGGATATCAAAGCAAGGCATTGTATTTTTTGAAACATTTGTCTGTGAAATCAGACATTTTCTTTAATGTAATGGACATAGTGTCCCAATTGAAAGATAGAGGGATGCCAGTAACTGTCCCATTTTGTATGACAAAGAGTGTCTTATTCATATATATATATATATATATATATATATATATATATATATAACAAAATACGTTTTAATTTATTCTATTGCATTCTCCATTTTCGTTGTGAAATGTAACACCACTGATTAAATATATGGATGATTAAATATTATAATGAAGAAATGTGAAATCTGATGATATGATATAACAAATTAATCCTAACATCATATTCAAATGCACTAATAAAATTTAATTGATACGAATATTGTTATAAGATGTGTCAACTTTTGATGAATAATGAATTAAAAAAAATCACAATAATTATGATATGATATAAAAAATTAATCCAAACATCACATTCAAATACACTAATAAAAATTTAATTGATATGAATACTGTTATAAGATATGTGTCTACTTTTGATTAATAATGAATTTAAAACAATCACAATAATTGCATTGTCACAGGTTGATGTTTCTAAAAAATACAAAATGAACACCGATGTATGTTAGTTACTGTGCACTGGTACATTTGTATGATACATCAACCAGTGCGTTTCAACCAGTGGGCACCGCAAAAATACCAATACCAATTAGAACGCTTGATGTGTTTGTGTGATACTGCGCACCGACGCGTTTATGTGAGATTGCTCATTGGTGCATTGATACAACCTATGGGAACTGCACAAATACCAATACCTATAAGAATGCTAGGTGTGTTTGTGTGATACTGTGCACCAGTGCATTTTTATAATACTACGCACCGGTGCGTTGATACGATATATGGGCACCGCAAAAATACTAATACCAATTAGAATGGCCCGGTGCGTTGTATCACCTAGAGTGCACTCGGTGCGGTTTTAGAAATTATGTCTCGATGCATGAACCTTCGACTGGCCTGGGGCAACTGTCTGGGTGACACACACCAGGATGTTGCTAAATGCCCCGCAGTGTCCTAAAATTTTTTTCCGTCCCGGTGCTTGGTAGGTTTACAATACCATTGTGTTCAGTGTAAAACGCACTGGTGCATTGACACTTGTTTAGCACACCGATGAGAAAAAAATTCGTAACAACCTTAGGCTGCCCAATTATTTTTAGTTGTGTTGAAATTTCATTATAAGCTCCGTCAAAACCTCCCATACCAAAAACAAATGTTGTAGAAAATGTTTTTTTTTGAAAATTTTGGCCAATTTTATAACAATATTTTTTGAATGAGATGCTTTACACTGTGATGGGCTGAAGCTAAAGCAGAGTGGAGACCTGAATCAATATTACAATACATTACATAATGATATATCCTCTCGATCACGAAATTCTAAGGGAAGGAATTCCCATGCTTAGCACATAAACTATCTAATAACATGTACATAGTGCAGAAAGTCATCTACTTTGGAATGTTGCCCAATGCAGACATGCCTATAGATATAGGCCCATGTTTGGATGATGATCTGTATGTGAGGTCACCGTACAGATGATGTGTACAACAATCCTAAAATCGTAGCCCAGATGGCTGAAACTAGATCTAGGGTCTTCTTATCTTGCTCACTCGATCGTTTGGGTACAAGTCTAGCCATGCGAATATATGATTTGTAGTCGAACATGGTAAGACATCATTTGATTACCATCCAATGATGTGAGTTGTTAACAAACACAAGAGAACCACCATTAATGTCAATGACCCTCAAGGTACTGCAATTATTGATTTATTGATTTACTGAGTTACTGATTTCAGAGATAAAGTATGACTTGATATAGAAATGTTCAGGGATGACTGTCATGAGAATGAAGGTTTATGAGTATTGCATAAGGATGATTATTCACTGGATGAATTCTCTTGAACATATCAGCGATACTAATATGAGTTGGTAGCATTGACCCAAAACCAAAGTGAAGGTGTGACGAACCATAGGTATGAGTGATCCTTCAAGAATATTACCCAACCCAAATAGTCACAATGATGGAGTGAAGTGTCATGTTCAAGAGCGACCTGCTACCATAAAAAATTATGTTCACTTTCCCAAATTTTCCCTGGTCATTTTTCGACCAGTACCTATTTATTTTTTAACAAGCTTGAGGAGGATAACATATGATTGATCTATAATTCAACCCTTCGGGCAAATAATGCATCGCTATTTAATAATTTAATGAGTATAGCGATGAATGAAACTCAATTCTTGCCATGATCAACAAGCCTGTCGGTATTTTATGTTTTAATGAGCCCAATGGCAGTGACAGCCCAGTCCTTTTTCATATTTAGAGAGTTTGAAAAGGAGGACTAAAGAAAACTCCATAAGTACTTTTTCCTAAAGCTGTCGCTCAAATCCGAAAAAGGTAAAATAATATCTGAGAGAACCACCTAGCCATGTTCAACTAAGGAATTCCTTTTTCGTAAATAATCTATCTCAATCAGGAAAAGGGTTAAACCTATACTAAGTAGATATCAATTCATTTACTTTTACGAGCTCGAAAAGACAATAGCTCGGCAATCTTTTCACATTATCGGAGTCTGAAAAGAGCTAAATAAGACTCCAAGGGTTTCTTTTTCACTGTTATCAAAGCTTGAAAAAGAGATAAAAGTGTGCTTCAAGTCCTTTTGCTTTGTGGTCAAATCATTCTTCAAATAAATCTGCATGACTAATCTGCTCATGAGCTGTAAAACCTGTTTAGAACAACATGAAATGGAATAAAAATACATGTTTCATGATACAAATAGAATAAAAATATAGTCACAACAATAAATATGATTTGAAAATAATCAAATGACTAATTAAAAGAGTTTTACTATTCATTTTTACCATTTGAGAGTTACCATTTACATTTTGGAGCTCTGAACTTGTTTTTTCCCCCGAACTGCAACAGTTGATTGGGTGCAATAAGTAAAAAATTTCTTAATGCCCCCTGTAAGAAAACGTGTCCAATGCCCCCAGTAAGAGCACATGCCCCCCAAGCTTCATTTCAATCACCTAAGTAGGCTATTGGTTACTAATATCTGGGTGGAATGAAGGTTCATTAAGAGAGGATTTGTTTCATTTTTTAAAGAGCTTGACACAAGAAAAGAACTATGCTCATCATCTATTTCATTTTTTAACGAGGTTGACATAGTAAAAAGAAATTTCGTCATGGCCTGTTTCATTTTTTAATTAGGTTGAGACAGTAAAAGAACCATCCTCATCACCTGTTTCATTTTTTAATGAGGTTGACACAGTAAAAGAACCATCCTCATGACTATGTTTCATTTTTTCACGAGGTTGACACAGAAAAAGAACCATCCATTAGGGGGATTTTTAGGTCTAAATGGGCCTCCTAAACAAAATTTACAAGCAAAATCAAATTTATAAGAACCAATAGGATTCAAGATGATGATGTCAACCATGGGGGATGATTCACCATTTTTTAAGTAAAAGGGTAAAAAGATTAAAAAATAATAAAATAATAAAACTACTTTTTCAACTCGTATTTTCAACTTATCTCCCAAATTCTTTACTCAAATTTTGAGTGAGAGTACTCGTTGGATGAAAAATTTAATTCCTCATCCAAGGAGTACCCATGTTGCATACTTTCGATGGGCCCTGATAAGCGAAAAATGAGAAATACATGAAAAACTTGATTGCAATCATGTTTTTCATGTATTTGTCATTTTTCGCTTAGTAGGGTCTATCAAAAGTATGCAACATGGGTACTCCTTGGATGAGGAATTAAATTTTGCATCCAATGTGTACTCTCACTTGAAATTTGAGTAAAAAATCTGGGAGATAAGTTGAAGATATGAGTTGAAAAAGCAATTTTTTATTTTTTCCCTCTAAAATTTGATGATGTCATCAAATCCTATTTTATTATTTCCACTATTATTTTATACTTTCCTTAGGAGTCCCATTATAGACCTAAAAATTCCCCTAATTCTCATAGGCACTTGTTTCGTTTTTTAATGGGGTTGACACAAGAAAAAAGAACTATCCTCATGGTGAAATTGGACTAGTGAGTGTGCGCAGGAAAAGACGTAGTCTAATGGAGTCATCATTTAAGGAGTACCAAAAATGATAATTTATAACATGCGTTGATGGGTATTCTCTAGGGTTTCCATTGAATTTAGGAATTTCCGAGGGTAACATATGTGGTATAACCAACCACCAAGGAGAGTAACTGATGGGATCAGCTTGATATTTCACTGAGGATGTGAATAAAGGATCAAATCATTCAGTACTCATTAGGGAATAACCAGATAGGATTCCAGATGATGACATGGGTGAAGTAAATTGAAAAAACATCAAAGATGAAGCAACAATATATGTTTTCACAGCTGAAATAGATGGTTCAATCTGGCATGCTATCTCAATCGTGGTCAAATGACCGAGTGTATACCCTATGGAATCTACAGGAACTCGAAGTAAAACATGATCAAAAAAAGAGGAGGAAGGTGATAGAAGAAAAGACTCGTACAGGTAAATCTCCTCCCAAAAATGAGTTGGAGTTAAAGGTATCTCATCTTGTGATATTTCTTCAATCTAAACCAAACCAAGGTGGAAGAACTTAATCGTCAGGCCTAAAGTATACTTTAGGTTGTTGACTATGCAATATGGGAGACTTAATGGCTGAAATAGATTGTGGAGTGACCAATACAGGAACAAATTATGGTTATTCGACTTCAGGATCTAGATGTTCTCCAATTAGGGCATATAGCAACTGAAATATAAGGGGATGATAGACCTTATTTCTTTGGTCTTGGGGATGATGTCCAGTTTGACCAATAACAACAGCCCCCTAAAGCACGATGGGATTTGGATCAACTTCCAGTCGAACAACGTCGGTTTGGGAGGTATGGTCTCACTGATTGGATGGATCATTACCATGGGTAACTGTGAGGACTCTGTCTCGACAATAGTAGATGAACCAGGATTTGTAGAAAAAACTTGTGTTGACTCTTGTATATGGGAAGATGATGCTTCACCATAGGTACTGATGGTACTGGTTTCGGTAGAGCGATGTCACCTTCGTCGACCAGAAGTGACTTCCAGTGGTAAAGGTGGTTTCAATGCAAGTCTACGCGAACGACGAGGAAAGGGATGTTCTTCTTCCATGATGACTAATTTATTTTATGACCAAAAACAAATAAATAAAATAAAATGATAATTTTAGGCAAAAGGTTTACCAAGAAAATGTGAACTGCAGAATACCTCTTGGTGAACCAAGAAGTACAGGCAGAAAATCTCCCCGAATGTTGTGTTCGGTGTTTCACAATTTACAAGGCGGTCGACTAAGTTTACTATGGATGGATAGCAACCTAAAGTTTTCCTCTTAAATATACCCGAAGGTACGTGGAGTCCCAAGTCCGTATTAGCAATGTCTAATGTGAAACTGTACATTGAGAGCACCCCTTTATACTTTTCGTACTATAACACCGCTCAATATACCTGAAGGTACGTCGACGAGCTATGATATAGTTACATATGTGGAGTGAGATATCACAGTCGAAATGTATCGGAAACAATTAACGACAACTTCTATGTTTTACGACGTCGGGACACGTCTCTAGCCAAGACCTTCTAAATGTTATCGTTATGGTTCCAATACTTTTTTAGGTAAATTGATTTAATTTTTTAAGTTGATCTTGTTTATCAATTTTCCTTTCAAGGTTCACCACGCTGATGTGATGGAAATTCCTAAAATGAAAATTAAATGATAAAAAACTTTTCACTTTTAGCTTTTCCAATGAAAATCTTGGCTACTAAAGGGAAAGAGCAATCAGTTTTGATAGCAAACAACCAAGAACACAAACTAGTATGCAACTTTCCTAATTTGTTCCTATGCAAAACACACAATCCACTATATGAAAAAACAGGTTTTTCTTTTCAATCCCCTTAATGTGAATGTAAAAAGGAAACTATATGCATCAAATAAAAAAAACAAATGTTTTCTTCTTTGAGAAATGATGAATTTAACAACAATTTCTCTTTTAGGAAAAATGAAGAATGGAACTACAATTTTTCCTATAGGAAACGAATAATTTAACGAAAATTTCCTTTTCGAAAACAAATGGATCTAATGCAGAATTAAAATACTTTGAATTTGATTTGTCAATTATAAATAAAAACACTTAAATTGACATTGAACAAACTTAATTTCAAAAGGAGGAATATTCAGGTAAATTCAGTGGTCTTTATGAGGCATCAGACAGTTGAAAACATAGCAAAAAGAAGGTTCAAAGTGATGGAAATGACAAATTCAAAGGGAATTTGGTTAGCTTAGAGGGGAATGTAGTCTCTAAGGGGAGACAGTGCGTTGCAAAGCACCCCTGAGTGGGAGACAGTGTGTTGCAAAACACCCCTGAGTGGGAGAAAGTGTTATGCAAAGCACTGTGTCTTGACCAACATTGCGATGGAAGCAGCAGAGAACAAAATTAAAGCTACTAAAAAACACTTCTAATGAAATTATTTGTTTCAAAAGCATAATAATTGAGAGTAGATGCTAATGGCTGCATAAGCAGAGGCAAAAACACCAAGGATGAAAGTAAACTCCCCAGCAGAGTTGCTAATTTGTTATGTGGAATTATGGATTACGAATAAAACACATTCCCTAAATGTGTTGCTATGAATTTAGAAAAATAGATCAAATAATTTGTAGACACTTTTCCTAAGAGTAAATAGACACACAGAAAGATGGAGAAACTTACTTGGAGTCCAAGTGCTTCCTATTCTCCTTCTATCGCTCTTTTTGTAGCTCCCAATCTAACTTTAATTTCCAGACTAGTTACTGCAAGTATAAACACTAAACAGCAAAGAGATTGCAATATACAGATGGCTATTTATCTTAATCAGTTAAATCAATGAAACATGAAACATATAGATTAGCTAATAATCAATAATATGAAAGATAGAATCTTATATAGATACATATGTGGGAAAATGAGCAACAATTTATATTAATGGATAAAAGGGGGAGGTTATAACCAGAAACTAATTTGATGTCACCAACTCCAGCATCATCCCAGTCTCATCACAATGAACATCGCTCCAGCAGCATATCACTCATATCAAACACTCAATTGATAATCCAACAAAATTTATCTACCAAATTTCTTCCCTGTCAAGCACTAGGATCTGTGCTCAATTTATAGAACAATTGAAGGTAGTTTCATAATCAATGAATTTTTAATAATAGGCAAGACATGTTCCCAATCTCAGATGTTTTTAATGGACACATGGATTTGAAGTTTGACACATATGGACTCTTCTAGAAGGCATTGGCCATGTGGAGATTCCGAAACAATTTGGGTATCATTCCCAATGACCTAGTTAAACTAGACATCATCCCCAGAACCAATGAGTAGGGCCTATCATCCCCTATCATTTCAGTTGCTACATGCCCTAAGACAAAGAACAAGAAAAAATCATCCATGACTTCCATTGCAAGGTTTCAAATATTTGAAGTACGTGTTATATCACCTATGAGCTCACCAGCGCAGCCTCTCAACCGACTAATTGCTTTGCACATATGTTACCTCCATTCAAGGGTGCTTTGCAAAGCACTTCTCAACATTCAAGAGTGCGTTGGTCAATTGGGAGTGAAATTCTCATTGTTCCAGAATCTCCACATGGCTAGTGCCTTCCAAATGAGTCCCTATGTATCAAACTTCAAATCCATGTGTCCACTCAACACCTCTGAGCTTGGGAACATGTCTTGCCTATTATTAGAAAGTCACTGATTATGAAACTAGCTTCAACTATTCTATAAATTGAGCACAGATCCTAGTTCTTAAGAGGGAAGAAATTTTGTAGAGAAATTTTGTTGGATTCTGAATTGAGTGTTTGATTTGAGTGATATGTTGCTGGAGATATGTTCATTGTGATGAGGCTAGGATGATGCCAGAGTTAGTGACATCAAATTAGTCGCTGGTTGTAACCTCCCCCTTCTATCCATTAATAAATATTTTTGCTCATTTTCCAACATATGTATCTATATAAGCTTCTACCTTTCATATTATGGATTCTTAGCTTATGTATATGTTTCATGTTTCATTTATTTAACTGATTAAGATAAATAACCATCTGTATATTGCAATCTCTTTGTTGTTTAGTGTTTATACTTGCAGGAACTAGTCTCACGATTAAAGTTAGATTGGAAGCTATAGCAAGAGCGATAGAAGGAGAATAGGAAGCACTTCGACTCCAAGCAAGTTTCTCCATCTTTATGTGTTTCTATTTACTCTTAGGAAAAGTGTTTGAAAATTCTTTAATCTATTGTTCTAAATGCATAGCACCACATTTAGGGAATGTGTTTTATCCATAATCCATAATTCTGCATAATAAATTGGCGACTCTACTGGGGATTGAACCCTAAATATCTGGTTTCATAGACCATCATCTTCCAGTACCATGAGGCTTGTTATAGCATCGACAAGATCCTCGCTTCCGAACTTTTGACCGAAATATTTTGTTTGGCATTCGACATCAAATCATCTATTCACGCCTTACAAAATGTACTGTAGTAACTTGAGGGTCATTGACATTAATGGTGGTTCTCTCGCGTCTGTTAGCAGCTCACATCATTGGTTGGTAATCAAACGATTTCTTACCATGTTCGACTACAAATCATATATTTTCATGGCTAGACATGTACCCGAACGATCAAGTGAATGAGATAAGAAGACCCCGGATCTAGTTTTAGCAGTTCGGGCTATGTTTTCAGTATTGTTGTACACATCCTCTGTATGATGACCTTACATATAGATCGTCATCTGAACATGGGCCTATATCTGTAGGCATGTCTGTATTGGGAAACATTCCAATGTAGACAAATTTTTGCACTATGTACATGTTATTAGATAGTTTATGTGTTGAGCATGGGAATGCCTTCCCTCAGCAATTTGTGATCAAGAGGATATATCATGATGTAATGTATTTTAAGATTGATGTAGGTCGCCACTCTGCTTCACCTCCAGCTTGTCACAATGTAAAGCATCTCATTCAAAAAATATTTGTATTATTATTTTGACTTCATGCTTTAGGGGGCAATTGTTATAGGTCAATTTGGGTACCATTTCCAACAACCTGGTTAAACTAGACATCATCCCCATAACCAATGAATAGGGTCTATCATCCCCTTGCTACATTCCCTAAGACAAAGAACAAGAAATAATCATCCATGAATTCCATTGCAAGGTTTCCAAGATTTGAAGTACATGTTATATCACATATGAGCTCACCAACGCAGCCTCTCAAGGAAGTAACTGCTTTTCATATGTAGTTACCTCCATTCAAGGGTGCTCTACAAAGCACTTACCGACATTCAAGAGTGTGTTGGTCAATTGGGAGCGAAATTCTCATTGTTCTAGAATCTCCACATGGCTAGTGCCTTCTAGAAGAGTCCATATGTGTCAAACTTTGAATCCATGTGTCCATTCAACACCTTTGAGCTTGGGAATATGTCTTTCATATTATTAGAAAGTCATTGATTGTGAAACTACCTTCAGCTGTTCTATAAATTGAGCAGAGGTCCTAGTGCTTGAGAGGGAAGAAATTTGGTAGAGAAATTTTGTTGGATTCTCAATTGAGTGTTTGATTTGAGTGATATACTGCTAGAGAGATGTTCATTGTGATAAGGCTAGGATGATGCTGGAGTTGGTGACATCAAATCAATCGTTGTTTGTAATCCCCCCCTTCTATCCATTAATAAATACTGTTGCTCATTTTCCCACATATGTATCTGTATAAGCTTCTATCTTTCATATTTTGGATTCTTGGTTGATGTATATGTTTCATGTTTCATTGATTTAAATGATTAATATAAACAACCATCTTTATATTGCAATATCTTTGTTGTTTAGTGTTTATACTTGCACAAACTAGTCTGGAGATTAAAGTTGGATTGGAAGCTACAGCAAGAGCGACAGAAGGAGAATAGGAAGCGCTTGGACTCCAAGAAATTTTCTCCATATTTCTGTGCGTTTGTTTAATCTTAGGAAAAGTCTCTGCAAAGTCTTTGATTTGTTGTTCTAAATGCATAGCCCCACATTTAGGTAATGTGTTTTTATCCGTAATCCATAATTCTGCATAATAGGTACAAGTGCATATGTTTTTATCATGCACCATCCACGGTGCACTTGGAAATTTGCAGCACACCACACAACATGAAATTTAATTTCTTTGGCATTGCGTTGATGAAACTATCCATCCCGGGGCAGATAGCTACGTCAACGCACCGCCCAACATTAATTCATGGTCAATGGTGTGGTTATTTAACTGACTGCGCCATTGACCATGTATTAATGTCGAACGGGTGGTGCACTTACCAAACTACTTTCCTTGAGGAAGATAGTTTCGTCAGCGCACCACCCTCCTGGCATCATTACACGATCAACAGTGTGGTTGTTTAATCGACCACACCGTTCACTATGTACCGGTGTCGAAAGGGCGATGCACTGACCAAACTATGCATCTTGGGGAAAATAATTGACTATGTACTGATGTCACGAGGGTGGTGCGCTTACTAAACTATATGCCCGGGGGAACATAGTTTGGTCAGCGCACCGCTCATGAACTTGAACATAGTCCATGGTGTGGGCGGTTAACCGACCGCACTGCCATTTCTGTTTTTTTTTAAACATGGTATGCATTTTAGGTACCACACCAGAATTGATGTGGTTTTCATTAGCACCGGTTGCGGTGTGGCCTGTAAATTTACAGGAAGCACGGTCAACCAGTTTGAGCTGAATGGCTCAAGCACAATGCGCGAGCTTTTTTTTTTAAGGGTAAATTTTAAATTTTTTTAGAAATCTAATCTGCTAAAATGTTTAATTATGGAGAAAAAAGTAAAATACTTTTACATTTTGACATCGAGGAGGCATTGTTGTTGTATAATTTGTGAAACTAAATTTTCCCACCGTTTTCCAAAATTCGAAATCAAGATGGTGGGAAATGGATGACAGTAGTGTGTGGAATGGGAGCAGAAATGGTAGGGCACCTCACATTACGGAAATTAGCACTAGTGTTTGAGATCTCTAGAGCACTGAAAAAGTGAAAATGCAGATTTTTTAGCCATAATTTTTTTTTATTTAACCCTAGTCCCGTGCATGGGTTTTGAGGTGCACCGGGCAGTTTCTTCCAAGCGCATTGGGACTTTTTCACCGGACCTGAATATGTGGAGCGCACCGATGTGCTATATTAATGAGATGCATCGAGAGGGTTTTTATGGAGATAATGGTTTCTCGGTGTGCCAATTTGAAGTACGCACCAATGCTTTTCTAGTTGAAGGCACTGGTGCGGTGTAGTATGAAGAATGCACCAGAAAAGAAAAAAAAAATCTGTAAAAACGTCCACCAACAATTTCCTTTAGAAACCTCTGCTAAAAATGGATATTTGGGCTATTTTTATAAGGGGCTCCTCAAAAACATCCGCTAGAGGGTATTTTCCTTGTAGTTTGGAAATCTCTAATGCACATATACAATTTGGTGTATTGTACAATTTGCCGATGAAATAGTGAATTTGATATGATTGGATTCCATGCGCGTAGCCTTGCAAAATATGGATAAGATATGATAAAAAATTGAAGAGTCACAGATGGATACATCAAGTAAAATGAGAACATCATCAACAAGTAGAATATGAGACAGGGTAGTAGAATCGATCAGTTTAACACCATCGATGCTCTCGGATAATTTTTCCTCTGATATAAGGCTACTCAAACCTTCGATAATTAAGAGAAAGAGGAAAGGTGATAATGGACACCCCTGTCTAAGACCTTGCTCAACATGAAATAAACTAGATTTTGCACCATTAATCAAAATGCTATAAGAGACCGAGGAAATAAAACACATAACCGAATTAATAAAAGTATGTGGGAATCCAATGTGAGTTAGAATGACATGAATATAGATCCACCTGGCTCTGTCAAAGGCTTTGGAGAGGTCGATCTTGAGAATAATGATTTTCAGATTCTTTAATTTTATAGAGTGCAAACCTTCTTGGGAGGTGTCAATGGCTTCATGGATTTGTCGATGGTTTAGGTAGGAAAATTTCTCCTTTGAGATGTGTTGGGATAAGATTGGCCTAATGCGATTGGCAATGATTATGGAGATAACATTGTATATACAATTTCACAGGGAAATGGGACGAAAATCATCAAATTAAAGTAGCTTATCAGATTTTGGAACGAGGGCTATGAAACATGAGTTGAAGGCTTCATACATATAACCATTGATCCTACAGTCTTCTATAATCGAGAGGAGATCCTATCCTATCAATTCAAAGAAATTAAGATAAAATTCAACAAGCCATCCATCCAGACCGAGACTTTTATCCCTCTTGAACCATTTCAATACTGCCTCCAACTCCCCCACCATGACAGTATTATTCAAGTTCTCAAACTCATCTTCATCCTTAAATCGATCAAAGTGTTTGGCCACTCTAAATATATTGGTAATAAATTATTCATGAGAGGCACTAAACAGTCGACCAAAGTATCGAATGCCCATATAAACCAACTTTTTAAAGGATTATGCCTCTTGACTCCTTGCATCATTAAGAGACCAAATCATGTTTACATCCTTCCCTCCCCTGGCACATTGTTGAAATAATTTTGTGTTATCGTCACCATCATGAAGCCAAGTGGCTTTGCTCTTAAGTCTCCAGGGTTCTTCCTTTTTTCTTAAAATTTTGAGTCTTTCTACTTCAAGCCTCAGTAGGTGGAGCCTAGATTCCATAGATATAAATACAGTGTTGCCTCAATTCTCAATTCTGGCCAGTTTCGATTCAATCTCAAAAAGATCTGCTTCATCCCTCATATTTGTTTTGGCCCATTCTATCGTTTTGTGTTTGAGTCTAGTCACATTACTAACCAAGACTTCCATCGGAGATCTATCGCTTACCTAATTGCAATTGATCCATGTGTATTTTACTATACGATGAAATTCCTCCTCTCTTAACCAGGATTAATTGAATTAGAATGGGGCCATTGGCTTGGGAGAATATTCCACAATTTCAAGGAAAAATGGAGAATGATCCAATATACCACCTGAGCCTACACATTGCTTGATACTGTCTATTTTCTCCAATAAGGGTGCCTTAATGAGGAATTGATTTAGTTTTCTGGTAAGCATAGTATCGCCAATGCTTCTATTTCTCCAGGTAGGCTGAATCCGGGAAACTTCAATATTGAGGAAATTGGAATGACTGAGGAGTTTTTCAAAGAAATCGGTGAGAAAGTCAACCTGCACATGGCTACCCCATGATTCGGCATGACCTAAAGAGATGTTTAGATCTCCGGCCATAATAATATTGTCGCTGATCATGAAATATGCACCCATTAAGTCCTCCCAAAATTCCACCCTATTGTAATAGGGTCCATAAATATTCACCATCCTAAAGAAAATTCCTAGTTCCTCTTAGAAGACATCAACAATCAAAACCCTTTTCCCACCCCAGACATTTTCTAATCTCATAGTTTTGTTATTTATACCTGTCGCACAACCTCTTGACCTACCTCGGGCATGGATTGCATGAAAATTCCATCCAGGGACAAGGGTATTCAATATATTATTAATGCTTTCACAATCGTCTAGGGTCTCCTATAAGAAGATGACATCCATCTTTTCTAGTTCAAACTACTTAATCGAGGAACCAAAGCAGGGTTTCCATTTTATCTAAGAAACCAATCAATAGGAATTTTTCTACTAGATGCCACTTCTACCACAACCTTGTGAATTTCTTTACAAATGTTCAAGTGTCAGCCCCTAAATGGCTTGGGACCCTTTGGGGCGGAGGCTGTACCAATTCCACAACCCGATATCTGGGAGGGCTTGGAAAGGAAAAAGGATCACAGATTATACCTATAGCTAGTGCTACTATCATATGGGTCAGGTTTGGTTACCAAAAAAGGAGGCCCAAAAAGTGTGGTCAGGGAGGGAGGTGGACATGATACTGGGGTCAATACCAAGGGACAAGAGATTGGTTTTAGGTGATAGAAAGATAATGCATCCCTAGGTAGAGGCATAGATGTAGTAGAATTTTTTGAAAGTAAATTATGACAATGAATATTGAGGGGAGGAAGAGAGAGTGTAGTACCCATAAGAGGATCAGATCCAGTATAGTGTGAGTGTGTAACCCTTGCTGAGGGAGTTTGATCTCCTGGCTCTTGTGAGACTTTTATGGTGTCCCTATTTAGTGAGTATGATTTTGGAGTATTCTGGGGAGCCTTCCATATCCCTTTTGCTTTGGCCTACACCCCTCCCTTCCCAGCCCCTATGACCCCATTGTTGTTTCCTTTAGAATTAATTGGGTAATATTTGAAAATATGGTCGACCTCATGGAACCTTCTACATCGAAATGGAACCCATTCGTAATCCAAAATATGCAACTTGGTTTGTCCTCGATGATAGAGCCTGATACTTTCCACCAGCCCATCTCTAGAGTCCAAATGCATAAGGATATGCGCAAATTCCATATTCCTAGTCTCTATGAATGATTTATCATCATCCAAGTAGACGCCTAGGTAATCTCTAATACATCAAAACACATCCTTCGACTAGAAATGGAGAGGGAGGCCTGGAATCCACACCCAAATTGGCCCTGCACCCATATTTTCCTTATTGGGGTTAAAAGTGGCGACCACCGCTTCAGCATAACTGGTGCCATCTCAATATGGCATAATTTCGACAGAACCAAATCGGCATGTTCCAAATGAGTGAAAATCAGTGCGAACAACCCTTTTGTCTTAGTCATGATAGTTGACAGTTGATCAATAATCTCACACCATGACATAGTTTCATCTCCTCACCTTGTTGAGTAGAATAGTGCCTGCTGTGTCTAATACCCAAGCCATTTTGATACCTTCGCCAAATACCAACAATCGTCCCCGCTCCATAACCTTGGTAATTTTTTATTTTTCGTCAGGTTTCTTCTAAGAACCCTCCTCCAAATTCCCTACTCCAAGAGTCAGACAATCCTGTGCCTCCTGAACCTTAATTCCATCTTGCCCAACTTCTGAACTTATGCATGGTGCACCTTCAAAGAAACCAGATGTCTTCACCAAGTGGGGAGTCTTAACATCCTGAATTCTATGTTCTATCTCATTTGTCCTTGGTTTCACTACCAACTCCGATCAAAAACATTATGAGACTGCTACCCCGTCCACCCTTTTCTGATACGTAGATGCTTCATCGAGGTTTGCTGCCGAGCTAGAGAGATGATATTACTCCCAAATTTGTAATTGAGATGTTGAGGGGATAAAGAGGACTGACTATGGTTGATATTGTGTCATAAATGGCTAAGCAGATGAGTAAAAAGAACCAACTAATCTGATATTTTATAGGGAGGGCACAAAACCTAATGAGGAAAGTGAAACCCCCTAGCTTCCAGGGTAGTATTATTAATAGCAACCCAATCGACCAATTCCTTGGTGACCACCAGTGGATTCATATTGGCTGTCTCGGGTGGATCCATAGTCCAGATTGACATGGAATCTATGGATTCAGAGGAGAAGTCCATTAATTCTTCCTCCATCTAAGTGAATGAGCCCTAAAGAGGACCAATCATTGAATCAACCAATATAAAATATATTCCTGGAAGTGTGCTCCCTTAACTCCATCATAGACCGTGGGTTTGGTATCATTCACCTCACTGCGACCGCCTCCACCACCTTCTGCTGCCACTGCAGACTTCTATCGATACCCTATCCAAACTCTAACTTCTCACTAACCTTGGAAAATTAACTCGACCATAGAGCCATTTTTCATTGTGTTGAAGTTTATGTCACACAACTTTTAATTAGAAGATCCTTCCATTTTTGTGGTTGAAAATTATGATTAAGATGAGTACTATTATGATTTTACAACATGTCTATGATGAAAGCTACTACACCAATTAAACCTCCTGAATTCTCATTCATGAATCATGAATAAAAAAATACTTCAAGTACGAGTTATCCACACCGGTAGGTCAATTTAAGAAAATAATTGATACTATGAGTGTTGAATTTTTACTCGTGAAAGGATCACTTATAATTATGGAAAAAAATATGATGGATGAAATGGAAAATAAGAAGAATGAAAATAAGGAAGCAATAAAAATAATCCATTAATTAAAATATTGAAGAAATAAAAACCATTCTATTACAAAATATCAGAGGAATTCATGAAAATATGGATAAGAATGGTGTCGAGAATCCATCACATATGACGATTATTTTATGATAATTGAAGAACACAAATATTGAATCAATGAACGATAATCATAAATTTTCAATCCAATATTTATATCATCGGGGATTCGAGTTAGTACCAAAGATATGCGCAACGCGCAACATTGGGCAACAAGGGGCGGATTTGGTGCAGGGAGGAAGAGTAAGCAACAAGGAGAGGGTTCCTACTGACTATAATTGCCCAATACAAAGGAGAGAGGGGAAAGGATTAAAGTGACATGTAACACATTTTTCTTGTTTCCATAATTCCCTCACCTAATCTCTTCCACAAGTATTCATTATATAATTTAAATTTTAGAATTAGGTGAGTTTTTGGACAAGTTGATTTTTCCTGCATTAAGTGGTATAAGAGCTATAAATCTCTTTGGTGAGAAGGTTAGAGGATAAAATATATTTAGATAAATAAAAGTAGGATGATTATTTTGGAAGAGTTCAAACTGAGCAGATGATGATAGAGCTTGTGAAACTTGAGAGGATTAGATTTGATGAAATATATTAGGTGAACCTTTAATATTTTAATTAATTTGAGAAGGAGATGATATTTGCAGTTTAAGCTCTTCGTAAAGAAGAATAAGAACACTGTCATTCTTTAATAGTTTATAGAGAAAGTTAATTTTCTACTTTGGAAGTAGAAACTTGTTAAAGGCAGTGAATTCTACAACAAGAAATTTGTATACAAACAAGAAACAATTAGATTTGTTGGGGCCTTTGTTTTGAACAACACAATTTTGAGTTGCAAAAGGCTAGGAGCGGAAAGAATAGTTGACAGAGCGCAATTAAGGAAGAAAATGAGTTGTTGTGGTTGCGGAGAACCTGCAGATAGATGGCAGAGTACAAGCAGGCGAAAGCATAGATGGCAGGAATGGGGGACAATAAACAAAAAAATAGACTCCCAGAAGCAAATTCAATTGTGGAAAAGAGACGGGATGCAGTGGAGTGCAAGGGAACAACTGAGTGAAGAAGGGGGAAATACTAACATTGTCAGTTGGAAAGAGTAGATAAGAAAGGGAAGAGTGAGTCCGAGGAGATGTTCTGAGTATTGAGGGAGATCTCCGGAGCCTATATGTACTGTGTTGGATCATGATGAACTCTGCGGAGTATGTTGTGTAATTTTTGGCTGAATTAATAGAAAAAAACCGATGTTGTGTTGTGGGATATGAGATGTGTGATGGTAGTTTATAAATGTATGTTCCACTATTTTAAATATTTTTTTTTATGTTCGTATTGTTTATGGCTAAATGATAACTTGTCTCTCAAATCACATATGATGAATATGTTTAGTGTAATGTAATGTATGAATCACTATTAGTGATCTCTCTTCGGTATTAATGTTCAAGCTTTCAATCTCATTAAGGTCATGGCACGCCTCGGGTGAGACTCCTTGCTCTCTTGGGCAAGGTGAAAATGTTGGCATTGTCCTAGAATACAGTGGAATCTTGTTGGCTTTGAGCCTGAACCTGCGTCTTACCCAGAGACCTCCTGTTTCACCAACAAATGGTTCCGTTGTCGGGACCTGAAAACTTAACTAGAAGCTAGATCATGGTATCGAGGATCTATGAGAGAGAATTGCATAACTGGTGGGACAATCATGTAGATCATTTCATATCACAACAGGTGGAGATTCGACAAAAAAGGAAAAGATTGTCAAGGACCAAGTTCTCTTTTCTGACTCGACGAGTGATTTGTATGAAATTTTATGGGGAAATGTTTTTGAATAGCTCCATAACTGGTTGCAAAGACTCTAGATCAAGTCACTTCCTGGAGAATTGCGTTGATCATGTCGTAGTTGGATGCATACTAACCTGACAACATTACACCGATTAGATACATACTTAACCTGAGCAGTAGATGTTTGGGTACAAAATACTTTGGAGAGGTACATTATAGAGTTTGCAGCCAAATGTTATCAATCTTTCACAAAAGCATAAGATATATTTAAATCTAGGTTGTGGGGAAATTTTTTGAAAGAAGTCCCATTGTGGATTAAAGCTTTAATGGTGGACGAGGGGCTAATGTTGTTCCAAAGTCCCAAGATGGAGGCTTAAACCTCCACTACTGGGGGAAGGATCCGAAGGAAATATTCTATGAACTGTAGAAATTATATAACAAATATGTTATATGTCCAAGATTCTCCTGATCACACACTATTTTAACTTCATGCACAATACAGAATCTATTCCACCATTGATCATCACATGCGGAAATTAAATCAATTGCAATGCACACATTAAACCATAAAAATTCACACACATTAACAATGTTGTTTTACGAGAAAGCTCGAAGCTAAAACCCCAACTATCTCGTATATAATATATGTCATAGAGATCATGTAACAATCTCACAAAGCTGATGATATCAAGCTCTCAGTACAATACAATCGCTACACACTAATCAGGCCTGATCTTGCAAATCCATGCACCGATCTTTGCCACCTACTAGCCTGCCTCTACTGCGCAATCCCTGCTGAAGAATGGCTCTGAATGAACTCGAATTGCTCCAATATTGACTGTGTAGTCCTCATTGGCATCTCCACTAAGTGTTGGATGCAATCAATGAATCACTATAGTCACAACTGATAGTCTATCTTGCCCTTTCACCTATCTCTCCACTGGTCTCCACTGAAACTGCCATGCACTATAGTTAATTGATGTATTCTTCAGTTGATTAATAATTTATTATTTAGTGAATTAATTATTAATTAATTCACACCACTCCCACTAGTGTATCAATCAGTTAGACTAGATACAATTATCTCAACTATGTCTAACTGATTTAAACTAAACACAACTCCACCAACTACTTATACAACTCCACCAAACTCTGTCACATGAGTTCTAACTAAAGTCCTCCATGCATTAGCTCTAGTAAACCCTCAAGAATAGCTTATTTCCTTCTATCAGTTGCTGTGCCACATCTGTGCACTTAACTGAAGTGCTCCAAGAGAATAAGATAATGTTTAGAGTCCAAATATTATTAAGAGCTAATAATATTCGACATATCTATTTTTAGACTGGCAATCTAAAAATAGATTCCGCCCAATATGTCTAAAAATAGAAATCCACCTATTTTTCCAACTTGACCAACCATCCACAAATAGCATCCTGCAACTCATAGAATATGATCGACATGTCTAAAAATAGACATAGTCTAAAAATAGACTTGCGCCAAAAATAGCCTGCGGGCCCACTTAGTGAAGGCGACTCTTTTCACTAAGCTCATCATCTTGTTGCAATCTCAACACTCCCTCTCAACAAGATAGGGATTATCTACCACCCCGATCCTCTCTATGGTATTCAAATTTTCTCCTTGTGAGTGCCTTCACCAAAATATTTCGCATCCCGATCCTTCGTAGGTATGTAAGAAAGGTAACATGATCTTCCACGCACACAATATCCGATATGATGAAAATTAATGTTAATGTGTTTAGATCTATCATGAAATACTGGATTAACCAAGAGTTTAATGCAACTCTGATTATCATAATATATCACAGTAGGATCTAAGTGTGAACCGAACAACCCGACCAGAATCTTCCTCATCCATATAGCCTCACATGCAGCAAAACTTGCTGCCATGTACTCGGCCTCCACTGAATTGAGTGTCACGGATCTCTGTTTCCTGCTGTACTAAGAAACTATTGTAGACCTGATACTGAAAATCCCTCTAGATGTGCTCTTTCTGTCCATTGGGCTCCCTTCCCAATCTGCATCTGTGAAGCCATGCAACTTCACCTCATCCGACTGTCTATACCACAATCCATATCCCGATGTGCCCCTGAGATACCTCAGGACATGCTTTCTTGCCTTCCAAAAGAGCTTGGTAGGATTAACCATAACTTGTTAAAGCTGGTTAACAACATAGCATATGTCTAGTCGTGTATTGACTAGATATATGAGTGAACCAACCAACTGTCGATAAACAGTGGCATCCACTACCTCTGCCGATGTAGCATCCTCTTTCCTCCAACCACCAGGAGAGGAGTGTCGATAGGCTTGCAGCCTTGCATGTTGAACTTCTCCAGTATCTCCCGGGCATACTTTCCTTGAGACACAAATATTCCAGCCTTCCGCTACCAAATTTCCAATCCCAGGAAATAATGAAGAAGGCCCAAGTCCTTCATCTCAAACTCCTTTGCAAGATCTACCTTGCATGAGTGTATCAACAGTTCATCACCTGTTAGTATCAAATCATCTACATAAAGTACAATGATCAACAACTTACCCTCCACCACAATCTGGTATAGGTTCGTATCCGTCTCACTCTTGGTGAAACCAAGTCTAGTGAAATAACTGTCTATCCGTGTGTACCAAGCACGAGGTGCTTGTTTTAGCCCATACAACACTCTTTTGAGCCTGCACACATGCGACTCGCTAGTGAATATTTTGAATCCTTCAGGCTGCTCTATGTACACCTCCTTCTCAATGAATTTTTTGAGGAATGCAGTCTTCACATCCATCTGATGAATGTACCAACCCATCTACGCTGAGAGAGAAAGGATGGTCCGTATGGAAGAATACCTTGCGACAGGTGCAAATGTTTCTTCATAGTCGATCCCCTTGATTTGTGAGAAGCCTCGGGAAACAAATATTGCCTTGTACTTCTCGACGCTCTCATCAATATCTTGCTTCACTTTGTAGATCCATCTCGAACCTACCACTAGTTTCCCTTCTGGCCTTGGGAAAATCTCCCATGCACTATTTCTGACAATCGAATCATACTCTTCCACCATGGCATATACCCATGTGGGATCCTCCACAACTTCCTCGAAAGAAGATGATTCTATCACGATACACTTGCTCATTAGAGCCATGTATCTAGTGAATCGGTTAAGTGACTATCTCTGTCTACGCTGTGTTGTAGGTGCTCCTACATTCTGCATTGCATCAAGATTCAGGCGCTCAACTTCTATAGTGCGCTTTTGCCCTCTGATGTTTGGCGCTGCATGAGTGGTTTCTTCCACTCCATTAACCTCCTCTTGTGCCTGATCCACAGCCTGAGGCTCATCATTAGGAACTAGTAGCTCCTCATCTGCATGCAAGTGTAACTCCCTCTCAAGCGACAACTTTGTGGCTTTCTCCTCATGAAATTTAATATCCCGTCACACAACAGTCTTCCGACTGTCTGGAAAATACACACGATAATTGTGGGGTGTTTCTGTGTACCCAAAAAATATCCCAACCTCTGCGGTCGGCTCCAGCTTCTTCCTGGCATCCTTAGTCACATGAATGTAAACAAGTGAGCCAAAAATATTCAAATAAGAAATATCAGGCTTCTTACTAGAAAACGCCTCTTCGGGTGTACTCATGCTAAGTACTCTATGAGGACAACGGTTTTGCACATAAACTGTAGTGTTGCATGATTTAGCCCAGAAGTGTATGGGAAGGCCCTGATCATGCAACATCGCCTGTGCAGCACCGACGATCGTTCTGTTCTTTCTCTCCATGACCCCATTCTGTTGTGGGTTATGAGGCGCTATGAGATCTCTTCAAATTCCTTTTGTGTTGCAAAAGTCTTTGAATTCGCTAGAGATCAATTCACCACCATTATCACTCCTTAAAGCTTTCATCAGCTCGACTTTTCTCGCAACCAGCGCCTTGAACTCACAGAAATTTGAGTATGTCTCGCTCTTCTTCTGCATGAAGAAGATCCAACACTTCCAAGAATAATCATCAACAAAGATCACATAGTACCTGTGCTTTGCTGTCGAAGCTACCGAGAAAGGTCCACACACGTCTGTGTGAATTCTCTCAAGGATCGTCGTGGCGCGACTATCCTTCTCATGAAAGGTGGCTTTCACAAATTTTCCCAAATTACATCCCTTGCACTGATCTGACTGCACAAGTGTACCTTTGGGAAGCCCGGTAGAAATCTGCTGAAAATTTTTCAAAGTGCCATGGTGAAGATGGCCCAATCTCCTGTGCCAAAATTCGCCCTCATCCCGGCTCACTACTCCTTCTTCTTTGCCTGCCATTGCTATGCAACCATCTACCTGCAATTGATAAAGGTTCTTAACTCGAACCCCTATCCTCTGGGTTTCACTAGTTGCCTTACTGTGCAGGAAAGCCTTTCCCTCGCTAAAAACAACATCATAAATTTTTGTCTTCCAACATTTCCACAGAGATCGTATCTTCTTCACTCTTGGAACATAAGGAATTTATTCAGATGAAAGGTTTTCCGTGCTCTCTCTCAAAGGAAATGGTCATGATACCTACTACACTGTATCTACCATCATCGCCCATCTCGATGTGCACTCCAAGATCCTTCTCATCCATATCAGTAAACAAATTTTTGTCTCCAGTCATATGGAAAGACGCACCACTGTCAAGAAACCACAATGATCCCATCACACTTGAAACCAAGCATGCGATCAGCGAAAAATATAGCTCAAACTATGAGGCTAAGGCCTCTCTAGCTGTAAATCCAACAGCCTGCTTATTTTTCTTCTTCTGTGGACAATTAGTGGTGTAATGTCCGTGTTGGTGATAGTGAAATCACTTCACCTTGGACAAGTCCTGCTTCTCTCCTTTCGCACCGATTGAGAAGGATTTTTCTTTCCCTTCCCTTTCCTTATCTCCTCCTGCACAAGATCTGACCAAAGTCACTCCCATCCTAGCAGTTTCTCCCGACAATTGACAGAGTCTTCGTAACTATGCCAACTCTTCGGAAGCCCAATGAGAGCCAAGCTCACCAAGTCTTCTTCATCAATAGTAACCCCCACACTTCCCAGCTCATCCCTGCACTGGACAAAATTTGTGAGGTACTTGGGTATGCTGTCGCCTTTCTCCATTTTTATTTTCCTGAGTTTGTCTTTAAGCGCCAACTTCCTCTGGTCACTTCTGATTTGGAATAAGTCTGTCAAATATTTCCACATCAAGAATGGAGAAGCTTTACCATGAAGGCTGGACACAATGTGATCCTTCACACCTTCCAACAGAATTCTTCGACACTTTGCTGTCTTCTTTTTCCAGGCGTCAAGTGCGGCAACATCGCTAGAAGCAGGCTTTGGAATTTCAACATCTATGAACTCCTTCAACCCATTATCATCCAGCACCGCCTCCATCCTATCCTTCCATGCAATATAATTCTGCCCTCAAGGACATACTCCAATCGCAATCCGTTGAAAGAAATTTCAATGAATGCTCAAATTCGAGCCCAAGAAAACATTGCAGCAAATTTGAATTCCACCAGCACAAAACTCAACCGCTTCAATAATTGCAATCTGCTCCAATGATCAACTGCTCCGATACCATGTAGAAATTATATAAAAAATATGTTATATGTCAAATATTCTCCTGATCACACACTATTTTAACTTCATGCACAATACAGAATCTATTCCACCATTGATCATCACATGCGAAAATTAAATCAATTTCAATGCACACATGAAACTATAAAAATTCACACACATTAGCACAGTTGTTTTACGGGAAATTTTGAAGTTGAAAACCCCAAATATGTATATATAATATATGTCATAAAGATCATGTAACAATCCTCATACAAAGCTGATCATATCAAGCTCTCAGTATAATACAATTGCTACACACTAATCAGGCTCGATCTTGCAAATCCATGCACAGATCTTTTCTACCTGCTAGCCTGCCTCTACTGCGCAATCCCTGATGAAGAATGGCTCTGAATGAACTCGAATTGCTCCAATATTCATTGCGCAATCCTCATTGGCATCTCCACTGAGTGTTGGATGCAGTAAATACATCACTATAGTCACCACTGATAGTATATCTTTCCCTTTCACCTATCTCTCCACTGGTCTCCACTGAAACTGCAATGCACTATATTTAACTGATGTATTCTTCAATTGATTAATGAGTTATTATTTAGTGAATTAATTATTAATTAATTCACACCACTCTCACTAGTGTATCAATCAGTTAGACTAGATACAACTAGCTCAACTGTGTCTAACTGAGTTAAACTGAACACAACTCCACCAAAATATATCACATGAGTTCTAATTGAATTCCTCCATGCATTAGCTCTAGTAAACCCTCAGGAATAGCATAATTCCTTCTGTCAGCTACTGTGTCACATCTGTGCACTTAAATGAAGTGCTCCAAGAGAATAAGATAATGTTTAGAGTCCAAATATTATTAAGAGCGAATAATATTCGACATATCTATTTTTAAACTGGCAATCTAAAAATAGATTCTGCCCAATATGTCTAAAAATAGAAGTCCATATATTTTTCCAACTTGACCAACCATCCACAAATAGCATCCTGCAACTCATAGAATATGATCGACATGTCTAAAAATAGACATAGTTTAAAAATAGACTTTGCGCCAAAAATAGCCTGTGGGCCCACTTAGTGAAGGCAAATATTTTCACTAAGCTCATCATCTTGTTGAATCTCAACACGAACAAGGGAAGAGGGGTAATAGGGATATGGACATCGGAACCTCCAGTAGGTTGAGAGAGCTAAGAGCACATCAGAGGGCGTAGATGGTTGAGAGGTGGCAGGAAAGGGCGATACGAGAGTTTGAGAAGCAAGAAAGGAATAGATAGAGAAATGAAGAGGTGCCACATATGACAGAATGGAGAGAAGGAAAAGTGGGACCCAAAGGAATGGATGGGTCCGTCAAAGAAGTTAGGCAAGTTCATAGGAGCCCATCCAGAAGAGAGCAGGGAAAAAATTCTAGTGAAGAGGTGGGCGTGCACCCCGAGGAGGAGTCTGATGTGGAGTTGCATGTTGCGATGGAGAAATTTTTCCAAGAGATGTTGGAAATAATAACGCAAGGTAATACTATTCCCCAAGTTTCAAGTAGCACTAGTCTTCACCTTCCTTTGGTACTTTACCATCCACCTGATAAGTTCTTGATAAAGTTACGAGAGTCTAGCAAGTTTTGTAGTATTTAGTCTACAGTACAGATAGCAGCGAGTAGTAGTACTAGAAACAGGATCTCTCAGCCAGGGAATAGAGGTTTCATATTACTACCACTAATGCAAGTAAAGATGGCAGGATCATTTACTCGATACCTGGAATTTTCTGGAAAAGGTCATGATGTTGTGGAGTAGCATTGGTATCTCTGTGAAGCAATTTGGAGGGCTCAACAGAAACCATATGCAGTTAAGTTAATCGAATTTCAAACTACACTAAGGGAAAGAGATTTATGTTGGTTCATAAAATGGTTAGAGGTGCACCATAACCTAGCAATAGATGATGTTAAGAGATATTTTGTACAACAATTCAAGCTACCCCATACTAATCAACAAGGCTTGTCCGAACTATGGCAAATTAAATAGAGGGAAGGAAAAACAACCTGGGATCTGATGAGAAGGTTTAAGAGGCAATTGGGAAACTAAGTTACCCAATTGATCCAAACCACCAACATGACCGGTTCATTAAAGCACTTCTACCCTTGACTTTGACCTAACAAAAGATTGATACCCTTTAAGATGCACTAGAGCAAGCAATGAAAATAGAAGCAATGGCTAGATACCCATAATATTTTAGAGGGGCAGTAGCCATGCAAGACCCATCCATATTTGGACTACAACATCAAATAGCCAGTTTGACAGAGAAGCTAAAAGATATTTAGCCAGTGCAACCCGCATGAACCAATGTGTGGTGTACACACTATTTCTTGGAAGGACATGTAGTTACGAAATGCCCAAGGTTGTAGGCATCCAATTTTGGGACTTCGGCGATCAGAGCGCAGGGGGCCCTGCTAGTAGGAGGAATTGTGCAAGTAAATACTCAATGGATATACCAACCCCAACCCCATTTCATAGGATTTCCTAATCAGCAGAATTAGAAAATAGTAGAATGCTACGAAATATGCAAAGGTATTGGTCATCCTCCACATTTGTG